>JAWWNH010000011.1:39510000-40110000 GCA_034641385.1 Darevskia mixta | reverse complement strand
ATGCCTTGCTCCATTAAAGGGTTAATAATTTTTGCATGCTATTCTTCCCCCCTCTTTTTCTTTTCTTTTTTTTTGGAAAAGGCTTATTTAAATGTTTATCAGTTGTGCAAAGTGGAGCAGCACTAGAGAGACACAAGGGAAAACCGATCATTGCCTATGCATGGCAGCGTTGTAGGAAGATTAAAATAACATTGAGTATATTCTGTAAATGAAGGAGAGAACTAAAAAAAAGCCTCCAGAGTCCATTATAAATTTTAATAATACATCAAGGTAATGTAACTGAATAACCGATCTCTGAGGGAAGAAACACAACATTTGGCTAATATTACAATTTAAATTATGAAAACAAAAAGAGCTTTTAGTTAATCTTGTCTTTCTGCTTTTATTCTTCGGGCTTTTTTTATTTTTTTATTTATTTTTCCCTGAATCCAAAACACCATGTAAACAAATAAAAGTATGGGAGAAAAATAAACAGTTTGGCATCTCAGTAGATTAATTAATGCGCTTCAGCCTTGGCACCAGTAGGCGAAAATTATGTGCATAAATAATATCACTAATTAAAAAGATGCAGATTAACATGCAAATAATGTTAATGAGGATCTGCAATTCCAGAGTGGATTCGCATAACATCAACAATTTAATGGGTTGGAAGGCTTGTGTTTGCATTACATTAATAAATTTCAAAGACCTTGCATAAAAAAGTTCTGTCGGAGCCTCTGTATCCCACTTGTGAGTTGTAAATTCTGTGGGCAGTTGCAAGCACTCATCGGCAGATGCCCAAGTCATTAGCTCAAAGGCTGCTGAGAAGGTGCCATGCGCCACTGTAACCAGCTGTTGGGAACTGGGCAGTGGGCACCAGGACCTGCCAATTATTCATATTATTTGGGGAGTCTTGATATTTATTTAAAACGATTAATATTTTGTGCTCTGCATCATGATCTGAAGGGAAATCATTTTTAGCAAGGAAAGTTGTTCTCTTTTTTCTGTTCTCTCTCTTTATTTTTTTTCAAAATATCTTCTTAGCCTTTGATGTGTCATGGATGGTTGAATGCATAATGGAATTGATTAAGCAGACATAATTTCTAACCATGGGCAAAACAATATAAGATGTCTTTCATGATGTAATCTAACACCGAGATAAAAATATAGCTGCATCAAAAATCCAAATGAGTCATAATAACCCAGATTTTATTTTAATTTTATTTTTGTTACACAATGAAAAAAAAAGTCTTCTATTGCTGTTCTTATAAATGGGGCGGGGGGGAGCTCTTCTGAACAGCAAAGGGTAGGGAAGATTAGCACAAACCTTTTTTTTTAATGCCAAGTTGCTCAATATAGGCATATTTTTTTAAAAAAATGCCTGAGTTTTCATTATCTTTTGAAATGTGATATAAATGGAGCTGATCTACTGTAGTAGTTAACAGTGCAGGCCTACCATATTTTTCGCTCTATAAGGCGCACCTAAGCATAGGACGCACCTAGTTTTTAGAGGGGAAAAGCCCCATTTTTTTGAGGATCAGCTCAAATTTCTGCAGCTTCTTTTGCAAAGGAGAAAAGCCCCATTTTTTGAGGATCAGCTCAAAGTTGTTGAGCTTACTTTGCAAAGGGATAAAACCCTGTTTTATGGGGTTTAACTCACAGTTCTGCAGCTTCAGGAAAAGGGAGCCATTTCTACAGTTTCCAGACAGATAATCTAATCAGCCAGTCACATGTCGCTGGGGAAACAGCCTCCCTCTGCAAGGGGGCGGGGCTGGAATCTCTCTCCCTTATCTCTCTCCCCGATCGTTTGCTGAGCAGCTGCTCAGCGGGCTTCCTTTCAACACCCCCTTCTCTCTCTCTTTTTTAAAAAAAGCAAGATCTGCTTTTGCCCCTGGGCAGTTCAGCTCCAGGGACCACGCATTCACTCCATAAGATGCACAGACATTTCCCTTTACTTTTTAGGAGGAAAAAAGTGCGTCTTATGGAGCAAAAAATACGGGTATATATGTCCACTCAGAAGCAAGTTCCATTGAGTTCAATAGTGTTTACTTCAAGGTAATGATAGGATGGTAGATTAAGGGACTGAATCACAAAGCCCCTGGTTTGAATCTCACCACGGCCATTGTATCCCTAAGTGACTTTAGATCAGGGATAGGCAACCTAAGCCAGATGCGGCCCAATCACCTCAATCTGGCTGCAGATTCTACATGAGTAGAATGTGTGCTTTTATTTAAAATGCACCTCTAGGTTATTTGTGGGGCATAGGAATTCATTCCCCCCCCCAAAAAAAAATATAGTCTGGCCCACCACATGATCTGAGGGACGGTGGACCGGCCCACCGCTGAAAAAGGTTGCTGACCCCTGTTTTAGATTCTCTCACCCTCAGTCCTCCTATCTAATGAATGGAAATAATAATAATGACCATGAGGAGAACCCCAGCCACACACCCTGGTAAAGTTTTGTTTTAAGGAATGCAGAAGAGAATTCACACTATTGTATTAATTAATTAATTAATTAATTAAGTGTCCTCCTGGGCTTTGGTGTATTCCCCACACCACACCACACTGGTTCTTCCTTATATGGTTAGGCAATAAATGCATTAGTTGTGGCCCCAAATCTCTGCCCCGCCTGGGTTTTGAAATTTTCAGCAGGTTCGGTGATCATGCTCCACCAGCCTGCCTGCCCAATGGCTGGAGTCATTTTCAGGGGACGGCCAAAAAAACGGGTGAGGGATTTTTCTCTTTTGCTTCCTTTAAAGAAATTAAAACAGTATTGCCACCTCTTTGGCGGCGGCGGCGGCGGTGGACTTGGCTGTTTGCCAACCATGCCCTTGGTCCACCAGGCCTCTGAGAACAATGTGTATCCCCGGTATAATAATATAAATAATAATTTATTATTTGTACCCCGCCCATCTGGCTGGGTCCCCCCAGCCACTCTGGGCGGCCTCCAACAGATATTAAAATACATTAAAATATCACAGGTTAAAAACTTCCCTAAACAGGGCTGCCTTCAGGTATTTTCTGAATGTCAGATAGTTGCTTATCTCTTTGACCTCTGCTGGGAGGGCGTTCCACAGGGCGGGTGCCACTACCGAAAAGGCCCTCTGCCTGGTTCCCTGTAACTTTGCTTCTCGCAGTGAGGGAACCACCAGAAGGCCCTCGGTGCTGGACCTCAGTGTCCGGGCTGAATAATGGGAGTGGAGACGCTCCTTCAGGTATACAGGACCGAGGTATGTTCTTAAGAACAAAGATGGCTGCTTGTAGAGTCAGCAAGTATTCCCCACCCGCAAGGAACCCTTGGCCACCTCATATAAAAGGTAAGACTGAAATGGCTCCGAAATGCTTCCAGTCCCCGCCCCCAAAGTTTGCCAAATATTTCCCACCCACCCCCCACTTTCACGGGGGATGAATGGTCCCTCAGAAGTAGGATTAAGAAAAACCGAATAAATGGTGCCTGTGTTTGCTTCTTTAACACCTGTCTCCTAATCGCTTTTTGTGTTGTGTCTTTCAGATTGTAAGCCTGAGGGCAGGGGCAGCCATATTTGACATTTGTAAGCCACTCTGGGAGCCTTGTTTGATTTGAAAAGAAAGGTAAAAAATGCTTTAAATAATAAAAATGGGGGTGGGGATATTCGGCACCTATTGACAAGGCCTCAACAGTCTCATTTCCAGAGTTCCAGACTCTGGCCTGTGACTGGCTCTATCTCCAAACTACCATTCTTTTAATACATTTCTGCAGCCCCACTACACAACGACTGGTTGATACCTCCTACAAAATCTGCCTCTTTGTCCCAATCCAGCTCCAGTCCCAATCTTGCCGAGATCTGTATTTTCAGCAATATGCTTGCTAAGCTGCCTGTGGCCCAGCACTGACATACTGTCAATATTCAGTGGAATATTGACACTTTCTCCACCCTTTCAACTACAAAGGCCATCTCTTCTAATTTCATTCTGTCTCTTCAAAGGCTTGTAATTACTCCTTTGGTGGAGAAAAAAAATGGGCTGATGAATGAGTTGCTAGAGACCAGAACCCTGCCCCCTATGCAATACTCCTCAGGTGAATATTGCACTATGGGCTATTCTTAGACCAAGTTGCCCGCTAGTTTGTCTATCCCTTACTACTGGCTTACTTTAACAATGAGATGCTTCATCACATTTTTTCCCATTCCTCCATAAAAACAAGGTAGCTGAGAAGCTGCACACATGACATATCCAACAGAATTGAGCAAGACCCCTAAAACTTATCTATATTTTCCTTCTTGCAAAATATGGAATTTCTATATATATATATATATATATATATATATATATATATATATATATATATGCATGGTACGACAGAAAGTTGACTCCATCCCTTCTGACTCTTCTTTTCTTAAAAAAAAAAAAAGGAAAATGTTGCAGCTTTGCACAAAGACTCTTTCCTCCATGATAGCAAAGCACCTCACCTTTGTTGGAGCAAGTTGTTTACCTAAACATCTCTGTAGTGTTGCAACACCTGACCTGCCTTGCTTCCTTGGGTTGTGGGATCTTTCACCAGAATAGGACATCATCACCCAATATGTAGCTTGGGACACAAAAGCAAGGCAGGCACTGAGATATGCTGGCATACAGCCAATCTGGTAAAGATAAAGGGACCCCTGACCATTAGGTCCAGTCTTGACCGACTCTGGGGTTGCGGCGCTCATCTTGCTTTATTGGCCGAGAGCCGGCGTACAGCTTCTGGGTCATGTGGCCAGCATGACAAAGCCGCTTCTGGCGAACCAGAGCAGCACACGGAAACGCCGTTTACCTTCCCGCCAGAGCGGTTCCTATTTATCTACTTGCACTTTGACATGCTTTCGAACTGCTAGGTGGGCAGGAGTTAGGACCGAGCAACGGGAGCTCACCCCATCGCAGGGATTCGAATCGCCGACCTTCTGATCAGCAAGCCCTAGGCTCTGCAGTTTAACCCACAGCGCCACCTGGGTCCCTACTGAAGCTCATGCTTACTACAGGATTATTATTACGTTTCCTATCCTTAGTAATAGGATTTATTTGGCTTCAATATTCCAGACAATGGAGAGGGGGATATTGCTGTAATCCAACAGCAGCCATCTACAGCACTGGCTTAATGAGAAGAAGAATGAATCATACAACAAACGTAACCGGCTGATAAATGATAATTGTAATAGCACGTAAATTATAAATAATAATCTCCAAAAACATGCACATGGACCAAATACAATGTGTGATATAGCATAAACCCAAATCAATCAATATACATACAATATGTCCATACTAACACTCCAAATTATGTAAGAAAATTCATATATGGAGGTACAATGTGAGGATGCAACAGTTCGGTGCCGTCCATACAAGTCAATTGATAGTTCCAAAAGATGATAAAGCTCAATCCGGCAATAAAGCAGTGTTGCACCAGTCCAAAACATAGACTTAATATTTCAACATAGAATCGGAGCACTCAGAAGAACAAGGATATCCAGATTATTGTCCCTGTTTCGCCTTTATGGCTTCATCAGCAGAGTGAATACAGTAGAAGATAATATAATATACAAGGACAGACCGTGCAGGTACTCTGAAGACTTCAATACCTATAGGGTTTATGCTATATCACACATTGGATTTGGTCCATGTGCATGTTTTTGGAGATTATTATTTATAATTTACGTGCTATTACAATTATCATTTATCAGCCGGTTACGTTTGTTGTATGATTCATGCATAGCTGTACATAACCAGGGTTTGCTGTTGTTGGATATTTTTTAATGAGAAGAAGACCTGCATGGAAGACTCCTCAAAACCATGTAATCCTAGCCTAAATTCAGTTTATACAACCTCTAGCCTGTCAAGTTACGTATAACTTCCCAAACTTGTATCGTGATCTGCTTGACAAATGCAGACCAAGGTAAACATAAAAACAAGCAGGTTTAACAACCCCTATCATTCAACGCATTGGGCCACAAATTGTGCAGACTTGATATCAGCTGACACTCACCTCCAACCAATTCACTTTGAAGTTATGAACCAGGTTTTGGGGGAGGACGTGGGTGTTGTATAATGGGAATGCTTGGATTTTGCCCAATGGAAATATGAATAATTTCAACACATGAATTGTATAGGGAACCAGGCAGAGGGCCTTCTCGGTAGTGGCCCCTGCCCTGTGGAATGCTGAGTGTTGATTTCAAGTGTGTGTCTTGTGCATGTTTGTTCCTTGGCCTCAGAGACTGTAAAAAATATATGTATATGCAGTGCAAGCAGTGTTACAATGGAGTTTTCATCTTAAAATTTGAAGTGAATTTGGGTAATGACTTTCTCTGTAGGTTTCTTCTTTTATATACCGGTATAAGGGCCTTCTTAGTAGTGGCACCCGCCCTGTGGAACACCCTCCCATCAGAGGTCAAAGAGATAAACAACTATCTGACATCAGAGGGCCTTCTGGCGGTTCCCTCACTGCGAGAAGCAAAGCTACAGGGAACCAGGCAGAGGGCCTTCTCGGTAGTGGCGTCCGCCCTGTGGAACGCCCTCCCAGCAGAGGTTAAGGAGATGAACAACTATCTGACATTCAGAAAATACCTGAAGGCAGCCCTGTTTAAGGAAGTTTTTAACCTGTGATGTTTTAATGTATTTCAATATCTGTTGGAGGCCGCCCAGAGTGGCTGGGGGGACCCAGCCAGATGGGCAGGGTACAAATAATATATTATTATTATTATTATTATTATTATTATTATTATTATTATTATTATTATTACAGTGGTCCCTTGACTTACGAATGACCCGACTTCCGTATTTTTCGAGTTACGAGTGAAGAAAGTGGCCGCGCGCTTACGAATTTTTTCGACCTCCGAATGGAAATCGCGGCCGTTTTAGATGCGGTTTCCTTGACTTACGAAGTTTAGATGCGGGTTTTTTTTACGTACGAATTTTTTTATCCCAATGCATTCCTATGCATTTTTTCTCCCAATGCATTGAGTTGGGTACTCAACTTACGATTTTTTCGACCTACGGCGGTCCCTTCGGAACGCATTACATTCGTAAGTCGAGGGACCACTGTATTATTATTATTATACGGCTTATAATTTGTCAATTAATTATTCTTTATCCTTTAGCATAATTAACTTAGGGGGGAAACCCCACATTTTTTCTTTGTGCTATTCAGGGCAGTGAGAACGTAACGTGCTCCAAGATTTATAGCTGTTTTGCAAAATGTTTAACTGATCCCTTGTTTCCTCACGGCAGAGTGCTGCCGCATAATATTTTTGTGGTAGAAAAATGCCTGTTAGAGGGTTTAGACATGGTACTTCAACTACAATCTTCCTGGGACATCCAGGGTGTGTTATGTTTGGCTTCCACAGAGCAACTGCTGCTAAATTCAAGAAAAGGAAAGCACAATGACCTCTTCAGCTGGACGCATGAGCAGCTGGCCAATAACTTAGCTCAGAGTTTTGCTTTACTCTTCCCAGATTATCCAGGGGATTGGATAGACAACATATAAAATTATGACAGGAAGATGATGGATGATCAGTCACCAGTCTTATTTCAGCCGTACAAATAAAACTTCGTGCTTGTGTGTTTTGATAGTACATTTAAAGGACAAAAATTAGCAGATGCTGATTGCATTCCGTGCCATTCCACATACCAAAACTCACAAAGGAATGTTTAACAGATTGTAAAGAGACTCTATCATGTCATGCCTATAGAATAGGATGTCAAGCAGCAAAAACATTGAGGAGACAGTTTCATCCTTGTCTGCGTTTGGTTTTAAAATTTCGCTCTGCCACATTAAAACGCAACCAGATTTTCCCACATCTGAGTCCAAACTTAGCGGCAGCACTTTCTACTTGCCATCCAAAGTAATGCCTTCTAATGTCATAAAAACATTTGTACCAGACACAGATCAAAATGACTTTGGGGAGGAGAGCCTTTCAGTTTATAAATCTTGTCATGGTGTAATGCACAGTTTTCTCTGTTTACATTGGTGGGAAATTCCTGAGACCTTCATCTTGCTCAGCCTTTCTCAAAATATAGGATAGAGTGCATGAGTGTACACTGGGAAAATGGCTAGAGACTTGTCTGTAAAAAAATGGTAAAGGTAAAGGGACCCCTGACCGTTAAGTCCAGTCGCAGACGACTCTGGGGTTGCGGCGCTCATCTCGCTTTACAGGCTGAGGGAGCCGGCGTTTGTCCGCAGACAGTTTTTCCGGGTCATGTGGCCAGCACGACTAAGCCACTTCTGGCGCAACGGAACACCGAAACCAGAGCAGTGCACGGAAACACCGTTTAGCTTCCTGCCACAGTGGTACCTATTTATCTACTTGCACTTTGACGTGCTTTCGAACTGCTAGGTTGGCAGGAGCTGGGACTGAGCAACAGGAGCTCACCCCGTCGTGGAGATTTGAACCGCCGACCTTCTGATCGGCAAGCCCAAGAGGCTCAGTGGTTTAGACCACAGCGCCACCTGCGTCCCTACAGTGTCTGTGAAAACTGAAGACCAAACCACACATACTTCATAAAAGTGTACGGTACTTAATGCTAGCTACTTCCTTTCTCAAGAAAAAGCAACTGTGTGGGGGTTGATCTGGGTTTGTTCCTAAAGATCATCCTTAAAAGAACTTAATTATTTGTTTGCCAATTAGGTAATTAATAAATAATTGAATGCTCCCATGAGCCCAAAGTTGTATGATGGTAACTTAGTGGTAGAGCATCAGCTCTTCATGCAGCAAAATGCTTGCTTTCAAAGCTATTGTTCTACCAAGCTTGTGAAACATGGACCACTTATAAATGCCAGCTCCAATTCCTCAAAAGATTCCATCAACGGTGTCTCCGAAAAATTGTACACATCACTTGGGAAGACAAATGAACTAATGCCAGTGTAATACGGCGGAGATGGAAAAATGCCACCTTTGCAGGTTGCAGCCACAGCAAAGGTGGCATTTTTCCATCTCCGCTGTATTAGGCAGTTGGCCCCCTACCTCTCTCGCCCTGGTCTGGCCACAGTGATCCATGCGACGGTCACCTCCAGACTTGATTATTGTAACTCGCTCTACGCGGGGCTGCCCTTGAAGCTAACCCAGAAACTCCAGCGGGTGCAGAATGCCGCGGCGAGGCTCCTTACGGGGTCTTTGCCGTGGGACCACATTCATCCAGTGCTCTACCAGCTGCACTGGCTCCCGGTGGAGTACAGGGTCAGGTTTAAGGTGCTGGTTTTGACCTTTAAAGCCCTATGCGGCCTAGGACCCTCATACATAAGGGACCGCCTCTCCTGGTGGTATGCCCCGTGTAGGACCTTAAGGTCCTCAAATAATAACATTTTGGAGGTCCCGAGTCACAAGGATGCTAGGCTGGCCTCAACTAGGGCCAGGGCCTTCTCAGTACTGGCCCCGACTTGGTGGAACGGTCTGTCACAAGAGACCAGGGCCCTGTGGGATTTGGCATCTTTCCGCAGGGCCTGCAAGATGGAGCTGTTCCGCCTGGCCTTTGGGTTGGTTTCAGTTTAACCCTGATGTTTCATTTCTTTATGGTTTGATTGGTGGGCTACTTAAAAATGAGGCTGCATTTTAAACCTTAAATCGTATTTTAACCTGCATTTTAATTGATTGTTTTGTATGTTTTGTTGTGATTTTATTGGTGTTAGCCGCTCTGAGCCTGGTCTTGGCTGGGAAGGGCGGGGTATAAATAAAAATTTATTATTATTATATTATGTACTGGAAGAAGCAAAGATCGCCAGTGTTGAAGCAATGATTCTTCAACATCAACTCTGTCTTAGTGCTGACAATTGGTCTGGCCCATCTGCTTCTGCATGATGGTAAAGCATCACAGAAACAGGATCCTGTTAACAGAAACATGTACAATCTCATGAAGTACGGTGCTTGTTTGTTTTTGTTTTACCGTGCTTTATCAACATGCATGTGCAAAGGGCAAAAATAATCTTGATGAAATGGAGGATTGCTAATGTTTCAGTTCTGTTCTGGAAACAAGTACAGGTAATTTGGAATTCCAAAATCTGTAGAGAACTTTGGATGAGGGGAATTTTGAAAACACTCTGGAAACGTTTCTGAGATTCCTACTTTAGGACAGATTTCCACTGAAGTTCTGCACTAGCCCACTGCATTCTTGAGAATTTTCTCTGACACTGGGTTTAGAATTTTAAGAATATATGAGCTGTAGTGAAATTGGGACTTCACTATCCATAAACTACGAAATTACTTTTTAAAATGAAGTAACGATGGACATTGCTTTTTGTGTATGAGTATTTATCTTAGTAAAAACACAAATTCTATGGCTAGCTTACTGGATCGCTTCTTGTTTCATTAACAAATTGATGGGCTCTCAAAGTACAGCATTCTTTTACTATTTGGCCTGTTCCCAATCATGTAACTGCCCCATCTGTATAAACATTGTATTCCCCTGATTCATTTAAATGTAGATTTAGAAATGTAGTCCATTTCATTTAGGTAATCACAAGCTAATGTATGTGCAAAGATTGCAGTATAGGTATAGTTATATCATATTCACAGTATTAGATTGGCATCATAAGTGTTCTGCCACCTTTCACACAATCTCTCTCTTTGATAACCAGAGTATGCCCCATTAATTGCTCTGTGGTACAAACAAAGCACTGATGTCAGGGTTGCACCAGATGAGCAGGAGTGGTGGCAAGCCCCCCTAGGCGAAGTGGCAACCACAGAAGAGTCCAGAGAAATGGAGGGATTCTTACCTGAAGAAGACTGGTGGCGACACTCCTCAGAAGAGGAAGAAGCAGATGGGGAAGAGGGAAGGCCAGAACAGGAGGAGGAAGAAGTTGAGCCAGAATCAGGCCCTTGTGAGGAGAGGAGCCGGAGGGCCCCCTCCCCTCCTCCCATCTCAGCTGTAGAGCGTAGAGCTGAGAAACGGAGGGAGCAATTGGAGGCAGTTGCAGCTCGTAAAAGGCGTGGTGATGAGCTGGCTACTTAAGGAAGGCCGGCTGCTTCCCTCACCAGCACCTGCAACTGCTGTGCTGAAGCACAGTTGCGCCAGAAGTGATTTAGTCATGCTGGCCACATGACTTGGAAAGCTGTCTGCGGACAAACGCTGGCTCCCTCAGCCTGAAAGCAAGATGAGCGCCACAACCCCATAGTCACCTTTGACTGGACTTAACCATCCAGGTTCTTTTTTTAATTATTTGGCTTCTCTCCTCATCAATGACAAGAAACTCTGCACCACAAAGGCTGCCTGAGCTATTGGTAGCAGTATGATGCCTCCGGATTGGCCATGCCTGGTGCAAATATTAGAAGACTGGTCTTCACTGCACAACAGAGTAAGGGTGGGGGAAGAATTCGCTTGGTTTGCTTTTCTCAGATTGACCCAGTTCAGCCATCTCAAACTTGTTTGTGGATCGAAGCACAACTCTGATTGCGTTAGGTGCTTCTCCAGCTCTTGTGATGCTGTTTTACAAAAAGGACACACACAAAATTGTTTTTTATAGTTAAACATTCATAAAAAATGTGTATTTTACAGAGAAATGAAGCAAAAAAAAAAGCATTGAAATATTTTGAGGAAATGGGTATAATAATGTGTACAGTTTAAATGGAAACTTTTAAGGGATTATTTCCAAAGCTCCATGAACTGGACCTATGATTGTGTACAGTGGAAAAACTTAGGATGAGCCTCCTTACAACAGAGTGATATTTTATATCTATTGTTCAGGAGCCAGCTTCCAGAACTATGGGCTGTAAAAATTCTCCATCCCTGGGTTGGAGACACCCCTGCCCCCCACTACCACAAGCACAGAGCATAGCTGGCAACCCTCCCTTTTTTTGTGGGAAACTCCCTTATTCCAATGCCGTTTCCCGCTGCTATCCCAGATTGTTGATATCCCTTAAATTCCCCGGATTTCAAAGGAAGCAGCTCCTCTCCCTCCCTGCCGGCCAGGGAGCAGGGGCGTACCCAGGATCAAAACTGGGGGGGGGGGGCAAGCCATGGTCGTTCAGGTTTGCTTTGAACGGACGCTGATCATTTTTGCTTCTAGGGGGGGCAGCTGCCTTCTAGGGGGGGCAGCTGCCCCCCTGCCCCCCTGGGTATGCCCATGCCAAGGAGGCTCCTCAGCTGCGTTGCTCGGCTGCCAATAAGGAGTCTGAGACTGACTGGGGGCGGAGCTTGCATGCCTTGTGCAGCCAGACCCTCACGCCCAACCAGACAGCCTGCCTGCCATCTACGCGCTCGCTCTTTCGCTCACCCATTCGCGCGCAGCCTCTGGAGCGCAGGGTGGCGAGGCTACTTGGTGCCATTGCACCGCCCTCGTGGCATCCCTTATTTTCAAATCCGAAAGTTTGAAAAAATCCCTTATTTTCAAATCTGAAAGTTGACAGCTATGGCACAGAGTGAGGCCTAGAGTTAACTACAACCCAGCCTTGGCATCTAGTAGCATGGAGACAGAGTGAAGTCAACCATATTACGGTTCTTTTTCTAAACTCTCGGAAGAAACTGAATCGGTTGCCATTTTTTCCTCGGCCCTGTTTTTAACTGATAGATATGTTAGATTGTCTGAAGCATCTTGTTGCTTGCCTGAAGCATCCAGAATTGGGAGGGTGGTAAACCCAAACACATGCAGCGCATAGCCGTATTTCGCAACCTTGCCTTGAGTCAAAACACGGTTTGTCCTTTGCCTAAAATCATTCTGAATTAAAAGCAGCAACGCCAGAACTGGGGGCGCGCATAAAAGCAGGGGGCGGAGCTGCCAAGGAAACAACACCCAATGCAATGGGATACCCTTGTTGTCTGTTGTCGTTATTTGTTCCTGGTTGACTTGAGCATCGCTACCTTGAATATTAAGTTATCTGATTTGTGCAGCCAGCTTCCCAGTCCGGTAGCAGTGGTGGCAGCCCGAGATTGCTTTGCTCAATCCTTAGCTGGGGGGAGCTCACAGCGAGGGCGGCATGACAGGCCATTCTCAGCTGCTCCCAGTCCCCAGTAATTAGCCTGCTATGGCAGCTACCTCTTGTGGCTTTGCCTGCGAGAGACATTTGACACAGCCGACATCAGAGGGATTTTTCAGGAGGCTCTTGTGGAGACCGAATGGCTCTTAATTAACCACTTAGGTATCCTCCTTCACTCTCCTGCCTGGCACTTTCCAAATGGTAGGGGTTGCACTGCGGATCTAAACACCGGGGAAGAGCGCTATCAAAAGATCTTGTAAATGAAGGCTTGTGTAAATTATTTTTAATGATTCCCTCCTGGCACATCATTATGTTTGTAGTTACACAGAGCCACTTCAGAGATGGCTCATCTTCCGTGAGGTCAGCTGCAGGACCACCATAACTAGCTCCAGTCAGTAAATGGCTTATTAATTAGCACCGTGATTGTACATTGCTAAGAGCTCTGATGTATGGAGCTGGAATTGTAATTGCGTAGGATCGAAATAATAAGCCATCTCAGGGCTCCTTATGCAAATTGCCACATTATGAAATCATTACCTATCTAAACACTGGGTTTTAATAAGAATTACAATGATGAATTTTATGATAATTGACACTCATAATTTAATCTCGCGGAATATTTTTTTTATCGTTTTGATGGTTAAAAGTGTGTTTCTAATTAAATGTTGCTTAAAATGCAAAAGGGTTATTTAACAATTCTATTCGGTCCCCTTAGTTCAAATCAGGTTATTCACTTTGGTCATAGAGAATAGGCTGTCTTAGTAATAGGTATGCGACATTATGTATCACTTGTAGAGTAAGATGTTTTATCTTTTCTTTTCATATATATATATATATATATATATATATATATATATATATATATATGATTTTGATATTGCCAACTGTGAAAAAGAAGAGACTATATGTGTCACCGGGTATGACTTCCCATAATAATAATAAAAATATGACTCAGAGTGAAGTAGTAAAACCAGTAGCTGATCATGCATACATATGAGATTTTGTGGGGGCTGTGGGGGACTTGTTTAGAATTCAAGGTATTATCGGCCAACTCCTTGTCGTCTGTCGGCAATAGCCATCCACCTCCAATTAAAGTCCATCATAAACTCAGAGTCTCTCAAAATGATAAACTGCACTGTAGAAATTAAGATAAAATAAGTAAAATAAAATGGGTTATATTTATGTGCTAGCAATTGTAGACATAAAAAAATGAATATGGAAATCATATAATCCATGTTCTGCTTAAGCCAAACTAATATTTCTATGCCTCTATGAAGTGTCTTATGATTTGCCTTTGGGGAACTACACACCCAAAGCAACCTCAGGGTTATAGCCCTGGTCAGGGGTGCCAACTGGAATAAAATATTGAGGAGGACCAGCTAAGCCCCACCCTGCATAATCGATCACATGACATGCATAGCTGTCAACCCTCCCTTTTTTGCGGGAAACTCCCTTATTCCAATGCCGTTTCCCGCTGCTATCCCGGATTGTTGATATCCCTTAAATTTCCCGGATTTCAAAGGAAGCAGCTCCTCTCCCTCCCTGCCGGCCAGGGAGGCTCCTCAGCTGCGTTGCTCGGCTGCCAATAAGGAGTCTGAGACCGACTGGGGGCGGAGCTTGCATGCCTTGTGCAGCCAGACCCTCATGCCCAACCAGACAGACAGCCTGCCTGCCGTCTACGCTCTCGCTCTTTCACTCACCCGTTCGCACACAGCCTCTGGAGCGCAGGGTGGCGAGGCTAATTGGTGCCATTGCACCGCCCTCACAGCATCCCTTATTTTGAAATCCGAACATTTGGAAAAATCCCTTCTTTTCAAATCCGAAAGTTGACAGCTATGTGCAGAGGGCCTTCCACCAGCTTCGGCTGGTGGCCCAGCTGTGCCCCTAACTGGACAGGTATAGTCTAACATCTGTTGCCTATGCTCTGGTAACCTCTAGGTTAGATTACTGCAATGTGTTGCGCATGGGGCTGCCTCTGAAGATGTCTCGGGAACTTCACCTCGTGCAGAATTCAGTGGTCAGGTTGTTCACTGGGGCAAGAAGGTTTGAGCTTATTACATGGTTCCTGGCCCAACTGCATTGGCTGCCAATCAGTTTTCAGGCCCAATTAAAAGTGCTGTTTTTGGCCTAAAAAGTCTTAAGCACCTCATGACCGCAGTACCTCAAGGACCACCTCTCTCCATATGAACCAACCTGGAATTCTGTGATCATCATCTGAGGCCATTCTTCTTCTTCTTTTAATGTATTTTTTATTAGAGATTTCTTGGTTTACAAAAGTATGTGCAATGTCTCTTTTTTCAAGTTACATTTTCTACAGGTCAGTTTCATTTGGACATCAGTGTTACATTAGGAAGAAAAGGGGGAGAGGTTATGTGCTCCCTCCACGAGAGGTCTGGAGGGTAGCAATATGAAAACAGGCCTTTTCTGCAGTGGCTCCCCAATTGTGGAATGCTCTCCACAGTAGAATAAGTTATGTTGGAGATGTAGAGCAAAAGATGGTGAATTTTTCCATTTGTGGTGGACTTGCGATAGAATTAAAGTATTTTGGGAAATGATTTACAATGAACTAAAAAAAGATACTAAAATATACATTTCCCAAGAAGCCGGAGCCCATTGCTTGGGCTGATGGGAGATGAAATTGCTAAAAATTATCAGAGACTATTTATGTACGCGACCACCAGGACCAGTGCTGGCAATTTTGGCGCCCTAGGCGAGGGGGCGGGCCACGTGACGTCATTACGTATGACGCACGTTGCGGAGCGGTGCCCCGCCCCCTGCCCTGCCGGGCACCCCTCGCCGCCGCGGTTTGCTTGCTCCGCCGCTGGTTGGGGCTGCGGCGGGCGGCGGCAGGGGGCAGGCTAGCCAGCGCCCCCTCCATTTTGGCGCCCTCGCCGCCGCGGTTTTTGCCCCAACCTGCTTGCTCTGCCGCTGGTTGGGGCGGCACCGGGCGGCGGCGGGGGGCGAGGGGCAGGCTGGCCAGCGCCTCCTCCATTTTGGCGCCCTAGGCAATTGCCTAGTTCGCCTAAATGGACGCGCCGGCCCTGGCAACCACTGCAGCAAGGATCTTGGTCGTTCAAAGGTGGAAACTGCAAGAGGTACCGACATTAGAGGATTGGCAGCTAAAAATGATGGATTATGCTGAACTGGTGAAGATGACGGGCAAGATCAGGAACCAAGATGACCGGAAGTTCATGAATGACTGGAGTAAATTTATAGATTACTTAAAAGAAAATTGTACAAGTTTAAAGACACTAACAGGACTGTTGTAATTCCTATGTTGTGAGATATGAATAATCTCTGACTGAAATCAGAGGAAGAAGATAAAAAAGGTCAGAGATAGATAAAAAACAAAAGTGTCAGGGGCTAAATAATATTTAAAAACCGTTGAAAGGAGGGAGGGAAGTCATAGCTCGGCGGAGCTTTAAATTTATTGTATGTAATATGATGAAAATTTGAGTGTTAATGTAATATGAAATCAATAAAAAATTACATGGGGGGGGGGAGGAATGCTCTCCACAGGAAGGCACCAGGCAACAGGTAAAAATGTTTCTCTACAAGCAGGCCTTTGGCTGGTGTGTTTTGTGTTTTGTGTGTGTGGTGTTTTTTGTGGGGGGGGGTGTTGGGTTTTTGTTTTGTTTTGTTTTTGTTACGTACATTTTGTGTTCCCATTTTGCAGTTTTACATTGTAAACCACTTTGTGATCTTCAGATGAACGGCAGAAAACAAATTTTAAAAATAAGAACAGTAAGACTACATTGCTCAGATTAATCAAGCTATGCATTGGAAAATTTAAGAAAACATACTATGGAGCCATGTTTGAAAAATATGAATCTGATATTTTTAGTACAGGTACAGCATTACAAAATGTTATACCGTACTCTAGTGTTAGTTCAGAAGCTATTTGAAAGGTACCCATTAAAATATTTGAACTTCTTTGTGGCAGACTGAAACATTACAGTTAGTGAATAATTCATACAATATTTTGAAGCTTGCTGAATAAATTTTGTCACTAATATTATTCAGCTGGGTCCAGAGGTAAATTGGACTCTATCTGTTATACTTATGGTCAAGGAACTCTAAAAGTTTTCCTTATCTGAGCTGGTTTACCCATCCTTCCTTAGATAGGAACAGAAGTACTTTTGAGTACTCGGCAATATATTGGTAGGTTGAAAATAAGACAAGAACTAAATACTAGCTATAGTTTCTTCTCCTGCTGTAAAGACCAAAGGATACCATTATGTACATGTATGTTGTAGTATAGATTACAGTCAATTTATGATTGAAGTACTGAGATTAAGCATTCTTGCTCCAATCCAAATCCAGTCATGCTTGTAAAAGTTTTTTTAATGCTTACCTACCGGTAATTGCACGGTAATTGCAGGTGGCGCTGTGGGTTAAACCACAGAGCCTAGGGCTTGCCGATCAGAAGGTCGGCGGTTTGAATCCCCGTGACGGGGTGAGCTCCCATTGCTCAGTCTCAGCTCCTGCCAACCTGGCAGTTCGAAAGCACATCAAAGTGCAAGTAGATAAATAGGTACCGCTCCGGCGGGAAGGTAAAGGCGTTTCCGTGCGCTGCTCTGGTTCGCCAGAAGCGGCTTGGTGATGCTGGCCACATGACCCGGAGGCTGTACGCCGGCTCTCGGCCAATAAAGCGAGATGAGCGCTGCAACCCCTGAGGTCAAAGGAAAACATATAGTATGATATAGCACAGTACCATAAATAATTCTGTTTATCAAGCACTAAAAGTCTGGTATTAAAAACAACGTATAAGAATTTAAGCAACTGACAAAGAAATGTTGACATTAACCCAATCAAGAGAAAAAGCAAAGAATAATTCATCTAATGTATCTCAAGCTTTTTCTGGATCCCTTTTGGGATTGGGGTAATCACTACACACACACACACACACACACACGTACACGTTAATATGATTAACAAAATAAAGGTTTTATTTATGTGGCAAGAGGAATTTGGCTTCCACTTTTGTCAAAATATTATAGTAATATACATACACACCTCAAACATTTTAAAATGGTGCTATTGCTGCCAGATCAGCATGTGGATGAGTGAATTAGTGTCCAGTCCCAAATTGCATCTTTCAGTAAAATGAGATTCAATAAGAGCTGGATGAGTGAGTGAAATTAGCTTTCAAATAATTCCTGAACTGATTTATATCAGCAAATTGTTATAACATTCTAAGGATGGAGACAGGTTACAGTCATCTTTTCAGAGTGTCAACAATAGTCATAGAGAAGTGTCATTGCCCATGGTGTATACACTGCTAAGAACTGATGTATTCTTGTAGCTAAGAGAATGTGCTATGAATCAGCAAGTCTCTGGTCAAAGCATATCACTGGTAGGAACCCAATAGGTGACCTCAGTCACATTCTCTCAATTCCAGCCCCTGCACAAGTGCCATAAAGTCAATATCAACCTTACAGGGCTGTTGTAAGAATGCATGTGAAGCACTTTGAACATTGCAAGTATTTGCGTGTCAAGGTCCCCAAACCACCCCTCAAATAACTCACACCTCAGACAGTAATTTAGGTTTTGGTTTTTGGCATAATTTTGGCCACAACTTTATTGAAATACCGGTACATGATATGTGAGTGGTTGCATAGGCATTGGTTTAGACTATCTGTCCCACTGAGGACAGAACTGACGACCGTCAGTAAATGGAAAACACTTAGGGGAGAGAGAAAAGAGAGGTCGGGGGTCAGACCCAATGTCTCTCCCCATATGCTCCCAGAGGCTCTTGTGTGGCCCTGGCCCCCGACCGGGGAATATGGACAAATGCATGGTGAGCCCCTGGATTCCTTTAATGGAATTCCCCGCGCAGCAGCAGCATTGGAGGGGCAGCCACAGCCAATCTTTACCCCTCCACCAACGAACACAATAACCAATGCCTAACCGCCAACCTTACAAGTTGTGACTAATTGCTGCGCAGTAGGCGAAAACCAGAAGGCACCAGCCAATCAGCCAACTGGAAAAATTCCTACCAGGCCTCTGCCCCAACAGCAGACGACCCCATGACAGGCATAGCAAGGTCAACGCAGAGGCCTAATAAAAGGGAGAGGAAGGGCGGGAGATCCGTTGCATGCAGCAAAGAGGAACATCACAGGGCATGCCAAGGGTTATATACCCGCTGGGCTGTCCATCACAAATTGCAACAATTAAATCTCCCCAACAACAGCCCAGGACCCAATCGGAGCTGTGGCCATCTATCCGATCCCGCCCAGCACCAGAGGGGTGATTTGCTGGCCCCCACCGCGACACGTGCTCTCCATGAAGGAGAACACGCTTTATCATTATTATTACCTCCTCTGAACAGGTTTTTCCAAATTATTGTAGGCTTTCAAAGCCCAACAGATAGAGAATGAACCATTCTAAAAATCTAAAAGTTAGGCTAAGCCATAAGGTTTTTTTCTCACTCCATGGTCTTGGATTAACTTGAGTTTTTCCCCCCTCTCTGGCTCTGCTAAAAATGCATTTTTAAAGTGCTTACAATTGCACATTTGCATGTTATGCACATATAATGTGTGCACAATGCAATGTACACACTCTGCACATGTAATGTACACATTCTGTACAAAGCGCAATGAGTTCATTCTCGCTTTTGTTTTTCCAACCACAGGAACTCTTCTGCTACACGTCCATCACCAATATATTTTAGGAATTAAACATCAGCAGGTGATGTTTAATTCGTTAAAATATATTCTTATTGATGGCATGCATGCATTATAATGTTTTGAGCTTGGAGCAAAACCCCTAACATGGAAGCAAACTGCATTTCCCCTAGAGTTGCCATATGTCCTCTGTTTCCAGGACATGTACTCTTTTTCATGGGTATATAAAATGAGAGTCATCATGGCAATCCATAGTTAAAAGCAGAAGTCGGCAAATGTGTCTTCTTTTTTGCTCTTCAAAATATGACAACCCTAATTTCCCCATGCCCTTTGAAATTGTGCATATGGCAGGCTAATCACAGTCAAGGAATACAAACTTAGTTGGCCACATAATAAACAACACCATCCTATGCACCATCTCTATAGAAATCATAGCTGTCAACCCTCCCTTTTTTTGGCGAGAAACTCCCTTAATCCAATGCCGTTTCCCACTGCTATCCCGGATTGTTGATATCCCTTAAATTTCCCGGATTTCAAAGGAAGCAGCTCCTCTCCCTCCCTGCCGGCCAGGGAGGCTCCTCAGCTGCGTTGCTCGGCTGCCAATAAGGAGTCTGAGACCAACTGGGGGCGGAGCTGCAGCCAGACCCTCATGCCCAACCAGACAGACAGCCTGCCTGCCGTCTACGCGCTCGCTCTTTCGCCTGCCTGCTGTCTACACGCTCGCTCTTTCACTCACCCGTTCGCGCGCAGCCTCTGGAGCGCAGGGTGGCGAGGCTACTTGGTGCCATTGCACCGCCCTCGTGGCATCCCTTATTTTCAAATCCGAAAGTTTTTAAAAATCCCTTATTTTCAAATCCGAAAGTTGACAGCTATGAAATGTATGTGTACATTCCTGAATAACATGCATGCAACCTGTGGTTTCGTGCATATATTTGCATTATTTATTTTGCTTATAATTCTTGATTTTTTTTCTTTTTTAAAAAAAAATCAATGCTAAACGAGCAGCTGAAAAGAAGTGTGAGTTTGATGTACGGGTCAATCTGACGCAAGACGAAACGTGAGTGCATCAGAACCCACAAATTCATATCAAGGGCCATTTGAAAGCTCAGTCAGCTTCTGGGATAGCTCAGTCAGTACAAGACCCTTAATCTTAATCTCAGGGTTAAGTGTACAATTCTATGGTTCTGTGATTCTTAAAGCATCCCTACCAACAGCAGCAGCTTGACCAGAGACAAAAATGAGTCAAAACATATGAGTGTGGGTGCAGAAGCACATGTTCCTCTATCATACCACTTAAAAACTACAGTTTAATCTCTGGAAGCTGATGGAGTTTGCATGTACTGAGAAAGGATGGGGGAAATGGAAGGAATGCCCAGAAGATGTTTTGTTCATGTTTTTCTTATTTTTATGTGTTCTGTATTTTCATGCTGTGAAATGTCCCGAGATCTTCGGTTGAAGAGCGGTGTGCAAATTTAACAAATAAACAAAGCAGATAAATATAAGAAGTTGTCAGTCATTAGACCTAAGCATTACAAAAACATTTCAAAAACCACAGCAACGCGTGGCCGGGTCCGCTAGTTTCATATAAAAACTATGTTTTACTTTGTGTCTGTTATTATTAGTAGTAGTATTAGTTTTAAATATAATAATTATTTATTTGCATCCTTGCATATTCAAAACATGCTGAATTGCTTTCTTTGGGAAGGAGGGGGGACTGTGCTAGCTAGCATGAATTCAAAACCTGCAATGAGCATATGGCAAACATAATTTGACTATTAGCCTGCTATGCCTTACAAAGCAGATGCAAAGAGCCGCAGGCCTCCCCAAGTCTCTCTAAGCCAGGAAAGGCATTGGCAGGACTCAGCATTTCAAAAGCTCCTTCCTCCTCAAACTGAGCTACATATGATGAGTAAAGCTCTGCCGATTAATAATGCTCAATGTGGGCCCTGCCCCTCGCAGGTCCCCAGTCTCTAGACCAAGGCCTTTGTCTCTGTTCTCGCCACTAGGGTTCTTCAGAAGCCCTTTTCTTACCTTCAAGATGGCCACATGGCACAACAGTGAGCATCAGGTGGTCAGTCCTGAAAACATACCGGTAGTTCAGTGAATATGCAAAAGACAATATTTGTGTGTTTAGATCTTTAACCACCCCCTTAAATAAATTCAGACAAGGCTCAAATTTTTGGTTTGGTTTTTGGCAGAATTTAGCCACAACTTTATTAATTATAGCAAGTGAGTGGTTGCATAGGCTCTGGTTCGACTAGCTCCCTGCACTGTGGCAGTTAGCGCTGACCCAGGGCACCAGCCTAGGTCAGCCTAGGGTGAACACCTGGAACAGCGGAACAGCGGAAAGTCCACCACCCAGATGTCCCCCTGGACTCGGGCACGGGCACAACCCCTCTCAGGGTTGACCAAACCATTGAGTCCCTGGATTCCTTTAACGGAATACCCTTTGCATAGGGATGGCGAGAGCGTTATGCCACCCCTGTCACCTGAACCAGAGCCTATCCGCAACTTTACAAGTTGTGATGATTTGCTACGCAGCAGGCAAAACCCAAATGGCAACAGCCAATCAGCCAAGTGGGGGGAATTCCTGCCGTGCCCCTGTCCCAATGACAGACGACACATGACGACATAGCAAGGTCAAGCGCAAGCCCTAAATATAGGGAGAGGTGGGCGGGTGTTCCGATGCACTGGCCAAAAGAGGAAGCTCAGGGACACATGCATGGACTTATATACCGTAGGTCCCTCGATCCGTTTGACTAGCGTCCCATTGGTCTGATTACACCCAGCATCGAGGGACCTACCAATAGGGTGTTGTGGCTATCCAATCGTGCCCACCCACAACACAGGGTTTGGTTGCCAGGTTGCACCGCAACACGTGCCCTCTTTGAGGGAGGACACGATTTCTTGCCAGGGGGGTGGGTGGGTGGAGAGAGAACCTCGCAACCATCAGAAGCATTTTGTCAAGTAAATAGCAGACGATCCTCTTTCAGACATGGCACCAACTTAGAATTGGTGGTAGCAGGTTAAGGGTTCTCTGTGAATTCCTAGCAGGGTTGATCTTCATGCAGCTGAGATGAAACCTATAAACTTTAGCAACCTCGGTCCATAGCAGCTTAAATTCCATGTGGAGGCATTTGTTATGTCACTGGTCCCCTGGATGTTGTTAGACTCTGATCACACGACGCAGTACGGCCAATGGGCCACAGGTAGATGTAGAGTTACTCCTTTGGGCAACAGGTGCACATCTTTTCAAGTGTTGCCACAGAATTACATCAGAAGTGAAATGCTGAGGCCAAACCACTTTGAGGATTTTTGTTTTACATACTGACTCCCTCACCCTGAACCTTCTACTCCATCGTCACAAGAAGGTCAAGCCTGAAATCCTATACCAGCTTAACAACCCAGCCCTTCATGCTCAGCATCTGAGAAGTCATCGCTGAGGGCCAAAAAGGGTAATTGTGCCCCTGAAGGACCAGGTGCACAGCCTGGGAGTCATTTTGGACTCACAGCTGTCCTTGGAGGCGCAGGTTAATTCTGTGTCCAGGGCAGCTGTCTACCAGCTCCATCTGGTACGCAGGCTGAGACCCTACCTGCCCGCAGACTATCTCATCAGAGTGGTGCATGCTCTAGTTATCTCCCGCTTAGACTACTGCAATGCGCTCTATGTGGGGCTACCTTTGAAGGTGACCCGGAAACTACAACTAATCCAGAATGCGGCAGCTAGACTGGTGACTGGGAGCGGCCGCTGGGACCACATAACATCGGTTCTGAGAGATCTACATTGGCTCCCAGTACGTTTCCGAGCACAATTCAAAGTGGTGGTGCTGACCTTTAAAGCCCTAAACGGCCTCGGTCCTGTATACCAGAAGGAGCGTCTCCACCCCCATCGTTCAGCCCGGACACTGAGGTCCAGCGCCGAGGGCCTTCTGGCGGTTCCCTCACTGCGAGAAGCAAAGCTACAGGGAACCAGGCAGAGGGCCTTCTCGGTAGTGGCGCCCGCCCTGTGGAACGCCCTCCCATCAGAGGTTAAAGGGATCAACAACTACATGACATTTAGAAAACACCTGAAGGCAGCCCTGTTCAGGGAAGTTTTTAATCTGTGATGTGTTAATGTATTGTCATGTTTGCTGGAAGCCACCCAGAGTTGCTGAGGAGACCCAGCCAGATGGGCGGGGTACAAATAATAAATTATTATTATTATTATTATTATTATTATTATTATTATTATTATTATTAAAAGAGGCTGAGGTTTGGTCGGCCGTGGAGGCAGTTCTGGGTTCCAGCCTAAAAACTGCCTCCTCCATTTTGTTGGACATCATCTGGCTGAAAGCTTTGGAGAGGGATGGAGAAGAAGGAGGAAAGGGGGAATGGGGCCATGAAGATCCTAGCGACCGCTGTTTTAAAATGAGCGATTTCCTAGGGTTGCCATACGTTGTTGCTTTTTTTGTTTGTTTGTTTGTTTTTTTTAAAGCACAACAACTTTGTCTGGATGTTCACTTTTGGGAATGCGCCAACCCTATCCAGGGAGTACCATATCTCAGATAATATCACCAGAAGAAAGATGCATCTTGATTGCTAGGAAGAAAGGAAAGGCAAAGGGGAAATCTAGGAGGTTCCAAGTACTAGAAAATAAAACAGAAGCTGGAAAGAAAAGTGCATTAAAAAGAAGGCGAAACAGCAGCTCTTTAGGACTCCAGGGATTCCTATAGCCTGAATTCTGAATAATTCACTCATCCATCACAGTTCTGACTTCACTCATTGGCTGATACCACTGAAAGGAAGGAGCAACCAAGCTGGCTTATCTCACAGAAATTGCTTAGAAGGGTCCTTGCAGATTTTGTTCCACATCTTTCCTTCTAGTAGCGCTAGATGCTTACTTTTATTTTTTCAAGGAAGCTATGAGTCAGGGCTCTCTTGCAGGCATGGAGGCTGATGCAATTGCACCATTTGCACCATTATAAATCTGGTGGTGGATAACTGTGATCGAGAATTGTATTAGGCTGTATAATCAACCTCAAGACAAATGCGTAGCTTTGACAGCCCGTCAATTTATTAATAACAGCACTATTCCATATGTTTACTCCATTTTATGTGTAGTAGTTTTCACTGTACCTGTAACTGCCGCATCTGTTCAGATGTCATATTCAAAGCTGAAATTAATAAAAAATTATCTGCATTCTTCTGTGCTGCAATAACGTCTGCTAGGATTAGCACTGATTTCAGCTGAACATAAAATTGGGAGAGGTTTGGATTACAGTGATTTGACTGAGGACTTTACTTCCAAAATTCATTTTAAAAGTTCATTTCTTTAAATAGCATACAGTGGTACCTCGGTTTAAGAACAGCCCTGTTTACAAACGATTCAGTTTACGAACTCCGCAAGACCGGAATAATAATAATAATAATAATAATAATAAT
Organism: Darevskia mixta; assembly: GCA_034641385.1. Taxonomy (NCBI): domain Eukaryota; kingdom Metazoa; phylum Chordata; class Lepidosauria; order Squamata; family Lacertidae; genus Darevskia; species Darevskia mixta. The sequence goes on along the minus strand of JAWWNH010000011.1, from coordinate 40,085,061 downwards.
AATAATAATAATAATAATTTTTATTTTCACCCTGTCCATCTGGCTGGGTCTCCCCAGCCACTCTGGGCGGCCTCCAACAGATATTAAAATACATCAAAATATCACATGTTAAAATCTTCCCTAAATAGGGCTGCCTTCAGGTATTTTCTGAATGTAGGATACCATCTTTCCCCCTTTTTAAGACACCGTCTTATAATTTTTTTCCTCAAAAAAACACAGGGTGGCTTATTTTCGGGGGATGTCTTATTTTTATTACATCAGTATGGTACGGTACAGCCTCCCCCTGCGCGCTGAGCAGGTGGGGCAGTACTCCGCAAGAGGCGCGTCCCCCCCCCGCGCCTTTCGCTGGTTCGCTGGCTCCCTGCGCACGGGGAACAGGCGGGGCAGGAAGAGACCTCTCCCTGCGCGCTCTCCCTGCGCGCTAAGCAGGCAGGGCAGAACTCCGCAAGAGGCGCATTTCCCCCCCGTGCCTCTCACTGGTTCGCTGGCTCCCTGCGCACGCAGGAGGGGCTGAGGAGGCGACGGGAACAATGGCGGCACCACGGCTTACTTTTGGGGTACGTCTTACTTCTCACAAAGGTAAAAAAAACCTGCCATGGCTTACTTTATGACTACGTATTAAAAAAGGGGAAACAGGGTAGTTGTTTATCACTTTAACCTCAGCCTTCCAGAATGGTTGTTGAGGTAGTACAGGGGGCTGCAAGGGGATGGATGAATTGGCAAAGTTCATTTCCCCCTGCTTCTTCTAGCATGAATGTCCCTTGAGCGGAAAACTGTACTTGGGAATGCCAGTCTTCAAGCTGTGCCAAAATTCCTCTGGTTGGTTGGGTTTGTTTCTTTTGAAATATTTTTGGCTTCTCTGCCATCCCCCCCTTTAATATATATGATATATCTTCATCGACCAATTTCTTCACTCATCCTGATCCATGGTCCACATCTGCTCTGACGTATACCCAGATCGCCTGTGTAGCTGCTTAGCTTTCCTTTTTCTGCGCTGAGGATGCAACAGACAGAACTGCTTGGTGACTTTGTGCTTTATATCACTGCCATAAAGAAAACTAAGAAGTTACGTTATCGGATTGAAGCAGTATTTAACTTCAGGCGTGTAAGCTTTGCAGATCAATTCCACAATTAGTCAGAAGGCCACAACAGTTTTCTGCTGCTTATTTGTTACAAGGCCGCAGTTGTAATATTACCTAATATTTAAGTAAATCCCACTGATTTAGTTTAGTACTGAATTGCTTCACCAAAATATCTCATTCTGCATCCCATTTCAGTGGGTTATGTTATGTTATGTTTAGTGACAGTCTGGAAGAGAATGAAATATGCCCGGCACAGAAAAATCACAGCTTAACATATCCGCAGTTTTATTTCAAGTGGGTATTGTGAGGTAATTCTAGATTGCTTTGGTTTCTTCTGCCCTCCATTCTTTCCTTTATTCCTCTCAAAACCCCGTATTATTTTGTGGAGGGGGCAAGCTCTGAGTTAAGAGTACCATCATTCATAATATCATTAAATCTATTTCGCTGCACAAAACATGCCTTTCTTATTCAAGGTATTCTCTGTGAAGGGAAAAAACATTATGTGAAAAAATAAAGTGTTATTGCAAAACCAGTTAAAATCCGGAGTGAAGGTTTGAATAAACAAATTAAATTGCAATGGAATATAGTATGCCTCAGAGCCATTTCTTGACAAAACAGTCATCTTATTTACACGCTTCACAATACTCCACCATAGATGTCGAAGGGGGGAAAAAATAAGGAGAAAAATAATTAGCATATTAATCTTTTTTATGCCGTCATCTTTCAGGTCCAGAAGACCATGGTGTAATTTAAATCTAAACGCTTTCCTGGCATTAGAATTCATTTTAGATGGGTCAATTGTTCCATAATAAAGGGATAGAAGGTGTACTTCATGCAAAAGATTTATGCTTGCCATTTGTTCATATTCATGTGCTACTGAATACCCTCAATTCAGATGGTGATGGCTGCTCATATCAGTCGAGCGCCAGAACCACAGATCACTAACCGGCAGCAATGAATTCCATTTGCAGGACAAAAAATACGGCGAAATTAACTCCAACAGTTTATTGATTTTTGCTTAACAGAAGCCAGTATAACAGCTCTATTGCCCTCATAATGATTAGTGACAAAAGTTTAATTAAGCAATTATGAAGCCAATAATAGAGTTGTCTGGCTTGCTTAGCTTTAGTCCGTTTAGGACTTATCTGCTGCCTGCACATCACAGCAGCTGGAATGTGCTTGAAGAGATTAATGCCGGGAGAACACAGATGCCTACTTTAATTCTGCTTCATGATGCTGTTTGAATGGAGTCGAGAACACAAGCTACCCTTTATCAAATTACAAGTCCGCTTTTCATGAATATGTAGTAAAAAAAAAAATCTAGTTGTGGCTTCAAGGTGTAATTATAAAGACATACAACAAAAATGACACACAATTCTGTCTTAGTAATCCCTGCTATGAAATATGCATGATAATGTATTTCTGAATAAAGACTTAACAATGTTATAAGAGGCTTTGGCATTGTACAGTTATCCAAACAATTGGCAGCCTTTTCCAAATGTTATTTGAGATATTGTCTGACCTAACATCTTTGTTTTTACCCCCCCTCTCTCCGTCTTAAATATATTGTTTCAAGCTTATTCCATTGTTATTTGCCCATAATGGAGTTTAAAAACCGTCTTATCAACCTGTGAGAATTCCCAATTTATTATGGGTGCTTAAATATGCTAATTCCAAAAAAAAGAGCGCACGCGAGCGCCTTCCAGCGCATCAGTCGGTTTCTAAAATAAGTGCACTGTAAATAAATAAATAAGAAAGACAGAATTCTTAGGTAGATGAGGCTGCCCTCTTTTAAATGCCACTCTATCTAGACAGAAACCACGCTTGTTATTTCAAATGAATCTTGCTCTGCATTCAAAATTGCACCTTGCTTTTACAGAAGCGGGTTGACAGTCCTAGGAAACCGGCAAAAACACTACGAGAGGTATTCATAAGTAACTATTGTTGAAACCATGCCCTGTTTCGTATAGATACTTGGGGAAAGCTCCAAAAAAATACCTCAAAAAAACAAGGCCAAATATCTGATCAGAACTCTCTTCTTAAGAATTTTGATGTTGAATATGCTTTAGATATTCCTTGACTATTCTGCCCACATTTGATACCTATGCTCAGCATCCTATTATATTTGACTTCAGTCTTTGATGTTTGACAGCATTTGCGCTTAGAATTAGACTTATTTGATATTGGACACATAATAGGATTTAGCATTTGACAGTAATTGATATCTGACAGCTTAAGAGGTACCCACATTTGTGATGCCCTGCCAAAACAATCAAGGGGTAGTGGCTAACAAATACAAAGCTTCACATCTCTAATTTTGACTCCGAAATTCCGTAATCAGAATCTAACTGTTGATCCTGGGAAGTCTGGGCAAATGTTGAATATTTCTGAATATTCATTTCGGCTAGTATTGCTTCTAGTAAATCGCAAGTCGCTGGGTATAAGTGATTTCTGTTTAAAAGATTATGGCTACATATTTTTTTAAAAAAGAAATGGGCACAGGGTGAATTTCTAGCTCAAGAAAGTCTGTGGCACACTTCAGCAGTGTCAGATTTCACCTTTCATCCTGGGAGCTGCATTTTTGGAGTTTGTCTTCTCTGTTACACGTAGGACTGTTGGGGGTGCGCCATTTCCATTCACTTGCTAAATGAAGACGGCTTGTAATTGCCCAAGAGCAGCTGTGTTTTCTGTGGTGTCACGCAGCACCTAGGAGAGAATACGTGAAGGTATTCCTGTTTATTTACACTGGTTCACCTTGAGTGGATAACCTATAAATTAGCACTCAGCTCCATTGTTCATCATGCCGGGCCTGATTCATCGTGTGAGAATGGTTGCATGGTTAACTCCTTTGGCTTGTGAATTCCTTGCCTTGGTTCGGGGTTCTTCACCATACTGAAGGAGTGTGAATTGCTGGATATTCCTTGGAGTCTTGGGACACAATCTCCTTTTGGCTTTCTGTAAATAAATCCAAACGTCTCCCCCCCCCCTTTGCCAGATTCAACGTTTTCCCATCTAATGTCATGCGAAACAGGTTCTCCAATGGACAAATCTCAGCTTTGTGTATATGTGACAATAGAACCACTGAATCTCTTCACCACATACCGGTACTTTTAGGCTGTCCCTTGTACAGGGCTGCTCGGACCCGATTTTTACTCCCTTTAATTTCAGAGACTTTGGGTATGACAGTGGAGGCCCAGTTAACACACCTCCTACAGGACATGGACCCGAGCAAAACTCTGCTAGTGGCAAGATTTTTGATTGTCGTCCTTTCATACAAAAAGAAAAATGGCCTACTCTATGAATACTGATTTTCCTTTCTAATTTCATCCAAATAGAGTCCTGTTTACTATAAAATTTGTGCTGTATTTGTTTAAATGTTCTTGTCTTAACTAAGGAGCAAATTTTAAATTAGCCGGGTCACAAGTAATTGTACTAACCTGCTTGCTGATTTTAAACTCGTTAAATCATACCTAAACTATTTTTATCTAAATTGTTAAAGTGATGTTGTACAAACTGTATACGGTTCTTAAATTCTTTTCTGTGGGCCTATGGCCGTAAATAAAGAAATTTGAGGATTCTCCCCCCCCCTTTTTTTTTAAGGGTGGAAGGTGAATAATTGTAGCAATTATCAAGGTTATAGGAGAAAGCTTTTCATGTATATATAAGCACAACTAGGCCATGAATGCAGGCCTGCAGAAGGTTTATTACTGCAAGCTAATTCGGAAATTGATTCCCAGGAATGCAAACTATCAAGGGACAGATTCTCCTCACTGCAGTAATAGCAGGGCATCATAGCACAGACATTTAGGGCACAACCCACAAAGCAGGTCTCTTATGCCTGCCTCACTGAAATGAAAGAGAGCTGTTTAAAACTATGTTAGTGTTCTTGCACATCTCACCTTCCTATCAGTGGGGCGCATGCAAGAGATGTTCCCAGCGCCCTGTACCCTTAGGCTGCAGTTGTGGCCATCTTCTCAAATTAAAGGCCAGTTTTGCATAGTGTGCACCAAAAGGACTACATTCCTTTTTTAAAGCATTGTGGCAGTGAAATATTTTTCTTTTCTAGTTTTAGAGCGAAAAGCGGCAACAGAGGCCTAAACAGGGGGAGTATCTGTTTCTATCAGCCTCTAAATATATTCCTGCATTGATAACACCCAATGTCTGAATGAAAAGGGTAATTCTCATCATATTTTCAAACACTTAAGATATGGTACTTATCTAGTAGGCTGTGGACTAACACAGTGCAATGTTATGTTATAGGAATAAACATTTTTATTGTACTCAATTGATTGTGGCGTATTATCGAAATGTTTCCCATAAGAATCACCTCCTGCACTTTGAAGAGACTATCTTTCTTAGAGGATAAAAGGGTTACTAAATCTTCATAAGCTGTCAATCCTGAGGGACCATTTCCCCCCCTCCAGGAAATAATGCCTCATTATTTTGAATTGTGATACAAAATAATTTGGGGGAAGCGGGCTGAAGACTGAAGTCCAGTATGGAAAGGTTTAAAGAGCAGCTTGGCGGAGTAATTTTTATCCTCTTGAATAATATTAATAAAAAAAAATACGAAGAATGAAGAGAATCTAACACATCATTAAGCACAGCCTGTTTGCTTTCCTTGTGTACATCTGTTCTGATATCGAAAAAGGAGAAAGGAATGAGAGTCTGTTCAATAATTTTCTCCCTCCCCATCTTAAATTCATAATTTAGAATTGAATATGTCTGTTAAACATCTGATATGCACAGAAAGGCATTTTAATGATCAGCTTGGTTTTACATTTCCATAATATACCGCACTTCCCAAATGACGCTCCATGCCCATAGTCTGGGTGCTGTGTATCTTTAATTGAATTAGCCTAGCAAGCAATCTGCCCATGCGATACACTTGTAATACTCTATCCAGAATAAATTTTTAACCATTTGATAATTAGCTTAGCCATACCTGTGACAACGAGTAAATTGTAAAAGGCCAGAACACTATCTTAATTATCCTTACTAAAGAGACAGAGTAATAATGTGCTTATTGGCAATGAAAGATGAAATAATGGAGGTAATTAAGTTAGAAAAGGATTCCTTCATGAACAGTCCTTTGGACGGCGACGTAAAAGATGGGCGGTGACTCATTCAGTAATATTGGGCAGGATTTAAAGACAAAACGTGTGTGAAAGATTAACTGTTCCTAATGTTAATAACATTATTATAGACAAAAAACGTACACAAAAAAGCCAACACACAATACATGTCCACAACAGACAGGGGCTGCCTTGTTTTTAGAATTGCTATCAGTGAGATCCCTTGAAGACTAAGATCTGTTTCTAAATCTTAGGTACAAAAATCATTGTCCGCAGCAGTATGCAGAAAGACAAGCAACTATGTATTCTTGTTGATACATTTCTCCCTTGGTTTGGTAGGAACTTGCTGTGCCCTCTTGAAATTTCACCACCCAAAGTCAAACATCTCTGTCTTAGTCAACATAAATACCAAAAATCTATACAGCGTTATCATTCTAGTCAGTATAAATTCTGCTCAACATGGTTTGTGGGTCTTTAAAAAAAAATGATTAAGAGCCAAAGCCACTGCCCATTGTTCTTGCCACCTCTTAAGTTCCGAAACCAAAATTTCACATCCAGTTAATCTTTTTTCTCCTGCTCAATGAATGTAAAAATAATATTTACCTTCTGCATATCCATTGCATATTACACTGCTGGGTGAATGTAAAAAGAATGTGCCTCAAATCTGAAGACTAAATATTAGATACGACCTGAAATAATAAAGTAAGTATGATTGGCTTAGGAAATGTCAATGCATATGAGATGGAAATTATACTAACTCACTATGCCTGTTCGTTGTTGAGTTTGTTCTTTTGTCCCTATATTTATTGGGGGGGGGGCGGACGGAGAGAGAGAGAGAAAATACTTGAAAAAATAGAACTGTTTCCTAATAGGATTCACATCTTATTATTGGTGCCGATATGCGGTTTTCCTTAACTCGCCATGATTACTTTTTTAGAAGCTTCTCACTTTTCCCCAGCTGTACCTCGTCTTGTTAGGCAGCCTTAATGACACTTCAGTCATTGCGGCTTTCAAGCGGAGGCCTTCCAGAGTGAACAGAGAGTTGACATTTCCTGACATTTTCTCAACTAATTACAGGACAAATAATTAAGCATGTTCTCGTATGTAACAAATGAAGGCAAAAGCCGTCTGTCAGCGATGGTGATTGATGACACTCTGGGAGACTTTATCTGATGGGCCCTGCCACGCGGTAGAGGGGGGGGGAAAGCAAATTTATTAGAATGAACAATGCAAATTCCGAGTCATCTCATCCAGTTATGCGCCAAAGCAATATCCATGTCAAGGTGAATGTGACAATGAAAGCAAAATATTTGCATTTTGTGGAACAGGTTGAAGGGAAAATCAGAGCGGGAAGATGACAGGCCTAATTATTTTGGCTCATACAGGCTAGGACAGCTGTTTCTGGTGTCCTGAACAAGGCTGTCACACAGGTAACTAAATAGGTCTGCATATAAGTCTGTATGCAACACTGTGCCGAGATGTCTACCACTAATGACCAACGCTAATGTTGCTGCCATCCCTGGAAAACAGTAAATGTGTCACAGTGCACCTTCTGCGTGGCAGTCAACATTTCGCGACATAATTACTTGTTAGCGAATTAATTCCTATCTGTCAGTATCTATGCCAGTGTCATTTTCAGACCATTACGAAATTATACCATCACTATAGCAACTGCAAGTATAGTTAAAAGGCAAAAAAAAAAAAAAAGAGGGGGGGGGATACATTTCAGAGATTCAGGAAAAAGTGCCTAGTTAGGTAGAAGACTAATAATGTAAAATTCAAATGGGGATGTCTCTGTCTCCCATCCTAATTTTCTTTATCTCGATTACGCATTTGATCAGTGATCATTAAACAATCATTTAAAATTTCCAATTTCAATCCCGCGGTTAATATTTCATATAATTAAAAATCGCAGCCCACAACAGCATCTTTTTCTTTTCTTTTTTTTTACAGGGGCGAAGTGGGGGGGGGGGAGGGAGAGAGAGACAGAAGAAAAAGAACCAAACTCGGCACAGAACGCTGTCAATGCAATTAATTAGGAGCTAAAAAATGACATGCTTTTTAAAAAAATGAATCCTAATACCAGAGTTTATATGCAAATATGAATAACTGATAGCATCGGGCTGTTCTTTTTCCTCTCTGCCTCCTTTGTAGCTTATAAACAACGGTAATCTGCAAATTCGATATCCTGACATCCTTCTCTCTTTCGCTCTCTCTCTTTCTCTCACATACACACACTCCTGCTGAAGCCTCTCTTTTTTATTATTATGGCACTCTGTGCAAGGTCCATTTATCCCAAAGAATTTGAGATCTTGCTCATCATCTTAACTGTTTCTTAGTATTTCAATATGCCACCCTTTGGACCTCGGACCCGAACATTTTGTCTTGGAAGGGCAGTTTCAGATAGCATAAAAAGCAAGGCAAGAAGCATTAATCCCGATATAACAGTGCGGTCCTAGACATGCCTGCTTCAGAGGTAAGTCCCAGTGAGTTCAGTGCTGCTTACTCCGAGGTAAATGGGCATCCTCATTCTTCTTGTACTTCCTGTGAAGCAACAGAATGGGGGAACTTAACATAACTTTGAAGAGATGCATGAGCTCCAGGCATGCCAGGAGATCAATAGGGCCAGAGCCATTAAGGGGTTTAATCAGTATATTAATCAACCAAAGATGAATTTTAATTGGTGGGTCTGCGACTATTCATGGGGTTCAATTTAATGTGGCAGGAGATTTTAATTGGTGGAAATGCAGGTTCAGTTGAGCGTGTGTGTGTGTGTGGGTGTGTGGGTGTGTGTGTGTTTGTGTGTTTATTAAGGTTATTTTGCTTCTGGGGCCTTACTTTAATAGGGAACGGAGAAGAAAATATGAAAGATGGCCTTTGACCTCTCACTTCAGCCATGACTTCAAGGCTTCAGCAATGATTTCTATGTTTGTTTATTAAATGGCATGTTAAACTATATTTTCTTCAAGATCCCTGAGGCATCTCTATTGAAGATTTGGGAGTATTCCTAATTGTTTATCTCTAACCATCAGGTGATAAATCAAATAAATTGTTTAATTGACTTAGAAATCTGAGATCTTTATTCTGGGGAGATGGGAAAGTTCCTGGCAGGTTCAAAGTGTCTTTTCCTGCTTGCCTGAACTGGGAAGTCTCAACTCAACTCATTTTATTTCGGCTTTAAGCCCATAGACATAACAACCAAAAACAGAAACAGCACAGTCTGGTTTACAATTGCTAACAGTAAAATAGATTAAAAGGGATACTCAATTGAATAAAATATGATAAAAATTAAATTAAAATTTCAAGCTGTATATAACAATCCATTGCGTTTCTTAAGTGTCAGAAGTGATGTCAGAAATTTTGCCCTATGTAGGGTTATAATCGAGTCTGAATCTTGCAACAGAAGAGCAAGGTAAGACTCTTCCAAATACCCCGGTAATTTTTGAGTTAATGGAAGTAATAGAGTCTTTCGGGCGGCAGAATACAAGGGGCAGACAAACACTATGTGATGAAGGGATTCAATCGAACGGTTATCACAGGCACATAAGACCGAAATTGGCCCCTAGAAAATCTATGAAAAAGGACGTTTGAGGGGAAGACATTAAACCGTGCTTTAATAAAAGCGAAACGATGACTAGCAATAGAAAGAGTTGATAGATAGGCTGGTACTTGAAGTGGGGGTACAATGCCCAGGGATCTCGGTGAGCATGTCCCCCCGCCCAGCATAACATTGCGTTGCAAACTGGGAAGTCTGTTCCACTGAAATCAACGGAGTTCACTAGTCCTAATAGCAAATTTAGGGTATGGGTTTGTGTCATCCTATTTGATTCCTATCTGGCTCCTTCTCAACGGTGCAATTAAATGTACACATTATCAGAGATAACTGGAAACATATCTCTCTGAAGCCATCCTTTAGGCCCAGGTCTCACAGAGGTGGTAAACCTTTATGTAAGCTATGCCATTATAGGATGCCGGTGACATACTTAAATGTTCCTCCATGCAACAGATTCTCTCCATGTAGAAAACTCTGTGCAAAGCTGAGGAAACGCTTTCTCCCTGCCATTTAGTTTTCTGTGTGGAAGGAATTGCTTTGCATCAGTCCTGTAAATCTTCACCTGCAGTAGAAAGTGGTACAGCCAGAGAGACAGGCTTACTGCCTTATTGAAATCTAGGCCTTTGTTTCAGGGAATTGTTTCAGGGTTCTCATCGCTGATGTTTTTAAGACTCTGGATTCAGAACAATATAGATAGCATTGCCACATTAGGCAAATTGCCTCCCCGGACAAAAACCACAAACTTGAGGGATTTTGAATTCAGAAAAAATTATTATTCTTATGAAGGGTTCCATATATATCTCAGAAATTAATGTGGAATGATTAGTCAATCTGTTCTGTGTGATTTACCACCACTGGATATTATGTGAGGAATCTGCAACTGATTAAAAAACAACAACAACTTAAAATGCAATGTTGCATGTACTGTTTTTATACCTTGGATTAATCTTTTTACTAAAAGCAAATTTTCTGGCAGATTTTGGATATCTGAGATACCCGGGAGTAGCAAAAACAATTTTAGTCTATCGTTTTTATTTGTATCCAACAGTCGTTACAAATATCTATTAAACAGCAAATTTTAAAATAAAGGTTTCAATAAAAATTGGGAGTTGGGGTTGCATGCCTCTTAAGTTTGCCCCTAAAATGAAAAGCTTGGCAATGTTTTGAAGATAAAGTTTTAGACCTTTAGACCACAATCCAGCTAAAATAAGTCACTGCTGTATTCCATTGAAAGCAATGGAATTTAAGTCAGTCTTGATTAATTTGTCCCATTGGTTTCAATGCAACTTATTAGTTACAGCTAACTTGAGCTGGATTGGGGCCTTGGCTGACAAAACAATTTGTGAAAGGGAGGAATGATCCTGGGATATCAGTATGTAAATGCACATGTCTGCATTGATTTCCTGTTTTGATTAATTGGTTCCAGCCAGGAGATTAACTGTTTTTGGAAGATACCAGCGTAAATCCATCATCTTGAGCTGTATAACATGGCCACTTTTGTTAAGTACAAATGCACATGTGGTGAATTTCTGGAGATATATACCTGCTGAAAAGCATTTGAATGGGCAATTTGAGTGCATCAGAGAAGAAACGAATGATGTGAAATTAAAATGCTCATTAAAAATGAACTCATCAAGAGCTGTGAGATGTTTCTTGGTGGTGATGGAGATGGTTTTCTCTTGATTTGCATAATATATGGTGTTGCATCTGCTCTGTGTTCTCTGTTCACAGAAATACCCCCTGTCAAATACCATTGAGTTTAGCTTTTGTTTTAGGGTTAAAATGACTTTTACAGCCTAAACCACAGACTAGTTAAAATGAAGTGCTTCAGTTTAAACTGAATTGATTTGAAACATGCTTACTCCGAAGCCAGCTTCTGTTTGAGTACAACTTACTTTGTGTTGTTTTCAGGTTCAGTAACTTTGTCCCATAGTGCCATTTTTTCATGCAGGGCCAAGAGCTATTGGGTGCCCCATGGTCTTGCAACTCCATCCTCAAAGGACCTAGGTACTGACTGATACTGAAGAGACCCTTTGGGCCACTACCAAACCAGAATGCAGTGGGCAACACACCATGTGCAGGCTGCGCTGAACTTTACAAGCCTGGTCCGCTCAAGAAATGGGTGTATGGCCGCATACACCCAAAGTTTCATAATCTTCTGTGCAATCTTATCCAATTTGCCAACAGATGCATCCGGTAACAACTGATGACAAAATGCAAAACTATAAGCTGGGATGTGACCCCTTTCAAGTTCCAACTTCTCTAAAGGCATGTTCAGGTGTGTTGAACATTGAATACGCAGAGGTGCACACCTTAAGCCCTGCCCCAGCCGCCCCAGGGCACATGGGTTTCATGTCAAACCTTCACAAGTAATTAATTAAGTAACCAATCAATGGATTATTATTTATATCCCACACTGTTCTTAGATCTGTGAATCCTCTTGCGTGTAGAGGTCAACAAGCCACTCCCACCAATAAATTCACACATGAGACGTAATTTTTGTTTGGGTTTTTGGCAGTTTTGGCCACAACTTTATTGAAATACAAAACACGTGAGTGGTTGCGTAGGCATTGGTTCACGCTGTCCGACGGGACAGAGCTAACCACTTGTCAGCGAAGAGAAGACTAGCTGTCCGACGGGACAGAGCTGACCACTTGTCAGTGGGGGAAAACCAGTCTGAGGAGAGTTGAATGGAGGCTGGGAGCAGAGACCTCCCCCTTCCCCAGAGGTCCCAGGGGCTCATGCACGGCCCTGCAACCCTACCGGGTTCGGACAAGCATATTGAGCCGCTGGATTCCTTTAACGGAATTCCCATCACACCATGATCACTTTTGGAGGGCTACCGCCCTCCCATTAACCAACACAACCAATGCCTAACCACCAACCTTACAAGTTGTGACTAGTTGCTACGTAGTAGGCGAAAACCAGATGGCACAGCCAATCAGCCAAATGGAAAAATTCTTACTAGGCCCCTGCCTCAAAAGCAGACGACCCCATGACAGGCAACAGCAAAGTCAACGCACAAGCCTATACCAGGGAGGGGGGGCGGGAGATCCGAAGCTCACAGCAAAGAGGAAGGTCGCACCACATGCTGACCAATATATAGGACGCTGGGCTGTCCATCACAAATAGATACATGTGTTTTTCCCCAGCAACACACTGGGTCAATACTAGCTGTGGCCAGCAAGCCAAACCCCCAGCTACAAGGGGAGGTGGCTTTCTTGCCCCCACCGCAACATGAGCTCTCTGTGAATGGAGAACTCGCTTTCCTGACCTTAGCTTCTGGAAAGCCCTTTCAAAACATATCCCTGTTTTTTGCTGCATCAGGTAGACTGTTGAAAAATGGGGTGGGGAAAACAGCTGGCCTCTAGTGAGCTACAGCACTGGGGAGCTCTGCAACTTTGATCACTGTGGCAGCTATGGGGAGAAAAATGGTCATGAGTGGGCACCCAAAGACATCATGGTGCAAGAGGTCAACTGGAACACACACAAGGACCGGGCTTCTCAATATTACACACAGCTGCAGGGCCCACCCCCTGCCATGTCTTCCTGCCTCCTGCCCTTACTTGTATGCCACATGTCTCTGGGCAGAAGGCTTCACTGCCCTCTCTCCTACCCAGAGCATAGAGTTATAGGAGGCAGGCAGGGCATAGCTGAGTGTCCCATGGTTCTCTTGGTGTCTCTGCTCACAGTCGAATGGCTGTTTTCTTAGCCTTCCGGTGTGATAGTACATCACCCCTCTGGTACATCCTGCTTGGACCTCCACCCAGGGCAGTATGCTTTGCCCAGTTTCCTATGTATGTTGGGCATGTGGTGTGTTGTGCTGGATAGAATAAGAATAAGAATAAGAATAAGAATAAGAATAAGAATAAGAATAAGAATAATACCCCGCCCATCTGGCTGGGTTTCCCTAGCCGCTCTAGAATATTAAAACATCAAACAGGGTTGCCTTCAGATACCTTCTAAAAGTCAGATAGTTGTTTATTTCCTTGACATCTGATGGAAGTGCATTCCACAGGGCGGGCGCCACTACTGAGAAGGCCCTCTGCCTGGTTCCCTCTAACCTCACTTCTCGCAGTGAGGGAACCACCAGAAGGCCCTCGGCGCTGGTCCTCAGTGTCTGGGCTGAAGGATGGGGGTGGAGACGCTTCTTCAGGTATACTGGGCTGAGGCTGTTTACTGTTTACACTTGGTGCTCGGAAATGTACTGGAAACATACTCCAAGTTGGCCTGTACATTTTGGCTTCCTTCAGGCTTGTGTTATGCATGAGCACTGTCACCAATTCTATCCCTGATAGGTGTGCTGTCTCAGAGTATCCAGAGATGTTGCTGCTGTGTTTGGCATTTTTATTATTTGCTGCTTGTGTGTTTCCTCACTCCCATTCCAGGCTGAGCACCCACTAGATATGGCAATTGCTCCTCCATTGCAGAGGGAGCAATTCTCAATTCCTGGCATAATCTGAGTACAGTGGTACCTCAGGTTAAGTACTTAATTCGTTCCGGAGGTCCGTTCTTAACCTGAAGCATACTTAACCTGAAGCACCACTTTAGCTAATGGGACCTCCTGCTGCCGCTGCGCCGCCAGAGCAGGATTTCTGTTCTTAGCGGAGTTCTTAACCTGAAGCGTACTTAACCTGAAGCGTACTTAACCTGAAGTACCACTGTATAGGATTGCTCTGCCAATGTCTGAAAATCAATCCATTATTTGAAGGATGTTTGTAAAAACAAAAACAAAAATGATTCATTGAGGAAATTCCATTATTGAACTTTCTGCTAAGTGTAACTAATACATAGACACAGAAGAGGACATATATCAATAATTTGCTATTTTGAGTTATTTCATTTGCTCTCATGAGTTTTTCTGCACTCGTTTTTCACTTCTTTGGGGTGTGAGTTGGATTCTCTCTGTTTTCCTTTCACAATCACCCATTAATTAATATATCAAAACCAAGAAATTATTAACAAAAATACACAATTCCTCTGCAATAGATTGATAAGTAGTGTCTCACCAATAGGAACATTTTAAGTACATTTTGGGGTGGGGGAGAAACAGATAGGGATGTCCCACAACAAACAATTCCTGCAGCATTAGACTGCAGTCCTGTACACAATTCCTTGGGAGTAAGTTCCATTTAACTCCATGGGACTTCTCTCTGAGTAAACATGACTAGGATTTTACTGATTTGATTTTTGATTTATTTCATAGCAATTTGTATGCCACTTTTCATTCAAACGCATCTCAAAGTGACTTACAAACAATAAATAATAATAGCATAATAAAACACAATAGAACATAAGAAATACCACATAAATCATATAAAATAATTAACAAATCATTAAAAAAATCTACAAAATACTATTAACAACAACTAAAAACACATTTAACATCAACTAAAAAGTAAGCTAAACGTCACAATTACAGCAAAAGTCATATTATGTGATGAACGAATCAATACAGCATTTGTTATCTATAAAACAATATTAGCGTTAACAAAATATCAGGCCCCCCCAAAGAAGAAGCTAACCACTGCTAAGTTCATAGACACATGCTCTATGCCTCCATGCCTCATAATCTTTCACTCTGTTGAGCTCATTAAAATACACATAGTGTCTGTTGTTAAGGCAGTGTAGCCAAATGTTGGGTGGGGTCCTTGGGTGATGGGCCATGGTGGAGATGTGGGGGCTCTTGGACCAGAGGTAAGGTGGATGTTGACTCATGTAGCCTGCCCAGGTGCTGTTGTCATCCATGTCCCTCTCGATAATCAGGAGGTCCATCCCCACTCGAGAATGTCCAAGATGAGCATGTCCCTCCATAGCTGCAAGTCTGTACAGAGGCCAACGAAGAGGTTCAGCAGCAGTGCCAGATTTACGTATAAGCTAAACAAGCTATAGCTTAGGGCCCCACTCTCTTGGGGGACCCCCAAAATATATTTCTTCTTAATTGTATTTCAATATTAATATTTTGTTGTTCAGTCGTTCAGTCGTGTCCGACTCTTCGTGACCCCATGGACCAGAGCACGCCAGGCACTCCTGTCTTCCACTGCCTCCCGCAGTTTGGTCAGACTCATGTTGGTAGCTTCAAGAACACTGTCCAACCATCTTGTCCTCTGTCGTCCCCTTCTCTTTGTGCCCTCCATCTTTCCCAACATCAGGGTCTTTTCCAGGGAGTCTTCTCTTCTCATGAGGTGGCCAAAGTATTGGAGCCTCAGCTTCAGGATCTGTCCTTCCAGTGAGCACTCCGGGCTGATTTCCTTCAGAATGGATAGGTTTGATCTTCTTGCAGTCCATGGGACTCTCAAGAGTCTCCTCCAGCACCATAATTCAAAAGCATCAATTCTTCGGCGATCAGCCTTCTTTATGGTCCAGCTCTCACTTCCGTACATTACTACTGGGAAAACCATAGCTTTAACTATACGAACCTTTGTTGGCAAGGTGATGTCTTTGCTTTTTAAGATGCTGTCTAGGTTTGTCATTGCTTTTCTCCCAAGAAGCAGGCGTCTTCTAATTTCGTTACTGCTGTCACCATCTGAAGTGATCATGGAACCCAAGAAAGTGAAATCTCTCACTGCCTCCATTTCTTCAGTCCCCCCCCCCCTTAATATTAATATACTTCTTCCTAATTTCACTTCAACAATTACTTTGATAAAATACATATTTTGTTATGTGCAAATGGCTTTAGATACCCATTAGGTCCATAAATTACCATATAGCATATATTCAACACAAAAAACAGCGACAATTTGTTGTTGTCAAAGGATAGCTGGACATATAAAGGGCCCCATTACCTTCAGTAGCTTAGGGCCTCATCAAACCTAAATCCGGCCCTGTTCAGCAGTCATAATTTAATTAATCAATTGATTTTAAAATACATATATTGGCATAGTCATTCATCCAACCATCCATTCAAGACATTTGTATGCCACCCAATAACTGGAGTTCTTTTGGCAGCGTGCAATAAAAACATTAAAATATAACCATACCAGGAAAATAGGAATATCATATAAAATTAGATAGTGAAGAAACTGAGCAGGAACTAGCTTTCTGGCCAGGGTGGGTTAGGGTCTATTGTACCACCATACATTCAATAAGAACATATGAAAGCCTCTATAGTTTGACGGTCGGCACAGGAATAAAACTTTCGTTTTGAAGCAAACCATGTATTATGTTTTGTGATTATATGAGACCTGCCCCTGAAGACTCCATCTTAGAAGAGGCATTCTCTGTTCCATGGCAAAGAAGTCGAGAGGCCTTCTTCTAAGATGGCACCTGCCATCTTTTGGAAGTTCTGGTACCAAAAACATATTTCCCCCTTCCTGACCAACACTTTTTAATTATTGGAAAGGCTTTTCATCTACTAATATTACCTATCAGTCAATGAAGCAGTTCTAAAAATAATCAAAGAAAGAAAGAATTGCCTTGATAGAGATGATATACAAATTTGAGACACTAACCCAATGAGATGGTGTCTTACTAATGATCCCAGTCAATCTAATTAATGTATTCTGCTACATTACATTTTAAGAAGTGACCATTGTGTAATACACTTTGAAATATGCACAAGCTAATGGGATAAGATACAAAAAATTATTATGCTGACAGTAAATCATATTACATTCCTAATAAGCATTAACTAGATAACTAGGTCAAAGCAGTATTATCTTAATTGATTTTTCAAAAGAAACCTGACAGAAAAATGTCAATGCCGAAGTATTTCTTCATGCATCATTAAAACAAGATTGGCTTTTAACAAAAGAAGAATCCTTCACAGAATTGATTCTTGCTTCAGGCTGCCTGCAAGTAAGTGTATTACATAAAAATCTATACAGGATATTAAAACAACACCATTCTGCAAGACAGTTACAATTAAAAGCTGACACCCCCTCCCTGTCCCCCATGCATCTACCACAGTGCCTTGCCAGCAAATGTATTTAAAGCCTTCAAAGCGGAGTTCACCAATGTATGAAAAATCATTCCGATCTATTCTTTGACAAAAGAGGAGATGATGATGTGGGCTGCTGATGAAATTGCGACATTAATAACAAACTCATTTCATAACAACATGGCAGTTAAATAAACATACAGGAAGACAACACAAAAATATTAACTTTACCTTGAAGCTATATACAAAATGCCCATTAAAAAGAAAAGAAAAGAAATCTTTACACTGCAAACAGCAGGCGTCAAATAATCCGAGGTTAGCAATTGGACTCAATGGCTATGCACTATGTAGAATACTGCAGCATAAGAGCTATACTTTGCCAGTTTCTCACTTAAAAAAAAATGGATATAGGAAAAAGTGAAACGTCAAATAATCCCGAAAGCAGAACATCAACCTGGTGTGGCACCAGAGAAGAATGTGGTAGGTTGGTTATTCAACCAGGCATATGGCAAGCAAGCAACGTTTGGGTCGCATGCATTTAATGGGGAAATTGGTGACCAGAAATGGGTGCGACCGCAAGAACATTTCAAAAGTATCTCCTTGGTTTTGTAGCACTAACATTCTCCGACATTTGTTTTTGGCAATAAAAGGGGTGGGGGTTTTAGGGACCCTGAAATGTTCCCCACAAGACTCCCCAAAGCATAGTTGCTCATGACTCTAGACTTACTGTTCACTCAAGAGCTCTTCCGATGCCTTTTTTTGTTTTATTAACCAGGGCTTCTCCTTCCTCAAAATCACACTATGGCCATGATAGCAGACCCTCCAAGTATCTCTATTTTCCAATGACATTCCCAGATTTTAAAAAAGCTGTTCCAGTTCCTGATTTGATCCCTAAATGTTTTCCTTTTCCTTAGGGACCTAATGGTAGGATGTCTCTATTTTCTTTGGAGAAATATTGGAGGGTATAGAGCAGGGGTAGGCAACCTAAGGCCCGTGGGCCGGATGCAGCCCATTCACCTTCTCAATCCGGCCCACGGATGATCCAGGAATCAGCGTGTTTTTACATGAGTAGAATGTGTCCTTTTATTTAAAATGCATCTCTGGGTTATTTGTGGGGCATAGGAATTCATTCATTCCCCCCCTATATATATATATAGTCCAGCCCACCACATGCTCTGCCATCCTGTATAGGGAAGTATTTTATTGTTTAAGCTTTTATTATGTTTTTATGTATGTTGGAAGCCGCCCAGAGTGGCTGGGGCAACCCAATCAGATGGGTTGGGTAGAAATAATAAAATTATTACTATTATTATGGAATAGGACACCCCTATTTTCCTTAGGGACGCGGGTGGGCGGTGCTGTGGGTTAAACCACAGAGCCTAGGGCTTGCTGATCAGAAGGTTGGCAGTTCGAATCCCCGCGACGGGGTGAGCTCCCGTTGCTTGGTCCCTGCTCCTGCCAACCTAGCAGTTCGAAAGCACATCAAAGTGCAAGTAGATCAATAGGTACCGCTGCAGCGGGAAGGTAAACGCCGTTTCCGTGCGCTGCTCTGGTTCGCCAGAAGCGGCTTTGTCATGCTGGCCACATGACCCGGAAGCTGTACGCCGCCTCCCTAGGCCAATAAAGTAAGATGAGCGCGCAACCCTAGAGTCGGTCACGACTGGACCTAATGGTCAGGGGTCCCTTTACCTTTACTATTTTCCTTGGAGAAATGTTGGAGGGTATGTATTAGTGTAACAGTGTCAATCAGATTTGGCATCCTTACACTGACACCAAGGGGAAATGAAACTATTTCAAGGGCAAAAGGAATGCATATTTTATTAAATTGCCCTTATTCTTGATGGTAGTGGGGCAGAGAGGAACTCAGGCAACATCTGTCTTGAATGCATGCTAAATCTACCATTGTGGTCATGGCTGCATCACCTGTGCAGCCAAAAATTTAGGGACAAGGGTTCTATTACAGCTTTCTCTCCAGCATGACCATTACCTGTGCCCAGGAATCTTCTTTTTTGGGGGGGGGAAGCATTGCACCATGGGAGACCTGCCCTGCAGCCTAAAGTGGCACATTCAGAAATAGGTTTTTGCAACTTGTGAGAACGCCTCTACAGGTAAGTCCCATAGCATGCAGGAATACAGATGTAATCTTTATTTTCAGAGCTGAGCTACACACTTTGGACTTACTGCAGATGTGACAGTTAATTCTGTATGGCTAATGTTAAGCCGTTCTGGGAAGTATCTGTAGACTGAAACAGATGATGTTATTCTCCGTCTGCAATTAAGAGCCATTCTTAATTTAATACGGAATGAGGTGTTAGAATTTTGGATTGCACCGCTTCAGATTGCAGGTGGGTAGCGAGTCATAATTTTGAATATTTCCTTATGTAACAAACTTTCTGCATGGGCATTGCCAGTTAGGGATGTCAGAGATTTCTGACAAAAAAAAAAAACACGAAAAAGGAAGCAGAAATTGCTGCATTTTGTGTGTTCATCTGTTGGTTAGGAACAGAAATCAGTCAAGCAAATATGATCAGTATTCATTCACACTGTTGTTGTTGGTGTTTTTAAGTCCACAAACGATACATGATTAATGGCTTTTTAAAGCATTGTTTTGATGTTTACTTTGAAATGAATATAAGCTGCATAAATAACATAAGCAGTTATTTAAGTTAGGTTAAACAGCAGACAGCAACATGAATAAGGTAGTATTTGGTGGGAACAGAAGTGCAGCAGAACTGAAACAATGCTGTTAATGAGGAGCAGAAGTCGGAACAGAAAAGCACCATGCCTTCTCCTTCTCCTTCATAGGTAGATTAATATGCAGATAATCATCAGGCAAACCATTCATAGTTTAGAAGTACAATACAGTTTATTCGACCGTCAGTCAGATCAGAATCATTATCCATACAAAATTTAAAAAACGTCTAAACATCTCGGAAAGCTTTACACTAACATACAATGAGAAGTAGATTATACATTTAGACCCATGTCAATACTGTCAATTTTAACCTTACGGCGTTTAAAGGCCAAAAAAAGAAATTTGGCCACCAAGAGGGTTGTGGTACCAGTAAAATTGCTCAGCAAAAACAAAATCTGTCTTTCTCTGTCTACTAGGTTAAGTTGGCATAAGAGTGGGGCTATCAGTTTTTGTCTAAGATCTACATAAAACACGGCTATCTACCTTTAACTGGAACTATGGAAGGCACCACATTGAGCCGCATGAAATGGAAGTCCATCAACCTCACCAACACGGCTATCTACCTTTAATAAAAGACATGAGTGCACCTTATTTCACACCCCCAGGAAGTGATTCTCCCTCCTCTCCATGTTTGTAGACCTCTTAAAAATTATTCTGCCAATGCCAATGCAGATAAAATCCATCATTATTATTACAGTGGCACCTTGGTTCTCAAACTTAATCCGTTCCGGAAGTCCATTCCAAAACCAAAGCGTTCCAAAACCAAGGCGCGCTTTCCCATAGAAAGTAATGCAAAATGGATTAATCTGTTCCAGACTTTTAAAAACAACCCCTAAAACAGCAATTTAACATGAATTTTACTATCTAACGAGACCATCGACCCATAAAATGAAAGCAAAAAACAATGTACTGCAGTCACACAATCAATCAATTAGCAATCAGTAGATGAACTGGGTTCCACACAGTCACACACACACACAAAAATAAAAATGCAAAATAAATAGCAAGAACAGACAGACCTCAAAAGGGAGCACGTTTGGCTTCCGAAAATAGTTTGCAAACCAGAACACTTAGTCCCGGTTTTGCAGTGTTTGGGTTCCTAGTTGTTAAAGTACCAAGGCTTTTGAGAACCAAGGTACCACTGTATACCCAGGCATCCCAGTGAGGGTTATGCCTGTTAATAGCACAAAAATGAAAACAAGAACAAACACCAACAATGGAAGAATGG
Source organism: Darevskia mixta (assembly GCA_034641385.1). NCBI lineage: Eukaryota > Metazoa > Chordata > Lepidosauria > Squamata > Lacertidae > Darevskia > Darevskia mixta. The sequence goes on along the minus strand of JAWWNH010000011.1, from coordinate 40,063,549 downwards.
AGAATGAAAGAATGGAGAATTAAATTAATGGAGTACGCAGAACTGGACAAAATGACGGGGAGAATCCGAGAACAGCGGGACCAGAAGTTCATCAAAGACTGGACTAAATTTGCAGACTATTTAAAGGAAAATGGTCAATTGAATACGTTGGTAGGACTGCAAGAAGCTTTGTAGATCAAGGAAGAAATATCGTTGTTAATATGAACTTATAGTGATTAATTTCGTGAGAGATATAATAGAACAATGATTGACATAAGAAATATAAATATAAGGTATGGATACTAGAAAATCATGAGGAAGGTTTGAAGGAAGTCACGGCTATAAAAGCCAAAAAGGTATAAGAAGTGAAGAAAATATGTGAATTTTATTATTGTATCTTTATAAAACTAATAAAAAATGATATTAAAAAAAGAGAAAGTGAGGGTTATGCCAGCCTTGCAAAGCAGCCAAATGTTGTTATACCTGCTTTGCTAGAATGAAATGGGGAAATGTCCATGCATCACAACCCTGTATGGTGATCATAGAATCATAGAATCATAGAGTTGGAAGAGACCACAAGGGCCATCCAGTCCAACCCCCTGCCAAGCAGGAACACCATCAAAGCATTCTTGACAGATGGCTGTCAAGCCTCTGCTTAAAGACCTCCAAAGAAGGAGACTCCACCACACTCCTTGGCAGCAAATTCCACTGTCAAACAGCTCTTACTGTCAGGAAGTTCTTCCTAATCTTCTTTCTTGTAGTTTGAATCCATTGCTCCGTGTCCGCTTCTCTGGAGCAGCAGAAAACAACTTTTCTCCTTCCTCTATATGACATCCTTTTATATATTTGAACATGGCTATCATATCACTCCTTAACCTTCTCTTCTCCAGGCTAAACATACCCAGCTCCCTAAGCCGTTCCTCATAAGGCATTGTTTCCAGGCCTTTGACCATTTTGGTTGCCCTCCTCTGGACACATTCCAGCTTGTCAGTATCCTTCTTGAACTGTGGTGCCCAGAACTGTACACAGTATTGTAACACAGATCCTGCTGTGTTAGGTTGATTTGGGGCAGCAGGGTGTGGGTGGGTGTGAAATTGCTTGTAGCAGCAGCATGGTTAACTCAAGGCTGGAGAGGATAAAGGGAACTAGGGAAATAATGGAATGCTTCAGTAGTGAGTGGAAAGATCTACCAAGAGACAGACAACAGAGGTGGAGACTTGGAATGCATATCTCTCAGAGGCCAGATCTACCAGGCCTCATCATTGCTCGGTCGCCAGATCTACCTGATGTGGTTGACCTATTCTCTGATGCCAGTTGTGTATGTCTGTATCTTTCATCAATTTTGTAGTTGTGATGAATGAATATTACTCATTCAGAGCGGTAAAGGTAATGGTAAAGGGACCCCTGACCATCAGGTCCAGTCGCAGACGACTCTGAGGTTGTGGCGCTCATCTCGCTTTACTGGCCAAGGGAGCCGGCGTACAGCTTCCGGGTCATGTGGCCAGCAGCGCACGGAAACGCTGTTTACCTTCCCACCAGAACGGTACCTATTTATCTACTTGCACTTTGACGTGCTTTCGGACTGCTAGGTTGAAAGGAGCAGGGACCGAGCAACGGGAACTCACCCCGTCGTGGGGATTCGAACCGCCGACCTTCTGATCGGCAAGCCCTAGGCTCTGTGGTTTAATCCAGTGTTTCTCAACCTTTTCGGGGCAACGGCACACCTGTCTCATGGAAAAAATCTCGCGGCACACCACCACCAGAAAATGTCAAAAAATCACTCCCCTTACTTCCCCGCCGCCTTCGCGCTCCCGAGCGCAGCAACTTCAAACTTCCTGACCCACGCCCCTTACCAGAGTGGATGCCGAGCTCTCCGAGGCGCCGCTCCTTGTCGCTGCGCTGAGGTCGAGGCCGAGCGGGGGGAAACCTAGCAGCAGGCGCTGGGCCTGGACGGCTGCCGGGCTTCAGTGCCCCCCAACAGAAAAATGGCGGCGGCTACCAGCAGCCCTTGCGTCTCCTTCCTCTGTCTTCCTATTGGTCCCTGGCAACCAATCAGAATCGGCAGGGAGCTCCAAGCTGGCGCATGCGTGGTAGGTCGGCGGTGGGTTTCTGCGCTCCCTTTCCCCCACTGCAGCCACTGCTACGCGTTTGCGGCTGCGGCATGGGGTCCCGAGCCACGGTTTTCCCGCGGCACAGTAGCCGGTGTCTCGCGGCACACTAGTGTGCCGCGGCACACCGGTTGAGAAACGCTGGTTTAATCCATAGCGCCACCCATGTCCCTTACTCTGAATTGATACTTCGACGTTGTCAGATCGCCATATCTGAGCGGTAATATAATGGTGAAGTCAATTGAGGATGAGTGTGTGAACTACAGTCCACCTCACCCTGAATTGGCTCAGTGACATTGCCACATTCCCTATGTCACTCTTGTTAGCTGGAATCACATAGTGAAGGCTGTTACAAAACAAAACAAAACACACACACACAAAGGCACAAAAGAGCTTCTAATCTAACTGATCAACAGTCTCAAACGGCCTTCAAAATGTGAGTGGAAGGGAAGCAGCACAATCTTAACACCGATAAGAATAATAATAAAATGTTTATTTGCACACATTTGTCACACCCTTAGTAAAAAAGAAAAAAGAAATGAATAGTTATCCCAAAGTTTAGAGCATGGCATATGCTTATGCATCTCTCCACCCATTCCTTAACAGCTGTCTATGGAGACAGGGTTCTTCATAGTTATGAAATCAAGGAGTAATTTGCCAGATTTTAACACATGCTCCTTCACAGCAAGACTTCACCCGCTTTGATAAAAGAAAACCAAAAACATGGTTCTGTTTCTTTGTGAGACTATTTTTTTAAGGATTTGAATAATCAATAAAAGTGGAAAAAAATAGGTTATTTATGCCTTTCAAACATCATAATCTCAAAGGGCAAAGAAGCAGAATACTGTGCAGAGACCAGTCCCTTGACATCCACCGTGTTTGGCAGATGGTGCTGTCAGTTCTGTTCTGTGTTTATTCTATTGTGCATGCGGTAGCATATTTTAAAATGTACAAGCTCATGTATTATCTATGGGTTAAAAGCATGCAACACAAGCGGGACTATATCACAGGAGTTAAACTTCTGTAAACAACTAGCAGCGGTTGTGTAAATGCTATTTTCTTGACATAAATAACAGAAACATATGGCCTGAGACAGGAAGTGGGTGATACCTAGATAGATTGATATCTTGCTCGACAAGTCACTATATTTATGACATGATTCTGCCTGACAGTGAAAGAGGAGGGGAGGCAAGCTAATGACTTTTTCATGAACTCTCTGACAATGTACATTTGACCACTGAATAGCTTTGCTCAACAAACTGATTCACTGCTCTGCTGTTAAATGGGTTCCAGCGTAATGAAGAAAATATTGCACATTAGAAGCCGGGGATCCAGCTGATCTTTCTCATTTTCCTTTGGGTAATATCTCCCTTTTAGCATCATAAGTCATTTTAACAAGAATAATCAGGTTGTGCTGCGCTGCAGCCTTTGCTGAAGATGCACACTTGATTCACTGTCTTCAGAATGAGCTCTAAAGCCCTGGCCCTACATGGCCTTGCTTACACCTTTTTTGCTAGACAGGTGTGGTTTGCTGCATGTGTGCAGCACACATGGCAAGTGATGGTAACATAAACTCATGGACACATATACGTTTATGCTATTCTGAGGAGCCTGTTAAAGCACAGCCCCCAATGTGTGTGTATGTATTTAATGAACGCCCTCTTCAGGCCTGAACATGGGAGAGTTAAAAGTGTGTAGAGAGGCAGGGGCTGTCAATTTGCATTTCTTAGTGCAGAAAGTATGGATCTAATGTGTAGATATCTTTCCTATTCTAATTCATTCAAGAGGGTCCTGGAAGCTACTGGAAGCTTCTCTGTGCGAGAGCAGCAAACAAAAGAGTTAATGATTGTTTGGGTAATACCTTCCGGGAAGCTGGTTTGAACTGGTTCTCTTATAATAATAATAATAATAATAATAATAATAATAATAATAATAATAATAATTTATTATTTGTACCCCGCCCATCTAGCTGGGTCCCCCCAGCCACTCTGGGTGGCTTCCAGCAAATATTAAAATACATTAACATGTTACAGATCAAAAACTTCCCTAAACAGGGCTGCCTTCAGGTATTTCCTAAATGTTATATAATTGTTGATCCCTTTGACCTCTGACGGGAGGGCGTTCCACAGGGCGGGCGCCACTACTGAGAAGGCCCTCTGCCTGGTTCCCTGTAGCTTTGCTTCTCGCAGTGAGGGAACCGCCAGAAGGCCCTCGGCGCTGGACCTCAGTGTCCGGACTGAACGGTGGGGGTGGAGACGCTCCTTCAGGTATTCAGGACCGAGGCTGTTTAGGGCTTTAAAGGTCAGCACCAACACTTTGAATTGTGCTCGGAAACGTACTGGGAGCTAATGTAGATCTCTCAGAACCGGTGTTATGTGGTCCCGGTGGCCACTCCCAGTCACCAGTCTGGCTGCCGCATTCTGGATTCATTGCATTCTGGATTAATTGCATTCTGGATTAATTGCATTCTGGATTAATTTTATCATTATTCTGCAGAGCCATGCCGACTATAAATATAGGCCAGAAGGAGTCTGGGTTTTTCCTGTTCTCTTTCTATCTCTCTTCCTTCTGGTGTGGTCTTTCTGTACATAGGATGCTTAATATTAAGGGTTTAGTCTTGTTATAAGTTTATAGGTTTTTGTAAGTGCTGCAATTCTGTATGAACTGTGCCAATCCTGATTGTATTGCATTTGATAACCATTGCACTACATTTGCCTTCCGCACAAGTAAAACTCTGCTGGATGAAATATTGCCTCTGGTCTATTATGAGGAACTCTGCTGAACTCTGCAACGTGTTTAAGTTTTTCCTCCACACGCATGACACACGTATGACAAGATCCCTGCATGGGGGGGTGGCTTCTGACAAATGTGCAAAGAAGCCCCCTTCACACTTTTGCTCCCACATTTTTAACTCCTGCACTTTTATCTCTCACGTGCTTGGATAAACAACTGAAGAAGGCAAAGAGACATATGCATGTGTGTATGATGTCAATGGGACGTGGGTGGCGCTGTGGGTTAAACCACAGAGCCTAGGGCTTGCCGATCAGAAGGTCGGCGGTTCGAATCCCCACAACGGGGTGAGCTCGCCTTTCGGGTAACCCACGGGACTAGCACAAAGTGTTCTATAAGCAAAAAGGGGGTTGCTGGAAGTGTTATAGGGGGAAAAAGGTGTCATATTAGTTTTTTGCTACACTTGTATGTCCTAGTCCATACACTCTGCAGAGTTCTAACTCAATTTGTATGATGGAGGAATAATGCATGCTTCTCACCTCCGCCATGCATATAACCTCTTATTTACATTGGGCGTTCCAGATTAAGTTGAGACTACATCCCATAAGGGTCCAGTTCCCATGTTGTTGTTTTTATGAGGAAGAATAGTAAGAGCCAGGCAGAATGATTCCTGGTATTTCAGGGCACAACCATCTGGGGCGTTATCCAGTGCCAGCCCCATCAAAATGAGAACTGCTCAAAACTCATATATTCTAGAAGTTTTTAATTCTTTTGGCACAGAAATAGAACCCAGTGTGGGTTCTAAATAGGGGGGAAACCATATTCACGTCCCAATTTAGTGAAGTAGCTTAACTAAAGGGAAATAATTCTTGTAAAGGCAAACAGATATGGGCACTTAGGCTACACTAAGAAAGTAATGCAACGATTAATATGCAACTCAAAAATAACAAGCTAGGATAAAATAGTACTCTGAAACTCCCTGCCTTTTGTTTGGGTGTGTTATAGAAGTGTTGATTAAGGATATATGGAGTAATGAAAGTGAAACCAAAATTAAAGTGATGGCTTCAGCTCACCTCTAGCAAACTGCTTTCAAAGTTGTTTATGTGTAACTGCTATGGAAAATAAGGCAACATAAATGGATATTCCCTGTCCTTTGATTTTCCCAACAACCCTGTGAGGTAAGGAAGGCTGAGAAAGAGTTAATGACCCAAGCGCTGCTCAGTGAGCTTCATGGCTGTGAGGAATTGAACCCAGGTTTTCCGAGCCCTGGTTAAACATGTACTAGATACCAGGGATAAAAAACTACAGGGATAGACATCAAACTCCAGGGCCTCTTTGTGAGTTGCCAGAGGCTTGTGGATGACCACTGCTGAATGCAAAAGTTGGGCTAAATGCACCTTTAGTATAATTCAGCATTGGAAACTGAGCTCTTGGCATAGCTGTCAACTTTTGGATTTGAAAATAAGGGATGCCGCGAGGGCGGTGCAATGGCACCAAGTAGCTTCACCACCCTGCGCTCCAGAGGCTGTGCGCGAACGGGAGAGCGAAAGAGCGAGCGCGTAGACGGCAGGCAGGCTGGCTGGCTGGTTGGGCGTGAGGGTCTGGATGCACAAGGCATGCAAGCTCCGCCCCCAGTCGGTCTCAGACTCCTTATTGGCAGCTGAGGAGCCTCCCTGGCCGGCAGGGAGGGAGAGGAGCTGCTTCCTTTGAAATCCGGGAAATTTAAGGGATATCAACAATCCGGGATAGCAGTGGGAAACGGCATTGGAATAAGGGAGTTTCCCGCCAAAAAAAGGGAGGGTTGACAGCTATGCTGGATACCAGGGATAAAAAACTACAGGGATAGACATCAAACTCCAGGGCCTCTTTGTGAGTTACCAGAGGTTTGTGGATGACCACTGCTGAATGCGAAAGCTGGGCTAAATGCACCTTTAGTATAATTCTGAAACTGAGCTCTTTGATTCTGATTGATTGATCGATCATATTTCTATGCCAAACAACAAATAACAATAGCATAACATAGTAGAACATCACAAGTACAGAGTTCCTGAGGTAACCCAGTCAGATGGGCAGCATATTAATAAATAATAATAATAATAATAATAATAATAATAATAATAATTACAGTACAAATCATATAAAATTATTAACAACACATAAATAAAATAATTCCAATCTATAAAACCTTATTTAAAAAGCAGCAACTGAGAAATACATCAAATGTTATATTACATGGTTAACAAATTAATACAGCATTTATAATCTCTAAAGTAATATTAACAAAATAGCAACTTAAAAAAACAAACTAAGCACTGTTAAGTTCTGATGACTTACTCAACTCACTACTAGCTGAGAATAACCTCTTTATGTGATCATTCCTGGAACAAGTTAAACTGAAAACCTTTCAGCCAGACCCCACATATTCTTCAGGAACAGCTATATATGTATTCACCAGTTTCATGGGCAAGAGTGCTTGTTTGGCAAATATTTCCCAAAGCTGATATTGAACTTAAATGACATTCATTTGTAAGCTTTTACACTGTTACTTAGCTACAACCTGTAGCTAAGCTGTCATGATTGTATCGATGTCTGAGTTAGCACTAAGGCAAACAAAGGGGTGTTGTTGTTTTCCAGGCTGTTTCTGTGCATAGTAGCAATCAAATTCCTGGCATCGCAAGCAATCTGCATGTAAATTCACAAAAGAAAATCCAAGTTCCTCATTATCAGCTTCAGTGGGATCATTTAAGTGGTTTCAGGACACTAGGGAAAAACCAGAAATGGCACGGAAACTTTTGTTGACTTTCCACTATAATAGGGTGGTTGGAAACAGATTGAACCGCTCAGGCTGCAGTGCAAATCATCCATGAATTTAAGGCACCCGCTCAGGGACATGTTGGCAAAGACATGTGTCTTCTCCTGCCTCCCTTCTTTAGTGCTTTCTAGAGATCAGAGGAAAGGGAAACATATGTTCATAGAGAGCTCGAAACTGGAAGCAACGCTTGCAATCTGTGAATTCTAAGAAGCCGATTCTTTTGGCCTTGCACGGCTGGTGGGACTATCCTTTAAAGGACTGGCTCATTTAATGTAAGTTTGATTGCATTTGGTGATCTAGTACGTGAATAACAGCAGCAGTGGATGTGATCCTTTCCAGCATAAGACCACAATGTCTGAATGTGGAGGGGTCCCCATAATGCTCAATAAAGTTATTTGCTCTCTCCCACCCATCAACCACAAGACTTGGAAGGACAGCCTGACATTAGGGTCTGTCCGTGACTCTCATATTCTTATCCAGTCTAATGAACAGACCACTAAAGGTAAAGGGACCCCTGACCATTAGGTCCAGTCGTGACCGACTCTGGGGTTGCGGCGCTCATCTCGAATTATAGGCCGAGGGAGCCGGTGTACAGCTTCCAGGTCATGTGGCCAGCATGACTAAGCCGCTTCTGGCGAACCAGAGCAGTGCACGGAAACGCCGTTTACTTTCCCGCTGCAGCGGTACCTATTGATCTACTTGCACTTTGGCGTGCTTTCAAACTGCTAGGTTGGCAGGAGCTGGTACCGAACAACGGGAGCTCACCCCGTCACAGGGATTCGAACCGCCGACCTTCTGATCGGCAAGTAAATGTGGGAACCCATGAAACCCAGTTGGACATGCTGGAACTTAGCTCCTAAGCCAACATCCCATTTTTCTTCTTTCTTTTGAAGATTTGGGGGTTGTTTGGGACTTTTTGGGGGAGGAGTCTAACAGATATTGGGCATGAGTCAAACACAGTGAGGACCTTTTACATCTCGTTAATTCTGAAGGGAAAGTGAAACATATATCTGTATCTTTCCCATTGAAAGAACGTAATCTTAGCCAGATCATTCCTATGTAATTCATCAATGAATAGTGAATCAAACTGAAATTTCTCAAACTGAAAATGGTGCCATCTCCCTAGGACGTTCTCCTTAGGAAGCCTCATTGAATTGTTGAAGGCACCAGTGGCCCAGTAGGACTTTAAACTTGGATCATGTCCGTTGTTGAAATCCCAGCTTCATCACAACTTAATACCAAATCAAAAGCCAGCTACACCAGACCTTGGGGAATGATACCTCCTAAACAGGTGGGGGAACTGTGGAGTTTGCACAGGAGAACTTCCTAGGTTTTGCCCACTAATTCCAGAGGCTTATCTTCAATGAGGGAGAATGCTATATACTCATGTGTTAATTCACCCATGCTTCTTATTTTTAAGTTGTTTTTATTTAGGAGCACAATCCTGACCCATGCATTAAGCGCCAGGTTTGATCCTCTCCTATTGAAATGGCCAGCAAAGTGTGCTGCTCATTATTGCTCTTATTATTAGTGCTACTGATGTCCATCATGTAAAATGTTTGTAGCACATGCATTTCAGTGCCTTAGAATTGCAGATCTCAATAATAATAATAATAATAATAATAATAATAATAATAATAATAATAAATTGTTATTATTATTTTTATTGTCATATCATTTTTATTAGTTTTATAATAGTAACATATTAACTCCATTACATTAGCTTTTCATCTTTTTACACTTTGGCTTTTTCAAGCCTTGACTTCCATCAAACCCTTCTCGTGATTTTCTAACAATTCTATCTTATGTCTATATTTTGTACATTAATCCTTGCTTTAAATTGTCACTTATATTCTTATCTTTAAAACTCCATAATACAATGATTTTCTTTCTGAATCTACAAAGCTTCCTGTAATCCTACCAACGTATTTAGTTGTGTACAATTGTCCTTCAAATAGTTCGTAAATTTAGTCCAGTCTTTGATGAACTTCTGGTCCTGCTGCTCTCGGATTCTTCCCGTCATTTTGTCCAATTCCGCATACTCCATCAATTTTTCTGTCCATTCTTCCTTTGTCGGTAATTCTTCTTGTTTCCATCGTTGTGCTATTAAAATTCTCGCCGCTGCTTGCTTGTGCTTGGTTCTCCAGCTGCACAGCCAGGGAGAAGAAGGTACTTCAGAAGGTCAGAACCACAGCCCAAAATATTATTGGTCATCCTCTCCCATCTCTGGAAGAACTATACAGTTCCCGTTGCCTTAAAAAGGTTAACAATATTTTAAAGGATCCATCTCATCCAGGATATAGTCTCTTTGCACCACTGCCTTCGGGTAGAAGATATAGAACAATTAGATCAAGAACAAATAGACTGAAGAACAGTTTCTACCCAAGAGCTATAACCATCTTAAATGCTGTAACCAGAAAATATGACCTTGGAGAGCTGTGATGGGTGTGTGTGTGTGTGTGTGTGTGTGTGTGTGTGTGGCCTTTTTGGTGTGTGTGTGTGTTTTGTGCTTTTTTCTTTCTTTTTCTTTTTTTCTTTTACGGGATGGCATGCAATTTTGTTGCACTTGTATTGCGTTGTGCTTGTACTTGTGCAATGACAATAAATAAATAAATTATCTATCTTATCTGTTACAGCATATTGAAATAATTTAACATCTTATTATTATTATTATTATTATTATATATTATTATTATTATTATTAAAATAATAATTACAGTATACATTGACAGCAGTCACAAAAATAAGAGCATTCGAAAACCATTAGCAGAAACCTGCTCGGTATTAATGGGTTTGGCTAGTGTACAGAATGTTGAATGTCACAACCATTCCCAAAGTAAACATGCAGGAGGTACTTTAAATTTAGCACACAGGGGCGGGAGGGGAAAAGAGAAACCCGATCCATTTGGAGTGCAAACTTATCAAGCCAGTTCTGCACCAGTTGTACCACAGACTCACTATTAATGCCCGTGTCTCTTCCCCTCTGTCTCCCCTCCACCTCAGACCACTGATTGTCAAAACAAGGGCAGAGGAAACGAGCTGTCTATTCCGCAACGCTTTTCCATATGTCACTCCTTGGGACAAGGCAATATTAATGTACAAGTGGTCAGTTCCTTTCATATACTACTAATGTACTGGAAAGTCTTCCGCACGCTGTGCTTTTCCTTCATGTCTCAGGACATCTACGGCTAGAGCACTTTCCCCGAGCTGAACAATATGGCCTTCTCTTAAGAAAAGCCCAGTGGGCTGATCATTGTCAGGTTATGTTATGTTTGAACGAGAGACACTTCAATGCTAGTTTTGTGCAGCAGAGTTGTAGCCGAAACAAGAGGTCTAAACAAATCGCCGAGCTGTGAGAGCCCTTTCATTTATCATAGCGCTGTGACAGAAATTTCTCTCCGCTGCCGGCCGCTGCTGAATTTTACACGGTTCTTTTCAAACTCCTGTCTTTTCCCTTTTCTTTCCCTTTCTTATTTCTTTCCTTTTTAAAAAAAAGCTATTGCTGTTCCAGCTCCTTCTGCACAAATGCTTGATTCCCAGCTGTTTGGATAAGTCAGGGAGACAAATTGGTCCAGGGGATGTCAAGTTGCAGGGAGCAGTTCAAAGATGTTGGACCTCAGCCAGAGTCCCTTGCACAGAATGGGTTGTATGTTCCCTGCGACACAAGAGGACCTCCTCCCCACCCGCCTCGGTTCTGGGAGCAGATGGCTGATGTGTCAGATCTGACAGCACCAATCACCTGTTTTGGGGTGGGATTCGTTCCAAGCACACTTGCATACCCTGCTTCCTCAATCCCACACAGGTGACCCGTCATGTCAGTGACTGCAGACACAATTGTATCACCCTTGTTGGATTTCAGCTGACAATTTTGCCATCCTCCTTTAAGAATTTCCACTTTGATAGGAATGTTTAGCTAAAGTTAATCAGCTATGGTTTTCCCAGTAGTGATGTATAGAAGTGAGAGCTGGACCATAAAGAAGGCTGATCGCCGAAGAATTGATGCTTTTGAATTCTGGTGCTGGCGGGGACTCTTGAGAGTCCCATGGACTGCAAGAAGATCAAACCTATCCATTCTGAAGGAAATCAGCCCTGAGTGCTCACTGGAAGGACAGATCCTGAAGCTGAGGCTCCAATACTTTGGCCACCTCATGAGAAGAGAAGACTGATCAGATGCTGACTGATGCTTGAATCAGAGAAGACTGATTTTATTGCTGACTGATGCTTGAATCCAGCTACCGACAAGTAGCCACAGAAAACCTGGTGTCAGGGACTGGCTGGATGAGGAAGAGTGGTGGGAACTGCCTGCCCATGAGACCTCCCAGGGAGGGCACAGAAGACAATGACTTAGATTCCAGATCATGGTTGTGGGACACTGAACATCAGTCTGCAGAAGGGACAAGCTGAGAGGTGCTAGGAGCAGGGGATCAAGGGGATCAAGGAGTGAGGATCAAGGGGATCCTAGGAGCGATCAAAGGGATCAAGGGGAGGCAGGAGAAGGAGGACCTTCCAGGAGAGGGTTAGAGGCTAAGAGCCACAGTGTGAGCACAGACTCAGACAGAGAGGCATCAGAGTTTGCCCTTCCTATCCTGCCAACAGGACAGCCCCAGTTCCGCTGGCTCTCCTGCCCCTCATACTGCTGATAATAATAATAATAATAATAATAATAATAATAATAATAATAATAATAATAATAATAATAATTATTTATTTATACCCCGCCCATCTGGTTGAGTTTCCCCAGCCACTCTGGGCGGCTCCCAATCGAATGTTAAAACAATACAGCATTAAATATTTAAAAACTTCCCTAAACAGGGCTGCCTTCAGCTGTCTCTTAAAAATAGGATAGCTGCTTATTTCCTTGACATCTGATGGAAGGGTGTTCCACAGGGCGGGCGCCACTACCGAGAAGGCCCTCTGTCTGGTTCCCTGTAACCTCACTTCTCACAATGAGGGAACCACCAGAAGGCCCTCGGCGCTGGATCTTAGTGTCCGGGCAGAACGATGGGGGTGGAGACGCTCCTTCAGGTATACAGGACCGAGGCTGTTTAGGGCTTTAAAGGTCAGCACCAACACTTTGAATTGTGCTTGGAAACGTACTGGGAGCCCATGTAGATCTCTCAGGACCGGTGTTATGTGGTCCCAGCGGCCACTCCCAGTCACCAGTCTCGCTGCCGCATTCTGGATTAATTGCAGTCTGGATTAATTGCAGTCTGGATTAATTGATGTGGAGAGTCAGCTGATACTGAGTTTAGCAGAGATAGCTTCCAAATGTGCAGGCATAGAATTGTAGCAATAGTCCCTAGGCTAACTAGGTCAGCATGCAGATGATAAATCAATCACGTTTTTAAAAGAATACTAGCAACATTTCTTAATCTAATCTATGTTGCAGGACTTCTGTGAAGGTGGTCACTGTTGCTCCCATTTTACACATGGACTCCCTGATCTAGCTCAAGTCATGCAGTGTAGTTTCATTATAATCTGAATAATTAGATTCTAAAAAATTAGACGTGTGTGTGTGTGTACACATACACATGCAAGCAGAAGCCTTGAAATCTTTCCACATCATGGCTGAAGCACATAAATGTTTTAATTTAGTATGCCGTATACATTAAGGTGTAAGCAAAAGATCACACTCAATCAAAGTAAAGCAGTTGTAAAGCTCTGCATAGGATTATTAATGTAATTAGCAGCTAGTGACACAAACCTACAATAAGTGCTAAATTCAGCTCAATTACACATCATAGAAACCATAATATTGTGCTATTAGTAGTACAGAATAAAGTAATGGACTTTTGAATGTGGCTTCATGGTGCTGATTGCAATGAAATAAAAATCGTTGACAGGAATACAAAACGTTATCCTGGTAAGCCTAAAAAATCAATTAAATAGAGATTTAGAAATTTAAGGGGCTGAATGCCAATTAAACCAGCACTAACTGGAGTAACTAATAGCCTGAATAAGACCTGAACATATCCAACAAGATTGATGCTGGGGATAATATTTCCCCTTAAATTCTCCACATACCCTGCTATAATACAATGAGGTGAGATTAGCATATAATTAGGAAAGGCAGCGAAGGCCTGTGTTCTGTTCCCTGGACACAATCCGCCAGGACGTCCTCTTGAGATACTGCATTGAAATGAATGGGAACAGTCCACTAATAAAGTACCGGTACGTTTTCAAACCTTTTCTACCTTCAGGGATCACATTTCAAATGAACTTGTGCACATCTGTGATGGAACGTCCTCTGCACTTTGCTGGGGAGAGCAAGGGTGCAGGTATTTTCTAAGGGAGAACACCTGCACCTCCTAATTGACCTGCATGCATAGCTGTCAACTTTCGGATTTGAAAATAAGAGATGCTGCGAGGGCGGTGCAATGGCACCAAGTAGCCTCGCCACCCTGCGCTCCAGAGGCTGCGCGCGAACGGGAGAGCGAAAGAGCGAGCGCGTAGATGGCAGGCAGGCTGTCTGTCTGGTTGGGCGTGAGGCTCTGGCTGCACAAGGCAGGCAAGCTCCGCCCCCAGTCGGTCTCAGACTCCTTATTGGCAGCCGAGCAACGCAGCTGAGGAGCCTCCCTGGCCGGCAGGGAGGGAGAGGAGCTGCTTCCTTTGAAATCTGGGAAATTTAAGGGATATCAACAATCCGCGATAGCAGCGGGAAACAGCATTGGAATAAGGGAGTTTCCCGCAAAAAAGGGAGGGTTGACAGCTATGCCTGCATGAACATTAATGAGAAGTAGGTATATTCCGATCTACTTTTTTTTTGTTTTACGAAATGCATACAGAAAATTAAAAATAAACATAAACATACATACATACATAAATACCTCCTAATTTCATAAAGAAAAGAGGAGAGAGAAAGGAAACATAAGAAAGAAAAGGAGAAGAAAGAAAGAAGAAGGAGAAAAAGAAGAAGAAAAGAATTCAATTCTAAAATTACATTAATTGACTTCCACCGCTACACATCACTACTTATAACGAAACTAGGGTTTTCATCTGTCATTCTTTCATCTAACACCATTTAGTACATTTTCTAATAACATCACAAAAGTAGATTCCGATCTACTTTTAAATCTCTGGGTGATTTGCACCAGACTCATGATTGCTTAACGATAACAATGGAAAGGCTTTTAACACAATAAATTAGATTGCTGTAATAACGAAAGCTTGGGGTGGGGAAGAACCAAGGGTGGTATTTTTCCAAGAAAGTGTGAGCTCTGTTTGGGGACTTAAAAAAAATTACTGGGCTGAGCATGTGGTCAAAAGCACCCCGCCCCTAAGCCAAAACACATATCCGCTCCCTTGAGGCACAATTTTGCAGCAGGCTCTATCTGGTGATCGTTCTCATGCTTCCAGTAAGAAATGGTGAACAAGATCTTGCAAGTCTGACGTCTGTCCACTCCTGCTCTTGTTGTTTAGTCTTTTAGTTGTGTCCGACTCTTCGTGACCCCATGGACCAGAGCACGCCAGGCACTCCTGTCCTCCACTGCCTCCCGCAGTTTGGCCAGACTCATGTTGGTAGCTTCGAGAACACTGTCCAACCATCTGGTCCTCTGTCGTCCCCTTCTCCTTGTGCCCTCCATCTTTCCCAACATCAGGGTCTTTTCCAGGGAGTCTTCTCTTCTCATGAGGTGACCAAAGTATTGGAGCCTCAGCTTCAGGATCTGTCCTTCCAGTGAGCACTCAGGGCTGATTTCCTTCAGAATGGATAGGTTTGATCTTCTTGCAGTCCATGGGACTCTCAAGAGTCTCCTCCAGCACCAGAAGGTGCTACACTCAATATGCCAGCAAGTTTGTAAAACTCAGCAGTAGCCAGAGGATTGGAGAAGATCAGTCTACATCCCAATCCCAAAGAAGGGCAGTGCCAAAGAATTCTACAAGGCAGGCGTAAGCAATATGTGGACCGAGAACTCCTGCTCTAGAACAGTCATATCTAGGTGTGGGTGAGCAGCCCAGTCTCCCCCTGGACTGACCCAGCAATGAGGCAATATCTTCAAAGGACCCTCTACCCTCTACTTTTCAGAGAAGGAGGAGGAGGAGGAGGAGGAGGAGGAGGAGGAGGAGGAGAAGAAGAAGAAGAAGAAGAAGAAGAAGAAGAAGAAGAAGAAGAAGAAGAAGAAGAAGAAAAGAAGAAGAAGAAGAAGAGTTTGGATTTGATATCCCAATTTATCACTACCCAAAGGAGTCTCAAAGCGGCTAACATTCTCCTTTCCCTTCCTCCCCCCCAACAAACACTCTGTGAGGTGAGTGGGGCTGAGAGACTTCAAAGAAGTGTGACTAGCCCAAGGTCACCCAGCAGCTGCATGTGGAGGAGCGGAGACGCGAACCTGGTTCCCCAGATTACGAGTCTACCACTCTTAACCACTACACCACACTACACAAGAGTTCCTTGGGCATTGCAGTGTCCCTTGGAAGGACTACAATTTCCAAGGGAGACTGCTCTAAAAGCCTGACACAGTGATAGAAGGGGAGATGGAGGACAGGAATTTTCCTAGGAATAGGGATATCTCTGTCCCATTTCAGTCTCATTGGTGCACAATTGTACACATGAAAAGTCTGCATTTAAGCCGTATGAACTTTTTAAAATAAACTTTTTACGTCAAGCATTCATCAGTAAAATGAGCATTTTGTGCACATCTGTTACACAAAACGCAAATTTTGTGTGCGCTTTTCGTGCACTGAAAATGCATCGCCAAATCCAAAGATGTGTATCGTCTGACTGGGAGTTGCGATTCGGTCCACAGGCAAGTTCAGGAGTCAGTCCACTGAGAAAAGTGGACTCAATGAATTCCTCCTTCATTTTTTCTTCTTTGGACCATCTATCCATCAGAGCTGGTTTGGGGGAAAGGATCTTAAAAGCTTTTTGTGTTTTTGAGGCTCTTTGGCCGCAATCTTGTACTTACTTACTTGGTAGTAAATCCCACTGAACTCGGCGAGGCACACTGCAGAGACATCAGAGCAGTGTTACAGAGCCTTAGGAGTTCATATTTGAGACAGGCTCAGGCAAACTTCTTGCAATGCCCCTAGCAAAATCTCCTGTGGCTGCATGTTGCACAGGGAGATTAGTAGCGGTAGGCAAATGTTCCTTCAGGGATACTTCTCTGCTTTTTCAGATATTTTCATTCAGAAACCATTGATAATCTTCTGACCTCATGAAAGCAGGGTGGGTTGAAAAGCTGCCTATGTACAGGGAGGCAAGTGCTGAAATCTGGTTCAAATTTCTATATAATTAGTGACAGAAGTTCAGGATTCAAATTGTTGCTAGGAGGGACCCAGGTCTCCTTCGTTCTGTTATCCAGAAAGAATGAACAAGGCTGTTGCAAAAAAATAAATAAATCCTGGAGTAGACCTAACCACAGAAGAATGTATGAATTAGGCGCCCAAGTGTGGCATATTTGATGTGGAATGTCTGCTGCATTAGTGGGAATGAAAAAAGGAGAGAGGCATTATCTGCATCTTTGTTAGACAAGTAGCTTGGAAGAATCTGAATGGCATCTGATGTGTTTCATATTTCAGTCCTATTAACATCAGGCAGGACGTCTCTTGAAAGTCCCTACCTGTGTGCGTAACGCGGCTATCCGTGTTGAATTGAGAATGTCAAGGCCTTCTGCCAATGGTCTTCTTCAGGTCCCCCTGCTATTAGAGGCAAGATGAGTGGTGACCAAGGAAACATCATTTTAAATGATGGGCATTTCTGTTTGTGGAACTCCTTCAAGAGAAGCCCACCTGGTGCCTACTTTGTTCTAGGTGTCGAGCAAAGTACTTCTTATTTTCTCTAGCAGTCTAAAAATCATGTCAAGTACCAGTGAATTCCAAATCTTTTCAATTCCACAGTTAAAATTCTGTAACAGAAATAGACTTTGAAAGGCATTTGAGAATAAAAAGCTATTAGAAGAAGAAGAAGAAGAAGAAGAAGAAGAAGAAGAAGAAGAAGAAGAAGAAGAAGACTTAAGTGGGGGCTGGTGAACTTCTCCAGGGAAAGCATGAGAAGGCTTATTCAAGTGTGGCTACCCATCCCTTGGGAGGGCACTTGGGGATGATTCAGGACTTAGTCTGGTGTATATGGTGCTGGAGGAGACTCTTGAGAGTCCCATGGACTGCAAGAAGATCAAACCTATCAATTCTTAAAGAAATCAGCCCTGAGTGCTCACTGGAAGGACAGATCCTGAAGTTGAGGCTCCAATACTTTGGCCACCTCATGAGAAGAGAAGACTCCCTGGAAAAGACCCTGATGTTGGGAAAGATGGAGATGGAGGGCACAAGGAGAAGGGGACGACAGAGGACAAGATGGTTGGACAGTGTTCTCGAAGCTACCAACATGAGTCTGGCCAGACTGCGGGAGGCAGTGGAAGACAGGAGTGCCTGGCGTGCTCTGGTCCATGGGGTCACGAAGAGTCAGACACGACTAAACGACTAAACAACAACAACAATATGAGAAGAAGAGGTGGCCCTTCTGATACTGTTTAACTTAGTGACTTGTTCTGGTGGTTTTATGCTGATTGTATTTTGATATTTTTAGGTAAAGCTTACTGGGATCTCTCTCTCTCTCTCTCTCTCTGTGTGTGTGTGTGTGTGTGTGTGTGTGTGTGTGTGTGTGAGAGAGAGAGAGAGAGAGAGAGAGAGAGAGAGAGAAATACATACAGGGGTTTGGGGTGAGTATGAAGGGATTCTGCAGACAGCAACCACACCTCAATTCCATTTAAAAGCAAGCAAGCAACACCAAATGCACTGCTCTGTCAACTGGGCACTTACTTCCCTAACTCTCAACACCCAGAAGAAATATATTAAAAAATAATAATAAAATGTCCAGTAGCACCTTAGAGACTAACTAAGTTTGTTCTTGGTATGAGCTTTCGTGTGCATGCACACTTCTTCAGATACCTAGACTCTCAACACCCAGTTGTAGCACACAACATATTGCTGTATGATATATTTTATATGATATATTTTTATGCTACAGTATGCGGTATATAAATATTTTTATAAATAAATAACAAATTGCTGTTGCCCAATGTTTGACTTGGTGGCTCCCAAGTCACGCAGGTCTGGCCCTCAACTTTAAATGGATGCATCCTTAACTAGAGACTCAAGCTCAGAAGCTTGAGACTGCCCCAAATGGTGAGGTGGCAAATGCACCGGGATTTCACCCTTGCTTACATAAAGCAATTGTGGTAACACGAAGCAAAATTAATGAGGAAAACATCTTCGAAGTGGAGGCAAGGAAGGCAAACACAGCCACCCTTTATTATGCCTTCAAGGTTAGAATGATTGTAGCACTTACCATTTTATTATAATTACCCATAATGAGTCTTCACATGTGTGATACAGTCTACATACTTTTGACATTAGAAGTTTCTAAAATGCCT
This sequence comes from Darevskia mixta, assembly GCA_034641385.1. NCBI lineage: Eukaryota > Metazoa > Chordata > Lepidosauria > Squamata > Lacertidae > Darevskia > Darevskia mixta. The sequence goes on along the minus strand of JAWWNH010000011.1, from coordinate 40,044,554 downwards.
CATTAAGTATTTTACTGTATATTTATGTGGTTTCTCTCTGCCTCCCGTAGTCAGTGACTATATATCCCATGTAAAGGCATGCAAACTTATTTTACTGAAGAAGGAGGGGGGAACATGCCCATTAAAGATCATAAAATGATTACAGTGAATTGACATTAAGATGTCACAGCTGTATAACCCGTTCCTTTTATGTACTCCCATGCTGAATTGTTTTACGACCTATCATAAACCTATTAAACTACTGGTAATAAAGGATTGTAATTAGTGATAAAACCTGGTTGCTTAGTGAGCCAAGGCAGTCATCCTTACTTTGGATTTTATTGAAAGTAATCAAGACAAAACCTTCAGCAATGTCAAAAAACAGTCTGCAGATAAGGTTTCACTTTTTGGAAGACCTGATGACATTTAACCTTTAGGACCGCATATTAAGTGATAGTGACAAACTCCGATCTAGCCCCGGCACTCATGAGGTGGGGTTTGTGTGTGTATCATGATCCAGTTTTAAGAGTTAAAAGTGCTCATGGGTGAGGAGTGTTGAAACTTTCCCCACCTGCCATTTACTTCCTCGTAGTCCTCTGGATCCGTACACATAGCACTTTACTTCCATCTAGTCTCATTTCTGATATCTGAGCCCGACTAGGGGGGGAAACGATAAGGGGAAGCACAGCTTTGAGAGGCACAAAAAGCCACTGCAGAAATCCATACCACTTTGTCAATCCTTTTTAACATTTTGTGAGCTGGCCTTCTGGTTTTTGCCGGTATGTTCAGAATGTTTGCTTCCAGGGGTATTCTTGTGAAAGCTGGTGTTTCCAGTTTCCTTGTTGCAAATTATCTGTATCTCAGCCTCAATGATGCCAGTAGATTCTGGCTGAGCTCCATCCAGAGCAGGCGTAGGCAACCTAAGGCCCAGGGGCCGGATGTGGCCCAATCGCCTTCTCAATCCGGCACGCGGACGGTCCGGGAATCAGCGTATTTTTACATGAGTAGAATGTGTCCTTTTATTTAAAATGCATCTCTGGGTTGTTTGTGGGGCCTGCCTGGTGTTTTTTTACATCAATAGAATGTGTGTTGTTATTTAAAATGCATCTCTGGGGTATTTGTGGGGCATAGGAATTCGTTCATTTTATTTTATTTTTCAAAATATAGTCCGGCCCCCCACAAGGTCTGAGGGACGGTGAACCGGCCCACGGCTGAAAAAGGTTGCTGACCCCTGATCCAGAGGATATGGAAACCAACCTCTGCCACCATATTTCTCAGCCTGCAAAAGCCATTTGACCCAAATTACTAGAGTGATCAATATGCAAAATGCAAGGTTTTTACTTATTTTCATGTAGTAGACAGTTATCCATTAAATCTGGTCAGTGGTGGTGGTGGGGCAAAGGAGGTTGAATTAAATTATACCCATGGCCTTCATTGCAACATATTTCACTCTGTGGCAAATGAGAGAGACAGAGCCTTAAGTACCAAACAATTAACCCACCACTAATTCCCCTTCTATCACCCAACATAAAGGAAACATCAAAGAGACAAGCTCAGGTACCTTTCTTCTCATTCCTCACAACACTGACTTATTTGTTCTAACTGAACTTTTAAACCTATTGTACTGGGCTTTCTACAGCACCGTATCATGCAATAGGGAAACTATAGTAACCAATAATCTGTTTCACTTCAATAGAAACTATGTATCTGGGCGGGTAAGAGAGCCTGGGGTAAGCAGTAAAAACAAAACAAAAAAACACCCACGAAAAGTTTGGAAGGAGATGCTAAGTTTGGAAGGAGGAGTTAAATAGATGCCACAAACATTTGATCTGCCTAAAGTACAGAAGTGCTATCAAATAACCCTGCTTCTTCTCCACCAACTAATATTTTTGTTTAAAAAATAGTAATCGAAATGTCTTTATTTAAATCCCTTTATCTATTTCCAGGGTGTTTATCCAGTGCATTAACCTGCTAATTACACCAAATCTCAGATCTACATGAAGGCTTGGATTCCTATACATTTCCAGGGTTTTTTGTGTTTTTTTAGAAAGCAAGTTCACAACATTATTTTAGGGGGGGGGAGATGAGTCTTGTGCAAAGGCTTTCATCCAGCAGTTCGTGGAAAATAAGCAGTTTTCTGGCTTTTGAGATATTCTGTCTATGGGCTTTCATATGCGATGACTCTTTAACATGCTTGATTTTGCAGCCATCAGTTAGAGTGCTGGGCTAAAAGTGGAGTGACCCGAGTTCAAATCCAGTCAGTAATGTCATAACTTTGTTGTTAAGGGGTGATGATCAGCCCAAATACACTAGGCTGTATCCAGTGTAGCACTAAATTAAAGTCACTTACCGTGTTTCATAGGTGAAATGTTTTGTGACACTGCAGTGCAGCTGGGCAAAAGAAGGTATGTGCAGTTTGTTGTCAACATTGTTGCTCAATAGACGGTGTGAAACGTGTGTGTGTGTGTGTGTGTGAGAGAGAGAGAGAGAGAGAGAGAGAGAGAGAATAAATGAGTTCAAGTATACAAATCAAATATTATTTATTGCATTAGCCATATGGCCATAGCACACAATGAGTAACCAGGCGGAAACCCGCCGCAAACGTACACAAAATACAACAGATACACCCTACACACTTTGCACAAATACATCTAAAAACTTTAAGTATAAAATCATGCTGAATGAAACAGATAAAACAAGAAGCAATAACAGGGCATGTCGACAGTGACTATGTCAGGAAGTTACATAGGTCTAGGTCTAGGGCAAGTTAGCCGAAGAGGTGGCCCTGAGTTTCAGTGCCTGTAAAATGTAGATAGCCACACCACATGTGACCAGGGGGTTGGCGTCTACCAATAAGTATTTCATGCGGTCATCGTCCCGGGCGATGGTCGGTGGGATTAAGAGGAAAAGCCTGGGTCTAACTGTAATATATAGAGGGCAGTAAAAGAAAAAGTGGATAAAGTCCTCTATCTTTCCCTTGTTGCATGGGCAGAGTCGAAGATCCAGCGGAGTATTGGAAAATACACCCTGTAGGAACGCTGTAGAGATGGTGTGGAATCGTGCTAGTGTGAAGGCCCTTCTTAACGTGGGATTTATCAGGTCACTCAGATAATGGGACGGAGATCTGACTGCCTTCACGCGAGGAAACCACGTGGATAATCTGGCCGCGTTGGATAGTGCTAGATCGAGGGCTTCATCCCTAGCTAAATTCTCGGATTTTATCTTTGTCCCATGAGGACAGGGCAGAAAAGTCTGGAAGGGAGTAGCGATCGCAGATGGTGAGTTCAAGTATACAGTAATCAAGGGAAGCGGGTGGCGCTGTGGTCTAAACCACAGAGCCTAGGGCTTGCCAATCGGAAGGTTGGCAGTTTGAATCCCCACGATGGGGTGAGCTCCCGTTGCTCGTTCCCTGCTCCTGCCAACCTAGCAGTTCGAAAGCACGTCAAAGTGCAAGTAGATAAATAGGTACCGCTGCAACGGGAAGGTAAACGGCATTTCCGTGCACTGCTCTGGTTTGCCAGAAGCGGCTTAGTCATGCTGACCACATGACCCAGAAGCTGTATGCCGGCTCCCTCGGCCAATAAAGCGAGATGAGTGCCGCAACCCCAGAGTCGGACACGACTGGACCTATGGTACCTTTACCTTAAATTTAAAACACATTTAAAGCTGATTCCCAGCCCCAAAGAATCCTGAAAACTCCCGTTTGTTGATGGTGCTATCAATTGCAGCTCTGTGAGGGATAAACTACAGTTCCCAGGATTGGAGGAGCAAGAGAAATGTTATTTAAATATGCTTTGAATGCAGTGTGTGTATGCAGTCATGGTTTTCCAGCTTGCTAATACACACAAACAAATCTTGTTGTTGTTGTTATTTTCTCCTATATTTAAATTTGAAGAGCTGTCTGGGGATGTATAGGACATGGGAAATTAGATGTACAAGGAAGAAGAGAAGGAAATTGTATTTTAAAATAATGTAATGTTTATTTTTCTGTTACTCCATAACCAATATGAATCCTGATGTTTCATTGCTCAAATAACAACAAAAAAGGCACTAAACCTCCCCAAAGCAATTATAAATGTGTAATCACAAAAATAAGTCTGATTTCCACTTCAGTAGCAATATTACTGCCTCGTTTTAAGTGACACAAAGATCTGTGCAAAATCAAGAGCGGGAGAAGATGATCACTTTTTCTACGAGATCAAAAGGGCTGTTTATTTCATTATTATTATTTTATCTTAAATGTATCCAGAGTTTTATGGGTAAATACTAAAGCACTAGCAGTTGGTCATGCTATAAGCTACTAGAAGAAAGTTAAGCTTTCGACGTTGGCTAGCCGAGATATCGGCTCTAAGCTGACAAGTAATTAAACCGGCATATCTGTAACAACTGTCATCTCTTATTTCTGTGCAACTTGGATGTAAACCAAAGGCAGGAAACCCAAACGGGGAGTGGGGGGGGGGGAGAAGAAAGGGAGAAAGAAAGACTTTATATTACTGGGCAACTGCTGAGTATCTCCTGCTGAACAGTTTAGCAGACCTGGGCATTTAGAGGATTGTAAGAGAGATCAAAAGGGTCAAAGATCCCTTTACCAATTAACAGCAGGCAGAAGAACATCAAATAAGGTGTAAATTTGAGCTCTGCAGTTTTGAGTAAGCCAAGCATGAAATGCATTCTAATACTCCTGAGTAGGAGCAGCTTTGAGCCATGAGTGATGTCACCGCTGCACTAAAGGAAGCTTAATCGTTCTTAGAGTGGCATGTTGCAATCCTGGACGGTTAGGTGCTAACACGGCCCGGCTCTTCTCTTTTTGAAAATATAGGGGAAATGCTAGACACACACACACACACACACACACACACACACACAAACTACAAAAAGCACTGGCTTGTGTGTGGAGGGGCTGTGTTGTGTATCTACAGCATAGCTGTCAACTTTCGGATTTGAAAATAAGGGATTTTTTTCAAACTTTCGGATTTGAAAATAAGAGATGCCGCGAGGGCGGTGCAATGGCACCAAGTAGCCTCGCCACCCTGCGCTCCAGAGGCTGCGCACGAACGGGTGAGCGAAAGAGCGAGCGCGTAGATGGCAGGCAGGCTGTCTGTCTGGTTGGGCGTGAGGGTCTGGCTGCACAAGGCATGCAAGCTCTGCCCCCAGTCGGTCTCAGACTCCTTATTGGCAACCGAGCAACACAGCTGAGGAGCCTCCCTGGCCGGCAGGGAGGGAGAGGAGCTGCTTCCTTTGAAATCCGGGGAATTTAAGGGATATCAACAATCCGGGATAGCAGCGGGAAACGGCATTGGAATGAGGGAGTTTCCCGCAAAAAAAAGGGAGCGTTGACAGCTATGACACACACACACACACACACTACAAAAAGCACTGGCTTGTGTGTGGAGGGGCTGTGTTATGTATCTACAGTGGTACCTCTGGTTACGTACTTAATTCATTCCGGAGGTCCATTCTTAACCTGAAAACGTTCTGAACCTGAAGCACCACTTTAGGTAATGGGGCCTCCCCCTGCCACTGCGCTGCCGCTGCTCGATTTCTGTCCTCATCCTGAAGCAAAGTTCTTAACCTGAGGTAATATTTCTGGGTTAGCAGAGTCTGTAACCGGAAGCGTATGTAACCGGAAGCATATGTAACCCGAGGTACCACTGTATATAGATATATGAAATATATGATATATATATATATATAAGATATATATAAATATATATATATATTTTAATGTATTTTGATATTTGTTGGAAGCCGCCCAGAGTGGCTGGGGAGACCCGGCCAGATGGGCGGGGTACAAATAATATATTATTATTATTATTATTATTATTATTATTATTATTATTATTATATAGATAGATAGATTTGGACACATACACATGCACACGTGCGCAAACACTCACACTGTCCTGCTTTTATTTCTTGGTAACTTAAAGAGCGAGGTGCAGCAGGCTTTTCAACCTCTCTGGTTAATTCTTTCTAATAAAGGGAGGAAATAATAAGGCCCAGATGTAAATAAACCAGCGGGGGACGGGGGGACGGGGACGGGGACGGACAAACGCTTGCAGCACCATTTACTCCAGCCTTATGCAAATCATCAAGGACAGAGAGATGGAGGTGGTTTAAGTTTCCTACAGGCAGGGGGCTTCTTTAACAAATCTATTTCAAAAGGAGAGTACAGTCCAAAATAAAGAGGCCATTACTGTACGACCTCATTTATCAGAACGGCCTAAGGGGCACCCAAACTCCAGATAAACAGGGCAAGCTATTTATATATGGCTACGGGGGCTGCATAGGAGAGTGGCCAGACATGGTAAATCCAGATAACCGCGGTTTTTGCATAATTGCCACATGGATGGATCTGTTGTACGGGTAGGAAGCCTCCTCCTCAAAGGAAATAGTCCAAATGAAATAAAATATCAGCTCTTTCAAAAGTGCATGGAATTCATTTCCCCGTTCTGGCATGATAGCATGAGGGGTGTGTCAAAAATCTGGCTTGCATTAGTTGTGAGGGGAGAAGGGAAATCTCTCTCTTTGTGCAGAGGAGGGCAGAAGAGTGATAGTTCACACATGCATGTTTTTCAATTGATGGTTTCAGGGTGAAGTAGTAAGTTGCCTGTGTGACTAGACCAGTGATGGCTAACCTTGACACTCCAGATGTTTTGGAACTACAACTCCCATCATCCCTAGCTAACAGGACCAGTGGTCAGGGATGATGGGAGTTGTAGTTCCAAAACATCTGGAGTGTCAAGGTTAGCCATCACTAGACTAGACCCTTCACCACAAAGGGAACTTCCCTTTTACCTCATATTATCTCTGACATGATGTTTTTCAAGAAGGCCAGGTCACACATTCTACTCATGAAGTGATGGAAAATCAAGCGATACCCAAGAAGGCATGATTCGTACTGGCACACAGAGATGGTAACACATGAACAAATTATATGTAAAAAAAAAAGTGAGGGTGACCGCATGTGCCCTTCTGTCGGGGCAGACTTTGGTTATCTTTCGCAATATGGCACCCTGTGCGAGGCCAAAATTTGGTGCCCCCCAATGGATCTTCTCAATTTTGGATCTTCTCAATTTTGGGCCTCCTTGGTTCAGCACCCTCTGCGAGGGAACTTCCCGCACCACCCTAAACCTAGCACCACTTTTGTGTCCTATATGCAACTTGCCGAGCTGACAGCGAGACTGCGTGACCCGAGGGAGGAAACTGTGCAGGAAGATTGGAAAAAATTTAAAATTTACATGAAAAAATATGTAATGTTTACATTTTTTCTGTAATCCTAGGGACGTAATCTGAGGTTTCAGGTAGAAAAGTGGGATAGAATGATCTGAATAAAGGTTTAAGGGAAAAGATAATGGATGTTAAAATAATAGGTATTGAAATGTGAATATGAACATATGAGAACTAAGAAACTGCTAAAATAAGAATGGTAATGAAACCCAAAGAGGAGAGGTTGGGGGAAGTCACACTAAGATGTTAAAGGAAATTGTGAAGTGAAAGTAAGATTGTTTTGTGTTTGTGTTTGTGTTTGTTTTTGTTGTGTGTATTATACTTTATGAAATGAATAAAAACATGTGAAAAGTACATGTGAAAAGGATCTAGGAGTCTTGGTAGACCACAAACTTGACATGAGTCAACAGTGTGATGCAGCAGCTAAAAAAGCCAATGCAATTCTGGGCTGCATCAATAGGAGTATAGCATCTAGATCAAGAGAAGTAATAGTACCACTGTATTCTGCTCTGGTCAGACCCCACCTGGAATACTGTGTCCAGTTCTGGGCACCACAGTTCAAGAAGGATACTGACAAGCTGGAACGTGTCCAGAGGAGGGCAACCAAAATGGTCAAAGGCCTGGAAACGATGCCTTATGAGGAACGGCTTAGGGAGCTGGGTATGTTTAGCCTGGAGAAGAGAAGGTTAAGGGGTGATATGATAGCCATGTTCAAATATATAAAAGGATGTCATATAGAGGAAGGAGAAAAGTTGTTTTCTGCTGCTCCAGAGAAGCGGACACGGAGCAATGGATTCAAACTACAAGAAAGAAGATTCCACCTAAACATTAGAAAGAACTTCCTGACAGTAAGAGCTGTTCGACAGTGGGATTTGCTGCCAAGGAGTGTGGTGGAGTCTCCTTCTTTGGAGGTATTTAAGCAGAGGCTTGACAGCCACCTGTCAGGAATGCTTTGATGGTGTTTCCTGCTTGGCAGGGGGTTGGACTCGATGGCCCACGAAAGCTCATACCAAGAACAAACTTAGTTGGTCTCTAAGGTGCTACTGGAAGGAATTTTTTTATTTTTTATTTTGTTTTGACTGTGACAGACCAACACAGCTACCTACCTGTATCTAAAAGAATGGTTACTGTGTTGAGTATATTCAATGTTACGGGGAAAATATGCAGGGGTTTTGGCAGGAAGTCTCATCTCAATCATCTTTGTGTATTTAAGTTATTGTATTTACTTATTTATATATAAATTTATTTTTATTTTTATTTTATTTTTTATTTTCTTCTCTTTTCTTTTCCCTTCTTTAGAATAAGAGCATAATAATAGACAACGAATAATAACACTGTTGTATGTAATTTTTATTTTGTGAAAAATATTGTTTTGTTATATGAAAATCTTTAATAAAAATATATATATATTTTAAAAAGCATGTAAGGGGGTTAGGGTTGGGAGCATGATAGTGATATATAAAAGTATGCAATATTCAGAAAGGTTTTTCTCCCTCTCACATAATACTAGGGTGTGTCTTCCAATGAAGCTGAAAGCTGAAAGAGGGCAGCCAATAGGGACCACTTCCTCACACAACTCCATTGTTAAACTATGAAAGACACTAGTGCAAGATGTAGTGATACCCACCAACTTGGAAGGGATTAAAGGGGGATTAGGCAAATTAATCAAAGGCTACTAGGCATGATGGCTGTGTACTAACTTCAGTTGCCTGAGAACACCAGTAGGGATAGTGCAGTTGCATCCATATCTTGCTTGTGGTCTTCCCATAGGATGTGGTTGGCCCCTGGAAGAACAGGATGCTGGATTTGATAAGCCTTTTGCTTAGCTCCAGCAGGGCTCTTCTTATGTTAACTAATAATAATAATAATAATAATAATAATAATAATAATAATAATAATAATTTATTTATACTCCATCCATCTGGCTGGGTTTCCCCAGCCACTCTGGGCAGCTCCCAACAAAATATTCAAAGCACAATAAAACATCAAACATTAAAAACTGCCCTAAACAGGGCTGCCCTCAGATGTCTTCTAAAAGTCAGATACAGTAGCACCTCGGGTTACGTAAACTTGAGGTTGCGAAAGCGGCAAACCCAGAAGTATTTGACTGGGTTTCGCCCCCGCGCGCATGCGCAGAAGCGGTCTACCGCCATGCGCATGCATATAACATGCGAAAACCTCAGGATCCAGCCGGACCTCCAGAACGGATCCCGTTCGCAAACAGAGGTACCACTGTAGTTGTTTATTTCCTTGACATCTGGTGGGAGGGTGTTCCACAGGGCGGGTGCCACAACCAAGAAGGCCCTCTGGCTCGTTCCCTGTAACCTCACTTCTTGCAGGGAGGGAACCGCCAGAAGGCCCTCAGAGCTGGACCTCAGTGTCCAGGCAGAATGATGGGTGTGGAAACGCTCCTTCAGGTATACTGGGCCGAGGCCGTTTAGGGCTTTCAAGGTCCGCACCAACACTTTGAATTGTGCTCGGAAATCACATGGAATATCGACAACATTCTTATCATGTTTGGGGCCAGATTTCTGCCAGGGTGGAGTTCTTAAAAATAAGCCACATGTCTGGCTTCCATGTCACATAGCACCATAGCTATGGTTACACGTGAACAAGCAATTTGCTGGTGCCGGTGGCTCGCAAATACCCACTTTGTTTCTCATCTCTTCCTGCCTGCAACAAATACCTGAAGGAGCGTCTCCACCCCCATCATTCAGCCCGGACACTGAGGTCCAGTGCCGAGGGCCTTCTGGCGGTTCCCTCACTATGAGAAGCAGAGCTACAGGGAACCAGGCAGAGGGCCTTCTCGGTAGTGGCACCCGCCCTGTGGAACGCCCTCCCATCAGATGTCAAAGAGAGCAACAACTACCAGACTTTAAGAAGACACCTGAAGGCAGCCCTGTTTAGGGAGGCTTTTAATGTTTAATAGATTATTGTATTTTAATGTTCTGTTGGAAGCCGCCCAGAGTGGCTGGGGAAACCCAGCCCAATGGGCTGGGTATAAATAATAAATTATTATTATTATTATTATTATTATTATTATTATTATTATTATTATTATTACGGAACTTCATCTGAACCTGAGCTTGTTGTTTATCTTTACAGACCAACCAAAAACAGTAGTAAAGGTTAGTTTTTGGCTTGTGGTTTCTTTGGGGAAACAAATCATGAGCCTTGATCTGGATGATGTACCGTGTTTCCCCTATTTTAAGACACCGTCTTATTTTTTTTCCTCAAGAAAATGCACTATGGCTTATTTTGAGGGGATGTCTTATTTTTATGACGTAAGCACACCTTGGCAAGGCCAAGCTCGAGTTCTGGGGCTGCGAAGGACGGGACGGGCGCGGAGCTCTTTGTTTGCTTGCTGGCAGCGGGGTGAGAATCTAAGCTGAGCTTTGAGGAAAAGGGCACCAGAGAGACCCGCTTTCGCTGGGCGCTCTCTCCTGCTCCTCCGCCGCTTTCCCTCCTCGAAACTTGACAGAAGCCTTGTTTTCCAAGGGGCCTCTTGGGCGACGCGCGGGGCGGCTCGGGGGATTTCGTCGTGGCGGCGAGCAGGGAAAGCCCATGCCGCCTTCCCTCTCTGCCACGGCGGCCGCCCATGCACTCTGCATCGAGCAGAGTTGGCCGAGCGCGCGGGCGAAGAGACCTTCGGAGTGCCTTTGTCGCGCCCGCTGCCCCTTCCTGTGCGCCCTGCTCTGCTGAGCTCCTGAGCGCTGCTTCTGGGGCTGACTGGTTTTGGTGGCGGGACTGGACGCCCAGGCCCGCCTTTTCCTTGGCGCCCTCCAGAACTGCGCCTATCACTATGGCTTATTTTCGGGGTACGGCTTATATTTCGCAAATGCGCAAAAATCCTGCTATGGCTTATTTTATGACTACGTCTTAAAACAGGGGAAACAGGGTAACAAGGCAAGGCTTGTGGTTTGTTGCTCCCAGGGTGGGACCACCAGGAGCAGGGGAGGGGCAAACTAGAGACTTTTGAGCAGCAGGCGCCGACATGTGCTCATTTGCATTCAGCCACAGTTAAACACTAAACTATGGTTTACCGTGACATGCCAACTCAGACACTGACTTATATATGAAATGCCTCAGCTAGAAGGGAAGACACCATGCATTATTCAAACGGTGTGAATGACTGATTGCAACCCACACATTTCTTAAACTGGAGTACTACTCTTTGATTTTGCTGCTCTAAAGTGTAGGCGAGTTGTGATTGATAGGCCTCTTAGTCTTCTGTTGGGAGTGTGTGCATGTGAATTTCAGGTAAAATAAGGTCACCAAGAGAGTAAGCACAAATTCAGTTCGGCACCGTTCCCCAAGCAAATGACTGACATCTCCAGTGTCAAAAAACATGTATTTTCAAACCAAGGAAGGGGTGAAAGCAGCAATTAAAAATCTTAACTGGGCTATTGTCTTGGAAATCTCAGCTTTCATTTGAATTCATCAACATACCGCCGGTTACCAGGAGCCTACACAAATATCTACCCCATAAGTCCCACGTTTCAGATAACTGAAATGTGCAACATTAATTGCACTGGTTTGGGGAAAAGAATTATATCAGTTTTGCAGCAGCCGGGTGACAAGGATGTTGTGTGTGTGTGTTTTTAAACTGAAATATTGGAGAAACAGCTAGATCTGAGAGACATTATAACCACAACAAAGGCAAGCTAGTGACCAGCAAAGCTACATTGTCTTTTGAACAACAAGTCAATGCAGACAGAAGTAAATGACAGTTAATTACAAATTACATTCTGGTTGGGGCTGTGAAGGCCTCGTGGCTTGAATATTAAGAAGGCCCCCGGGCACTCACCTGCCTGCAAAGGAGCATACGGAGGCGCAGGCCGGGGTGCTATACAAGTTTCAAACAAGCTGCTAAACACAAAAGCTTATTGGATTACAGAGCTTTCGGAGAAAGCATTCAGATCTCTGGCAGCAACTGGGTTGAAGGGATTTCTAAAGGATGAATTGCTATTCACTGTAATTTTTTGAATGCTGTTCTTTGGGTGCAGGGAAGGAAATAAATTCACTCCTTTTTCTAATATTTGAAGGAGGAGTATAGAGAACCCTATTCTATTACAAATGCCCTTTAGGATACATGACTGGAGAAAGGGGAATCTGTTATGAATTGGAAATCTAATCTCTTTGCAAATTAGCGAGATTATGTATAGTGTTCATAATGACGGCGGTGATCTATCCTATCGTCAAAATCAGTATTTTGTTCCTCTCGTATCATTGAGAGCAAACAAATATGGAAAGAAAACATCTTCTTCCTCCGCCGCCCGATTGGAAATGCAGAAGTTTGGTCTTGAAAGGAAAATAAAATCCTGCTTCTTTGATCACTGGAATATTTGCTTACAAATATTGTATCCCGGGTTTTCAAAGTTTAATTCTGAACTTGTTATAATGGTGGAAAAAAATAATAGACAGCGTCTAAAATAATTAACGTCAGAATTAGAGCATTGAAAAGACCTTGGCTTTTCTAATTCACTAAAGCAATTTCTATTCATTTAGTTGAGCTAAGTGCTTATTGTTAAAGACAAAAAGCCCAACAGTTTGACATTGAGCTCATTATGTATGTTTCAAACATTCTGCAATTCAAGGCCACACCACATGCTATAAAGAAGAGGCTGGTGGATTAAAATTCAGACCACACAATTTCCCTGAATAGCTTCCCTTTTAAACCTGATTAAAACTTCAAAACAAAAGCGCATCAGTAGGGTCTGTATGTGTCTGTGTTATGCACACACATCATTTGAGAATATTTTCTTGAGCTCATTATGGGAGAAATAATTCTGATATTCTTACACCCGCGGCCTGAACTCATTGCGACGGAGGTAAGCCCTATTGATTTCCGTGGGAGTTGCTCCCATGAAAGGTATTTGGGGACTGGAGTGTTTTCACTTAGCAATCCAACATCCAGCGATGTGCGCTTAAATGCCTTTGATTTCAGTTAGGATTTTGAGTGGACATAGGATTGTGGCCATTATGATTAATAAATAGGACTCCAAGCTTTAGTCTGTGTACTTGAAGCAACTTGTAGACCAGGTCTACAAAATGGCAGATCACACAGTGGACTGTTCCACTCCGGGCAGCAGGTGGAACATGGATAGAAAACACCCCTCACTAGCCAAAAAAATTCCTACACAGAAAAAAAGCATGTCAAGGAAAAGGGTAGGCTGGAATCTTTCTCCCTGCATCTAGAACGCAGGAAGTTTTGTAATGTGGGATTCTGCAACCTGCAGTATGAAGTTGTACAGCCCAGGCAATTTTACTATTTGACCTGCTGTTCAGTCAGGTCTCTCTGGATTTTAATCTGCGAGTCTGAAAGTGAAAATCATACTTACCTCCTTTTGGGGAGCTGGGCAGGGGCTGTTTTGGTTCTTGCGTGATGCTGAAATAGGAGTTCAAAATATGAAAGATGGTTTTTTCTTCTAACAGTAGGAAGTGCTTGAAAAAGAAGTGTATGTTATTTCATAATAAATATCTTTAAAGGACAATGATATAAGGGTTTATTTAATTCATTCATTCAAAATTATTGTGTTGCTGAGATCTTATTTGAGATCTTTATAATGGTTTGGTGAGGGATGTGAGATAACTGTGCACTTCTTTTTTTCTGGCTCATCAAATAAAAACAAAAAAGGTTAACAGTGTGATCCTGTCCAGATTTACTCAAAGGTAAGTGCCAATGATTTCAATGGTGCTTGCTGCCAGGTAACTGAGTTATATAGTTACAGGTAGGTAGCCGTGTTGGTCTGCCGTAGTCGAAACAAAATAAAAATATATATAAGGGTCTGGTGACTTCTGTTTCAGTGTATCTGAAGAAGTGTGCATGCACACGAAAGCTCATACCAAGAACAAACTTAGTTGGTCTCTAAGGTGCCAATGGAAGGAATTTTTTTTATTTCTTATTTTGTTTTGAGTTATATAGGATTGCAACCTAACTGGGCTCAAAGGCAAATTTTATTTCTTTTCATTTCATCTCAAGCGTTTATAGAGGGTTTTGTTTTTTAAAGGATAACAAGCGCCTTAAAAAATACAACACCCAAAATAGATATTTTATTATTGGAGTCCCATTTAACATAGAGCATCAGTTTTAAAAAATAGTCTGTGCCACATTTACACAGCCCCTGTATCAAGAAGAGTAAAGTAACTGTGATAATTGTTGATGATAGATTAGATTTCGGGATGAAGATGATAGATGCAGATAAAGGGCACACAGTCTTTTTTCCTGCATGATCACTATAGGAATCTGTGTTACACAACGGGTCAAAAAGTGCTGTGCTTTGTACTATTCCCCCCCCCCCAATGCATGATATACACATTCAGTATCGACAGAGAATTCAGACCCAGCAAACTACATACAAAATATGTAGAAATGTTTGTATGCATATATTATACTTCAGGGAGTAATAACAGTACATAATACAATATATGCATTTATTTACTTCTGTATTTAGCTATCTAAGCCCATGAACTCACAACAAGATGTATATTTTAAAAGGGGGGGGCCTGTATCTTGATTATTCTTCACCTGTGTGCCATGGTGTGAGATCAATAATATGAGCTCTTACTTTGTATTGCACAAGATCATCTGAAGATTTCCGTTTCCACGGTAGGTATATCTCATTCATCCACAATTCAATTTTCCAAACTTTCAGCTTAGCCCTGTTGCACCAAGGAAACATACTTCAAAAGGTCAGGTGTCAGACAGTAGAAGAAAGAAGCACTATTTTTTTCCCATGACCAAAACACAAATAATCCTTATATTCATAATAAGCAGGTATAATTGCACCTTCTCATGCTTCTATCTATGGCTTACTCTCTGTCTTTTGGAAGTCCTGTTGCATTCCTACCAGCATCAAAATAGCCTTAAAAATAAAATGATATCTAAATTCCATTAAAATTTTAGGCTCAGTGACTGATCTACCCCAGTGATTCATTCATCTACTGATTAAAGTTTACTGGCTTATCAGTTGCACTAACAGTTGCCCTGTTTCTTTTCTCAAAATAAACCCCAATGGCAATGCGATCTTTCTGCCAGGTAAATGTGGTTAAGAGCGTAACCTAAACTTATTTGCAGTGCCATCCTAGACAGGTCTACTCAGAAGTAAGTCCTATTGAGTTGAGTGGGGCTTTCTCCTTAATAAACAGATAAACCTTAAATTATTTACACATGTATGAAGATCACATTTGCATCCCGGTTGACATGTCAATGAGGTCTGAAGAAGAGCATCATAAATATATGAATGGCCACTTGAATCAATCACAACTTGGTTTATTGCTTTTGCACCCATTCCAGTTGCCCAATGTGACTAAATTTGTTCATTAATTGAGTTACTAATTGATTTTGTAAAACCATGGAAAACTATTGTAGCGGAGAACCTGATCATTGACGGAGAACTATATGGCAGAGTAGGGAGTTGTCTGGCTGTTAGCCATAAAGTTGGTTGTTTGAGTCCACCCAGGGATGGCTGTGGGCAGGATTCTTGCATTGCACAGGGTTGGACTAAATGTTGGCCCTTGGGGTACCTTACAACCCTTTGCCTTGGTTCAAGTCTAATGCTGAATCCGTAACACACAAACACCCGGGTCTTATTAACTCTAGCAAACTGAATCCCTACAGGTTATGGGGTCGACGCTGCTCATTAATACACTCAAAAAGAGCAGACAAAAGCTTTAGCATGTATTAGTGCTTTGTGTAATTGGGAATGCCACACTATTGGGGCTCCTGGGTACATCATAGCTGTCAACTTTCAGATTTGAAAATAAGGGTCTGGCTGCACAAGGCATGCAAGCTCCGCCCCCAGTCGGTCTCAGACTCCTTATTGGCAGCCGAGCAACGCAGCTGAGGAGCCTCCCTGGCCGGCAGGGAGGGAGAGGAGCTGCTTCCTTTGAAATCTGGGAAATTTAAGGGATATCAACAATCCGGGATAGCAGCGGGAAACGGCATTGGAATAAGGGAGTTTCCCGCAAAAAAAGGGAGGGTTGACAGCTATGGGGTACATATAGCTAGTTGTGTGTGTGTGGCCGTCTTTGTCCCTATGCATCATCATCATCATCATCATCATCATTAATTTATACCCCGTCCATCTGGATGGGTTTCCCCAGCCACTCTGGGTGGCTTCCAACAAAATATTAAAAACACGATTAAAAAATCAAACATTACAAACTTCCCTAAATAGGGTTGCCTTCAGATGTCTTCTAAAAGTTAGATAGTTGTTTATTTCCTTGACATCTGATGGGAGGGCAGTCCACAGGAATAATAATAATATGCGTGAGAGCTGGGGTGGGGCCAAGAGACACGGAGAAGGTCTGAAGGGAGAAAATATATTGATGATTCATGTTCACTAAGGATCCAAGCAGTCTGCCAAAAGGGGGGGGGGCAAAGACTGTGCAGAAGACTTGATTATTCATGCATACTGAGGATCACCTCTTTTTTAAAACCGAATTGCACCAATTTTTGGAAAGGCGTGAAATCGGAGTGCAAAATTCACTCTCGGTGACTGATAAGATGATTTCAGCATCTTAGAAATAATACCAATACCAGATGGGAATCCTAGGAGGAAGGGAGAAAGGCCTCCCCCGAGTCCCCCACCCACTCAGCCACCGTTCTGGTTTCGGGAAATTTGTAAGAGCAACAAGATTGGCGGTGGGGGGGAATAGCTTCTCTTTACCAAGAGAGAAGAAAGGGGCCATCTTATCAGCAGCAGAGTAATTCCGAACGTACTGACAATGACATGGGTAATCCATCATGTCATCAGTCCTGTGACAGATGTACCCTGCACCTCGTCTCTGTATGTGTGCAGAGAGGACTATGTCGAAAGCCAGGAGGCAAAGAACACTTAACCCCTGCGAGCTGCATGTTCCTGCTGTGCTTCAGACAACCTCTGTCATGTATGAAAAGCCTAAAGAATGACAGTAAATCTATACAGACCTGTGCAATCTACCATCATGACAACCACACACCATGTAGCCTTATAACACTATTAAACTGTATCATGACAGCCATGTAAGACAAGACCTTTATTATGGGCCTTGTTGAGCTACTTAAAGCAAGAGTTGGAAATACAGCAACGGTAGCTTTTAAAAGTCAAGAAAATTAACAGAAGGATGCAGCTTGGAATCTCTGGAGCTGATTATTTTGCTCCATTGCGTGTGTAGGTCACCCAGTCATTCCCCAATAACTCACACAAGAAACATAATTTTGGTTTGGGTTTTTGGGCATATTTTGGCCACAACTTTTATTGAAATATAAATCACGTGAGTGGTTGCGTAGGCATTGGTTCACGCTGTCCACCGGGACAGAGCTGACCCTAGTCAGCAGCAAGACTAGCTGTCGCAGCGGGACATAGCTGACCACTTGTCAGCGCTGGGAAACCATTAGCTGGGGAGAGTTAACGGGGCTGGTGAAATCAGAGCCTCCCAGGGGTTCACAGGGGCTCTTGCGTAGGCCCTGCAACCCACCAGGTTCGTACAGCATGTTGAGCCCCTGGCTTCCTTTAATGGAATTCCCATTACCAACATCACTTCTTGGAGGGCACCGGCCTCCCATACCACAGAACCAATGCCTAACCACCAACGTTACAAGTTGTGACTAATTGCTATATAGTAAGCGAAAACCAAGTGGCACAGCCAATCAGCCAAATGGAAAAATTCCTACTAGGCCTCCCCTAAGCGGAGATGACCCCATGACTGGCACAGCAAGGTCAAGCACAAGCCTATACCAGGGCGGGGAGGGGGGAGATCCGAAGCTCCAGACAAGAGTGACCAGTGTGTCACATGGAGCTCTATTTAAAGGACAGTGGGCTGTCCATCAACTTGCAACAAGCAATTCTGCCCAGCAACAAGCTAGGTCAGTAAATGCTGTGGCCATAAGCCCTTCCCCCAAACCAATGGCGAAATGACTTTTTGCCCACCCCGCAATGGAAGCTCTCTCCGAGAACTCTCTTTGCTGATTATCCCACAGAGCTGCAGTTCGGTGACCAAATAGTTTTGTAGATACTGGCCGGGCTGACCTGCACAATTTGTGATGCACCAAACTTAAGCCAGCCCTGCTGGTTTTGCAGGCCTGGGCAACAAACAAAATCAAGAGGCTGGCAAAGATCTTTCTTGGCCTCTTTACGGAGAGTGAGTGAGCTGTATTCAACTTACATAGGCTGCACAATGAGCAGAGTCAAGCCAGGCTTTGGGGAGAGAGACGGAGGACCCTATCCTGCTGCCCCACTAAGTGAGCCTAACATGTGAGCAGGAGTATGGCCTCCAGTTCTCATGCAACTGTTTCCAGTACACACACAACATATATGTTTAACTGTATGGTAAGGTAAAGGTAGGGGACGTGGGTGGCGCTGTGGGTTAAACCACAGAGCCCAGGGCTTGCTGATCAGAAAGTCGGTGGTTCGAATCCCCGCAACGGGGTGAGCTCCCGTTGCTTGGTCCCAGCTCCTGCCCACCTAGCAGTTCGAAAGCACGTCAAAGTGCAAGTAGATAAATAGGCACCACTCTGGCGGGAAGGTAAATGGCGTTTCCGTGTGCTGCTCTGGTTCACCAGAAGTCATGCTGGCCACATGACCCGGAAGCTGTATGCTGGCTCCCTCGGCCAGTAATGTGAGATGAGCACCGCAACCCCAGAGTCGGACACGACTGGACCTAATGGTCTGGGTTCCCTTTAAGGTAAAGGAAACCCTGACCGTTAGGTCCAGTTGCGGACAACTCTGGGGTTGCAGCGCTCATCTCACTCTATAGGCCGAGGGAGCCGGCGTTTGTCCTCAGACAGCTTCCGGGTCATGTGGCCAGCATGACTAAGCTGCTTCTGGCGAACCAGAGCAACACACGGAAACGCCGTTTGCCTTCCTGCCAGAGCGGTACCTATTTATCTACTTGCACTTTGACGTTCTTTCGAACTGCTAGGTTGGCAGGAGCTGGGACCAAACAACGGGATGTATGGCAGGTATATAAAATAAATATATCATCCTGCACACTTTTCAGATCTACAGTGTGCTTTCTTTGGTAGGAGAGGAGTTGAGCCAAAACTGCTGGCTTTTTTCTGCTTTCATTCTTAAGAGTGGCAAAAGGCGACTCTTGTTTTCAGCCATTTTTGATGTCCATTGCCAATTTTATTCCCATTGTTCTGAATCACTTTCCTCCGCCTCCTCCTTTGCTCTCAATGACCTCAATCTCATTTGCCTTCACTAGTGTTTAATTGCATTGGTTCTGTCATCCCATGTAAGTACACTGCTTTTGATGCAATGATGATGATGTCCGCATCACAGACATCTATAAACAAAATCACACAGGTGGCCACAGCCAATCAGATGAAGTGACACTGCAGTGTGGGCAAATGAGGCCTAGGACAGTGAGAGCAAAGTCCTAGACTGGCACTCCAAAGAAGTAGCAGTCAAGCAAACCAGCATCAAAATATTTTGAATGTTCAGTGAGGCAAGTATTTGCTGGACTGCATTAAGATGTGCTAATTCTGAGGTGGATACACACACACACACACACACACACACACACATTTCCCATATGTTGCACAAAACTGACCCTTTCAGTATGTATTGAGTGTGACAGTACCAGTTACAAGACAAGGAATTATCGCTTGAGAAAAATGAGGATGGATATGACCCTTAAAATGGAGGCTTTGCTATAATAGCTCGCTTTTACTTTTGCTAACACACGCAAAGCCTCTCTTGGGTAAAGAAAGACAAAATAGCTAGTTGAATAGTAATACAGTTAGTTCATGTATATGCAAGAAAAAGATCTTTCTGCACCTTGATGAAATTAACATACATTTAAATAGTAATGAAACGATGGAGACCAGAGAAGAATATCAAGGACCGCATTCAAACTCTGCTCCATCCCTCTGAAAGAGATTTCATTTCCAGGGGCACATGACATAATTATGATACACCTTTCGTTCACAAGACACAACTCAAAACTTAGTAAAAATATGAAACCTTTATCAGTGTAATGATACATTTTGTAAAGGATACGTTCCCTTTGGGGCTAAAACCATTTCATTCAATAAAGTCACTGTCAGAGGCTTCAAATTTGTTGCCCATTCAATAACATGACTCCCCACGTCTGCAAGGGAACGGGGTTTCAGTCCTTGGTAGAAACCCTGAAGTACAACTGACCTCCATGTTTCCATTTCTGGGATTAGGATATATCCCTTACATTAGTGGTGAAATTGCATAATGCCTAACATATAATAATAATAATAATAATAATAATAATAATAATAATAATAATAATTTATTATTTATACCCCGCCCATCGGGCTGGGTTTCCCCAGCCACTCTGGGCGGCTTCCAACACAACATTAAAATGCAATAATCTATTAAACATTAAAAGCCTCCCTAAACAGGGCTGCCTTCAGATGTTTTCTAAAGGTCTGGTAGTTGTTTTTCTCTTTGACATCTGGAGGGAGGGCGTTCCACAGGGCGGGTGCCACTACCGAGAAGGCCCTCTGCTTGGTTCCCTGTAACTTGGCTTCTCTTAGTGAGGGAACCGCCAGAAGGCCCTTGTTACTGGACCTCAGTGTCCGGGCAGAATGATGGGGGTGGAGACGCTCCTTCAGGTATACTGGACCGAAGCCATTTAGGGCTTTAAAGGTCAGCACCAACACTTTGAATTGTGCTCAGAAACGTACTGGGAGCTAATGTAGGTCTTTCAAGACCGGTGTTATGTGGTCTCGGCGGCCGCTCCCAGTCACCAGTCTAGCTACTGCATTCTGGATTAGTTGTAGTTTCCGGGTCACCTTCAAAGGTAGCCCAACGTAGAGCGCATTGCAGTAGTCCAAGCGGGAGATAACTAGAGCATGCACCACTCTGGCGAGACAATCTGTGGGCATCCGCATACTGATGAACACCCAGTCCAAACAATGCAACAACGCAGGAAAGAAAATCAGAGAGCTTCATTCTGTCCAGTACTACGGACATGTGCATGCATGTGATTGTTTAATCATGCTTTAAGCCAATTGTGTGTCATTACAGGGCACATCCGCACACTACAAACACAAACTGGTTTAAAGTGGTTTCCCTTTCATGTCCCCCTTGAAACAGCACTGGCAAGTGACCCAGTTCTCATTTTCTTTGTCCTCTCGATATTCTGGTGATTGTGCACCAAGAAGCATCTGGGCAGGTCTAATTTTGCCGCTCATTCCAATGGAAACAACACCTATGTGGGCACACAAGGCAACATTAATGTTGCCAGGAATGGTATCATTGGCCCCACTGAAAATGGCCGCCATGACAGGCTAGCTCTGTGTAATGGGAGTTCCTTAGCACTGGGCTCTCTCTTAGACCTCTTTCTATGCTGGTAAACCCCTGTGGCTTGCCTGGCAACCGTTGCTGAGTCTGCAAAGCTGCCTGCCATTTTAATTTCCCATGATGCCCTGGAGCAGGGCTGTGCTGGATGTTGCAGGGCATTGTGGGAAACCTAAAGTGGTTTCTCAGACTCATCTGCCGCCAAATGATTGAAACCATGGAAAAGCGACTGAGTAGGCTGAAAGGCCGAGTGAGCCCTGTTAGCTGGTTTCCATGCCACTGCTGTTAAGTGTGATGGCCTGGGATTCATACTCAGATGCTGAACCTGGGGGATCCCAGCCTGCACAGGATTCCCCGCCTCCAGAACCAGCAGAGCTAGGGCTAGGGCTTGAGTCTGAAGGGGCCTCACCTGTGCTGGATCCTCAGTTGCAGGCATCTGCTGAGTCTGCTCTGGCTCCTGATGCGATGGAGGACCCATTGCCTGCAGGTGCTCCACTCCCAGCCCCGTCAGGGGAAGCTGAGGTTGCCTCTGGGTCCGATAACCCTCCAGCCTCTCCTGAGCTGCAGAGGCTCAGGGCAGAGAGGCGAAGGGAACTGAGTTCCCGCAGGAGGAGTGCTCGCCTCCAAGCCAGGTGAGGCGAGTCACCAGAGGATCGGGGCCGCCCTATGCCTCGGGGCAGAGAAAAGCCGGTGAGCCCCAGCCCCAAGTTGCAGGAGCAACATTGTTGGTTGCCAGTTCCTGCCAGTGTTCCTGCTTGAAACCTGTCCTGCTTTTCCTGCCTGAGCTCCTGACCCGCCCTGGTTCCCTGCTTGCCTACCTGTTCCTGACTTTGCCTGACTCCCTGCCCTGCACCCAGCTTCAGTGACTAGGGACTGCCTTTACGTTGTACCTCTGACCACGGACCGGACTTAGACCTCGCCTTTCGGATACCCCATGGGACCAGCACAGTAAGTGTAAACTGATCCTTATAACTTTGTTCAAAATCGACACTTTTATTAGAGACATCCCACCCCTGGACTTTTTTTCCACAAACTTCAGGGTTTGGATGAGGCCAGGGGGAGAAACCACGATTCCTAAAACATTTAAATATGGAATGTAAATACACCATTGGCGTTTTCATACTGTATTCTTGCGTTGTTTTCATTTAGTCATGTTTTTGCCCATTGTACGCCATTAGCAACTAAATGCATGCATCTTAGAACTTCAATTACTGTGTGTGGATTTGTCAGGCATGTAGCATTCAGAAAATCTTTTCTTTCCTCCTCTTTTCGCAACCAGCTGCATACGGCATGCATGTAGACCAGCACAAGAGGAGCCAGAGCAGAGCAGCAGATGGTAGCATATCATGCATGTCTAAGCAATTGCCATGCTTTGCTTTGTGAAATTCCCTTTCAACACAATTAGCACCTTTTGTCTGAGACAGGACAGGTCTACAGTAATGCCAGCGTTAATTTGCCTGTTTATTCTAAACAAGCAAACGTAACTAACCTTGAATGCACAAGCCCAGTCCCCCTGTGCTTCTCATCACAATGCTATAATAATAATAATAATAATAATAATAATAATAATAATAATAATAATAATTATTATTATTATTATTATTTTAGTACCCCGCCCATCTGGCTGGATCTCCCCAGCCACTCTGGGCGGCTTCCAGCAAACATTAAAATACATTAACACAATACATTAACACTATATTATATAATATTATATAGTTATTATATAATATATATATATATATAAAAATAATAATACCAGTAATAATAAGGGCTCAGGGCGGCTAACACCAATAAAATTACAATAAAATATAAAAGAAAGAAAAACAGTTAATTAAAATACAGGTTAAAATACGATTTAAAATTTAAATGCAGCTTCATTTATCGCCCATAATCAAAACCATAAGGGGAGGAAAAAACATCAGACTGAGTCCAACCCAAAGGCCAGGCGGAACAGCTCTGTCTTGCAGGCCCTGCGGAAAGATGTCAAATCCCGCAGGGCCCTGGTCTCTTGTGACAGAGCGTTTCACCAAGTTGGGGCCAGTAGTGAAAAGGCCCTGGCCCTAGTTGAGACCAGTCTAACAATCTTGTGGCTCGGGACCTCCAAAATGTTGTTGTTTGTGGACCTTAAGGTCCTCTGCAGGGCATACCAGGAGAGGCGGTCCCGTAGGTATGAGGGTCCTAGGGGTCATATTATTGCGGTTGCCTTCAGAACTATTCATAGCATACTCCCCTTAAACCATGGATGGTTCTTAAATTGTGATACCTGTCCCTGGTGAAACACTGCCCCCGATTTGCCATCGCAGATGAATACTAGGAATGCCCTCCCTTTCCTCACGTTAGTATGAACCCCTAAAATGCCATGCATTACAAAGTGTCGCTGCGGTATCCAACCACAGTCAAAATACACCTGATGTGCTTGGTTCTCCAGCTGCACAGCCAGGGAGAAGAAGGTACTTCAGAAGGTCATAACCACAGCCCAAAATATTATTGGTCATCCTCTCCCATCTCTGGAAGAACTATACAGTTCCCGTTGCCTTAAAAAGGTTAACAATATTTTAAAGGATCCATCTCATCCAGGATATAGTCTCTTTGCACCACTGCCTTTGGGTAGAAGATATAGAACAATTAGATCAAGAACAAATAGACTGAAGGACAGTTTCTACCCAAGAGCTATAACCATCTTAAATGCTGTAACCAGATAATATGACCTTGGAGAGCTGTGATGGGTGTATGTGTGGCTCTTTTTGGTGTGTGTGTGTTTTGTGCTTTGTTTTGTTTCTGTTTTTTTAAAGGGATGGCATGCAATTTCGTTGCACTTGTATAGCGTTGTGCTTGTACTTGTGCAATGACAATAAATTATCTTATCATCTTATAAAAACAGTTTCCCAAAGAGAAATCCGGCACTGCCCGTGAGTGCTCTTGATGCCAGCCTCTTGAAACTGGCCCATATGTATAGTATGCAAATACACCCATATGGATGCACAGACAAA
The DNA here is from genome assembly GCA_034641385.1 of Darevskia mixta. Taxonomy (NCBI): domain Eukaryota; kingdom Metazoa; phylum Chordata; class Lepidosauria; order Squamata; family Lacertidae; genus Darevskia; species Darevskia mixta. The sequence continues at coordinate 40,020,094 of JAWWNH010000011.1, read as the reverse complement.
ACGCATCGTGACAAAAATCAACTAAGGCAGGCGGACTGTGGCAGAGAATAGAATAGAATAGAATAGAATAGAATATATTTATTGTCATTGTCCCCTTCGGGAACAACGAAATTACTTGGCTGCTCCATCCACCCAGATAGCGCACTCCACGCAAAGACAAAACAACTACAAAAACACTGATTAAAACCATACACACTGATTAAAACCATACACACTGATTAAAACAATGATAAAACATAACAGGTAAGATTAGATGACTTCAAAGTCCAGGCTTCCCATTCAAGGCCGCGATCGCTCTGGAAAAGAAGCTGTTTCTAAGACGGCTTGTTCTTGTTGTCATCGTCCTGTATCTCTGTCCCAATGGCAAAAGTTCAAAGAGATGGTGACCAGGATGTGATGGATCTTTCACTATGTCCGGTATCAAGCCCACTTGATACAAAGATTTATCAGTCAGAACAAGCAAGTCTTCAGAAGGCACTGGAAAAAACATTGAAGAAAGGGCCAAACAGATCTCACAGGACAGAGAACACAGTCCAGGATGGGCGCAGCCATCTGTCATGTCTCCTCCATCAATCTCAAAGGATGGGCAGATTTGCAAAGGAGGGGATCGTTCCCTAACTGTCCTCACCTGAAACTGTGTAGAGCCTGTGGTGGAGGTGCCGAAAGATTAAGGTGTTTTGGGGAGAAATATATCAGGGATTGAAAAAGATGATGGGCATATCCTTTACCAAAAGACCAGAGACTTTCTTATTGAGTATGGTGGATAAAGAAATTCCGAACAAAATAAGAGAGGTGTTCTTATATGCAATAGCAGCGGCCCGAATATTGGTAGCAAAAGGCTGGAAGGATAATAATAATAATAATAATAATAATAATAATAATAATAATTTATTATTTGTACCCCGCCCATCTGGCTGGGTCTCCCCAGCCACCCTGGGGATACAGAATTACCAAAAATTACAGAGTGGCAGTGTAAGTTACAGGAATTCGCTGAGATGGCTCTATTGATGAATGATCTTAGAGGAAACTCCAGGCAGAAGTTTGAGGAAAAATGGGATATATATATATATATATGAAGTATGTGCAAAAATATAATAACACCTTTGCTTCCATGCCAGCATTTGAGTGTAAATGAAGGATACTATGTTGGGGAATTATGGATGTATAAGATATTAAGAATGTATTAGAGAATGTATATATGAAGGTATATTGATTGAATTACATTCAGTATTAAGAAACGCAGATGCAAAGGGATTGGACAGGAAGTCGGTTTGTGTTTTGTTTTTGTTTCCCCCCCCCCTTTGGCAGGGGGATGGGTGTATAAGTGTATATGTAGATGTTTTTATTTATCTACTCAGTTGTTTTTTGTTTTGTTTTTCCCTTCCCTCCTTTTCCCTCCCCTTGTGACAGGGGATGGTGAAGATAGCAGAAAATAAATAAGACATAGACAAAATACTGTTGAATGTAAATTTTATTTTGTAAATTCACATAATATCAGTTGGATTAAGATATTCTTGTATGTCAAACAGAAAGAAGTGTTTGAGGGAAGTCATCTCAAGAGGTTGTGGAAATTAGGTGAAATAAAGAAATATTTGTGTAGAGTTTATCTTTTTCTTTTGTGTGTTTATACTGCTGTATTTTTATTTCTTATAAAATGAATAAAAATTATTTTTAAAAAAAGAAAGAAAGAAACTGTGTAGAGCCTTAAAGTAAACAACCAGCGCCTTAAACTGAGCCTGCATACAGATTGGTAGCCAGGGCAGCTAGAACAAGAAATATTCAAGGGCAAGTCTGAAAATGGGACATCTGTAATCAGGGTGTGGCAAGGCTACCTGAAGAAAGCATATTATTGTACCTGTACCTCATAGAATCATAGAGTTGGAAGAGACCACAAGGGCCATCCAGTCCAACCCCCTGCCAAGCAGGAACACCGTCAAAGCATTCTTGACAGATGGCTGTCAAGCCTCTGCTTAAAGACCTCCAAAGATGGAGACTCCACCACACTCCTTGGCAGCAAATTCCACTGTCGAACAGCTCTTACTGTCAGGAAGTTCTTCCTAATGTTTAGGTGGAATCTTCTTTCTTGTAGTTTGAATCCATTGCTCCGTGTCCGCTTCTCTGGAGCAGCAGAAAACAACCTTTCTCCCTCCTCTATATGACATCCTTTTATATATTTGAACATGGCTATCATATCACCCCTTAACCTTCTCTTCCCCAGGCTAAACATACCCAGCTCCCTAAGCCGTTCCTCATAAGGCATCGTTTCCAAGCCTTTGACCATTTTGGTTGCCCTCTTCTGGACACGTTCCAGCTTGTCAGTATCCTTCTTGAACTGTGGTGCCCAGAACTGGACACAGTATTCCAGGTGAGGTCTGACCAGAGCGGAATACAGTGGTACTATTACTTCCCTTGATCTAGATGCTATACTCCTATTGATGCAGCCCAGAATTGCTGCATCATACTTTTATGCCTTATTACTGAAAGTAACTCTCCATGCTTTAAAATAAGGGCTTTGTTTAAGAAATCAAGATGCTGTGTCTCACTGTGCCTTATTGCTGCATTAGCAGAACATGTATATATTTAGCCATGTTTTCAGTCTGGAAGGAAAGACGTCCATCATGCCACACAGGATGTCTGGAGGGAAGGGGCTTTTTGCTTAGTGTGTCAGAAGGGGATTTTTGGCTTGGTTTGATTATATCATAGGAACGCCTAATATGGTCAATGTAACCAAAAATTAAGAAAAGAGAAGTAATCTTTAAAAGGACAAAAGGAAGGGCGATGTCAACGCTTATTGGTTTAATTTTGCTACAATGTATGAATATGTAATATCTGAAGAGATCTATAAAACCTCTGGACACCATTGTTTCGATGTCCAGATTTTTGGAGGTTACTCACTGGACCTTATTGCTCAGCAATAAAAACTTACTCTCAATTTCTCTGAAAACTGCGTTTTAGAACTAAGGTTCCCATTCTCGTGCAACAAGGGAACAAAATGGGAGATGCAAGCTTCCTAGCAGATAGCCAGGCCAAGGCGCCCTTAGAATATTGGGCTGTGGGAGTTCAGCTGCCCCTTGATTTAGACTCAAAATTCAGGCAAGAGGGCGCAACAGCCAGGAACAAATCTCAGAAACCAGCCCAGCTATTGGCGATCTTAAAGGAAACTAAATAACACCTCGCATTTGACAGGGTGCGATGAGAATAGCAGCGGCCGCACGTGGAGCGGTATATTTTCACCTGCTCAAGTTTTATGTTTTGCTTTCCACTGCCACATTTCACTGTGACTTTATCTATGCTCATTCAATCAGGCCGTGCACATCACAGTCACCTACTGACAACCCACCCAGGCTAAACCATTGAGAGAAACAGCCTCCCATAAACAAAGCGGGCAAGCCCTGTTTCTGTTAAGATAAAATCTACTGATCTCATTATTGATTGTCTGCTTTCCGGGGCTTTTTGTTTCCTGGAAGTTTGATATGGGGCAGCCGAGGTGACAACAGATTGGCACCGAGACCTGGAAATTAAATGGCCGACTATTAGATCAATGTCAACTAGGGGGAGGCTGAAGTGTTTGGCGAAAGCATTAGATGCTGTCTCGACTTAATCTCTCCCTCTCACCTTTATCTTGAATCTGTTTGGATCCCTCCCAGGCAATTTACTATATCAGTTGTTGATTTTTATCGCCCAAATCTGCCCCTATGTAGAATTACTGAATGACTCTGCAGGTTTCATTCAGCGTTTTGTGCCCTTCTTCTTAAAGGGAAGTAACTTTGGGAGCAAAAGAAGAAGGAAGCCTTACTATAACATCACTTATTGAAGTCCAGTAGAAAGGGTGTCTGGTTAGGTCCTAGCATGAAAATGGTATAAGAAAGAAGTTTGGACCATATGTTTTGATTAAAAAGGTAAAGGTAAAGGGACCCCCGACCATTAGGTCCAGTCGTGACCGACTCTGGGGTTGCGGCGCTCATCTCACTTTATTGGCCAAGGGAGACGGCGTATAGCTTCCAGGTCATGTGGCCAGCATGACTAAGCCGCTTCTGGCGAACCAGAGCAGCGCACGGAAATGCTGTTTACCTTCCCACCGGAACGGTACCTATTTATCTATTTGCACTTTGATGTGCTTTCGAACTGCTAGGTGGGCAGGAGCTGGGACCGAGCAACGGGAGCTCACCCCGTCGCAGGGATTCGAACCGCCAACCTTCTGATCGGCAAGTGCTAGGCTCTGTGGTTTAACCCACAGTGCCACCTGGGTCCCTATATGTTTTGATAAAGCTGTAGCAAATTAAGAGGGTGCCGGACCCAGAAAGTCTTGGATTCAAACCCTCACTCTGTCATGAAACACACTTGGTGACCTTAAACCAGCTAGTCCAGCTGACCACACAGATTTACTGTAAATCCAAAGGGCTCCTGTCTCCTGTTAGTTAACATGAAAACATAGGAATACTGAATCAGATCATTGGTCCATCTAGCTCAATATTGTCTACACTGGCTGTTGGTGGCTCTCCAGGATTTTAAGGCAGGATCAGTGGCATAGTGAGCTCTGCTGGCGCCAACATTTTCCTGCTGAAAATGGAGGCAGCTTCCCTGTATTTTTAACGCCTCTTCTCCCACTAGTATTGAACGCTCTACTCTGGATGCAAGATTCTTCATTCATTTACTCTTCAGCTGCCTGCCCTGCACTTGACTTTTAAAGGAGAGTCCATTAATAGGTGGACAGTAACAGATTTTAATTTTAATTATTGGCAGGAGGAATTGAATGCTCATTACAGAGTTTAATTTCAGATGGATCTGGTAGTGCTTCCTAGTGGAATAGCAGCTATTCACATCCAATACCCACCCCAAAGAAAACAAATAATAGGTAAAATTTGAAAGTCTTCCTTTAGGCCCACACTATTCAAAACCATGGGATTCTCCAACACAGTATCCCACACACCCAGTACTTTACAGTTTCCTTGTCTGATTGGATCTAGGGTCCTTGCCTGCAGCCGTTGTCTCTTCCTCCAATGAGCCTCTCTTCCTGAAGTGATAATTTGCAGGTTTATCAAGTAGGTCTCAGACCTGCCGCTCTGCTTGATGCAAACCCTCCTATCTCAGTCACACTGCAGTGACTAGCCCTTGAAGGCAGGTGGGTATTTGCTCCAGATGATTGCACTTTATTTCTTTGATATCACAGCACATTGTCATGATGAGCTGCTCAGCCCCCTTGTGGAGAGAACTATAAATGGCCACCCACCCGCCAGGGCAGCTTGCGATTTATCAGAGAGACCAGAGGGGCCCCTAGACAAGAACAGGGGGCCACAGGTTACATTGCGGCTCTTGATTGTGAGTTACTGTTAGACCTTTTACTGAATGAGTTGATGGACAAGTGTCTTACAGATTCACATACAGAAGTGGACTGGACTGGTACTGGTGGCAGAACAGTGTCTTCCACTGTACCTGAAAGCAGCAGTCAACCCTCCCTTTTTTTGCGGAAAACTCCCTTATTCCAATGCCGTTTCCCGCTGCTATCCCTGATTGTTGATATCCCTTAAATTTCCCGGATTTCAAAGGAAGCAGCTCCTCTCCCTCCCTGCCGGCCAGGGAGGCTCCTCAGCTGCGTTGCTCGGCTGCCAATAAGGAGTCTGAGACCAACTGGGGGCGGAGCTTGCATGCCTTGTGCATCCAGACCCTCACGCCCAACCAGACAGCCAGCCTGCCTGCCGTCTATGCGCTCGCTCTTTCACTCACCCGTTCGCGCGCAGCCTCTGGAGCGCAGGGTAGCGAGGCTACTTGGTGCCATTGCACCGCCCTTGCGGCATCCCTTATTTTCAAATCCGAAAGTTGACAGCTATGGAAAGCAGTAGGGGGCAGAGAGTGGGCAGAGAGTGGGCGGGTACAACTATCTCCTCTAACATGGACTTCCTGCCCACAGCACCAGCTGGCTGCAGCAGCTGCCTCACTCTGTCCAACGGCAGGGCCAGCTTTAGTTACTGTGACTTCCACCAACCATCATTTGAGGCCTATGGCACATATGGTGTGCTCATCCCAGGAGGAATCAGCCCATTTTGGAATTGTGGTCTATATTTAAATATCCTCCGGAAATCAGTTTGAGTGAGCATCTCTAAATGAAGAGAACAGAAGAGAGGGAGAAGCTATATGTACAACCTGAAAATTTCATCTCCCAGTTCCTGAATAATGTGGACCTGCATGGTGAATCTCCGTTTCCCTCAAAGGATGAGGAGAATTACCAGAAGAAGAAGAAATTATGAAAGCATATTTCACTCGCAGTCATAAAGTCAGCGGCTCATGGCATTGCTCTGTGAAAGATGACGTTCTCCCAGTGAGACGTTTGGTTTGGTGTGAAATGTTAGACAGTCCAAAATATTTACGAAGATGAGGAGCATAATGGCATAAGGTGATTCCATTCTGAGAACACTTGATTTAGCCTTGACCTTCATTTCATTGAAATGGACGTCGCGGGCTGCTCAGTCTGAATTGGTTTACTTGGTTATCGTAGTGCTGGGAAGCAATCCAGTCCACTTAAAGGGCATAGTTGTGATGAACGCAAAAGTCTGGATCATCTGTGTGAAGCAAAATATGGTAAAATGTGCCTCTAGGACAAACGTTTGCATGTGTTAACTCCAGCAAATGTGTGAGATTTCCTGTGAGCTTAGGCTGGGCTGTGGACATAGCACTGAAGCTGTAAGCTGTGCAAGTTACTATTTGAATCATTGCCGAATAGCCTGCACACCTTGTACCAGAACCAGCGAACCCAAAGGCTTCATAACTACCAATTGCAGGGTGCAATATTGCAAACACCCTCTCCTTTCTGCGTCCATCTGTAGCAAGTCAAGCACTAAAGTAGGAACGTAAATAAAACATCACTGCCCTCAGCAACAAAAGTCAAATCCCCCTTCACATAACAAGAGGCACTAGTTTCATTGGTATCTTTTTGTGGATACTGTTGCTATTTATGTGGTTTGTGACTGTGTTAATTTGCTGGTTATTTCCCCATTTCTGCTCCCAAATGTACCCAGGCAACACCAACCTCACCCTGCCCTACTCTGGTAAACAGCAGCAATGTTGTTGGAGAAATGGTGGGGTTGTATTGTTTTAAAATTTGATTGGGAGCTGCCCAGATTGGCTGGGGAAACTCATATATATATATATATATATATATATATATATATATATATATATTCTATTTATTGAATTTTCCAATACAAATCACAGCAAATCACATTGAAATTATTCCCAATTACATTTCAAATTACAATCCAAATTAATTATACAAACCCCAATTAAAAGAAACATTCCAATTATGCCTAATTATTATAATAAAACAATTTTTATATATGGACTTCCCATGCCTCGGACACCGGAGCTTCCCTGATCACCTCCATCGATTGCTTTTCAAAATTCTTTCCAATATTTCCACAGCCGCTGATATATGCCGGCAAGCAGGCTAAATTATGATAAACACTGTCTCTGTGTGGATGAGGTCGATCTTCTTAATTCCAAATGGAGTGGCTGGGGAAACTCAGCCAGATGGGCGGGGTACAAATAAATTATTATTATTATTATTATTATTATTATTATTATTATTATTATGCCACCCTAATGCACAGGTCCCACCTGCTTCTACTGAGCCAGACCACTGGGTACATCCAGTACATTTTCTGCACTTTCTCGTAGCTGCAATCCATGATTTCAAAGAGGCATTCTTTCGCAGTCCTACCTGGAGAAGTGGCTTCAAACTTGATCCTCTCTGAGCCATGCCTGTCAGGGAAGTGCCCTCCCCTGCCAGTCAGGCACTGAGTGGGTACCGGCAGCCTCAGCCTCTGTTGTCAACGGACACGTCTCCCAGTGAGTCTGCCAGCTCCTCCCCAGGGGAGGAGGAGTCACCAGGGAGGAGCCAAGTGAGGAGAGGTCTCCAGGATGATGCAGAGAGACCCAGCACCGCTCAGCAGACCCATTCCGAGGGGGAAGACACCGTTTCCGGCGCCTGCTTTACGCAGAAGGGTCGGGGGAGAAAGGAGGCGGCACTTTAGGGTGCCGAGACTCTGCTGTTGGCGCCGAAACAGGAGGGGGGCACTTCCGGATTCTGCTAACGACTAGATGGTCATGTTTTAGGATAGCTCCGCACTGTACATACTTTGCACAATAAAATGGTTGAAAGACAAGACGGACTTGGTCTTTACTCATGAGCAACCGTTAGCGAACCTGACAATGCCTTTCCTCCCACAACCCCACACGGCTGCTTTTTTCCATATTTTCCTGTTGACCACTAATGAATGGCATTATGCAGTTGTCTCACAGAGCTCCACAAAGAGCTTTTACTCCTCGAAACCAATTGATAGTTTAAAGGAAAATTTGCACCCGGGGCTACGACCCCGGTAGCCTTCTCTCCTCGCTTCTTGCCGAACATTAAAATTCCAAAGAGAGCCAACCTGAAAAAGAAAAAAAGGGGGGGGGAGAGAAGGAAGGAAGGAGGAGAGATGACCTTATTGTAGTTAATGAGATTCTCCACCAAAAAGACTAATCTGGGTTAAAACTAAAAGGACGCTGATAAGGATATTACAACTCATACTGAGAACAAGGAAGGTGCACGGCTCAGATCAGTTGTAGCTATTAGGAGTCAGGCTTTAAAGGTTCTTTTTCATATCTATCAAAATGGCTGTTTGAGACAAAAGTCTTTCAGATGATGAGCGGGTAAAATAGAATGAAACATACCTTCCTTTTTTTAAAAAAAAAATTAAAATAATAATTTTACTTTTTCAGAAAAGAAAATGGCACCAGGTACAAATCAACCAATATTAGCAGAAGTTTAACATCACTTTAAAAGAAAGAGATTGACCTACTGAGAAAGTACATGGGTAAATGCGTAGCAATACACTGATTATTACTGTTTCCCCTCAGGCAAATACCTCTCTCTTAAGCATAAGCTGCACTGGAACATTTTGTTTTATTACCTTGTGAGATAAGTGAGGGGAAAAGGCTTTAGTACCTGGGGAATTTTTTTATATATATTAAAAAAAAAAAAAAAACAGACTTGTCATATCAGTGTCTGCTCTCAATTTCATGCCGGGCGCATAATTATAACGGTGTTTAAATTGAGCCCAGAAGAAAGATGGGTTCAAGTGCAAATTAATTTTAGATTATCACAACAAAGGCAATCAAATCTCAACAAGCTTGCCAGCAAAATACTTTGCAAAGGTCCCCAGGTCCCTTCCCGCCCCCAACTTACAACAAAGACCTTTCAGCTCAAATTAAGCTAATGATCTAATGTAACACTTCTGCCTACCTTTCGGAGTTTTATTATTGATTTGGATTTAATGTACCACATGGGTAGAGGTGGAGGGGGGAGAGAGAATGGAGGATCGACAGGGTGGGTGGGTGGGAGGAGAGAGAGGAGAAATATCAGTATTTAATATCAGGCAAGTGACAAAATAAAGAGTCAACAGGCCCGACAAGATCTGTGCGGTGTCAGATTGTCTTAGCCGGTAGAAACTATCAGAGCGAATTGACAGTACTGAAAGAGCCTTGAATTTTTATCTGAGTCCTTTCCCCTCAATCCAGGCAGAATCCAAAACCAAACAGCGTCGTTCACCTCCTCCACCTATCTATCAGCACAGCTTTTATAGAAATCCAACGTCTTACTCTATCCTATGGGAACCTGCTGGGGGGAATGAAGGGAATCAAGTACTGAGAAGAGGGAGAGAAAAAAAAAAAATCAAGTCAAGCCTCATTACCTCCTCATTACCTTTGCAAAAGTGGAGTGAGAGAAAATTTTATCTAGGGAGCACAAGCTAGGGAATCTCATTGAGGGTTCTGTCTGGTTATTGCACAGCCAAGCATGGAGAGCTGCCTCTGCGGGATTAAAGTTTTTCTCCCCATTTCTCTATAGTAATGATCTGCTCATTAAGGTTTTTAAAGGAAATTACCATCACTTATCATTATGCCAGTCACTCAGTAAGCAGCATTAAACAAGGAGTGTCAGTTGAAACCATTCTCTCCCCCCCAATATATTTTCTTTTACTTTTCTCAGCCTCCGACAATCATATGGAAATACAGAAAGCGGATTTCTGTGTTGGTTTTTATAATTCCAGGTTCATATATATGTAATTTTTTTTGTCGGCGGGTGTTTGGTTACGCCCTTGGGTCAGATGCAGGAGATGAAATAGAAAATGCGACTGTAAAAAAAAAGAAAAAGGGAAAAAAGATCGCATCCTTCTGAAATAAATCCCTGGAATGTTATTACTATTATGCATAGTGCGATTTTATAATCATAAATTGTCTGAGGGTTTTAAGCACCGCTAAAGAATCAAAGGGCTGTATATTTTACAAAATGATGACAAAGAAAGAGGTTTTAATTACTGCTGCAAGCAGTTAAAATTTAACTGTTTCTCATCTGGTGGCGGGGAGGGGACTCTAGTATTCCACTTTCAGAAGGCTTTGTAAAAACTCAGTGACCCTCAGATTATTATTATTTTTTTCCCTTTCCAGAAGGCATGCATTGATCTTCATTAAAAAGAAATGATTCTTCAGCCTTTGGGTTTTAGCCCTTTGAACAGGATTGTAATAAAGTGTGTTTCATTTATAGATGTGTTAAGTCCAGGTTCTGAAATGAACACATGTTAAATTTCCAGGATATCTGATTGGGCTTTGCTTTAAATTCATTCAGGAAAGAGTTTATTCTCTTGCATTTTTTTTTCCAAGAGAATATTAGCTCCTTGTTTTCGGACCTCCTTATTTAGAGAGCGGACCTGCAGAAGGGAGTTGCAAAGACCCTCAAAAGTCTCAGTACATTGCTGGGGAGATGCCTGTGTTTGCCTGGCAGGCCATGTGCTGTGGTCATGTGCTTGGTCTAAGTGGACCAAGTCAGTTGCAGGCACTGAAAGTGGTATGTAGAATACATGTCAATTGGAGGACAATGTTGGAGGTGCAGCTAAGATGACCACATCCTTTCATCTTCTTCTTTTTTTAATAAACTTTATTCTCATTCAAAATTGTTAATACAAAACCATACAAAACAATACAATACACATCACAAGACAGGCAACAACAAGCAACACACAAAACTCATACACTTCTTCACATATTACATAAATTCTGCTTATTCTTAACCGCGATGGTCAAAAAACAAGAATATAGAAAAAAGATACTATTATTACCGAAACAATTCCATTTATACAATAATCCTAAGTGGAAAAGAAAAACAAATACAAAACCATTTAAACTTACTTAAATATAATTATCAACTTCCCTGTTCCTTCTCTCCTTTGATTCAAAATGATGAAATTTTATTAATCTGTTTTAACTCTGACACCTCTTAGTCTACCACTTGTCCAAAACATTCCAGTCTTATTCGTTATTATATCACTATACCTTTTTTTAATTATTTGTAGTACAAGAGTTAGTCCGAAACATACACCGTGATCATGTCACACTTCTCTTTTAAATAACATAAGAATCTATTCCACTCTTCGAAAAATTTGCTTCTCGGATTATCCTTTCGATTTTCAGATAAATATGCTAGCTCGCTATATTCTATAGTTTTGAGAAGCCATTCTTTCTTACTTGGGAGTTTATCACTTTTCCAATATGTAGCCACCACAATCTTTGCTGCAGCGGATGAATATAGAAACATATCCTTTCATCTTTTCATCCAGCAGACGGGGCTAGGACAGAAGGCCACAGCACTCAACACTTCCTGCTAAATCTTTCTCTATGGTTTTCCAATTAAATAATGTAAAAGAGCATAGAGTAGATCACAGTGCACAAATATACGCATGTAGAAAGGATAATCATAACTTTTTGTTTATCCACTAGGGGGCAATACCATCCCCCCCCCCCCTTTTACAGTTTTGATGAGCTGGTGATTTCGAGTGTTTCCTGTTTCCTGTAGCCCTTTAAAAACAGTGAAATATCTGCATTCTAACTGTGTTCTTGCAACAATCTGCTTGCAGAGGGGCTGCTAAAGGTAAAGGTAAAGGGACCCCTAACCGTTAGGTCCAGTAGCGGACGACTCTGGGGTTGTGGCGCTCATCTCACTTTATTGGCCGAGGGAGCCGGCGTACAGCTTCCGGGTCATGTGGCCAGCATGACTAAACTGCTTCTGGTGAACCAGAGCAGCGCACAGAAATGCCGTTTACCTTCCTGCCGGAGCAGTACCTATTTATCTACTTGCACTTTGACGTGCTTTCAAACTGCTAGGTTGGCAGGAGCAGGGACCAAGCAACGGGAGCTCACCCTGTTGCAGGGATTCGAACCGCCAACCTTCTGATCGACAAGCCCTAGGCTCAGTGGTTTAGACCAGTGTTTCTCAACCTTGGGTCCCCAGATGTTGTTGGACTACAACTCCCATCATCCATAGCTAGCAGGACCAGTAGTCATGGATGATGGGAGCTGTAGTCCAACAACATCTGGGGACCCAATGTTGAGAAACACTGGTTTAGATCACAGCGCCACCCACGTCCCAGAGGGGTTGCTAGGCAGTAGCTAAAAACAAAACCATGAGGTGTGTGTCCTGTTGATCGCATCCTGCTTCTGGATCAAGGAGCTTGGAGAAACTTGGTTCGACATAGACATCTTTGAGGATGTGCCACCTAAATGTGGACATGGCGATTGCTGATCCCCATCCCATAGAAATTTGGGGCAGAAGAGTTAAAAACAGTGCCCCCAACCTTGTATGCCTAGTTTTGGCATTACCACACACACACAAAAAGGTTCCCCTCTTTTAGTAAGAATGGAAAACATAGAATGACTAATATAGAAATAGATTCAGTCCCTCACTTAATATAAAACTGAAGACTCACTAGACAATTGTGTATCATTTCTGACATGGTAAAGTACTGCAAGACCTGAGGGACGCTGCTGATGCCAAAGTCCGTCAATCTTCATACTTTCTCGTTCAGAGACTCCCAAGGCTGAAGTGTGAGCAATTAGCATTGCTAACTTCCTAGAAAGATGTTAAAATGGGGGCAGTCAGTACTGTCAATTGGCAACAAATTCTCTAAAATGATATCCTTACCCCAAATCTATACGTATCTGCGATTTTACAGATTTTATCTAAACAAGCACCTCTCCATATCAAAATAAGATCTACTGCATTCAAACTCAAAAAAAGCTTTTATTATTATTATTGGAAAAGATAACCCAGAATAGAATTTTATCTGACTCAATTGCTTTAGAGCAATTTGTTAACTTAAAGCTGCAAATGTGTATCTGATTTCTGTATGGCAGATATATGTTACATTGATGCTAAAAGCTTGTCAAAATCTTGAATACGCTCTTGACGTATCCTTTGAGTTATTGAATTTGTAGTGTACTAAAGAAGAAAAATTCAAGATCTGTCCCCTTGGTATACTTGTTACTACTTCTAGAAACTTATTTCACTGATGCCACTGGCTGCCAATTATAAATACCCAAGCCATGGATAGAATCATAGAATCATAGAGTTGGAAGAGACCACAAGGGCCATCCAGTCCAACCCCCTGCCAAGCAGGAAACACCATCAAAGCATTCCTGACAGGTGGCTGTCAAGCCTCTGCTTAAAGACCTCCAAAGAAGGAGACTCCACCACACTCCTTGGCAGCAAATTCCACTGTCGAACAGCTCTTACTGTCAGGAAGTTCTTTCTAATGTTTAGGTGGAATCTTCTTTCTTGTAGTTTGAATCCATTGCTCCGTGTCCGCTTCTCTGGAGCAGCAGAAAACAACTTTTCTCCCTCCTCTATATGACATCCTTTTATATATTTGAACATGGCTATCATATCACCCCTTAACCTTCTCTTCTCCAGGCTAAACATACCCAGCTCCCTAAGCCGTTCCTCATAAGGCATCGTTTCCAGGCCTTTGACCCTGATGTTGGGAAAGATGGAGGGCACAAGGAGAAGGGGACAGAGGACGAGATGGTTGGACAGTGTTCTCGAAGCTACCAACATGAGTCTGACCAAACTGCAGAAGGCAGTGGAAGACAGGAGTGCCAGGCGTGCTCTAGTCCATGGGGTCACGAAGAATCGGACACGACTAAACGACTAAACGACAACAACAACTGATCTCACTATCCCTCCTTGCATTCACAAATGGCTTTCTTTGCCCATCATTCTCTTGGCCCAAAGTGGTTCCCCCTCCATTGGGACTGACATGCTTTGGTCTGGATGGGCTAATTTTAGAGCCTCTGCTAAACACCTGATGAACTCCTGCAATGGATTCTCGCAATTCTCACCCCAGGGCAGGGCAGGACAATCTATTACAATCTATGGCAGCCCAACAGAATGGCCCCTCTGGAATTTGTCACATGCACATGAACATACGTGTAAATGTGCAAATCTGTCTGTGCTTGACCACCCAGAGCTTAAATACATGACCTCTGACACACCCGTTCAAACACATGCATTTGAAGAGGATCCCTAACTTGGCAAAAGGGACTCAGGTGGCGCTGTGGGTTAAACCACAGAGCCTAGGGCTTGCTGATCAGAAGGTCGGCGGTTCGAATCCCTGCGACGGGGTGAGCTCCTGTTGCTCGGTCCCAGCTCCTGCCCACCTAGCAGTTTGAAAGCACGTCAAAGTGCAAGTAGATAAATAGGAACCACTCCGGCAGGAAGGTAAACGGCGTTTCCGTACACTGCTCTGGTTCGCCAGAAGCGGCTTTGTCATGCTGGCCACATGACCTGGAAGCTGTACTCTCGGCCAATAAAGCAAGATGAGCGCTGCAACCCCAGAGTCGGACACGACTGGACCTAATGGTCAGGGGTCCCTTTACCTTTTAACTTGGCAGAGAGAGAGAGAAGACCTGAAATACAGGACAAAACGGTATCAATACAGGCATTTTACATTGAAAAATGGGACAATCCTGTATTATACAGGACAGGTGGCAACCCTCTCCCACCCCCATCTTCACTTTGGATCGGCTGCTGGATTCAGAACAGTTCCAGAATTTGGGAGCATCTCTAGCTAAAATCCAAAAAACTACAGCCCTGAAGGTTTACGAGATGGGCTATAGCAGGCACTTGCTTTTATAGCAGCGTTATATTTCCAGGGTTTTATTTTTTAAAAATAAAATAAAATATATCCACAAATTCCATGAAATGTATGGAATGAAATGACAAGGTTAGATATTTGCAAGCACTTAGAATGAATTCTTAACAACTAGTTCCAAAACAAAGTTATGTAAGGTCATATCTGCATATCACCCCCCCCCACACACACACAGTCAGTGTGGGAATAGTCCTAGCAATTTTATTACCACTCACTCAGACAGAATTCCTTCCAAAATATTCCCAGCAGTGTATTCAATTTAAAGGGGAGGGGGGAGATTTGCAAGCTTTCCCCCCTACATAGCCTCTGCCAGGTGCTATAACACAGGGCTGTTATTGTTGCTGGACATGGCGTTTCAAAGCAGAGCTCTATAGGTTTAATAGTCAGCCGGTCATTTATTTGCCAAGGTTGCGAAGAAGGCCAGTAATGTACAGTTCTGCTGTCTTAGGCAGACAAATAGCTAAGGATATTTTTACAGGCAAAAAAGAGATAGGAAACTGTAATCCTCTGGGCACCAAACTATTAAACAGGAGTTTCCTCTTTTATAAATAAGTTAAACAGCAGGGGTTTAGCAGTCTTCTAAATTGGAGTGGTTTGTTATCAGTGGGGTAACAGATTAATTTTATTTTTGAAACAAGTTAAGCTGGAAACAAAAGTGCTGGAATGAAACAATTTCAAAAGCAGAGTTGGGGGGAGGGAGTGTTCATGTCTGCTTCTGTGAATAAAAGTATCTGTGTTAACCAGAACTATAACTTGATATAATACTAGAGATATGGCGCATCTAAGAATTACATGCATTTAATTCCCATTCAGTTTTTTTTATATAATTAACTACTTTATAGGATCAAAAACAAATGCTTCCTAGGAATAAAAGAATCCTGATAATCCCTTTATATGGAAATGTATTGTGAAACTTTTATTCTTTTTGGTTGGAAATCTCTACCTCTTAATATATTTGAAGTGATTTTAATGTGTCTCAGTAAAGGGAAGTGAGGAACTGATATGAATCTGGAGTAGTGTAAGTGATACAATAACTGATACACACACACACACACACACACACACACACACACACTGGGAATTTATGGCTATGTTCTTTTACTAAATCTGAACCCTGGAAAACCATGGAATAAATAGGCCCATGAAGCCAAATGGTGCCTGCCCCAGGAGCCTCAAAGAACCAAGAATGTGTTCTCCATAGCTGTCAACTTTCGGATTTGAAAATAAGGGATTTTTTCAAACTTTCAGATTTGAAAATAAGGGATGCCGCGAGGGCGGTGCAATGGCACCAACTAGCCTTGCCACCCTGCGCTCCAGAGGCTGCGTGCAAACGGGTGAGCGAAAGAGCGAGCGCATAGACGGCAGGCAGACTGGCTGTCTGGTTGGGCGTGAGGGTCTGGCTGCACAAGGCATGCAAGCTCCGCCCCCAGTCGGTCTCAGACTCCTTATTGGCAGCCGAGCAACGCAGCTGAGGAGCCTCCCTGGCCGGCAGGGAGGGAGAGGAGCTGCTTCCTTTGAAATCCGGGAAATTTAAGGGATATCAACAATCCGGGATAGCAGCGGGAAACGGCATTGGAATAAGGGAGTTTCCCACCAAAAAAAGGGACGGTTGACAGCTATGGTGTTCTCACATTGACCCTGCTACTTTACTCAACGCAGGTGCAAAGGGAGAAAATGAGCTAACTTTCCATTTCAGTCATCTCCACATAAGCCCATCAATGAATCTGGGCATAAATAATAAGTAAATAAATAAAAATGGGGAGGAGGAGCACCCATTCTCCCCACCTTTGATCTCCATGTTTTCTCAGAAGGTCAGAGCAGAATCTGCAAGCATCCAAGCATCCCTATAGAGCAGGGATGAGTACTCTTGGACCACGTATTGTGCTTTTCTCAAACTGCCACGCTTGGAGTCAATCCAATCTCACTTTAGGTTCATCCACACTTACCTTTTGCCCCCGCCCCCACGTTTACGAGGCACAGATATGCACTTTCCTGGTCTGCACCTGAGAGCATTTTTGTCTTTGTCCAATAAAAGCTGTTCTTTGACACTGAATCGGAACAAACTGCTATTCAGGCTTTCTGCATAATTGTGGTCAGCGGTGAAGAGCAGGTTTTTGCAGGGTGCAAAAAGGGGGGGGGAGTTTTAGGGTGCAGACGTGTGCCAAGAAACATGACAGGAAAGTCCTGTATCATACACTGTTCTGCAGATATCAGCTTATCACCTGCCCAATATGTCTACATATTCTGGGGGTCATTTTTTTTTTTGTTTAGTCATTTAGTCATGTCTGACTCTTTGTGACCCCATGAACCAGAGCACACCAGGCACTCCTGTCTTCCACTGCCTCCCACAGTTTGGTCAGACTCATGTTGGTAGCTTCGAGAACACTGTCCAACCATCTCGTCCTCTGTCGTCCCCTTCTCCTTGTGCCCTCAGTCTTTCCCAACACCAGGGTCTTTTCCAGGGAGTCTTCTCTTCTCATGAGGTGCCCAAAGTATTGGAGCCTCAGCTTCAGGATCTGTCCTTCCAGTGAGCACTCAGGGCTGATTTCCTTAAGAATGGATAGGTTTGATCTTCTTGCAGTCCATGGGACTCTCAAGAGTCTCCTCCAGCACCAGAATTCAAAAGCATCAATTCTTCGGCGATCAGCCTTCTTTATGGTCCAGCTCTCACTTCCGTACATTACTACTGGGAAAACCATAGCTTTAACTATGTGGACCTTTGTCGGCAAGGTGATGTCTCTGCTTTTTAAGATGCTGTCTAGGTTTGTCATTGCTTTTCTCCCAAGAAGCAGGCTGTCACCATCTGCAGTGATCATGGAACCCAAGAAAGTAAAATCTCTCCCTGCCTCCATTTCTTACCCTTCTATTTTCCAGGAGGTGATGGGACCAGTGGCCATGATCTTAGTTTTTTTGATGTTGAGCTTCAGACCATATTTTGCGCTCTCCCCTTTTAATCAAAACTTCTTTGTTGTGTTTCATTGCCCAGCAGACCACCATGCCCTTTATGGGTCTGTTGGCGAGTCTGACATATGTGTTTCCAATTTACATGATACGTTTACCCATGTATGTGGAGACGATGATGACTTACGCATCTGCAAAGAAAAGAGCAGGGTTGGGGGAGAGGGAGAAATGTCTGAATTGCCTCCCACTCTTTCCTTTAGCATCTCTTTCTCTTTTTGCACACATAGGAAAAGCTGATCAGCAGCCCTGTTCGGACAGTTTGCCAACCACTGGCCATCTAAAGCAAATAAAAGAGCATCACAAAAGCAGCCTGATTTGCTTTCCACCATGATCCCATGGGCCATGAGCAAGGGCCTTTCCCAAACTGACATGCATACGCAGGAGTATACTTAGCCCAATTTTGCGCTGCTGATTGGTCCTTGGGCACAGCAGTGAAAAGACATTTCCTGTTTTTTTGTGGCTAGTGTAATAGGAGCCACGGGTTTCACCCTAAGCCATGAGCTGAAAGAAAGAGGAAATTGGAATGCCTTGCGGTAATTAATCATTTACTATGAGACCTGTCAAAACCTTTTGTAAAGCTGATAACTGCTGTCGGTAACCAGCTAGTGCACCACCATCTGTGACTGCTTAAAATATCATCCAATACTCGGCAAAACACATTTTACATTTCTGCTTCAGTCCATTTCCAGCATATTCTTTTGGGAAGTTCTCCTTTGCACTTTGCCAAGAAAAGTGATGTCGCTGGTCTCCTCGCTCTACGCCTGGCTTTAGGAATCACATTTGCGTTTCTAGTTAACTTTGTGATCATTCTGATTTCAGAGTTAGCACTTCCGGTTTGACCAGTACTACCCTACTGACTGGTGTGTGGGGAAGGGAAAAGGGGGCATATCCCGAGGGAGAAAGCGTGTTCTCCTTCATGAAGGGCCAGGAATATCACCCCTCGCTTATGGGCGGGAATGTTTGGATGGCCACTGCTCTGATTGGGCCCCGGGGTGTCGTTGGGGAGATTTGCTTGTTGCAGTTGTTGAAGGACAACCCAGGGACTATAAATTGCTGGGATTTGCTGCGTAATGTTACCCTTTGCTGCGAGCATCAGATCTCCCGTCCCTCGCTCCCTGATTTTAGGCCTCTGTCTTGACCTTGCTATGCCTGTCATGGGGTCATCTGCCTTTGGGGCAGGGGCCTGGTAGGAATTTTTCCATTTGGCTGATTGGCTGGTGCCATTTGGTTTTCGCCTACTGCGTAGCAATTAGTCACAACTTGTAAGGTTGGCGGTTAGGCATTGGTTATTAATTGGTTGGTGGAGGGGTCAGGATTGACTGTGGCTGCCCCTCCAATGCTGCTGCTGCACAGGGAATTCCATTAAAGGAATCCAGGGGCTCGCCATGCTTTTGTCCGTAACCCCCAGTTGGGGGCCAGGGCCATGCAAGAGCCCCTGGGAGCATTTGGGGAGAGGCGAGGGTCAGACCCCCGGCTCCCATTCTCTCCCCAAAGAGTTTTCCCTTACTGACAAATGTCAGTTCTGTCCCTAGGGACAGATAGTCTGAACCAATGCCTAAGCAACCACTCACATATCTTGTAATTAATAAAGTTGTGGCCAAAATTATGCCAAAAACCTTAAACTTAAATTTCTGTCTGTTGTGTTGCTTTATGCCTCCTGAACAGTTGCCCTCCAAATTTCTCGTGGGGTGAAGTACCTCTTTGACAGTGCCCCACCATTCTTTTGCAGTTATTGATAAGTTTATTGCTCAGGCCGGAGGCAATATGTCTCTGTCACGGGATCCACTCCAGGTTTCCTGTCTCCCATCACTTTATCACGCTTAGAGAACGCTTGGACTGGCTATTGATATGACAGGCCTCCTTATGCCAGGGAGGATTCTAAGCCCATTCAGCTGAACATGCTATGGTGTTTATTGAGACCTTCCTTCTCAATGTGGGAAGTGTCAGTTTGCATTACTTAGTGCAGAAAGTGTTGGTCTGATGTGTAGAGGTCCATCCTATTCTGATTAATACAAGAAGCTACTAGAAGCTTCTCTGTGTGAGAGAAGCAGGCAGAAGGGTCATGATTGTTTGGGTTATACCTTCAGAGAAGCTGAGTACAGCTGGTTTGAACTAGTTCTCTTATCTCTTCCAATTAAGATCATGCTGACTATAAATATAGGCCAGAAGGAGCCTGGGTTTCACTTTCTCTATCTATCTCTCTTCCTTCTGGTGTGGTGTTCTGTACATACCGGTAGTATGCTTAGTGCTAAGGGATCAACAACTACATGGCATTTAGAAAATACCTGAAGGCAGCCCTGTTTAGGGAAGTTTTTAATCTGTGATGTGTTAATGTATTTTAATGTTTGCTGGAAGCCGCCCAGAGTGGCTGGGGAGACCCAGCCAGATGGGCGGGGTACAAATAATAAATTATTATTATTATTATTATTATTATTATTATTATTATTATATTTCATTATAAGGTTTAGTCTTGTTATAAGTTTATAAGTTTTTGTAAGTGCTGCAACTGCAACAGTGCCAATCTTGAATGTACTGGATTTGTGACCATTATGCTTATTTGCCTTCAGCAGCAAGTAGCCTAAAGCTCTGCTGAATGAATTTGGACACGGCTTTGGTATGTTTAGGGAAGTTTTTAATCTGTAACATGTTAATGTATTTTAATATTTGTTGGAAGCCGTCCAGAGTGGCTGGGGAGACCCAGCCAGATGGGCGGGTTACAAATAATACATTATTATTATTATTATTATTATTATTATTATTATTATTATTATCATCCTTGTGGCACCTAAACAATAGAACAATGGATGAACTGGTAGTTTCATTTTAGTGGACAACCCTAACAATAGTCAGAAAAGAAACTTCTAATTTGGATTCTGTTTAGCTTTCGAATATGTAGCAGAAACTCATTTTGATCTGCAAAGGAAATAAAATACTTTTACTCTCTGAAGTACCTTTGTTCTCTTCACTCGGAGACAGTAGGCGTTAATTACCAAGTCAAAAGACATAAAAATGAATAAATACAATTGGACCAAAGAGAAATCGTTGCAACGGTGGTGTTTCCAAATGCATGCACACTCAAGGCTATTAAATATTTCCAGTGGTGCATGAAAAAAAGTTATATATTACCCTCTTTACATCTACTTTTATGTTACCATACATTCATTAATTAAAGAGCAGGAGCAAAAAAAAAATAAAAAATTATGAAGTTGATGAAAGGTTTACAGACCTTGTGACCTGTTCCAACCCCAAGGATTAGTATGGAAACTGCGTGTGACTGCAAATTATTATGCTCACCTTATTAGCATAATGATTTCCTACCTTCCGTGGTACTTCATTGTTATCTATAAGCTCCCAAAGGCCCTTAAGCTTGTTAATAACCATTATGGCAGAGCAATGAAGTGAATCAAGACTAAACTGAACTCACCTGAGCCTAAGTAGATTAACCCTACTCAGGTCTGACAGTGACCGCATGAATTCGGCAGGATCTTTTCCCACCAACAAATAAGGATGAGCTGAGTGGGATAAAACACAGGTTGATTTTTGAACTTTCATACGCATTCAGTTGTGCGTGCATTCACCAGAGCCAAGTCAGGAATCCACTGCTGGATTTGCAGGGTATGTGAGTGTGCAAGAGCATAGCTGTCAACTTTCAGATTTGAAAATAAGGGATTTTTTCCAAACTTTCGGATTTGAAAATAAGGGATGCCGCGAGGGCGGTGCAATGGCACCAAGTAGCCTCACCACCCTGCTCTCCAGAGGCTGCATGCGAACGGGTGAGCGAAAGAGTGAGCGCGTAGGCAGGCAGGCTGTCTGTCTGGTTGGGCGTGAGGGTCTGGCTGCACAAGGCATGCAAGCTCCGCCCCAGTCGGTCTCAGACTCCTTATTGGCAGCCGAGCAATGCAGCTGAGGAGCCTCCCTGGCCGGCAGGGAGGGAGAGGAGCTGCTTCCTTTGAAATCCGGGAAATTTAAGGGATATCAAAAATCCGGGATAGCAGCAGGAAATTGCATTGGAATAAGGGAGTTTCCCGCCAAAAAAAGGGGCGTTTGACAGCTATGTAAGAGTCACACCGTGAAGTCTCTTCACCTGGAAGCAATGCTCTTCACACGGAGCAATGGATTCAAACTACAAGAAAGAAGATTCCACCTAAACATTAGGAAGAATTTCTTGACAGTAAGAGCTGTTCGACAATGGAATTTGCTGCCAAGGAGTGTGGTGGAGTCTCCTTCTTTGGAGGTCTTTAAGCAGAGGCTTGACAGCCACCTGTCAGGAATGCTTTGATGGTGTTTCCTGCTTGGCAGGGGGTTGGACTGGATGGCCCTTGTGGTCTCTTCCAACTCTATGATTCTGTGATTCTGTGATTCTGTGATTCTGTGGAAGATGTTAGGGTTCTGTATGACTTTTTTGGGCGCAGCAAAGGTAGTGGTGTCACCATGGGTAGGCCCTTTGCTGTTCCTGGTAAACTGGGAGGCATTTGGCTAAGAAGCGCAGGGCACTCTGTCTCAGAGATCCTTTGGAATCAATTGTTTTGACCTCCCAGAATTCACCTCTCCTGGGGGTTGTTGTGGTTAATAGGGAAGTGCTGTGACAGCATTAGTGGAGTCTGTGTTGTAAGAATGTTGTGCAAGGAAGGGCATAAGCAGGGCTTTTTTTGTCAGCTGGAACTTGCCAGAACTCAGTTCCAGCACCATTCAGGTGGGCGCCATTGCCATTCTAAGAGAACAAGAGAGAACAAGTTCCGGCACCTCTTTTTCTAGAAGAATAGCACTGGGCATAAGAAGGCTCTCCTATCTTCTCCCTTGTCAGGGAATACTCTGAAGACAAGGATTGGGGGATGCAGTCGCAGGGTGAGATCAGCTCCTAACAGAAGAGGAGGAGGAATATTCAGGGGGCCCCTTGCTTGCAGTGTTTCCAGAAGCAGAGAGACAGGCAGAAACAGAGCTGCCCAGCTTTGAGATAGTAGCTGAGCAACC
Source organism: Darevskia mixta (assembly GCA_034641385.1). Lineage (NCBI taxonomy): Eukaryota > Metazoa > Chordata > Lepidosauria > Squamata > Lacertidae > Darevskia > Darevskia mixta. The sequence goes on along the minus strand of JAWWNH010000011.1, from coordinate 39,997,145 downwards.
AGAAGGGAAGGAGCAGCTGGGCGAGACATCAGTCGAGAGTGGGGGGGACAGACTCCCTCTCTCTCCCCGAACTGGGAGATCCGAGCATGTCAGAGAACAGAGGAGATGCAAGGAAGGAGGGACATCCCATTGGCTCGCTTCTTGCTGCGGAAGTGGGGAGGAGTCAGAGTGAGCAACTGATGTGCTTACGGAGGGTTGCCTGTTTTGTGCTCGCAACAAAAGACTGTAATGAAAAGACTATAAATCTACCAGATGCTCATTAATTCTTATCGGTGAGCTACCAGAAGGGAGAGGGGAACTCCCATACTCAACATCCCTTTTGTTACAAGGCAAATTCCTTCTCGGCCCATGTGATCATATAGGTGTGGACCCAGTCCTTTGGGAAATGGTCAAGCAGACATGAGAAAAATCAGCATGAATAAGGCCCCAGGTTGAGTCACTGACATCTCCAAGTAGGGATGGAACTCAGGAAGTCTGAAGAGCCACTGCCAGTCAGTGTAGCCAATACTGAGCAAGGGCCCGGTCCTAACCTTTGTTCTTCTGGGATGACTGAGATGTGATGAATCTCTGGTTCAGCCAGCAGGTTCCTAGCTGGGTTATACCAGGGTAAGTCGCCACCTCTGGCTCAGCCAAATTTATGCTGGTGAAACTCCTGAATTCTAGATCAGTTTGGGCTAAGTCAGATGAGCTGAGACTGCTGGAATTTACACCAATGTAAGCCCTGAAAAGAGGGATGTGGGTGGCACTGTGGGTTAAACCACAGAGCCTAGGGCTTGCCGATCAGAAGGTCAGCGGTTTGAATCCCCGTGACGGGGTGAGCTCCCGTTGCTTGGTCCCTGCTCCTGCCAACCTAGCAGTTCAAAAGCACATCAAAGTGCAAGTAGATAAATAGGTACCGCTGCAGCGGGAAGGTAAACGGCATTTCCGTGTGCTGCTCTGGTTCGCCAGAAGCGGCTTAGTCATGCTGGCCACATGACCCGGAAGCTGTATGCCGGCTCCCTCGGCCAATAAAGCAAGATGAGCGCCGCAACCCCAGAGTCGGTCACGACTGGACCTAATGGTCAGGGGTCCCTTTACCTTTACCTTTAAGCCCTGAAAAATTGGTATTTTGGGGAAGTGGTGAGGGTAGGACCAGGCAGAGGGGACTTACGCTGGATCCTAACTCTGTTCAGCTCAGTCACTTGACCTGAGAACCTGGTGGAAGTTATACCAACAAAGAAGGGTTGTTAGTCAAACTCTGCTTTGAAGAACAAAATAAAAAAAATCCTTCCAGTAGCACCTTAGAGACCAACTAAGTTTGTTCTAGGTATGAGCTTTCATGTGCATGCACACTTCTTCAGATAAGGTATTTTTTATTTTGTTTTGACTATGACAGACCAACACGGCTACCTACCTGTATCTGCTTTGAAGGCTTGTTTCCCCCTCTGCCAGGCTTAGGTCAGTTCAGCCAGCGATAGCTCCACTCCTGAATGGCCTACTTCACACCAACTTAACTAAAGCTAGTTACAGGTAGATAGCCGTGTTGGTCTGTCATAGTCAAAATAAAAAAATTCCTTCCAGTAGCACCTTAGAGACCAACTAAGTTTGTTCTTGGTATGAGCTTTCGTGTGCATGCACACTTCTTCAGATACCACTAAGTTTGTTCTTGGTATGAGCTTCCATGTGCATGCACACTTCTTCAGATTGCTATCTGAAGAAGTATGCATGCACACGAAAGCTCATACCAAGAACTAACTTAGTTGGTCTCTAAGGTGCTACTGGAAGGAATTTTTTTTATTTTGACTAAAGCTAGTGTAAATTATGCTGGTGTTGCATACTTAGGATTGGTCCCTTAGATGGGCCATTGGGCTTGGTATAAGGCAGCTTCCAGTATTTCTAGGATAGTCTTTGATAAAGAAGGAGAAAAGGGATAAGGAAGAAGTTGGATAAGGAACATAGCAAGAAATGTCTCCAGCAGAATAGAAATGTTGGTATCTCTTTAATGAGGTGCTAACTCTCCTGTGGGGGAGAACTAGGAAATGGAGCACTAATCAGGGACAATTAGTACTATGAAGTGGAATGAGGGGCAGACTGTACCAGCTGCTCATGCAATTTTCAAAAACAGACGTAATCCGCACGAGTTCAATGAAGATTTATTTGATTTAAATTTAAAGTCTTTAATCAGAAACAATAAATTACAAAGAGAATGTAATGATTGCATTCTAGACTTGCATGATTTTAAAATGGAAAATAATAGAAAATTGCATTATTGATTTATTTGTCCCGATCGCTTTTTAGGTAGACTTCTTGCAGAGGCATTATCTTCAGGTTCCCTTTAAAATGCACATTCTCATTTGCACGCTGCATATTAAAATGCTAGTGCAGAAAATGATTTTGTGAAATACAATCCCTTATTGTCAGTTCAAAGTTGATTTTAGCATATTTACTCATCTCTCCACCTGTTACTCTTCAAAGGTTGCCAAATGACCAGCAATAAAGAAAAAAACTCAAACCAAAAAACGGCTTGCTTGCTTGTGCACCTTTAACAATAGTTTCAGCTGCAGGAATCAATGGATGGTGTTTTAGGAAATAAAAATAATCAGTGACTGGCATCTTCATATCAAATGGTTAAAGACTTGGGAGAAGGAATAGTTTTAAAAGTTGGCCACCAGATGGATTTATATTTTCCTTAAGTAATGTATTAGCTGCTCTTCAGCAATAAAGGTAAAGGGACCCCTGACCATTAGGTCCAGTCGTGTCCGACTCTGGGGTTGTGGCGCTCATCTTGCTTTATTGGCCAAGGGAGCCGGCGTACAGCTTCCAGGTCATGTGGCCAGCATGACTAAGCCGCTTCTGGCGAACCAGAGCAGCGCACGGAAACGCCATTTACCTTCCCGCCAGAGCGGTTCCTATTTATCTACTTGCACTTGACGTGCTTTCGAACTGCTAGGTTGGCAGGAGCAGGGACCAAGCAATGGGAGCTCACCCCATCGCAGGGATTCAAACTGCCGACCTTCTGATCAACAAGCCCTAGGCTCTGTGGTTTAACCCACAGCTCCACCTGGGTCCCTTCAGCAATAGTGGCCTACAATTGTGCAAAACCCATAACACAAAGTTCTCTGGGTGGCTTAAAGTAAATAAAACAACAACAATGTAAATATAAAATAAAGCATAATAGAAAAAACTAAATAAATACAATAAAAACAGTACACAACACATGAGATAATCAGCCTCATATAACCAACATGCTTAAGTCTAACACATGAAGGGGTTAATGCTATAGAGCAGGGGTGTCAAACTCCGGCCCTCCAGATGTTTTGAGACTACAATTCCCATCATCCCTGACCACTGGTCCTGTTAGCTAGGGCTGATGGGAATTGTAGTTCCAAAACATCTGGAGGGCCGGAGTTTGACACCCCTGCTATAGAGTAAGCTGTCCTGCCAGGTGAAGCTATGTCCACTTCCCCTCACCTTAGCAGGAACTAGGTAATCAAGCCTTTGTTCTACTCCAGTCTACTGGAGAAGCTCAACATGTGAAGAGGTTTGAGCTGGTTGCTCCAGCTTGAGACCACATGGCTCTCACAAACCACTGGTGAGTTCCTATAACCAATATACCAATAATTTAGGAACTTTCAAGTCTAGTGCTGCTCAAAGGGCGTGGCATGCCACACTGATGTGGCAGGAGATGATGGAGAGTGTGGCAGGAAGATTCAAGAACAATCAAAGAAACATTTAAACATTCCATTTCTCACTGGAAGGACAGATCCTGAAGCTGAGGCTCCAATACTTTGGCTACCTCATGAGAAGAGAGACCCTGATGTTGGGGAAGATTGAGGGCACAAGGAGAAGGAGATGACAGAGGACGAGATGGTTGGACAGTGTTCTCGAAGCTACCAACATGAGTCTGATCAAACTGCGGGAGGCAGTGGAAGACAGGAGTACCTGGCGTGCTCTGGTCCATGGGGTCATGAAGAATTGGACACGACTAAATGACTAAACAACAACAATAGTATAGTATCAAGTATAGTATAGTATAGTATAGTATAGTATAGTATAGTATAGTATAGTATCAAGATCAGACAATTTAAAGGCTTCTTTGTGTTGATGAGGGATGAGGAGATGAGAGTTGGTCTCAAATCTATATATATAAAATCGTTCAAGTTGGATGTTTGTTAACAATCGCCTTTCTCCGTAACCCCTTGATTGATTCCATTCAAATTTGGACAAAACATTCCATGCCCACATGGGAGTGATCATATGTACTTACATTGCACAAATACCACACCTTTCCCAGGTAAAAATGTGATTTTCTGCAAAAAATATAGCGCCCTCCAGTGGACGTTAAACAGCACAGCACAATAAACAGTTGTAGAAACGAAGACAAAAATGGGAGGGGCAAACGGAGAACACATAGACTGAACTTCAACGAGATAAGGTGTAAGTAAACATACGCTTTCTCTTTCATACTGTATCTTACTTTTGCATTTCACCAAATCAGCCACAGCAAGGCGTGGCCGGGTTAGCTAGTTAGACCTAATATAAGTGAGATTCAGGAAGGAATGCAGGGGGAGCAGTATTTCCCAGCAAAAAAAAAGAGTGGCAGAATCTTACCTAGTTTTTAAAAAGCCTAATATGTGCTGCGTTAGCTATGAGCATAAGACACAAACAAGTGGGAATTTCTCCTGCACGGTCCCCGCTGAAATGAATGGGAGCTGTGTAAGAAAAAGGAGAGTGCTGTTGCACAGTACTCATTTGCGCTGGATTGCACCACATATATAAAAATGAAAGGTAAATAATAAAAATACGTATTGGTTTTCTGTACTCAAAATGACCCCAGCTCTTTCAGTAATGGAATCTGATGACATCATCTTTTGACAGCCCTGATCTTTAACCTGGTTTGATCTAAAGCAGATTCTTCTGGAATGATATCATTAAGGTATAAATCCCCGAATAGAGAGTGAACCATATTCATATAAGCCATTTAAGGGTATTAAGTTACTGAGAATTATCTCCCTGTTATTTTTCTTGTGCAGTACATACAATGTGAAAATTGTACTTGACTGAACTTTAGAGTTGTGTTGCTGGAGCCATGGAGTATCCTAATCGCTGCAAAAATAATTTCGGAAGAAATGCAGGTGTAAAGATTTACTCATAGAACAAATTTTACAGGCTGTTCCCAATATCAAGCGCTAAGCAAGATTCTGCCAGAGTTTGTGTTTTTTATTACTAGTGTACAGTTTATTTGTATTTGTAATTTAATACTGCAGCTTTCCTAGTACCTGTGTGTTCCTGGAAATGTCTTGGAAACTTTTTTTTTTAATTTAGTAAAACACAGGAATAGCATAGATATAATTATAACTGGCCCTCTGCAGAGAGAAACCATGCAGGAGGCAAATCTATTAATATTTTTGTAAGGCGATTTGAAGTTTTATTGCACTCAGGTATATATAATTCTTGTGAAGTAAATACATAAATATCATTATTGCTGCTACATACTAGTACTGCCATGAGAACAATAAAATATATTATTTATAAAACTGAGCCACTCTGAGGCTTTGTTGAGTGTTTGTTGTGGGGGAGGAGGGGAAAGAAGAAGAAGAAGAAGAAGAAGAAGAAGAAGAAGAAGAAGAAGAAGAAGAGGTTGGATTTGATATCCCGCTTTATCACTACCCGAAGGAGTCTCAAAGCGGCTCACATTCTCCTTTCCCTTCCTCCCCCACAACAAACACTCTGTGAGGTGAGTGGGGCTGAGAGACTTCAAAGAAGCGTGACTAGCCCAAGGTCACCCAGCAGCTGCATGTGGAGGAGCGGAGACACGAACCCAGTTCACCGGATTACGAGACTACCGCTCTTAACCACTACACCACACTGGCTTCCCACCACACTGAAAGGAGATTGTTAGCCGCTTTGAGATTCCTTCGGGTAGTGATAAAGCAGGATATCAAATCCAAACTCTTCTTCTTCATCATCATCATCATCTTCTTCTTCTTCTTAGTACTTGTCTGTGTCATCCCTTAACCTGTCTTGATGGAAGTTCTTACAAAGATCAGATCTATGCTGGAGGCCTGTACTATTTGTTTAAATTGCATGCCCTTAATAACATTTATTCCTCTGTGCAAGGATTGCATTTGTACAGTATATCGCCTTTGTGCACGGATTACATTCTGTTATTAATTAATTACCTTTTACATTTGTCTCACAGCAATTTAGAAACCTACAATATAAACAGGGTAAAAAATGTTTTTAAAACACTACAAGAAACAATTGAAGGCAGCAATACAAAAAGGACGCCTAAGGCTTTTCACTCACCTGGAAGAGCTTGTCGAAAAAGAAATGTCTTCAGCTGTTCTAGAAAACACAGATTGCTACGAGTCTTCTCTCTTCTTCCCTCTATATTTAAGTGGTACAGGGAATCCATTGCCAGATCTAGCTGGTTTAAAGGTAAAGGTAAAGGGACCCCTGACCGTTAGGTCCAGTCGCAAACGACTCTGGGGTTGCAGCGCTCATCTCGCTTTACTGGCCGAGGGAGCCGGCGTACAGCTTCCGGGTCATGTGGCCAGCATGACTAAGCTGCTTCTGGTGAACTAGAGCAGCGCACAGAAATGCCGTTTACCTTCCCGCCAGAGTGGTACCTATTTATCTACTTGCACTTTGATGTGCTATCGAACTGCTAGGTTGGCAGGAGCAGGGACCGAGCAACGGGAGCTCACCCCGTCGCAGGGATTTGAACAGCCAACCTTCTGATCGACAAGCCCTAGGCTCTGTGGTTTAACCCACAGCACCACCCGCGTCCCTAGCTTGTTTACAGCTCCCATAACCCCTGATTGTTGGTCATGCCGGCTGGAGGCGATGGGATTTGGAGTCCGACAGCAGCTGGCCACAGGTCCCCCAACTCTGCATCACTTCAAAACATAGCTGTCAACTTTCGGATTTGAAAATAAGGGATGTCGCGAGGGTGGTGCAATGGCACCAAGTAGCCTTGCCACCCTGCGCGCGAACGGGTGAGCGAAAGAACGAGCGCATAGACGGCAGGCAGGCTGTCTGTCTGGTTGAGTGTGAGGGTCTGGCTGCAGAAGGCATGCAAACTCCGCCCCCAGTCGGTCTCAGACTCCTTATTGGCAGCCGAGCAACGCAGCTGAGGAGCCTCCCTGGCCGGCAGGGAGGGAGAGGAGCTGCTTCCTTTGAAATCCGGGAAATTTAAGGGATATCAACAATCCGGGATAGCAGTGTGAAACGGCATTGGAATAAGGGAGTTTCCTGCAAATAAAGGGAGGGTTGACAGCTATGCTTCAAAATATCCTTAATTCTGACTCTCTATCCAACACTTTTCACACACACACACACACACACACACACACACACACTTTAACCAATTGTCTCATTCTTAGTAAATCACATACTGAAAATGTCCAAAGGGGATTATCTGTCATTCAATCATATTTTACAAAACATGAAATTCCTTTTAGGAGCCAGATGTTCCTGGTATTTTTAATGGCAAAACTATCTCCATTATTCCGTATCAGTGTAGCCACTGCAGAGAACATAAACACCTTTGCCCTGGTAAGAGTATTCAGGAGTGCTGCTAGAGATACCAAGGCTAATTGCTTTTAACAAGTGCGAGGGAGAGGTGAGAGGAAACCTGGTATTGATTTTTGCCTTCCCAAAGAGAAACTGACCAACGAAAACATAAGCACCTAAAACTCAAGATGCAGAGAGGGAGCACTTTGCACAGGAAGTATCATGGAACAGGCCATGTCAGTCCAGTAGTAATTGGTCCTTTGAAGCTGCAAATGGGGGAAGCAATGAACATTCATCTTTAAAGCATGCCAAATGCTCTGAGATGGGGTTTGTGGATCAAGGAAGAATGTGGAGCTATGCGAAACCTGACCCCAAGGTCTCTAAAAGTTTGGCTTAGGTTATGCTGGCAGTGACCTTGTAAATTTAGACAGCTGGTAGACTATGGCTAGGAGCAAATTATTACAGCGGTTGTGGTTTTCTTGACTAGACTGAAAGCAAAAGGACAGCTCTTTAAGCCTTGTTGGGTCAACTTTCACCACCGTAGCTGATAAACAGAAGGCGTCTCATGAGTTCAGGAGAACTTTGCTAAACCCAGTATATCAGGGAACACTGAAGCAAAATTTCCCCCTTAAACACTGGTGTATGTCTGGCACAAATCCATAAGTCATGTACCTACTAAGTTATATACGTAGCTACGATAGACAAAGGTTAAGAGAACACTTTCGTATTTTGAACTGCTGGGAAATGATCCCATTGATAACATTTCTTACTGAGAATCCCTTAATGATACTCAGTATACTGGAAGTGGCCCATGTGCATAGCATTGCTCCTCATCTGAACATTTGGCTCTCTATGACTGTCTTTTAGGGCATTGGTGATTTCCTTCCTCCTGATTTATGATATGTGGGCTAGCCGTTGATGTGACCCATGGATTCCAGAGGTAGGAGAACTGCATGGTTCATAAGTTTGGGGACCCCAGCATCCATTGCTTTGTCTGACAAAGAGCAAACACTAAAGAAATCTGCAATAGAGCTCCATTTTTATTTAACTCATAATGATTATTCACATTTATGCATTGCCCTTCCTCCAAGGAGCTCTCAGAACCTGGATGATCATCACTGACTGAACTTCTTGACTGAGCTGAATTCGACGCAGGTTTACCCATGTCAAATCAAATACTCATTTTTTTTTTAATATCTTTATTGAGTTTTAAAATTAAGACAGACAGACAAACAAAGAAAAAACATATATATATACATTTTCGCATACACTAATAAATCAAATCATATATTAAATCCAACTAAGTAGACATTGAAGTTCCCCGTGAAAAGGGAATAACAACATCTAAAATAATATATATATATAAATATATATAAAGATAATAACATAAGACAAAAACATACATAAAAGAAAGAAAAAATAAAACTTCAATCATTCAACTTCCACTTGCTGTCAACTCAGGTGTCTTTGTTTTAGTTTATGTTGTAACTGTTTTGTTAATCTTAATATTTACGCTCTATCTTTTATATTATTTTCCAACACTATCCCTTTAAATTTTCTCATACGGAGCATTTAGACGTGAGTCCAAAATTTCAATGTGGGGCATTCCTTTTTCATGTAATCACCAATTTTTTCCCAATTCTTTTGGAATTTTTGATTGCTGCGGCCTCTTACCAATTCAGTTAGTCTTGCTAAATCCATATAACTAAATAATTTCTCTTGCCACTCCTTTATGCTCGAGACTTGTTGCTTTTTCCAATATAATGCAATCAAGTTCCTTGCCGCAGCAGTTATATATAGAAATAATTTCTCATCTTGTTCATTTATATCCTCCTCTATTATCCCCAATAGGAAGGATCTGGATTTTTCTTTATATTGTATTTCAGAATCTTTTTAGTTTCTTCAAAAATCTGACTCCAAAAGTTTTGTATTTGCCCACAGTTCCACCACATGTGCATAAAGTTCCCCACTTATTTTTGACACTTCCAACAAAGATTGTCTTTCGTTTTATACATTTTATGTAATTTACTTGGTGTTAAGTACCACTTAAATACTCATTTAAGACTACAAACATAGTATTTTATTTACAAAAAAAATCAGAATATTGCATGACCCTCACTTATTTTGTCATTTTTTTCATTCCATCCTATACAAACTACAGTATTAGAAACTACACAATTCTACTTTTGTTTTCTTTATCATCTTAAATGCTTTATTATATATTTATCTACACTATGATTTTCTAAAGGATTTGCAGTGGTGAAACTTGCCACAGCATTGACTGAGCCCCTGTATTGTCACGGTATGTTCACAAGAATCCAAACACATGACAGCAATCCGAACTGGGTGTGTGTAGAGTGGTGAATTCTCTGCTCTATCTGAAGCCCTGCTGGCTAGAATGAAACATGTGGGGACAGTTTTACAGCCTTTTTTGTTTCCAGCTTCAGGTTCCACTAGTAAACAGACTAGTTTGGGATCCAGCCCTATTTCACCTCCCAACAGACATTGTTATTGGCATTAAGAGACAATGGAGTGCACTTCTGGGAATGAAGTCAAACCACTCGCATTAGGGACACTGGAGTGACTTCCAAAGGACAGCAGAACAATAGGTTTAACACAAGCTGGGCTGCAGGAGTTGCAGGAGGTGCGTAGCCTGGGAGTCATTTTGGACTCACAGCTGTCCATGGAGGCGCAGGTTAACTCTGTGTCCAGGGTGGCTGTCTACCAGCTCCATCTGGTGTGCAGGCTGAGATCCTACCTGCCCGCAGACTGTCTTGCCAGAGTGGTGCATTCTCTAGTTATCTCCCGCTTGGACTACTGCAATGCGCTCTACGTGGGGCTACCTTTGAAGGTGACCCGGAAACTGCAATTAATCCGAGCACAATTCAAAGTGTTGGTGCTGACCTTTAAAGCCCTAAATGGCCTCGGTCCTGCATACCTGAAGGAGCGTCTCCATCCCCACCATTCAGCCCGGACACTGAGATCCAGCACCGAGGGCCTTCTGGTGGTTCCCTCACTGCGAGAAGCAAAGCTACAGGAAACCAGGCAGAGGGCCTTCTCGGTAGAGGCACCCACCCTGTGGAACGCCCTCACATTTAGAAAATACCTGAAGGCAGCCCTGTTTAGGGAAATTTTTAATCTGTGATATTTTAATGTATTTTGATATTTGTTGGAAGCTGCCCAGAGTGGCTGGGGAGACCCGGCCAGATGGGCGGGGTACAAATAAATTATTATTATTATTATTATTATTATTATTATTATTATTATTATTGCCAGAATGAGGTATACAAGGCACCATCCAACCATCATAGGAACTCCACTCCTGTTGGTGTAGGGTTTACTTCTTAGAATATTTTTTTTCTTGAAGATGTCCCTCAAGACCGTGGAGGTCTAGGATCAGAGTTTTCCTTCTCCTAGATGGGCTACTTTCCCAGGTTGATGAGCCCCATCTGCCCTTCACTTCTCTCTACAGCTTTTGGCCTTGTCACCGTTGATTCTACAATGTCTTTTAGCAGAAGAACACTCTGTTGCGTGTTGTCCAGCAACCCTATTATGCTTCACAAGGGAAAAACATTTATATGGCATATACCCACTAAATGGGCTATTAGAACATTTCAAACGTATTTGCATAGTGCCAGGCTCCAGATTGCAAGCAACAGCTGAATGTTTCTTTATCTGTGGACGTGTCATACAATATTCTCGTTGTGCACGGAGGTCCGCAAAGGTTATTTGTTTTAACAAGAGCAAACACGATATCCATTTATGTACCTCTCTCAACTCCTTTGGTATCTTGGAATAGGCACACACTGCATTTTTTACAAAATGACTTCTTCAGCACATATATCGCCAAAACTGAAGCTCACCGCTTATGCAAACATCCACCATACAAATGTGATGGATAAATAAAGACAGGATCTGTCCACATTATAGCACTTTTAAGCCTCATTGATTTCAGCAGGGCAGTCAAGCCTGGGCTTATATCTTTCCTGGTGCTGGGCTTTAAAAGTCTTCAAACTTTTAGTTTGAAGGCAGCCCTGTTTATAATAATATAATAATAATAATAATAATAATAATAATAATAATAATAATAATAATAATAATAATTTATTATTTGTACCCCGCCCATCTGACCGGGTCCCCTCAGCCACTCTGTTTAGGGAAGTTTTTAATATTTAATGCTGTATTGTTTTAACATTTGCCTGGAAACCGCCCAGAGTGGCTGAGGAAACTCGGCCAGATGGGCGGGGTAAAAATAATAAATTATTATTATTATTATTCAAACTGAGTTGGATCTTGTCCCTCAGTAAGTAAGGAAAAGTTACGGTGAAATGGGAGCTGTGAAACGGTAATCATCCTTGCAAATGATCTAACTTGTTTCTTGGGGATGATACACACAAACAGGTCTGCAAGTGACCAGTGCCTTTCTGCACATACAGGGTCTCTCCCAGTACAGTGGTACGTTGGCTCCCGAACAAATCGGCTCCAGAACGCCGCAAACCCGGAAGTAAGTGTTCCAGTTTGCAAACGTTTTTTGGGAAATCACTAGTTCTCAGCACAGGGTGTGTTCTCTGATTGAAAGTTGGAATGTTATCTCATGAAAAGAGACTGTTGATAGACCTTGGTCCTGCAACAAAATAGCACGGTGTAGCGTGTGCCATGTTCAAGACATGTTCCAGGCATCCCCAAACTTGGTCCTCCAGATGTTTTGGGACTACAACTCCCATCAACCTTGGCTAACAGGACCAGTGGTCAGGGATGATGGGAATTGTAGTCCCAAAACATCTGGAGGGCCATGTTTGGGGGTGCCTGTTCTAACCACTCCATCCCATCCTCCCTGTGCCCCTCCCCAACATCCATTCAGCATTCTGTGGCCCCTGAGCATGCTCAGTCCTCATTAGATGCTTTTGGGGTCCATCCATTTAGGGTCCACCCTTAAAAATGTACTTCTGGAAACCTCCCTTAAACCTGTTGATACTTCCTTCCTTTGTGGCAGTGGTGCCATGCTGTTTTGGCTACATAAAAAGGTAAAGGGACCCCTGACCATTAGGTCCAGCCGTGTCCGACTCTGGGGTTGCGGCGCTCATCTCGCTTCATTGGCAGAGAGCCGGCGTACAGCTTCCAAGTCATGTGGCCAGCATGACAAAGCCACTTCTGGCGAACCAGAGCAGCGCACGGAAACGCCGTTTACCTTCCCGCCGGAGCAGTACCTATTTATCTACTTGCACTTTGACGTGCTTTCAAACTGCTAGGTGGGCAGGAGCTGGGACTGAGCAACGGGAGCTCACCCCCTCGTGGGGATTCGAACCGCCGACCTTCTGATCAGCAAGCCCTAGGCTCTGTGGTTTAACCCACAGCGCCACCTGGGTCCCTTTTTTTTTGCTACATAAGCACTGCCTAAACATAAGAAATCAGTATCTGAAGAAATGTGCATGCACACAAAAGCTTATAACAGAACAAACTTAGTTGGTCTATAAGGTGCTGCTGGACAATTTTTTATTTTTACTTTGACTGCATCAGACCAACACGGCTACCTACCTGAAATAAGAAATCAGGGGAAATGATATTTTGCAACATTTCATATAGGTGCTGCTTTTCACTGCTAGATCTTCGTTAGGAATGAATTAAAAGGAGAAGGAGGATTTTATTCTTCCAACCTCCACTCCAAAAAAAAACAACCCACCAACACCCCAAACAGTGAAATAACAACAACAAAAATCAAGTGGAAAGGTACCATCTGCAACAGCAGAGAAGTGATTATACTGTAGAATAGCTTGTAACAGAACTAACCAGAGGTGAGTCGGTTCTTGAAGGAATCATGAATGGTACCCAGCATCTGGGGCACAAGGCAAGTGCTGTTGAACCACTCATAGGTAACCACAGTGCTGACAAATTCAACATATATATGAATGGCGAAGTGCTCCAGAGGCATCAAGCATACTCACATTCAACTTTTTAAAAGGAAGTTGAAAGGGAGAGTCAAGAGGGTCAAATCTCTTCACGATGCTTGGAGGTTATTTGAAAACATGGTGATAGAAGTTCAAATCGAATGTATATCTCAGCTTAAGAAGGAGACAAAAAGTCCAAGAGGGTGATGATATGGCTAATGAATGGAATCAAAGTAGGTATAAAATACTAGAAGGCTTCCTTTAAAAAAGCAAGCCATGCCCGGATGAGGAAAATACAGCTAATCCAGAATGCGGCAGCTAGACTGATGACTGGGAGTGGCCAGCAAGACCATATAACACCAGTCCTGAAAGACCTACATTGGCTCCCAGTACGTTTCCAGGCACAATTCAAAGTGTTGGTGCTGACCTTTAAAGCCCTAAACGGCCTCGGTCCTGTATACCTGAAGGAGCGTCTCCACCCCCATCATTCAGCCCGGACACTGAGGTCCAGCTCCGAGGGCCTTCTGGCAGTTCCCTCCCTGTGAGAAGTGAGGTTACAGGGAACCAGGCAGAGGGCCTTCTCGGTAGTGGCGCCCTCCCTGTGGAATGCCCTCCCATCAGATGTCAAGGAAATAAACAACTATCTGACTTTTAGAAGACATCTGAAGGCAGCCCTGTTTAAGGAAAAATTTTAATGTTTGATGTTTTATAATGTTTTTAATATTCTGTTGGAAGCTGCCCAGAGTGGCTGGGGAGGCCCAGCCAGATGGGCGGGGTACAAATAATAAATTATTATTATTATTATTATTATTATTATTAAATGTGTATTTTACAGAGAAATGAAGCTGCTGTTCAGGGGACCAACACACTCTGACTAGTTTCACCACCACCTATCTTTGGATCTTGCTAAATCAACCACAGGAGCAGAGACAGTAAGTAAGTAAATTTTATTTACGGCCATTGGCCCAACACATAAAATCACAATTCCAAAACAACATATAATATTTATGTTTTTCAACAGAGTCTAGCACGGAGCGTCACCCTCTGTTCGTTACTGGGTAAAACGTTCAAACTATCCACCGTTCTATTTCCGCATTATGGCTCCTGGTTTAGAGGGGTTCTCCGGACCATACAGAAGCCCTTTTTTCTTCTTTAGAGATAAGACACTGTTCAGATATCTAGCAACAGTGAGTGATCTAGATGGGTCTTCATCATTCAATAGAAATCTCAGTTTGGCTTCATTGGAATCATCCGCAATTCCCATTAAATATGGAGCAAGAAACTTACTCCTGAGCGATGAATAGAAAGCACAGCTAAGTAGTATGTGGTGCAGCGATTCAGGTGATCCGCAGTTACAGTCACATAAAAGTGATATCTGTCCATTAGAGAGTCTATTTTCCATCACGTTGGAGGGGAAGGCGTTAAATCTTGCCTTTATAAAGGCATATCTGTGAGCTGATACAGATAAAGAGTCCAAATAATGAGGGAGTTTTTGAGAGGGTAATAGACCAAGGTTTAAGGGAGAACAAGTGCCATTACCCAATACCATCTTCTGCTGCAAGTCCATCTCTTCTAGTTTACAAGTTACTGTTCTTTTGGCTGAAGCTAAATCCTGCTCCAGTAAATTAGATGGGGAGATTCCCATAGCCATAATTCTCAGTTGTAGTGTTTTTACCCATGGGCTTTGGAAATCATCCCTCCACATACACTGTATCAAATACAGATTTGAGAGATTGTGCCAGAGCGATACCCAGTGGTATATAGGAGCAGAGACAACGGCAATGCCTGTTGGGGACCTTAGGCCTGTCTTCCCTGAGCCCTACTCAGACAGATGAAGCTAGAATCAATGCATGGTCTGGACCCAGCTGATGCTCCAGGAAGGTTCAAGGTAGCCTGGCCATTGTTGATGCCACATCTTATCAATATCAGCTCCTTCTGATCATAGGAACAGCTCCTTCTGTTCATGTGGAAACCTGGTGCCTTGAGTTGTTCAACAGCTCTCCAGCTTTGCTGCCAAAAGGAGAATCAAAGCCACACAACAATGGTGTCAGAAATGGGATTGACCATTGCTGTTCGTGGTGGGTTCGTTTGTTTGGTTTATAGAGTACACCATCACTACCACCCCCAATAATACCCATAATAATGGCAGTCATCAACTGAACAGAGCTGCAAAAGAACTCCAATGAATGTCATCCTGCAAAACATCAGACCTGTAGTTTACTCCTCACAGCTACAATTCCCAACACCCTTAACAAACTACAGTTCCCTGAATTCTTTGGGATAATTCATGTGCTTTATTTGTATGGTGTGCAGGCAGCCTCAATTTAGTGATACTTACTTTGAAGTAAACATGCATAGAATTCAGCAGCTAGTTACAACCAAAGCATAGCCAAAAAATGAAGGTAAATTTACAAAGTGTTCACTCAGGAATAACTTAATTCAGAGTACCAGGGTATGATATACATTTGTATGAAAATTTGTTGCTTTCTTCCTCCTGCCTTGATTTTGTTCTTTTCTGACTACTTTCAATATAAAAGTATCCAAATGAATTTTTGAATGAAACATCAAGGAATTCATTTCAAATGCAGTGCTCCTTACATAGGAATCATATGAAAGGAAGTTTTTGAATGCTATTTACATATTGTTGAAAAGTTCACGAATAAATCAGTAGCTGCGGTAATTCACTGCGCATTAATTTACAATAGTCCTCTTTAGGTTCTGGCTGCTTTATAGTTTTGTTTTCAAAGGCACATCCCATGGCTTAAAAAAGAGTATTTGTTAAGAGAAGGGTCAGACAAAAGCAGAAGAACTGGAAGGTATGCATCTTGAAAAGCGTTGGTGTGAAAATTTGGTTCACACAATTTTTAAACGGAAAGCCCCTTACATGTGATGGGGCAGAGTGTGGCTATCTTCTTTCTGTGATCCTTCCACTACTTTCTGAGATAGAAGAATTTGGGGGTTGTGGGTGTGTGCATTTGCATGAATGTAAAGGTAAATGCTGATGACACAACCTTGATGGCAGAAAGTGAGGAGGAATTAAAGAACCTTTTAATGAGGGTGAAAGAGGAGAGCGCAAAATATGGTCTGAAGCTCAACATCAAAAAAAAACTAAGATCATGGCCACTGGTCCCATCACCTCCTGGCAAATAGAAGGGGAAGAAATGGAGGCAGTGAGAGATTTCACTTTCTTGGGTTCCATGATCACTGCAGATGGTGACAGCAGTCACGAAATTAGAAGACGCCTGCTTCTTGGGAGAAAAGCAATGACAAACCTAGACGGCATCTTAAAAAGCAAAGACATCACCTTGCCAACAAAGGTCCGTATACTTAAAGCTATGGTTTTCCCAGTAGTAATGTACGGAAGTGAGAGCTGGACCATAAAGAAGGCTGATCGCCGAAGAAGTGATGCTTTTGAATTATGGTGCTGGAGGAGACTCTTGAGAGTCCCATGGACTGCAAGAAGATCAAACCTATCCATTCTTAAAGAAATCAGCCCTGAGTGCTCACTAGAAGGACAGATCCTGAGGTTAAGGCTCCAGTACTTTGGCCAACTCATGAGAAGAGAAGACTCCCTAGAAAAGACCCTGATGTTGGGAAAGATTGAGGGCACAAGGAGAAGGGGACGGCAGAGGATGAGATGGTTGGACAGTGTTCTCGAAGCTACTAACATGAGTTTGGCCAAACTGCGAGAGGCAGTGAAGGATAGGCGTGCCTGGCGTGCTCTGGTCCATGGGGTCACGAAGAGTCGGACACGACTGAACGACTGAACAACAACAACAACAAAGGTAAAAAGGTAAAGGACCCCTGGACGGTTAAGTCCAGTCAAAGGAGACTATGGGGTTGCGGCGCTCATCTCGCTTTCAGGCCGAGGGAGCCGGTGTTTGTCCACAGACACCTTTCTGGGTCATGTGGCCAGCATGACTAAACCACTTCCGGCGCAACGGAACACCATGACGAAAACCAGAGTGCACAGAAATGCCGTTTACCTTCCCGCCACAGTGGTACCTATTTATTTATTTGGAATGTTTCAATGTGATTATGTTGTATTGAAAACCTTAATAAAAATGATTTGGCAAAAAAAAATAAAGGAAGTATGGAAATACTTGTATAATCAAATAAATAAACCCCACGAGCCTCCTTGAACTCCTTTGGAATAAAGGTGGGTTATAAAGGGACCCAGGTGGCGCTGTGGGTTAAACCACAGAGCCTAGGGCTTGCTGATCAGAAGGTCGGCGGTTCGAATCCCTGTGACGGGGTGAGCTCCCGTTGCTCGGTCCCAGCTCCTGCCCACCTAGCAGTTCGAAAGCACATCCAAGTGCAAGTAGATAAATAGGAACCGCTCTGGCGGGAAGGTAAACAGCGTTTCCGTGCGCTGCTCTGGTTCGCCAGAAGCAGCTTTGTCATGCTGGCCACATGTGATACCACATAGCATTGTGGAGTTCCATTTTTGCCAACACAATTTCTCGTGCAAATTTCACAACACGTTTAACTGAAACACTTCTTTGATCCAGCCACAGTTTCAGAGAGGACAAAATTTGTCATCAACTTCTAACATTGGGTGGTCTGGTCCTCAGTGATAGGGATCCTGTGGAGGAGATGGGGCGCAACCTGAGCCCACAGAGATGTCAGATCTGTCTGTCTGTCTGTCTGTCTGTCTGTCTCTCTCTCTCTCTCTCTCTCTCACACACACACACACACCCCATAGCTGTCAACATTCGGATTTGAAAATAAGGGATGCCGTGAGGGCGGTGCAATGGCACCAAGTAACCTCGCCACCCTGCGCTCCAGAGGCTGCGCGCGAACGGGTGAGCGAAAGATCAAGCGCATAGATGGCAGGCAGGCTGTCTGTCTGGTTGGGCGTGAGGGTCTGGCTGCACAAGGCATGCAAGCTCCACCCCCAGTCGGTCTCAGACTCCTTATTGGCAGCCGAGCAACGCAGCTGAGGAGCCTCCCTGGCCGGCAGGGAGGGAGAGGAGCTGCTTCCTTTGAAATCTGGGAAATTTAAGGGATATCAACAATCCGGGATAGCAGCAGGAAACAGCGTTGGAATAAGGGAGTTTCCCATTAAAAAAGGGAGGGTTGACAGCTATGACACACACACACACACCAGCCTTCACAGTGTACATATGCAGACACATGATAGCCATTTTTTAACAGCAGACCCTCCAAGTGTCCCTATTTTCCAGGGACAGCCCCAGATTTACAGAAGCCATTCCAACTTCTGATTTGATCCTGAAATGTCCCGCTTTTCCTTAGGACGTTCCTATTTTCACTGCCGAGATGTTGGAGGGTATGTAACAGTGGGCATCTCATTGTGGAAAATTAAGCCCAGAATGAAGTTTGGACCCATTTAGGACAGCACAGAACTGCAAGCAAGGAGGTGCTGGCGTTTGTTGCACTTCACTCACCACAATCACAGTTTCCGCAATGGGGATGTTGAGAGAAGGTTTGCACAATGATAATATTATAGTGCATCTTTGTTGAGCTTTTGTGGAAGACAATTACTCACTTCTCGACAGCACTTTGAAGATTAAACAGCTTAAATTTGCTGTTGAAAACCCTGTATTCAAAGCAGCCTTCAGTAATTAGTGAACCATGGTGTGTGGCCTGGGGTTAAACCAAGTAGGAAAGGGGGGCAGAGGCTGTCTCTCCCGCCTGTATGTTTTTTTAATCTAAAGTGTGTAAATAATTGTTCTTTGATATTGTGGCTCCCAGATGACAAAAGGCTCATTCAGAAATGTCCATTTTGTCAGTCATCCAGGTCAGAGAGGGCTCTTTGCCATAGCTGAAGAGGGCCAGCACTTAGGAACAGCCTTGCAGCCGGCTAAATAAAAGGTTCTTTCGGATGGGAGTGGGGAAGTATCATGCCTGTTCAAATCTTTCCTGTCTCCCTGGCCTTGTATGAATGATAGAAAGATGACCATGGAAAGAGGGGAGAAACGGCTCTCCTTTTTCCCCTTCCAATGTTCTTTTCAAACACTTAGAACTCTGCGTTAAATCGTGCTTTGTATCTGTTTGTATACAGTATTGGGTGAGAAAATAGCGAGAACAGTTCTGTGAGCTTTAGGAAAATACCAAGAAACACACATTTATAATAAGGGTATTTGTGCAGGTAAAGGCAGAATGAATGAATGAATAAATGAGCATATAAGCATTGTTTAGCAAGGATCCAGCTACTTTTAAGGATCCAGCTATTTTTAACCTTCTCACCCCTTGCTTTTTCCTGTAAGACTAATTGCAGTCGTTAACAGTCATCAACAGTTACAGGTAGATAGCCGTGTTGGTCTGTCATAGTCAAAACAAAATAAAAAAATTCCTTCCAGTAGCACCTTAGAGACCAACTAAGTTTGTTCTTGGTATGAGCTTTCATGTGCATGCACACGAAAGCTCATACCAAGAACAAACTTAGTTGGTCTCTAAGGTGCTACTGGAAGTAATTTTTTTATTTTGTTTAGTCATCAACAGGTTTACCACAGCTATCAGCCTATCACCCATTCCCACCACCCTTCTGAGTAATACCCCTCCCCACCCTCTCACTATATATAAGGGTCTGCTGACTTCTGTTTCAGTGTATCTGAAGAAGTGTGCATGCACATGAAAGCTCATACCAAGAACAAAACAAAACAATAATAATAAAAAATTCCTTCCAGTAGCACCTTAGAGACCAACTAAGTTTGCTTTTTGGTATGAGTGTGTGCAAGGGACCCAGGTGGCGCTGTGGGTTAAACCACAGAGCCTAGGGCTTGCTGATCAGAAGGTTGGCAGTTCGAATCCCTGTGATGGGGTGAGCTCCCATTGCTCGGTCCCAGCTCCTGCCCACCTAGCAGTTCGAAAGCACATCAAAGTACAAGTAGATAAATAGGAACCGCTCTGGCGGGAAGGTAAACAGCGTTTTCGTGCGCTGCTCTGGTTCACCAGAAGCGGCTTTGTCATGCTGGCCACATGACCTGGAAGCTGTACGCCGGCTCTCGGCCAATAAAGCGAGATGAGCGCCGCAACCCCAGAGTCAGACACGACTGGACCTAATGGTCAGGGGTCCCTTTACCTTTACCTTTTTTCATGTGCATGCACACTTCTTCAGATACAGATAAGTTTGCATGCACACGAAAGCTCTAACTCACCAAGGGTTTGAGACCTATTGACTACCCTTATAATAATAATAATTATTTATTATTTGTACCCCGCCCATCTGGCCGGGTCTCCCCAGCCACTCTGGGCAGCTTCCAACAAATATCAAAATACATTAAAATATCACAGATTAAAAACTTCCCTAAACAGGGCTGTCTTCAGGTATTTTCTAAATGTCAGGTAGTTGTTTATCACTTTGACCTCTGACGGGAGGGCATTCCACAGGGTGGGCGCCACTACCGAGAAGACCCTCTGCCTGGTTCCCTGTAGCTTTGCTTCTCGCAGTGAGGGAACCACCAGAAGGCCCTCGGCGCTGGATCTCAGTGTCCGGGCTGAACGATGGGGGTGGAGACACTCCTTCAGGTATACAGGACCGAGGCCGTTTAGGGCTTTAAAGGTCAGCAGCAACACTTTGAATTGTGCTCGGAAACGTACTGGGAGCCAATGTAGATCTCTCAGGACCGGTGTTATGTGGTCCCGGCGGCCACTCCCAGTCACCAGTCTAGCTGCCGCATTCTGGATTAATTGCAGTTTCCGGGTCACCTTCAAAGGTAGCCCCACGTAGAGCGCATTGCAGTAGTCCAAGTGGGAGATAACCAGAGCATGCACCACTCTGGTGAGACAGTCTGCGGGCAGGTAGGGTCTCAGCCTGTGTACCAGATGGATCTGGTAGACAGCCGCCCTGGACACAGAGTTAACCTGTGCCTCCATGGACAGCTGTGAGTCCAAAATGACTCCCAGGCTGCGCACCTGGTCCTTCAGGGGCACAGTTACCCCGTTCAGGACCAGGGAGTCCCCCACACCCACCCGCCCCCTGTCCCCCAAAAACAGTACTTCTGTCTTGTCAGGATTCAACCTCAATCTGTTAGCCGCCATCCATCCTTCAACCGCCTTCAAGCACTCACACAGGACCTTCACCGCCTTCACTGGTTCTGATTTGAAAGAGAGGTAGAGCTTGCTATCATCTTTCCTAATAGGGGAGGTGCTCCTGCTCAGTTTAGTTTCCCACCCTGAGCTCTCTCCTACGGCAACATATGATGTCCTTTTGGATTGGGAATTCCCTAATTAACATTCTGTTCTAGTCCTAGCAAGCACTGCCCCCTGATTTATTACCCAGTTGCTTCATCTAGATCACAGCTCCCATCAACATCACCACTGTACATTTTAATTTCTACATGCCATTTAATGTTTAAAGAGGAGGAATCCAATGTAGAATAATCGTACAAGAAACTTTCAATGGACTAAAAGCTCTAAATCACCAAAGCAAAATGATGGAGCCTGCAGTGAATAAAGAGAGAATCTTCGGAGGAAAAATGAAATGCAGTTGGTACTATGATTTTTATTTACTGAGCCCTGATTTCCAGCAACATTATTCCTCTTAGTCCTTGAGGAAGTAATATACTCTCACCCTTAAAACGCTGTAAGTAGTCGATAATCCATTATTACAGTAAGCCGTACACTCTCACAGTAATTATCTAATAACCCTTTATAAAAGACCGTAGCTTCCTAATCTGTTTATAATTATCATTTCAATGATCCTGCGCATTAATCTCTGACCTTCAGCAACTCTGACCTGATCTTAATTAGCTCTAATATCAAATCATCTCTATATAAGAAACTAGCCATGACCAAATGAATGAACCCCAGGTACAGTTAATTTCAGGAGCAATTATATTTCCATGTAGGGAGATTTAAATGATTATCTGCACAATTTCACACAGTTTTATGTAATTCCGCAACATTATAAATTCTGTTTTAAATCATATTTCAAAGGCAGGGCTCCGCCGACTGGCTTCGTATCATATACTAAGTAACTAGATTAGTACATCACATTACTGCTGTATAACAGTGGATGAGTTTTGTGCCCTTGTTTTCAATTACATAGCGAAAACAAAACTGTATTTCACCCAGAGAAACTCTTAACCAAATATGAAACACAACAGTACAAGAGCTAATGGGAGACAGTTTCAATCATGTGCAATTTTAAATAAATACTGTGCTAAAAAATGGATTTAACTGAATTCTGCGCAGTCTGAAGTGTTCCTTAGTGCACAGTCGTGTGCATTTGTTTATTTATTAACACTCCATAAATTGCCACTTCAAAACAAAGCACCAGAAACAATGGACGAGATAAAATGGTACATGTAAAGCACATAAACAACGGCAATATTGAAATTAAAATATTGTGTTCACTTGTATAATGGCAATATTGTAATGTTTCGGTGATGGCGGCAATAACTCTGGCAGCGATTGGCTGAACTGCTTCATGTCACGGAGGAGCGGGGTAGACGGAAGGCTGCCATTGGCTGCCATTTTTAAGCAACTCTCATCCTACTGGGGAGGTGGTCAGGCCAGGGGTGGGGGAAGGGGGGTGTAGTGGGGGCGGTCCTCCCTTGGTGTCACCACTGAGGGGGGTGAAAAAATGCTGGGTGGCACTCACCGCGGGGTCTGTCGTACGCCCAAGCCACACGTCTCTCCTGGGAGTGACACAGTAGCTTGGGCGCCCGCAGGCTCCGCACTGCCCCAAACGGTCCATCCACCGCCTCCTCAGCTGTAGGGTGGCAGAGTAGGAGGAGGCAGGTATACTCCTCAGAGGCTCCGCGGAGCGTCCTGCCCTGCCTGGCCCCGCCCCTGGGCGCAGGGCACGTGCGCCGCTCCAGGTGCCCGATCGACTTGCTCTGCCACTGGGTCAGGAGAAAGAGCATAAAGAACGGGAGGTAAAAGAAGGAAGGGCCTAGGGTGGGAGGGACCAGTGTGGTCAGTGGGGCTTTCTCCTGGCAAATGGTGCACAGGATCACAGTCTAAGACTGAAAACTGGAAGAGGTCTCTAGAATCAGCTACTTATAGGATCTGAAAACAATTTGTCACATAAAGAGACAGAGTGAACTACATTAGTAGAACTAGATTTTAAGCCTGCCTATTTTGCACCCAGTGCCTGTGATCTGAGATTTATATACTGCTTGATTACGGGGGGGCTCAAAGCAGTTTAAAAGGTAAAGGGACCCCTGACCAGTTGCGGACGACTCTGGGGTTGCAGCGCTCATCTTGCTTTATTGGCCGAGGGAGCCGGTGTTTGTCCGCAGACAGTTTTTCCCGGTCATGTGGCCAGCATGACTAAGCCACTTCTGGCGAAACCAGAGCAGCGCACGGAAATGCCCTTTACCTTCCCGTCGGAGTGGTACCTATTTATCTACTTGCACTTTGACGTGCTTTCGAACTGCTAGGTTGGCAGGAGCAGGGACCAAGCAATGGGAGCTCACCCCGTCGCGGGGATTCGAACCGCCGACCTTCTGATTGACAAGCCCTAGGCTCTGTGGTTTAGACCACAGCGCCACCCGCGTCCCTTCAAAGCAGTTTACAAAAAGATAAAACAAGAAAATCAAGAAAAACTTGTTACAGATTATGAGGTATTTTGATACGGTTGATCTACCATTAAAAGAACCAAGTTTGGGATTTTCAACTTAATATGATCATAGCGCACAAAGCAGGATGTGTTTTTATTTTGTTTTTCTTTTAACTGTGTTTTTCTCTCTGAATCTGCTAGGAATTATACACAGAGCTTCCAGTAAAGCAAATGATTCAGAACTCAGTCGATCGGCGCAGCGTCCAGTTTGGCAGATATGCTCTGTGTGAGTTTGAATAAAATGCTTTAAGAGCTGCCAGTAAAAATGCTGATGTGTTTGGCAAAAGACCCCCTTTTGCTCTTCGTTTATAATGATACAAACTCTACAACTGGTGATCCAGCTAAAGTCAAGCACCTTTAACTTCCTTTGTTTTCAGTCGTGGTGTTCAGCACATCCCACCTTTCCTGCAAAGTCTTTGATTCAACCCTTTAATTTTCTGCCCGCTACAGTCTCTAACTTTAAGTACCTTCAAGAGCATTCACACACATTCTTCCTTGCTTCTCATTTTCCTTTCCTTTCCGCCATTGTCTCTTTCATGGCCAAATTTAGAACACAATCACTGCAAAGCAGGGAATTCTCTGTGTTCTTATGTTACTCTGCAAAACTCCACACGTACTGGGTTGTATACAGTTGTGGCTAGGGCTAGCTGTCTAGTTTCTCTTTCCTAGTAATCAGGGATGTCAGAGGAGAGGAGGCAGGAGGAAGTTGCGGGGAGGCAGGCGGGGGGGATAGAGAGGAGACAGGCGGAAGTTCAATGGGAGAAGCTGTGGGGAGGCAGGCAAAAGCGGGGGGAAAGACGGAGAGGAGGCAGGCGGGACTTCAACGGGAGAAGCTGTGGGAGGCCAGATGAAAAGGGGGGAAACGTGCACTCTATCTTCCTTTTCCATTTCACCAAATGACCCACAGCAACGCGTGGCCAGGCCAGCTAGTTAAAATATAAAAAAGCAGTGGGGGAAAATGGAAATATGCAGGAAGTGATATTATTTTGAAATAAACCAGAGAAGGAGGTTGAAGGAAGTCCAGGGGGAATGCGGAAATTGTGGAATTGTGAATTATGTTATTTGTTATGATGCAATATTGGGAAAAATGAAAAATTCAATTAAAATTATTATAAAAAGAAGCATTTCTGCCCATGCAAAGCAAGACACCCAATTTTCACCCAGTTCCCTTCTACCTAGTGCCACCCTGTTTGTCATAACCCATATTGTTCCAGACAGTCCCCTGCTTTCAGCTTTTCTAGTGGCCTGGGGGCTACAGTGGTTGAGGGAATGAGCAAAATCAGGTCCTCTGTCTTGCCCAAACAAAAGTGCTCTTTGTTAATGCAAATGCACCACTGGATACAACCCATAGATGGTATGGTCTAATGATCTCTTCCATTGAAATCAATGGGCCTGGAAAAGTGCTTGACTTTGGCTGGGACTGGGTGCTTACATACTTTTAAAGTCATTTAGAATTGTTATTTATTTTCAAGGGGGGAACTTTGTTGAAATTGCCCCAAGATACACAACTACTTGGAGTGGAGGACAGAGTTCTTCAGGAAACCCAATTTATCAGACTTAAGTCGCTGAAGGCATCCCAATCAGGACTCTTTCAAATGCTAACATTTCCTCCATAGAAGCCAAAACATTTGTTCTACAGCAACCAGATGAAGATAGTGGTCTGATGAGGGTGATTGATCTGAAAGGCAATTTGAATGGAGGATGTTGTGTACATCCTCTAAAGTGATGTTGTGTTGACAGTTCAGACAACCTTTCCATGATATATCACCAGAAGGAGCCGAGATGAGTAAATTAAACAACTTGGCATTGTCTCTGTCACATATTTCATTTCTCCTAAATGAATATACATTTCTTCAAATCAACCATATTTCTGTATTAGTTATTCACTTCAAAACATTATACCCAGTGCTATTTTTCTAGAAAAAGAGGTGCGGGAACTAATCATGAACACCTCCCTTGTTCTCTTATAATGGCAATGACGACCACGTAAGAATAGAATAGAATAGAATATATTTTATTGTCATTGTCCCCTTTGGGGACAACGAAATTACTTGGCTGCTCCATCCACCCAGATAGGGCACTCCACGCAAAGACAAAACAACTACAAAAACACTGATTAAAACCATACACACTGATTAAAACCATACAATGATAAAACATAACAGGTAAGATTAGATGACTTCAAAGTCCAGGCTTCCCATTCAAGGCCGTGATCGCTCTGGAGAAGAAGCTGTTTCTAAGGCGGCTTGTTCTTGTTGTCATCGTCCTGTATCTCCGTCCCGATGGCAAAAGTTCAAAGAGACGGTGACCAGGATGCGATGGATCTTTCACTATGTCCAGTGCCTTTCTGTGGCACCTCATGGCATAAATCTGCTCTAAGGTGGAGAGCGAGCAGCCAACAATGCTCTCTGCTGCCTTAACAACTCTGCACAACCCCATCCTGTCCTTGGTAGTACAGCTTCCGTACCACACACATAAGCCATAAGTGAGCACGCTCTCAATGGCACAGTGATAGAAGGCAAGCAGCAGCTTTTGCGGAAGATGGTTTTTCCTTAGAACTCTCAGGAAATACAGTCTCTGCTGCACCTTCTTCACAAACCCCCTTATGTTTGGGGATGGAACTGAGCTCCAGCAGGTTACAGCTGAAAAAAGCCTTGATTATACCCCATCTTTCCAAAGCTGGACGAAGCTTCCAAATGTGAAAATAGAGCATGAGACTCTTAATCCCAAGGTCATGGGTACAAGACCCACGTTGGGCAAAAGATTCCTGCACTGCAGGGGGTTGACTAGAAGATGCTTCCAACTCTACAGTTCTAAGATTTCATGATTGATAAATAAAAAAACCTCAGCAACATACACTGACTTATCCAGTATATGCTTTCAGGAAGAGTAAGGCTTTATACCCCTTCTCAAAATACGCCATACTTGATCAGTTCTGAATCTCGTGGAGAAGGCAATTCCACAGTTTTGGAGCAAATGAAGCAAAGTCGCTGTTTCTCTGCACAGATATCCTCAGCTCCTTGTACCAGATGGGGAAAACTATTATAGCATCTATCACAGAAGGGACCACATCAAACAGAATGGCAGGCTCATTATTACCTAAGTCTTGTATGGATTCATTTGCAGTCTACTTGATTTCATTCACTTGACCGTAAGCTCCAAACACAGGTTTGGAATTGAGACAGCTGCTCCTGGTTGCTTCATTTAAAACAAAAGAGTGACATTAACAAAACCCCATTCTGAATCTATATGAATGATCTCTCCCAACCGCTTTGTCTGGACATACCTGTGAGGGCACAAGGAGAAGGGGACGACAGAGGACGAGATGGTTGGAAAGTGTTCTCCAAGCTACCAACATGAGTCTGACCAAACTGCAGGAGGCAGTGGAAGACAGGAGTGTCTGGTGTCCTCTAGTCCATGGGGTCACGAAGAGTCGGACCCGACTAAATGACTAAACAACAACAACCTGTCACCTGATAGCAGCCATTGGCTGCAGCCGAGAAGGGAAGATAAGGGATCCTGGGCCATTCAATCTGCATAGCATCTTTTGGCATCTCCCCCTCCATCTTGTCCACTCCAGCTCACAAGAACCTGGACTTGAGTTTGCATATTTCTTCCTCCCTCCCAAGCCATTTTCCTTTTGTGTCTTTTAAGATTGTCTATCTGAGGGCAGGGACTGTCTTGTTTTGTGACAGGGGTGCCAACTTGTGCAAATGCAAGGGCTGTTTTCATTGGAATTCCTCTAGATCAGGGGTCAGCAACCTTTTTCAGCCGTGAGCCGGTCCACCGTCCCTCAGACCATGTGGTGGGCCAGACTATATTTTGGGGGAGAAAATGAACGAATTCCTATGCCCCACAAATAACCAAGAGATGCATTTTAAATAAAAGCACACATTCTACTCATGTAAAAACACGCTGATTCCTGGACCGTCCATGGGCCAGATTGAGAAGACGATTGGGCCGCATCCAGCCCATGGGCCTTAGGTTGCCTACCCCTGCTCTAGATCCCTAATCTAGGGAGTTCCCTCCTAGTCCTTCTGGATTCAAAGGCATTTGACTAGTGTTCAGATGGCTAAAAGGGGGGACAGCTCTACCATTACGCAGAGTGAAACAATCACATCAAGAGGCAGATGCAGAGGGACAACAGCAGCAGCTCCCTGGCCATTTTTCCTGAGTCCCTCACCATTGCCCACTGTTGGAGACAGGTGACACATAGAAGCATGGAATCATAGAAATGTCGCTTTGGAAAGGACCCCAAGGGTAAACTAGTCCAACGCCCCGCAATGCAAAGCCGTCTTTCCCATTGGCCTTAGTGTTTCGCTGCGCCAGGGCGCCGGTCTCTATGGGGCACCCTAGTGAGTGGGGGAGCTGCACGGCTTTGCCGGCAGCCTCGCCTTTCCCTGCACGCCAGCCAGCTGCACCCCGCCAACTATATGCATGCAGCTTCCCTCCCAAGCCTCGTTGTCCTCCTCCTGCTTTCTGGAGTGTCTAGAGGCGGTTGGAGGATGGATGGCGGCTAACAGATTGAGGTTGAATCCTGACAAGAGAGAAGTACTGTTTTGGGGGGACAGGGGGCGGGTGGGTGTGGGGGACTCCCTGGTCCTGAACGGGGTAATTGTGCCCCTGAAGGACCAGGTGTGCAGCCTGGGAGTCATTTTGGACTCACAGCTGTCCATGGAGGCTCAGGTTAATTCTGTGTCCAGGGCAGCTGTCTACCAGCTCCATCTGGTACGCAGGCTGAGACCCTACCTGCCCGCAGACTGTCTTGCCAGAGTGGTGCATGCTCTAGTTATCTCCCGCTTGGACTACTGCAATGCGCTCTACATGGGGCTACCTTTGAAGGTGACCCCGAAACTGCAATTAATCCAGAATGCGGCAGCTAGACTGGTGACTGGGAGTGGCCTCCGGGACCACATAACACCGGTCCTGAGAGAGGCTACGCGCAAACGGGTGAGTGAAAGAGCGAGAGTGTAGATGGCAGGCAGGCTGTCTGTCTGGTTGGGCGTGAGGGTCTGGCTGCACAAGGCATGCAAGCTCCACCCCCAGTCGGTCTCAGACTCCTTATTGGCAGCTGAGCAACGCAGCTGAGGAGCCTCCCTGGCTGGCAGGGAGGGAGAGGAGCTGCTTCCTTTGAAATCCAGGAAATTTAAGGGATATCAACAATCCGGGATAGCAGCGGGAAACGGCATTGGAATAAGGGAGTTTCCCGCAAAAAAAGGGAGGGTTGACAGCTATGCCCCTAGTACAAAATCTTCCATGTTCACTGCTGACGCACACTAACAGAGCAATCTTATGTGTGTCTATTCTGAAGGAAGTCCCATAAAGTACACTGGGGATTACTCTCGTGTAACTGGATGCAGGATTGCAATCCAAGTCTTCCTTTTTCTTTTTTTAAACCGAGTTATGTACCACAGCATGAATATCTCTTTCCTGATTAGCTTCTGCCTGTTCAGACCCCACCATTATGTACATGTGCAGCTGGGATTATTTTGCCCCAGTGTGCATCGCTTTATGCTTACTTAGCCTGAACTTCATTTTCTGTTTTCTGAGAAATTAACCATCAGTGAAAGCGAAAACAATCTCGCTCTGATCCATATATAAAGAGGCCGATGTACAAGCAGGGCTTCCGTGTGCATATCAGTTGCTGGATCAGGAGTTGGAGGCATCAATCATACGCACATTCTGCTGTGCATCCAAAGTCATTGATCCATACTAGATTACTTTCAATTGGGTCGTCATTCAGATATGCATTATAATGCGTGTCCCTATCCATATTCTGGCCCGATTAGTTGCACATGGCTACGTGACACCAGAGCTGGATCAGGACAGTTTTTAATCTCCTTTCGGAATATGAATATGAATGTGAACAAGTGACGGAATAGAATAGATGGCAAAGTGGGCTCAAGATATCGGAGATAAAATAGGCATGTATAGATGGCAATATTTCTAAGATGAGGTGTAAATGGTGATTTACCCCAAGCATATTCCCTAACTCGGTCTAGCTGTATATTATATCCAAAAATATTTTTCCCATTACAGTTTTTACTTTTCTCCAACACTTTTTCCCCCCTTGTGGTCACATCCACCAGCACAAGCAACCTGATGAGGATGCAAATTGCCCTCTCCTAGCTGTGGATTAAACCACAGAACCTAGGGCTTGCTGATCAGAAGGTCGGTGGTTCGAATCCCCGCGACGGGGTGAGCTCCCGTTGCTCGGTCCCTGCTCCTGCCAACCTAGCAGTTCGAAAGCACGTCAAAGTGCAAGTAGATAAATAGGAACCGCTCTGGCGG
Source organism: Darevskia mixta (assembly GCA_034641385.1). Taxonomy (NCBI): domain Eukaryota; kingdom Metazoa; phylum Chordata; class Lepidosauria; order Squamata; family Lacertidae; genus Darevskia; species Darevskia mixta. The sequence continues at coordinate 39,966,941 of JAWWNH010000011.1, read as the reverse complement.
GAAGGTAAACGGCGTTTCCGTGCGCTGGTCTGGTTCGCCAGAAGTGGCTTTGTCATGCTGGCCACATGACCTGGAAGCTGTACGCCGGCTCTCGGCCAATAAAGCAAGATGAGCGCCGCAACCCCAGAGTTGGACACGACTGGACCTAATGGTCAGGGGTCCCTTTACCTTTAGCTGATCAGATCAATTATTTGATCTGGGGTGGGGAACAGAACCTCTTCAGCTAATCTGCACAGCCTGTGTGTGTTCTGTGTGGGCATAACAGGAGGATAGGGTGCCCACACTCACTTTTTTTAAAAAAAATCAAATTTTATTAGATTTTATAAAGAGAGATACAGTGGTACCTCTGGTTACGAACACTTCTGGTTACGAACGCTCCAGGTTACGAGCTCCACTAACCCGGAAGGGATGCAGGTGACACTGTGGGTTAAACCACAGAGCCTAGGGCTTGCCGATCAGAAGGTCGGCGGTTCGAATCCCCGCGACGGGGTGAGCTCCCATTGCTCGGTCCCTGCTCCTGCCCACCTAGCAGTTCGAAAGCACGTCAAAGTGCAAGTAGATAAATAGGTACCGCTGCAGCGGGAAGGTAAACGCCGTTTCCGTGCACTACTCTGGTTCGCCAGAAGTGGCTTAGTCATGCTGGCCACATGACCTGGAAGCTGTATGCCGGCTCCCTCGGCCAATAAAGCGAGATGAGCGCCGCAACCCCAGAGTTGGTCACGACTGGACCTAATGGTCAGGGGTCCCTTTTACCTTTTTACTTTTTTTCTTGGTGATTTACATCGTCTTGATTTAAAATCTGCCGGCCCTGTTCCTCATCATCTTTTAGCCACCCTGTCATTCGGAGTAAAATATCTGAGGGGTACAAAAAAAGGGGGAGTAAAATAATAGATTCCCTTCCTGCACTCCCCACAGGTTAGCAATGTCTACTTATGGGTGAAGTAAGGATTCTTAGCCACATTGTTTGATCTGTGCTCAGAACTAACAAACGCCCATTATTCCAGTTTAATTTACATGGAGAGCAAAGGTGTGGTCTTGTGGACATGGCACTAATTTGCAATTTAATAAGGTCAGCCATCTTGGATGCAAATTGTTCCTCACTCCTGCCTTCTCTCCCCAGTCTTCACTCTTATTTCAATCAACTTCGTTAGATGTACCTATAGCTTAAGCGCATTCGTGATGTCGCAACCCTGATCTGCCTGAACTCCCACAACTATGATTGAATTCTTCCTTTTTAAATATAGTTATTTACATCCTGTTCTGCACTGAAAGAGTTCAGAGGATTTTGTATGTCGTTCCCAGGCAGTGTCTCATCCAGATGCTGTTAAATCATACCATGTTTGATTCAGATAATTCCCTGAATCAGAACACTTCGTCCAGCATCCTGCAAGCTAGACCACCTCCAGTTCCCAGATGTGAAAATTTGCAAGTTATGAAAATATACAAGACCACCTGGCAGTCTTCTGTCCTCTTTATCTCCATACACCGCTCCTTGTTTCATTCTTAGCAGGGTGTGCATTTTCCAGAAAGGCTTCAGGCACAAATTAAACCATTTCAGTGAATAATTTGTTGTCTAGGACATCTGCCTCGGAGAGGTGGCATAGAGTATTGGCAAGGATGGGCAATGGCCTCTTGACCCTTGCCCATCCTGGCTTGTTTGTGCAAGTCAGGGGGGTGGGCTGACTGGTTGGGTCCACAGAGCGTGGTTGACACGTCTTTCATGAGGTAATTGTTCCAACTGCCTTGAAGGTGTTTGTCAATTACCATCAATCTCTAACACCCCCTTTAGGGGCTCGATAGAATGACAGTGTTTCAGCTGCAAACAACTACTGGAGGAAACAAATTATCTGGACCCATTCTAGTCTAGGTTCAGACTTGGGTTTGGCATGGAATCAGCCCAGGTCACCCTGACAAATGACCTCCTCCAAGGGAGACATGGGAAAGTTCAACAGAGTTTTTTGATACAATTGATGGGGTTACAGTCCCTCTGTATCTCCCACTTGGACTACTGCAATGCGCTCTATGTGGGGCTAACTTTGAAGGTGACCCAGAAACTACAACTAATCCAGAATGTGGCAGCAAGACTGGTGACTGGGAGTGGCCACCGAGACCATATAACAATGGTCCTGAAAGACCTACATTGGCTCCCAGTATGTTTCCGAGCACAATTCAAAGTGTTGGTGCTGACCTTTAAAGCCTTAAACGGCCTCAGCCCAGTATACCTGAAGGAGCGTCTCCACCCCCATTGTTCTGCCCGGACACTGAGGTCCAGCTCCGAGGGCCTCGGAGCTGGACCTCACTGCGAGAAGTGAGGTGACAGGGGACCAGGCAGAGGGCCTTCTCGGTAATGGCGCCCGCCCAGTGGAATGCCCTCCCATCAGTTGTCAAGGAAATAAACAACGACGTGACTTTTAGAAGACATCTGAAGGCAGCCCTGTTTAGGGAAGTTTTTAATGTTTGAAGTTTTATCGCTTTATTGTTATTATTCTGTTGGAAGTCTCCCAGAGTGGCTGGGGAAACCCAGCTAGATGGGTGGGGAATGAATGAATGAATGAAAGAATGAATAAATAAATAAATAAATAAATAAATAAATAAATATTATTATCATTATTACTACTACTATTATTACTATTACTATTATTATTATTTGCAGCTTGGGGTACTTCAGGATCCTTTGCTGAGGCTCAGTTGGCCTGAGTGGCTGGTTGCCCCTATCTGGACAGGAACAGCCGAACTTCTGCTGTTTATGCTCTGATAACCTCTAGGTTACCTCTAGGACCCAGGTGGCGCTGTGGGTTAAACCACAGAGCCTAGGGCAGTGATGGCTAACCTTGACACTCCAGATGTTTTGGGACTACAATTCCCATCATCCCTGACCACTGATCCTGTTAGCTAGGGATGATGGGAGTTGTAGTTCCAAAACATCTGGAGTGTCAAGGTTAGCCATCACTGGCCTAGGGCTTGCTGATCAGAAGGTTGGCGGTTCGAATCCCTGCAATGGGGTGAGCTCCCGTTGCTCGGTCCCAGCTCCTGCCCACCTAGCAGTTCGAAAGCACGTCAAAGTGCAAGTAGAGAAATAGGTACCACTCCAGCGGGAAGGTAAACGGTGTTTCCGTGCGCTGCTCTGCTTCACCAGAAGCGGCTTTGTCATGCTGGCCACATGACCCAGAAGCTGTACGCCGGCTCCCTCGGCCAATAAAGCGAGATGAGCGCTGCAACTCCAGAGTCGGACATGACTGGACCTAATGGTCAGGGGTCCCTTTACCTTTACCTTTACCTTAGAGGGTTGTTGTCATGATTACTGCCCCACTATAAAGGATGCATTTCAAACACATGAAAATGTTAAGTATTATTCTAATAAATGCTATTAATTGCTATTAATTTAATATAAATTACTTGCCGGCACATTTTTGTTAACATTAGTTCTGTGTACTGTTATTCTTTGCCCTACTGGCATTTATGATAAATTGTTCTATGCCTATCCACCTGAATTACAGATTAACACCACAACTTCCTTTACAGTGTTTTGAGGAACTTTGCCCTAAATTGCAGCAGTTCTTGGAATAAATGTCAGTGTCGATTCACATTTCACTCTAAAAATAAAAATAAATCAATAATCATAATTAATGTGGCTTACCTAGGTGATTCCGATGTCAATATTGTGTGGTTAACAACCCCAACATATATAATTTAGCTTTTTTTCAAGCATGTACAAATTAGGGACCTGCATATTGTGAAACATAATCTTTTAAGTTGTTTCAGTGGATTAACATCCGTATGGCTCTGCTTTTCTGTATTGCTGAAATCCACTCTAGAGGAGGCTGCTTTCATTACAAAGACTAGGCACAGGGTCCTACAATTATGAGTCCTGTGACGTCAGCACATTCCAACAACTGAAATCAACAATTAAAAGGGAGAGAAGCCTTGCAAAGGAGATGTGAAATTCACTAGCATTCCTGCTGGTTCAGCTTTCGTAATCTGGCTCAGCTTCCCCAGCACAGACCCTGCAGATCCATCCACCCCCCCCTTTTTTTTTACTGAACACCAGAAGATTAAACATTTTCCAAAAGATTTGCTTAAAATGTAGTTAGTAAGTTCCATTTGATTTTTTTTATATAAAAAAAGAAGAAAGAATCAAATACAGATTTAAAGAAATCCATATTCATGTAGATGTCAATCAGTTAACATCTATAAAGCTGCATGCTAAACTCAACATTATTCTCCCGGGTAATACTTTTAAGTTAAATGCCATCATTTCGCATATATATTTTATGCAAGACCAACATAGACGCAGTCATTTTGCTTTCATGAAATATGAATCCATTCTCTCTCTAATTCACACACTGTCTGTAGTGTTTATTTTTATTATAAAGTTGCTTTGAACGTAATGTATTTTTTTTAAAAAAATAACCCAAACCTTTAATCATTTCGCTGTAAGAATTCGCTCAATAGAATTTCTCTCTCTCTCTCTCTCTCTCTCTCTCTCTCTCTCTCTCTCTCTCTCTCTCTCTCTCTCCTTTTAAATTGGGCTTTCTGAACAGGGTCCTTTTGATCTCCTTGACTGCTTTCTATATTGTAAGCCTAATCCTATACTTAAACATTTTCCCCTACATTTCATCAAACACTTTGATTTAAATTTTCCTTAATCTAGCTCGTCATATTAATCTACTCCATGTTGTAATTCATGTCATTCCCTTTCTACTGGGGGGGGGGGGCAGGGAGAGATAAATAAATAAAAATTAAAAAATGCTTAATGAAAGGAAGAAGAAGAAGAAAAAGGAGAAGCTACAATACACTTGGAAAATGCTCTGCAACTTAGCATCACTCTCACACAAAAATGAACATTTAAGGCTCCGGCTTTTAAATGCCATCGTAATTAAAGGAACATTCCCTTTTAAATGTGCTCCTTTTTTCTGCATGCAGAAGAGGCCTTATTCAAATGAAGGGGGAGACCTTTCACATACACGAGGCTATAATAGAGAGCTTAGCATAACTTCTACCTGATTTTCAATGCAAATGGCAGAGGAGAAGTTAGTGTGTTGATGCAGATTATGGGTTATCCTTCTCACACACCACAGACTCCTTCACGCTCTGGAAATATTTTGCTTATCAGCGAGAAGCAATGATCAACACCTCACACTCCCAATCCCAGGGAGACTTGGAAAGTGAGATCATCAATATTCAGATATAGTCAGATTCTCACAGTTCCAGACTATTAATTTGCTCCTGAACTGGAAGATTTACTGTACGTTTTTGTAATATAAACATTTTACTGCCACATATCAAATATCAGAGCAGAGTGATTAAGAGACCGTTGAACAATAATATGGAGGTGAAAAGAACGTCCTTTATTGCTGCGGATGGGCTTTGATACTCACTTTTATACACTGGGAAAAGGGGGAAATGTTTCTCAGTGAAATGCACAAATATTTTTAAAGGAGCCCTAAGAAAGTGGCCATTCAGTTTGCCTCGGCTTGGTTTCTTTGCTTTGTCTATGGATTCGACAGTAGCACCCAGTTGTAACAGCAACAAGATGCCTGGAAACCCCAGGTCACAAACGGCTCTATCAAATTGCACCGTCCCTTTCATTTCAAATTAATCTAACATTTTCAAAATTAGGAGGAGGAGAGGAAAGCAGAGGCCCAAATTAGCGTGAGTGCTCAGAACAGTGCTGAGTGACTGGCAGTAGCCTGATTAAGCAGAACTGTCTTTGCTTGGCAACAAACAGGGCAGAGTGTTCCTCACTGTGAGGGACTGTCAGCTTATTTTACAGGCGAGATCAAACTGATAGGGACAGCTCTGAATGCTTCAGTTGGGGGTGGAGGAGGGTGATGAGACCACTGTCCTCAACTGATATTGACATCGCTTTGTTTGTGGAGGTCTTGGGAGTCTTTAGAGGCCAGCCACCCATCCCTTTGTATGATAGGCCAACACTTCATTGTTGTTTTCAAACCACACTTTTTTTAAAAATGGAACAATTATGAACAGACATCCTTAATATTTTCTCTTCTGTAATAGGGAAAGACCATTCATGAAACTGAATCATCTACTCTATTGTAGTGGTCCAGCGACTGGAGTAAAGGTAAAGGTATCCCTGACCGTAAGGTCCAGTCACGGACGATTCTGGGATTGCGTGCTCATCTCGCCAATGGATTCAAGTTACAAGAAAGGAGATTCAGACTAAGCATCAGGAAGAATTTTCTGACACTAAGAGCTGTTCGATAGTGGAACAAACTCCCATGAGAGGTGGTAGACTCTCCTTCCTCAGAGGTTTTTATACAGAGGTTAGATGGCCAGCTGTCATGCATGATCTAGTCAGTGCTATTTTTCTAGGTAAAGAGGTGCCAGAACTCATCCTGAACACCTCCCTTGTTCTCTTTGAATGGTGATGGCACCCAACTGAGAGGTACTGGAACTTAATTCCAGAGAGTTCTGGCTGAAAAAAGCCCTGGATCTAGTTGAGATTCCTGCATTGCAGAGGGGTGGCCTAGATGACCCTTGGGGTCCCTTCCAACTCTACAACTCTATGATTCTATGAATTCCTGTTTCTTATTGCTTTTGAAAACATAGAATCATAGAATCATAGAGTTGGAAGAGACCACAAGGGCCATCCAGTCCAACCCCCTGCCAAGCAGGAAACACCATCAAAGCATTCCTGACAGGTGGCTGTCAAGCCTCTGCTTAAAGACCTCCAAAGAAGGAGACTCCACCACACTCCTTGGCAGCAAATTCCACTGTCGAACAGCTCTTACTGTCAGGAAGTTCTTCCTAATGTTTAGGTGGAATCTTCTTTCTTGTAGTTTGAATCCATTGCTCCGTGTCCTCTTCTCAGGAGCAGCAGAAAACAACTTTTCTCCCTCCTCTATATGACATCCTTTTATATATTTGAACATGGCTATCATATCACCCCTTAACCTTCTCTTCTCCAGGCTAAACATACCCAGCTCCCTAAGCCGTTCTTCATAAGGCATCGTTTCCAGGCCTTTGACCATTTTGGTTGCCCTCCTCTGGACACGTTCCAGCTTGTCAGTATCCTTCTTGAACTGTGGTGCCCAGAACTGGAGACAGTATTCCAGGTGAGGTCTGACCAGAGCAGAATACAGTGGTACTATTACTTCCCTTGTAATCTTCAGTAGGTCCACTGGGGACCAGATAAAATTGTTTTGGAAGCCATATTTGGTCACCCCATTCTCAACCTGATAACAGAGGTAGGCAACTGGTGGGCTCAGGAGCTCACTCTAGCCAACAAGAGTTTCCTATCTGACCCATATCGTAGCCCCAGATTTAGAGGTCACTCCTTATTATATCATCACATTTTTTCTGATGCAAGGTAAAGGTAAAGGGACCCCTGACCATTAGGTCCAGTCATGTCCAACTCTGGGGTTACGGCGCTCATCTCGCTTTATTGGCCGAGAGCCGGCGTACAGCTTCCAGGTCACGTGGCCAGCATGACAAAGCCGCTTCTGCCGAATCAGAGCAGCGCACGGAAATGCCGTTTACCTTCCCGCCAGAGCTGTTCCTATTTATCTACTTGCACTTTGATGTGGTTTCAAACTGCTAGGTTGGCAGGAGCTGGGACCGAGCAACGGGAGCTCACCCCGTCGCAGGGATTCGAACCGCCGACCTTCTGATCAGCAAGCCCTAGGCTCTGTGTTTTAACCCACAGCGCCACCTGGGCCCCTTTCTGATGCAAAGGGTGTCTTAATCCTTTCCCCACCTCACCACCAGTAACTACTCTCCCTTACGCATCTCAGTTATAGATTCCTGCTATAATCCAAGAAACAGAAATTGGCGTTCTTGGAGATATACAGCAGTCAAAAATGTTCCAGATCTATGAAACTGAGAATAAGTGAACAGCGTTCTAGAATTCGAAATCATGTCATGGAGGCACCACTAGTCGAGCATTACACTCAATGTAAACATACAGAGGATGATTTTTCATTCTTTGTAGTATGGAAGTTACCTATAGCTCGCTTTCAGCGGAAGAACAATGGTAGACTTCTCCTGCAGCAGGAATCCAAGTTTATCCATCTGTTTAAAACGATACATCCTGGGGGTTTGAATAATAATCTGGACTTTACAGCATTCTTATAATTGGCTTCGTGTCGTAGTGTTTCTTTAAATCATACCTGGGTACTGTACCTTTAAACTGATTTTGTATGTTGTAACATCTATGATGCAGTACTGCTCTTTGAACCACTATAGGGACCACACCTTATTTTTCCCTTTAAATAGTACAAACAGTGTTAGCTAGTTAGGCACTCACAGAAGATGCATTGGTACACTTTGACCATGAAGAATTAGGTAAGCTGTTTTTGTTAATTTTACATGATGTAAGTTGTATTGTTGTCACAAAAGAGTAGAATGTATATAAGCATTTATTAATATTATAAGAGTTATTTCTAACATAGGATTTTTTAACATTCCAGCTGACGAAGAATTAGTGAAACAAGGCCTTGTCCTGGAACAGAAATTTATTTCATCTGGAATTTGTTGCAATACCGTAATATTAAAACTGTTTGAAGATTCAAAAACTGATCTACTGCCTGGCCAGAGTTCATGCAATAATCCAAGAAACAGGCAAGATGAGAGTAAGAAGCATTGACGGAGGAAGTGCCAGAATCTCTGTTGCCATTCACACTGGAACTCCGTTTTGTCCTGAGTCACAGCTCACAATGATGTCAAATGGTGAGGATTGTACTGCTTGCCCTCCAGACATGCTCCTAGGTTAAAAACTTGTTCGCAATCCTTACGCAAGCAACTGAAAAACGTCACTGCAATAAAAAAAAAATCAGTTTGATTACTGGTTTATCAATGTGCTATTACAAGTAAAAATAAATAAATACATAGTGAGTGTCATTTGCTGGGAATCCTTAAAATTGTTAAATTGGAAATATCAGAACAAAATAAAAAAATTCCTTCTAGTAGCACCTTCGAGACCAACTAGGTTTGTTCTTGGTATGAGCTTTCGTGTGCATGCACACTTCTTCAGATACACTGAAACAGAAGTCACCAGACCCTCATATATAGTGATGGCTAGTGGTGGCTAAACCTGATCTGCCTCTGGTGTGCTGAAGAAGAAGAAGAGTTTGGATTTGATATCCCACTTTATCACTACCCTAAGGAGTCTCAAAGCGGCTCACATTCTCCTTTCCCTTCCTCCCCCACAACAAACATTCTGTGAGGTGAGTGGGGCTGAGAGACTTCAAAGAAGTGTGACTAGCCCAAGGTCACCCAGCAGTTGCATGTGGAGGAGCGGAGACACGAACCCGGTTCACCAGATTATGAGTCTACCGCTCTTAACCACTACACCACACTGGCTCCCAACCATTGAGAAGCAAGCAATCAATCAACTTTATTTCAGCTTTAAGCTCATAACACAAGACAACACAAGAACAGCAGTTACACTCACACAGTTGAATTTAAAATTACTGGCAATAAAATTAGTGGTAATAAAGACTTAATAAGTATACAAGATAGTGTAAATATTAATTCCAAACAATTTCAATTTCCAATCAACAGTCCATTTCATCTCTTGTATGTCAGAACGGAAGTTAAAAAATTTGCCATTTGTAGGGTTACAAACTGGTCAGTGTCTTGCAATAAAAAAGCAAAGAGGAAGTCAACCGGGTGCCCAGACAGTTTTTGGATTAATGGTTGCACTAAATTCTTCCGTGAGAAGGAAGCATATTCTATCTGTGTAGAACTCACGTCAGTTCCGTTTCTTGGACACTACAACTCCCATCATCCTTGACCACTAACCATGCTGGCTGGGGCGAATGGATCTGGAGTCCAACAACATCTGGACTGGAGGATGATGGGATGTTTGGCACTGAGAAAACACAACAAAGCACTTTCTCTACCACTGAATTTCAGTCCCTTATTTCTCATAGTCTTTGGTATTGCTGGGATGCTGCCGTTTATCTAGCCGGCCATTTAAATTATAGCAGTTAAGTTCTGAGCATACAAATGTATTACCTTCCCCCAAATTTATGAGTTGAGTGGAAGGTTCCGATTTTGGCACATCTTTAAATAGGAACTCCAGGTTTCAATGCAATAAACTCTCTGCTGAACACAAAGGTTATGACAGTATGTATTAATGGCCATGCTAAATACACTTTCCAAACAAGACGAATTATGCAGCAATATTCAGTATACCTGCAAAGGTCAGCAGAGAACTCATCTGGAAGCAGAACCAATAAATTATTTGTGTGATAAAAGCAATGTGTTGCCTAGAACAAAATGCACTGTTTTTTAACTCTGACAATTTATTTTCCTCATAAATAAAACATTAACCGTGGTAAAACAATGTAATGCGCAGGGTACAGAAATAATCTGAATTTTTTTCTTTTCTTTTTTGCATGCACTTCTGTAATGGTTTGTAACAGTGAGGAAGTTTAAGCAGTAGATGGAGACTCCACAGGTAGCAGGAATAAACTATAGCTACACATGTTCCCCACAAAACATTTCTAACAATAGGCACCAGGGATAGAATAGCGTACAGAATGTTGAACTCATTGGGGAGAATTGGATTCAATTTCTCACTTTCACAACTCTCACCTGACTGCTCTCTCTCAGCCGAACCTCCCTCACAGAACTTGAAAAAATGGGATGTGTTCATTGTACCAAATCCTGTATGAAGAGTGAAACACAAACATTAATAATAATAATAATAATAATAATAATAATAATAATAATAATAATAATTGCTGTAATAATAAATGAGCTTTATTTTTTCCTTTGGTTTTAAACTTTATTATGTTGCTTATTTTGCTCAGCTCTCTCTCTCTCTCTCTCTCTCTCTCTCTCTCTGTGTGTGTGTGTGTGTGTGTGTGTGTGGAAACAAAATAAAATATATAATCACTGGTGTTATATACCATCTGTACATCATTTTCATTATATTTTCCTTTAAAGCACTGCAGGCAGTGAAATTTATTCCCTCTTTCCATAATTTTTCCCAATCTTCTAATTGTATATTATGACCAATATCTTAAGCCCAGTGTATCATGACTGATTTAACTTCTTCATCTTTCAAATGCCATTCCAGTAATAATTTATACATGTCGGATATTATTTTCACTCACACCTCACCCTTTCCTGCATGGATGGAGCATATGGTGAAGAAGCAGGGAGAACGTCACTTCTGTGTATGAAACAAGTGTGCTGTGAAATTATTTTTCCTCATTATTCCTTAGGGAATACTTGGCAAAAATGAGACCTACATTTACACTGACCAATTCAGAGAAGTGGACAGGAGCAGACTGAGGCCATTGGGAGGGTGTATCCAACTCAAACTGGGAGTGTGTGTTCTCCAATCTGGAGTCTGTTGACCAGACCCAACCAGGAGGCCCTATTTCGAGCATTTATCCAGGACAATCAAATCTTGAATCTTCATACCCCTGCTCCCTTCTGCGACTGAGAGGGTTCAGCACACAGAGCCTTACTAAGCCACATCCCAGCTTCAGACTCTGATATTCCTGGCTCAGGCCTTGAAGTCCCTGACGGAGGTTAAGCGTGTTCTCCTTCATGGAGAGCACGTTTTGAGGTGGGGGCCAGCAAGTCACCCCTCTGGTGCTGGGCGGGATCGTATGGATGGCCACTGTTGTGATTGGACCCTGGGTGTTGTTGGGGAGAATTGTATGTTGCAATTTATTGATGGACAGCCCAGCGGATATATATTGGTGGGTTTGCAACGTGATCCCCCTCTTGGCTACGTGCTTCTGATCACCCGCCCTCCCGCCCTATATTTTAGGCCTCTGCGTTGACCTTGCTATGCCTGTCATGGGGTCGTCTGCTGTTGGGGCAGGGGCCTGGTAGGAATTTTTCCATTTGGCTGATTGGCTGGTGCCATCTGGTTTTCGCCTACTGCGTAGCAAATAGTCACAACTTGTAAGGTTGGCTGTTAGGCATTGGTTATTATGTTGGTTGGAGGAGGGGTTATGATTGACTGCGTCTGCCCCTCCAATTGTTGCTGGTGTTAGGGGAATTCTGTTAAAGGAATCCAGGGGCTCGATGCTTTTTGTCCGAACCCCCGGTCGGGGGCTAGGGCCGTGCAAGAGCCCTGGGAGCCTGTGGGGAGAGGGGAGGGTCAGACCACCCGGCTCCCTTTATCTCTCCAGAGTGTTTTCCCCTTACTGATGGTCGTCAGTTCTGTCCTCTGTGGGACAGATAGTCTTAACCAATGTCTAAGCAACCACTCACATTATTTGTATTTTAATAAAGTTGTGGCCAAAATCATGCCAAAAACCAAAACAAAATTCTGTCTGATGTGTGAGTTATTTGAGGGGTGGTTTTGGGGGACCTCGACACACAAATAGTCTGACAAAGGTGTGTGCTGGTATTTTTGCATCTTTCCAGGAATAAGTGGCTAGGAGTTAACTTCTTGTCTCCGAAAACTACTTGTCGTTTGAAACAAAGATTTCAGTGCATTCGCTGACAGTGACATCTTACCCTAAACCAAATGTTTTGATGGAAATGTATTTACTTTAAGAAGTGCAAAGTGAGACAGACTTCAGGAGCCCTCTGTAGGTGGAGTCTGGAAATTTGTTCTTTCACATCTCAGTAGGATCTGAAATGGGGCCGACTGCAATCCAAATAATGGCAGCATCTGCGTTATATTAGTACAAAATTGTTAATAAGCTAGAAATCTGATGTGCTTTTTTCTAAACTGTTGCAGAGTAGAATATGTGCATACCTTATGTTTCTCTATACAATTTTGTATCTCTCTTTAAAACTAATAGCCCAATCTGCAACCCAGATAATATTTGAAGCCTGTGAATTTCAACTAAGTGGGTCCTGGTACAGCAGTACTGAACATATTTAGTTGTTGTCAGGGATGTCAAAGTGATGTTCAGTCTTGAAATGCACAACTACAGGTGAATAACAGCTTTCAAGCTGATATGTCAGTCTTTGAGGGAGGTGTCATATTGCAACATATTTTGTCTATTTCCTCCCCACCTTGGAAACTGACGCAGTGGTCAAGCTAGTGCTTGAACATTAAATGAAGAATGAATATGCAGACCAATATTCAATGTGGTATCTGCATTGCAGTGTTGTTGTTTTTTAAACATAATTTCTAGGCCCCTTGTAAGAAGGTGAGTAGGCCAGGATCTTGTTTGGACATGAAATGCAGAATTGTACCTGAGCATGTGCATTCAAATATTTCAATAATCCATTGATATATCAAATTTAATAAACCTGGAGATGAACAGAATGCCAAAGAGGTGAGTTAAGCCAAAGGCCTTGCTGTGTTCAGCCAATTATTATTTATGATTGACAGATTTAATCTAATTGATTAATTGTCTAATCAGTTAATCAGTTTCAACCTATTCTGGATGAAGTTGCACCCTCCCAAAGGAATAGGTTTTGGCTGTGGTCCTAAATCTAACTCTGTCACTGGAAAGGCAGATGATCTTCATGGCAAAGGGTACGTTTCACCAGCTCCAGCTTTTGTGCCTTCCTAGACCTCAGTTATTCATGCCCTGGTAATTTGCAGCTTGGGCAGCTGTCACGGCCAACCCAAGACATTTTGGCACCTGAGGCAGATCTCCAAATGGGTCCTGCTTCCCTGCCAGGGAAGAAGGGGTCAGGGAATATCTACATCGGGAACAAGGAAGAAGGAAAGATTGACAGCAGGTACTGCTGCTCAGGTAGACTCTGTTGCCTGTAGTGGTTACCTCACCTTGCCTCATGGGTGGACCAGCCTTGAATAAAGATCTACATCTAGATCTGCTGCCCTGGTGGATCTTGCCACCTAGGTGGACTGGCCCTGGCTGACTTTGAAGACAGCTCAGAAACTTCAGTTAGTACAAAATACAGCTGTGAAACTGCTACCTGGGACTATATGTTGGGAAGACATCTTACTAATGCTGCAATTTGTACACTGTTAATATATCAAAATGACACAAACCGTGAAGAATATTCAATCATATATATATGCATATGCAACCGGAGGAAATCTACTCCATACAACGTACAAATGTCTCAAAAGGAGATTCAAAAGTGCAATGTCCGATGTGCAACAAATCCAATGTCATAAAGTGCTAAAGTCTCTCAGGAGTCCACGTCTGCTTCTCCCGACGGGCGGCTAGCTTGTATTATCCCCGTATTAAATAGGTTAATTCGGTGGAATTAACCTATTTATAGCTTGTGAGTAAATTTTATTTGAATATTTTGTGGTAGATGTGTTTTCAGGATACTTGTAAAATTAATTACATTTTTGGGGGTGTTTGTATAAAACCTATTGGTGTTTGTTAATGTATTGCCCTGTCATGATTGAGGACTTAGGAGAAATTGTATTTAACCTTGTAACCTTCTGTTTAGTTTAGCTTTACCAACCAGGAACCTTTGAGGTTGTGAGCGTTTCAGCCTAGTTAAGAGTTTGTGTATGAACAATTTGGTGAGTAACATAGATGTTAATATGTCTATTTATTTATTCTAAGAATGTAAACGCTCACTATGTACACTGTAAATTATAATTATTATTATTTAAGACGATGTCCGTCCCTGAAGAAACGATAATAGTGAAACGGGAATAATACAAGCTAGCCGCCCGTCGGGAGAAGCATACGTGGACTCCTGAGAGACTTTAGCACTTTATGACATTGGACTTGTTGCACATCGGACATTGCACTTTTGAATCTCTTTGCACCTTTTGAGACATTTGTACGTTGTATGGAGTAGATTTCCTCCTGTTTCATATATATATGATTGAATATTCTTCACAGTTTGTGTCATTTTGATATATTATTCTACTGTACCGTGTTGTCTGTTTTGCAATTTGTACACTGGCTCTCAGGGACCCAGGTGGCGCTGTGGGTTAAACCACAGAGCCTAGGGCTTGCTGATCAGAAGGTCGGCGGTGCGAATCCCTGCGACGGGGTGAGCTCCCGTTGCTTGGTCCCAGCTCCTGCCCACCTAGCAGTTCGAAAGCATGTCAAAGTGCAAGTAGATAAATAGGAACCACTCTGGCGGGAAGGTAAACGGCGTTTCCGTGCACTGCTCTGGTTCTCCAGAAGCAGCTTTGTCATGCTGGCCACATGACCTGGAAGCTGTACACCGGCTCTTGGCCAATAAAGCGAGATGAGCGCCGCAACCCCAGAGTCGGACACGACTGGACCTAATGGTCAGGGGTCCCTTTACCTTTTTTTACACTGGCTCTCAGACTGTTTCAAGACTCAATTTGAAGTGCTGATGCATACCTTAGAACTTCAGTCTAGGGTGCCTGATGGACCACCTATCTCCATAAGGAAGCTACTCACAGTCATGTTCAGGTTCCCCAGTATTCTAGATTCAGTGAGTTCTGCAACTGGGGCGATGGCTTTATCAGTGGTGGTGCCCTGATTATGGATTATGGAATATTATCCCAAGAGATGCCCACCTGGTTCTTTCTTTGATGTTATTTGGATTGCAGGAAAAGGCCTTGTTTGCCCAGGCATTTTTAGCTATGAATGTTTGGATTTTATGCTTCTCTTTCATCTGTTTAAGATGTTATTGGTGTTTTAATGGATTCATTTTAGCTTCTTTCTTTCTTTTTATTTTCCCCGTGTTGTTGTATGTTTATATTATTATAAATAACTCTTGGGATGATTTGGGAAAGTACCTAAAATCAGTTAATTGTTTTTTTAAAATATATTTGAGGGGGGGGAAGTGGCCTGGGTTAATCAGGCAGCAGATTGTTAGCAGTGACCATTATTTTAACACAAAAACTGAAGATAGCAAACACAGCCTTAGAAGAGTCAGTCTGCCCTTTATCATACAATGAGTAAACAAACAAACCCTTGCGTTGCAAAATGTGAATCAACAATATCAAAGGCAACACGATGACCAGAAACAAATACAATATGAAAAACTTTATGAAATGATTCAAAACATCAAAACTAACAAACTGAAGTCTCTGAAAGTCCTTAAAAGAATCACGATACCTTTAAAACACATTCTTTCCCTCAATGAATTCTGGGCACTGGAGTTTACCCCTCACAAGAGTTTTAATTCTCAGTAACCCTCAACAAACTACAGTACCCAGAATTCTTTGAGGGGGGCTGTGTGTTGAATGCCCTTTATAAGAAGGAAATCGGGGAGGGGGTAGCTTTCATATAAGCTTGGTTTTTAATCTTGTGCAAACATATGCAGATTTACTGAATTAAGTTAATCTAATAAAAACTTCTATAATTAATCAATTAACAGCACACTACATTATGTTTCTACTCAGAAGTAAGTCTCACTGAGCTCAGTGAGGTTTGCCACCAGATAAGCAGGTATAGGATTGCAGCTTAAAATATCTTTAATCGGGTAAAAGCCATGTTTCCTGCAAATGTGAAATACACTGTAAATGGGAGGTGTATTATTTGTGAAGCCATGAATGCCTATAGAGAAAGGGGGGTTTAGGAAAATAATATTTACTACATTCAGAGAGAAGTATTTTCAGATGCTTTGAATGCTGCTGTGTTTTCAGCTGTATAAACCAAATTTTGTCAGGAGAGATTAGCCCGAGAAGGCTCCAGAAACGTTACCTTCCAAATATAAATCTAGGGCCTTAAAACTTTTTTCTACCTCACATTTTACTCTAAATCTGACTAAAGAACCTATCAAGAGACTTAGCAAATCATCATGTCTTACTGTAAAGTAATTTACGGCTGCATTCGCAGGCAGGCAACAGCAGGCTCAAAACCCATTACAGCCAAAGATAACAACATTAAGTTAATCCTGACAGGCAAAATACTCCAGTCAATACACTCGCAGGTATGGTATGCTGGAATAGCCAACTACAAACAAGTCTGTGGAAGGTCAGTGCCAAAGATTTTTCTGTTTTAAATAAGAAAACGGTTTCAGGCAGGGGGCTGGCTCTCCCGGTGCTAAACCTATTTACTCAAAAGCAAGCCCTATTGATTTTGAAGGAACTGGGCCCAATTTCAGTGTGATACTGGGTTGTGGAGTGTTGCATGCACCCAGAATCTCAGGCTCTACAAGGACAATGCTGGTACATCAACTAAGTCAGGGGTCAGCAAACTATGGCCCGGGGGCCGGATGCGGCCCACCAGGCTCGTAAATCCGGCCCGCGGACCCTGCCACCCGCTTGGTCAGTCCCCGCGCTGAGCTAAACCAGTGTGGCGCGGCATTTCCTTGAAAAGAAGCTGCAGACGCCTCGCCGCACGGGGGCTGACTTCCGTGACGCTGGCACGGCTTCGGATTGGCTGCAGAAAGCTCCTGCAGCCAATCCAAAGCCGCAGGCACCTCTGGGCAGGCGGCAATACTGGTGTGGTGTATATACTCGGTGTATGTGCTTCTCTCCCATTTCCAACCATGCCCCTCTTTCTTACATTTTCAGTTGTAATTTCTCTCTCGGAATGAATATATAGTCTTTTGTTTTGTTGTTTAGTCGTGTCCGACTCTTCGTGACCCCGTGGACCAGAGCATGGCAGGCACTCCTGTCTTCCACTGCCTCCCGCAGTTTGGTCAGACTCATGTTGGTAGCTTCGAGAACACTGTCCAACCATCTCATCCTCTGTCGTCCCCTTCTCCTTGTGCCCTCAATCTTTCCCAACATCAGGGTCTTTTCCAGGAAGTCTTCTCTTCTCATGAGGTGGCCAAAGTATTGGAGCCTCAGCTTCAGGATCTGTCCTTCCAGTGAGCACTCAGGGCTGATTTCCTTCAAATATGAAGGTGACTTTTACCAAATTGGACCACCAATCCATCAATCCCAGTATTGCCTATTTTACAGGAGTCATTTCCCCAAGGTCTCGGGCACCTGAGAACCCTTTTGGTGGAGATTAGCCTGAGACATTCTGCATGCAAAGCAAGTGTCCTCTCATAGAGCCATCCTGGTTCAAGGGCACAGAAAAGAAGCTGTGATGAGAGAGAGAGAGAGAGAGAGAGAGAGAGAGAGAGTACTCATCTGGTTCGTTCCTTCACCTGAACTATTGAGAATTCAACCCAGTATCACAAGGATACATATTAAACCAGCAGCTATAAATGCTGCTACATTTAAGAGAGCGTGGTTTCATTTCTGGAACTTTAGTATTGTAATTACACAGATGACTGAGGCTTTGTGATTTTGTTCAGCAGCAGCAGCAGCAAGACGGGGCTTTGTAATGTAGGTACCTTATTTACAGCAAGTGAGAAGTATCAAACTGTGCCTACGATGGAGTGGAGAATTATGACTACAATAATAATTAACATGTTGCTCTGACATGACTCAATTTCTAGGAGAAAGCGGATTCTCCTCAGGGAAGTACAGTCTAGAAGGTTAAGTCAACCATGCGTCATTAAACAAATGCAAGGCACTCGATCAACTGCCAATAATGATGCAACTGATGTACAGCCAGAGACAGGTCTAAGCTAAGATGTTTCTTTCCCTTCTCCCTACCCCCACTTTTCTTCTATATAGCTTTGTGTGGGACCAGAAAAGGAAGGAAGGAAGGAAGGAAGGAAGGAAGGAAGGAAGGAAGGAAGGAAGGAAGGAAGGAAGGAGCGAGCTCATGGAGATAGAGGGAAAAGATACTGATATAATTATTCAAACAAAGAGGACTAGTAGAATGCAGGCTTTCTGAATTGTGGATAGGGAGGTTCTGTGTAAGTGAAAATAAAATCAGAAAAATAGGTGGCCCAGTGGAGAAGGTGTTGGATGGGTGAGACCTGTGATTTTTTTTAAACCCCCTTCAGCTATTAGTTTACAGGGAGGTGGAGGACTTTTACAGAAATATATAGTCTGAGGAACTGAGGCAAATAGTAGTGACAAGAGACAACCTAATAATCAAAACAGAAGCTTACAAAATCACCAGGTCCAGAAGACTTCCACTTGGGAGTTCTCAAACAAATCAAATGTGAAATTGCTGATATTGGAATAGAAAGATATAACTTGTCCCTAAGATCAGCCCCCAGCTGATCAGCCCCACTGAGGACTGAAAAGTGGTCAATGTAATACTAATTTTCCCAGAGGGAGGGGCAGATCCTGGAAATCACAGGCTGGTTAGCTTAACATATGTCCGGAGGAAACTCATGGAAAGTATTGTTAAAGATAAAATAAGCATGCATACAGAGGAACAAGCCTTGCTGAAGCAGAACCAGCATGGCTTCTGCAAGGATGAGTCCTGTTTCACTAACCAGTTAAAGGTTTTTGAGAATGTCAACAAGCATATAGATGGGTATTCCAGTTGACATAGTGTATTTGGAATTTCCAAAAGCTGCCCATAATGTATCCCACTAAAGACTCCTAAGTAAGTTTAGCAGTCATGGAATAAGAAGAGAGGTTGTCTTGTGGAAAAGGGATTGGTTGTGTAACAGGAAACAGAGACTGATAATAAATGGACAGTTGATGTAAAAAGTAGTCCCCAAGGATCAGTATTGGGACTTCATAAACCATTGGCCTGATCCAGCAAGCTCTTCTTATTTTCATATGTTCTTACCAGTTCAGATTGCAGTTTCCCAATGTAAAATATCTGGAATTAGAACACTAGCACACAGATGCTCTTCTACTTGTAAATATATATATTTTAATGTGGGGAAAGGGAAAACATTCAGAAATGGTATCTTCCACCTTTAGTTTGAAGTGGTTTTGTCTATTCTAACACCTCGTCCAGAGCCAGAGAAGAATCTGATAGGATTAAGGTCAGTGCAAATATGGACTGAACCTGGCATTTACGAGACCTCAGTATTGACTACCTGACAATATAGTTCAATTGTTCACATTTACAAACCTAATACAAAGCTAGGTCATAAATGCAGTAGGAGAATTACTACTTCAGGTAGCTTTGATTGTAGGGAAAAGGGAAGAGATATATTTAAAAATCTAAACATCTCCATTCTTGTTTTAGGTACCTAGTAAAGGTAAAGGGACCCCTGACCCCTGACGAATCTGGAGTTGCGGCGCTCATCTCGCTTTATTGGCCGAGGAAGCTGGCGTATAGCTTCTGGGTCATGTGGCCAGCATGACTAAGCCACTTCTGGCGATCCAGAGCAGCGCATGGAAATGCCGTTTACCTTCCCACCAGAGTGGTACCTATTTATCTACTTGCACTTTGATGTGCTTTCAAACTGCTAGGTGGGCAGGAGCAGGGAATGAGCAACAGGAGCTCACCCCCTCGTGGGGATTCGAACCGCCACCTTCTGATCGGCAAGCCCTAGGCTCTGTGGTTTGGACCACAGTGCCACTCGCATCCCTTTAGGTACCTAGACAGACACAGTAAACAGGGCCACCCAAAGACATTTTGCTGCCGGGGCAAAAGGCAAGAAGGTTTCCATTTCACATATGGTAATCAAATGGACTGGAAGTTGAATCTTATTTCAGCTGTGAAGACTGGACAGCAGGCTAGCTTAGGGGCAAGAACAGGCTATGTGCTACATGCAGCTCTGTCCTCCACTACCTCAGCACCACTCCATAACCATCTACCTCAGCATTTGCTGCATGAAGCAACCATCTCACTCTGTCCAATGGTAGAGCCGGCTAGATAGATAGACAGGCAACCAAACAGAATAACTTTTTACCAATTGCTTAAACTTTAAAACAGAAAGTAAGATTTTGCTATTAAAGGCTTTGTGTGTCTGTGTGTATGAGAAAAGAGAGCACTTTAAGTTGGTTTCTGTTTATTAAGGCCTCCGTCCTAAGCTCATGAAGGTCTATGAAAGCTTCAGTGTTGACTTTAATGAGTTTAGAGGGAGACCAATAATGTCTCCTATATTTCTTCTGGAAGTTTCCAAGCAGTTCATATTATCATCATTTTTTGTTGCTCGCAGAAGCAACATGAACTTTGTATACAAGCAAAAGATTAAGGTTCCATGAAGATAGAAAAAGAAAAGGAAAAGAAAAGTACAATGTTGCTTTAGCAGACAATTTGTCACATAGCTTTTAAGCTTTACTAGCCCGGAGAGGTATCCAGCAACTAAATAGCGAAAGGAAAGTGAATGATTAGCTGGCAGGCCTCCGGGCTACTGAAAGATAGTTTTAGTAGCCTGTCATGAAAATCTGTGGCCTGAGGCTCCAGGGCTACTTTTTATTTCCAAGCCTGTTATTGATTTTGGTATGAAGAAAAATAATTTGGTATTGTTGCTTAAGGTGTCACTGAGGAAAGGGGTGGGGGCGAAAACAGCAGCCCGCTTTCATTTGCGAACTGTTTTTTTGTCCTTATTTACATTTTATTACAACCGGTCCTGGGATGGTAAATGAAGGCTTTTACTACTTAAAGGTACTACTGTCTTTATGAAACATGGCACCCTAATCGAAAACACAAGTAAACTGAAAATTAAATTTAAAAGCCTATAATTTAGTATCTTCCTTGCCAAGAATGATGACTTTCATTTACGAAGGGAATCCGGAGCTGTTCAGGGTCAGCCTTGGTGTGTGTGTGTGTGTGTGTGTGTGTGTGTGTGTGTGTGCCATTTTCAGGCCTATTGCAAAGGCTGATGGTGTTGATTAATTTCTAAGGACTCCGCTTTGTCTTCTCCAGCTCACTGAACAACTTCATTTCGGCTGATGAGTTCAAACAGGGGTCAGAACAATCCTCATTTCTGACAATTCCACAAAATGGGAATTAATTTTATGAGTTAGTACCACCACATTCAAAACTAAGCAGAAGAACTATTGGGCTAAGTTAGCATAAGGAGGGAGAAAGGGAATCTGTTTGCCAAGCCCTTATAGGATAACCTAGTTTGATTAAAAAATACAGGCGAATATTTACTTAACCAAGCAGGTGGCGAAATGCCCCACATGATCAAATGCCTACAAACCAATCAGCCAGGGCCCTTATCTTTGGCAAATAGAGGGTGCTTTTTGGTTGCCCTTAATCATTATTTAGCCAACAATCTGGTTGTTATATTAAGTCTAGCACAGGCATGACACTCAAAAGTTAAAATTCCACGAGACCAAAGAAGTTGCATGTAATAATACGCTGCATCTTCACTGCTTTAGCGTGAGTTGCAATAGGTAATTGTTGACATATTTTCCATGTCACAGATTTAGTTACCTTTTCCTGCTGCAAATGGAGGAGACTGAGATCGCGTCAGCTAATTCTGCATTACACTGAAAACTTCCAAATCCTCATACAATTTTACACCTTCAGCATAAAAAACAAGGAAGCACTTTGCTGATGACAGCAATCAACAACAACAATGCAGTTTATTCGACCGTCAGTCAGAGCACAATCATTATCCATACAAAAATTTTAAAAAACGTCTAAACATCTAAAAGGATGCCATATAGAGGAGGGAGAAAGGTTGTTTTCTGCTGCTCCAGAGAAGCGGACACGGAGCAATGGATTCAAACTACAAGAAAGAAGATTCCACCTAAACATTAGGAAGAATTTCTTGACAGTAAGAGCTGTTCGACAGTGGAATTTGCTGCCAAGGAGTGTGGTGGAATCTCCTTCTTTGGAGGTCTTTAAGCAGAGGCTTGACAGCCACCTGTCAGGAATGCTTTGATGGTGTTTCCTGCTTGGCAGGAGGTTGGACTGGATGGCCCTTGTGGTCTCTTCCAACTCTATGATTCTATGATTCTATGATTCTATCTCGGAAAGCTTTACACTAAAACATACAATGAGAAGTAGATTATACATTTAGACCCATGTCAATACTGTCAATCTTAACCTTACGGCGTTTAAAGGCCAAAAAAAGAAATTTGGCCACCAAGAGGGTTGTGGTACCAGTAAAATTGCTCAGCAAAAACAAAACCTGTCTTTCTCTGTCTACTAGGTTAAGTTGGCATAAGAGTGGGGCTATCAGTTTTTGTCTAAGATCTACATAAAATGGGCAGGTCAAAAGAATATGTTCAGTTGACTCAACCATTCCCAGGGCACAGGGACAAAATCTCAGAGCATATGGAACTCCCCTGTATCTTCCCCACAAAACCGCCATATCCAGAACGTTTAACCTAGCGGCTGTGAGGAGTCTACGGTATTCCACATAGTGGATTTCCACCAGATAAGGGGCTGGTGAAATCTGGAATATCTGATCCCAAAAAAACATCCCCGGTTTCATACGGGCAATGTCCTCTTGTCTAGCAATGTCCCTCAGTCTTTGAGAGATCACAAATTTAGCTTGACTGAATGTCATGACAGCAATCAAATTCAGATGGAAAGAACCAGCTGAATGGGCCAGGACAACATCAGAACAAGCTGAGAAGAGGCTAAGCTTCATGTTAAGAAGTACTTACATATGCATTACCATCTGAATTTCTTTCTCCTAAGTGACAATTTGGAACACAGTGTCAGAAAATACAGAAACAGGAATTGGTAACACAAAGAGTTTGTTTTCAGTGGTTTTGTAGAACTGAAACTGCCTTGGTCAACCTGGTGGATGCTGATTTCCTGTGAGGGACAGGTGGGAAGTGTAATCTAGTTGATTCTCCTGAACCTGTCCATGGTTTTTATTTATTTAGTTCATAAATCTGTATACTGCTTTTCAAGAAAAAATTGTCCTCCAAAGTTAGTCAAAAGGTACCCTCTGGGGTGTGGTGGTACTGTACTCATGTCCAGGAGAGTGCTGCTGCACTTATGTCCTGCTTGTTGGGTTCCTACAGACATCTGGTTGGCCTCTGTGAAAATAGAATGGTGAGCTGGAGAAGCCCATGGTCAGATCAACAGCTCTTATGTTTAGGTCCATATGTTATTTGGGGCTTCCTCAACCACGTCCCAGATTACAGCCCATTTACTTTGTCCCACTAAATTCAATGGGAGTCACTGAAAATTGAGCCAGCCAGGTTCAATTTCTTGGTTGCGTTGGGATCAGGAACTTGATTTTATTTGTTGTTGTTGTTGTTCAGTCGTTCAGTCGTGTCTGACTCTTCATGACCCCATGGACCAGAGCACGCCAGGCACGCCTATCCTTCACTGCCTCTCGCAGTTTGGCCAAACTCATGTTAGTAGCTTCAAGAACACTGTCCAACCATCTCATCCTCTGTCGTCCCCTTCTCCTTGTGCCTTCAATCTTTCCCAACATCAGGGTCTTTTCTAGGGAGTCTTCTCTTTTCATGAGGTGGCCAAAGTACTGGAGCCTCAACTTCAGGATCTGTCCTTCTAGTGAGCATTCAGGGCTGATTTCTTTAATAATGGATAGGTTTGATCTTCTTGCAGTCCATGGGACTCTCAAGAGTCTCCTCCAGCACCATAATTCAAAAGCATCAATTCTTCAGCGATCAGCCTTCTTTATGGTCCAGCTCTCACTTCCGTATATTACTACTGGGAAAACCATAGCTTTAACTATACGGACCTTTGTCGGCAAGGTGATGTCTTTGCTTTTTAAGATGCTGTCTAGGTTTGTCATTGCTTTTCTCCCAAGAAGCAGGCGTCTTCTAATTTCGTGACTGCTGTCACCATCTGAAGTGATCATGGAACCCAAGAAAGTGAAATCTCTCACTGCCTCCATTTCTTCCCCTTCTATTTGCCAGGAGGTGATGGGACCAGTGGCCATGATCTTAGTTTTTTTGATGTTGAGCTTTAGACCATATTTTGCGCTCTCCTCTTTCACTCTCATTAAAAGGTTCTATAATTCCTCCTCACTTTCTGCCATCAAGGTTGTATCATCAGCATATCTGAGGTTGTTGATATTTCTTGATTTTATAGATGTGGACAAAGACAAAGGGTTTTGTAAGTATAGGCATGGTTCTCATGCCATTTCTTCCTACTGTGAGAAGTTATGATTATTCACAAAGGGCAAAATCAATCATTGAAAGTAAAACCACCACTTGCAGTTGCCATAACTTAATTTATGGACATGACTTCTCCAGAACCAAGACTACTCTTCCAGATTGGACATTTAATTCTTCATATTTATTGTCTCACTTTCTTCATTCAAACCACTTGGCCTTAGACCAAACAGAACACCATTTGTAGTTTCAACCTAGTCTCTCTAGCTTTCCTCTCTTTGACCTTTGAAGAAACACATTCAGTGGGAGAATGTAGAGTTCTCACTAATCTAGTGAGCAATACGTGAGCAATACGTTCAGCCCCAATGGTCACATCGGAAATGCATAATGAGTCACTGGGCCGCAGCTAGCTTTCTTGTCTTTATTTACATTCTATTAGTGACATTTGCATTGCCGGTGAATGGAGGATAGGTGTTTCTGAATGTGTGCGTGTGTAAAAACTATTTGTGTAGTCTCTGATGTGAAGCCAAATCTTGCTTTTTTAAAGAACATTTTCTATAGGTGGGCCACAGTTAATTCAGGTTCCAATTTAAACAGACACTGGTTATAAAGTTCTGGGCTGATAACTGCCCTCTGGGAGTGTTGAAAGTTGTATTTTATTTACTTGCGCATTTCCTTTCACACTTTCATGCCGATATAACAAGGTGCAGTACGGCATTTAAAAACAAAAATCAACGAACATAAGAACATTGTTATAAACATCATTAAGTACCGACTGGATTGAAATGAAAATTCACGTTGCAAAGGCTTGTCCAAACAGGAAAGTCTTCAAAAGACGTCCGAATGGAGGGAAAGGGGATTCCTGTCAAACTCTTGCCGGCAGGGAACTGCACAATCCAGGGCCTGCTGTACAAAAGGCTCACTTGCTTGTGAAGGCCAGCTGAACTTCAGGGACAGCCACCAGAATTGCCCCATCAGAGTGCCTGAAAGATCAGACGGTCCCTAAAGTACTATATGCCCAAGTTGTTTAGGGCTTTGTAAATTAATTTGGATACTCTGAACCTGGCCCAGTAGCAAATCAGCAACCACTGCAGCTCCCTCAGCAGCAGGATAACATGTTGCCAGTAATCTGCTACTGTGAGCAGCCTGGGCACGGCATTCTTCACTAGCTGAAGCTTCCAGACCAGATACAAGGGTAAAGGTAAAGGTAAAGGGACCCCTGACCATTAGGTCCAGTTGTGACCGACTCTGGGGTGGCAGCGCTCATCTTGCTTTATTGGCCGAGGGAGCCAGCGTACAGCTTCCAGGTCATGTGGCCAGCATGACTAAGCCACTTCTGGCGAACCAGAGCAGCACACGGAAACACCGTTTACCTTCCCGCCGGAGCGGTACCTATTTAGATAAATAGCACTTGCACTTTGAGGTGCTTTCGAACTGCTAGGTTGGCAGGAGCAGGGACCGAGCAATGGGAGCTCACCCCGTCGTGGGGATTCGAACCGCCGACCTTCTGATCGGCAAGCCCTAGGCTCTGTGGTTTAACCCACAGCCCCACCCAAGGGTAGCCCCACACAAATCGCATTACAGTAGTACCTCGGGTTACAGACGCTTCAGGTTACAGATGCTCCAGGTTACAGACGCTTCAGGTTACAGACTCCGCTAACCCAGAAATAGTACCTCGGGTTAAGAACTTTGCTTCAGGAATCGCACAGAACTCGCACGCCGGTGGCGCAGCAGCAGCAGCGGGAGGCCCCATTAGCTAAAGTGGTACCTCAGGTTAAGAACAGTTTCAGGTTAAGAACGGACCTCCAGAACGAATTAAGTTCTTAACCCGAGGTACCACTGTACAGTAATCAATCCTTGAAGTTACCAGTGTATGTACCATGGTGGTCAAGCTATTGGACTCCAGGAATGGTCACAGCTGGTCCACCAGCCAGAGCCAGCAGAGAGTTCTCCTAGCTATAGAGGTTACTTGGGCCTCTAGGGACAGAGATGGGACAAGGAGTGAGCACCACCCCATCTAGAATTGGCAATGGACCTATGTCCCAGGTACAGGAACCACCCGCTCATATCCCACAGGATGTGGTCCCTGAAGAATGACCTGAGAGGAAGCAGAGAAAGAGCAAGAAAAGGCTCTCAGTGGTCAGTAGCGGCCACTCTACTCCCTGTCCCAGTGTCCCTGGAATTGTCAGAAACCTCAAATCCCCAGGACACATTTCTCCTTGGCCCCAAAGGAAGTGTTCACTACCTTTCATGCATAGTGCCAAAGCCTTGACCTCTACCAGGTGTTGAGATATTGCTCCAGATTCCCCCATGGATGATCCATGAGTTGTGGGAGCCTGCTGATACCTCAGAGCTTCTGGGCCTAGGTGGGCTCACTGACTCACGTGCTTTCAAAGGAACTGAGACTCATTTCTGAAGAGGTCAGTCCCCACTGAACTGAATGCTAGACTCTAGGCACAACTGTCTTACAGAGAGGCTATTTTGGATGTCACCAGGAAGAAGCAAATCCCACACCTTCAACATGCCACACACCTGTTTTTCTAGGGTGGCTTGGCAGTGGTAAGTCTGAGCCTTTTCCTCAGTGATGCAGAGACCTGAGTACCCCTGACATGTTTCTGAACAGCAGCTCCAACTCTAGCAAGCTAATTTTGAAACCCGAAGAAGCTTTCAAAGCAATTTCCAGTGCAGCAAAGTATTGCTTGGCATTTGGACATGCTTCCAGGAATGTGCTATTAATAGCTCTGTTTGAGGTCATATCCGAAGATAAAGTAGCCATCTCAAGAGTTGGAGATGTAACAGACAGAGTCAAGGAGCCCATGCGTGTTAAAAGGGTAACGCCGTTTGTGGACAAGCTGGCTAGGCCTCAAACCAAACAAAGTTAGATTTCCTCAAGTTCCATGCTTTTAGCTTTCAAGGCATGGTTCTTGGCTCTCCCCATCTCTCCAGCCTTGGTCCCATCCCTCCTGCTCCCAAGCCAGTGCAGGCATTAAAAATCAGAAGGAGGCGTTCTTCTCAACTGGTAAGCAAAAAATTTGATGTTTGCAGAAGTGAGCATAGGCAGAGCCTCCGAGGATGTGTTTAAAGCTCCCGGGGGGGCTGAATGTGAGGGGCAAGGGGGTCAAAGGGCAGAGACCTGACCCCATTATTGTCTGCCATTTGGGAAAAGGAAGGGGGGCTGGATTTGCAACACAGCCCAGAGCATTCTTGCCTGATCCTGCATCACACAGAAACCCATGGCAAATAACTATCTATAATTGTGAAATACCTTTTCCTATCTTTTTTGGGGGGTGGTTGGAAGAACCACATCTGGGGAAGCAATCAGAATACAAGGAACAACGTCACTCATTAACCACATTTCAACATGTTGAAAGGTAAAAGCTCCGATATGCGAGGCAGCATATCTTTGATTAGCACAGATGCCAGGGGCGAGCAATGGATTGTTATCCCCACTCTTTGTGAATGTCTCTGGGGTATCTGGCTGGTCACTGCTAGACACAGCAGACTAGACTATGGATTCTATATGGCACTTCACAGACTTCCATAAGCAAACAATAGACAGGTCCTTGCCCGCAAGGAACCTACATTCTAAAATGGAAAAAGAAGACAACAGAGAGAGGGGGAGAGAGAAAAGGAAGGAAGGGAAGAATGCGAGCAAATACAGCTGCATGTAACTAAGGCTGCAATTCTATGCACACTTGCCCTGGAGAAAGCCCCATTGGACTCAATGGATCTTAAGGTAAAGGTAAAGGTACCCCTGACCATTAGGTCCAGTCGCGAACAACTCTGGGGTTGCGGTGCTCATCTCGCTCTATAAGCCGAGGGAGCCGGCGTTTGTCTGCAGACAGCTTCTGGGTCATGTGGCCAGCATGACTAAGCCACTTCTGGTGAACCAGAGCAGCGCACAGAAATGGCGTTTACCTCCCGCCGGAGTGTTACCTATTTATCTACTTGCACTTTGACGTGCTTTCGAACTTCTAGGTTGGGGCCGAACAACAGGACCTCACCCCATCGCAGGGATTCAAACTGCCGACCTTCTGATCGGCAAGCCCTAGGCTCAGTGGTTTAGACCACAGCATCCCATCAATGGATCTTAGGTCGGCGGTTCGAATCCCTGCGACGGGGTTAGCTCCCATTGCTCGGTCCCATCTCCTGCCCACCTAGCAGTTCGAAAGCATGTCAAAGTGCAAGTAGATAAATAGGTACCGCTCTGGTGAGAAGGTAAACGGCGTTTCCGTGTGCTGCTCTGGTTCGCCAGAAGTGGCTTAGTCATGCTGGCCACATGACCTGGAAGCTGTACGCCGGCTCCCTCGGCCAATAAAGCGAGATGAGCACCGCAACCCCAGAGTCTGTCACAACTGGACCTAATGGTCAGGGGTCCCTTTACCTTTACCTTTAAGGTGCTACTGGAAGGAATTTTTTTATTCTCCGGAGGGGCTTTTTGCATGTAGAAAACAAGCACACAAGGGGAAAGACCATGCTTTCCCATTTATCAGGTCCTAGTTTTCTAAACGCAGGGAGTTCTTCCGAAAGGGACAGCAGTCAGTGCCCCACTTAACAATCCCAGCAGGGCCCTGCCACCCGATGACTCTTGATCTCAGCGCTGATAATGATTGAGTTATGCTGATCATATCCACAAAACAGTCATCGCCGGCAAAGGAGGCCTGGGACCATCTGCTTTTCTTTTGGCAGTGATCATCATGGCGCCTGACATCAGCCAGATAATGTTAACTCCATTGCTGAAAGGGGATATGAACTATGATCAGAGATACAGCCCCATCAATAGACATCTATTTTCTGCTTTGCCATAAATGTCAGCATCCATAGACTCGCTCACTTATTCAGGGCTCTGCTGAAGGTTAAAAGGCCTAGGAACGATTTTATAAGCCAAGCTTGACACTTATTATTGCCTCTGACCACACACACTAATATAAACTTGGAACTTCATAATAAAAGGAGAAAATAGGTTGCCTTAAAGTCGATATTTTGCACCAGCGACACAAAATAAAAATCTCTTGATGTTTGAAAGAAGCAGCTTTCAAAAAACAAAGGTTCCTAGAAAGGAAAACACTGATGGCATTGAGATTTTTCTTTCCGCGCTTTCCTTTTTTTGCTTCCCCCTCCACACCCCCCCTCCAAACGCCACATTCACAACCTGCATTACAATTTTATGATGCACAAAGTGGAGAAACTTTCCAAAATGTCAAGTTTTGAGAAAGATTACTATGAATAATGTATCATGATACAGCTTTCTCAAACTGTTCCATGGTACATACATTTGTAATTTCTTAACACTGAATTTGCTGGGAAGTGACACTAATGTGGTCATGTTGTTCACACTTGTTTACAAATGGAGGCAGTTGGGCTCTGAGATTCACATGCAAGAGTCCAGACACTGACGTGACTTGCCTGAGAGCGCTGGCAGGAGCGGGAGGGGAAAGTAGTGTGTCGTGTTAAAAATTCATAAAGAACACTGCTTTTTGTTTCAAGAGTAAAAGGAGCAAAAGGTTCTGTGCAGTGCCCAGGGAAACAGAAAGTTCAAATATTGTGAAGTTGCAGGAGCAGATCAGAGCATGGGATTCACAGCTAAAGCCTACAAGGCATTTGGGCGCAGAGAGAGAGAGAGAGAGAGAGAGAGAGAGAGAGAGAGAGAGAGAGAGAGAGAGAGAATGGGGTGAGACAACTAAGGAAGAACCCGACAAGAGCCAATTTGCTGAGCTTTCTTCAGTTTGCAAAATGAGTAATGTATTGGGGTTTGAAATATACTCATTGGCTAATTCCGGGCTACTCCTGTAGACCAATCAGGTTGCGGATTCACTTCATCCAGGAGTCTGATTGGCTGCTCTTGCAGGCCAATCAGGTCACTGATTCACTTCCACCTGGAGCTGGATTGGGTGGCTCCGGCGGACCAATCAGACTGCTGCATTTTGGATCCTATTGTTCTAGGACCAACCAGACTGCTGCATTTTGGATCCTATTGTTCTAGGACTCAGCTCAGTACATAACAGGGTTGTTGTTTTTTTATCTAAAAGAGCTATCAGAGGAGACAGCTGAAATTTGAAAGTTAGAAAATAAACAACTGGGACCTGCAGCAAAGTGCTGCATTGTGGAACCGGCCAGCCGTGCCCTTTCCTAGGAAACTCCATTCCATTCCCCATTCCCCCTTTTCTGTTTACCACCCAAAATATTACAACCCACCCCCGCCCAGGATCCACCCCTGCTCATTTCCTATACTTTTGCAAACTTTGGGATTTCTCCCAGCTAAGGATGGGGGAGATATCTGTTCAGTTCGCAATGCAAGCCTACCTAATTCACATTTCCCGAACTAGAATGCAAACTGAAATGCAACTATCCTTTGAAATTTGCACTTCTCTGAATTTTTGCAACACAGTTCTCAAACCAAAAGAAATGCATACAGAGATGCATATGTTAGGCAGAAGTGTGCAGAAAGATGTGTATATTAGTGATAATAACATTATAAATGCACTATATACATATTAGGGGAAACTGCTTGCAAAAAGCACGGGTTAAGCAAAACTGTGTGCAAGGTATACATAATAATGTGTGCACCAAATGCAGCTGCTCAAGATTCACTGGGCAAAATATCACTATAATTTTATGTCACTGTTGAAAGAATTGCACCAGGTGCCAAACAGCTACCAGGCTAAGTTCCAGGGGCTGGCACTGATATACAAAGCCCTATAGAACTTGTCTTCAGGATACGAAAAATACAATCTTACTTTTTATATGCGCAACAAATCACTGAGCTTCACAGGATAAGGCAGCCTGCATATTCCATCCCCTCAGGAGGCCCGTTCCATACGATGCCTTTAGTGTGGTGGCACCTTTGGCAACGCCCTCCTGTTAACAAACCAATCAAGGGCCATTTTTCAGTGTTTGCCAAAAACAAGCAACACCCTTTCTTTTTCAACAATCCTTTTAATTGGATAGAATCATAGAGTTGGAAGAGACCACAAGGGCCATCCAGTCCAACCCCCTGCCAAGCAGGAAACACCATCAAAGCATTCCTGACAGGTGGCTGTCAAGCCTCTGCTTAAGGACCTCCAAAGAAGGAGACTCCACCACCCTCCTTGGCAGCAAATTCCACTGTCGAACAGCTCTTACTGTCAGGAAGTTCTTCCTAATGTTTAGGTGGAATCTT
Organism: Darevskia mixta; assembly: GCA_034641385.1. NCBI lineage: Eukaryota > Metazoa > Chordata > Lepidosauria > Squamata > Lacertidae > Darevskia > Darevskia mixta. Next base: position 39,935,211 of record JAWWNH010000011.1, on the reverse strand, counting down.
CTTTCTTGTAGTTTGAATCCATTGCTCCGTGTCCTCTTCTCAGGAGCAGCAGGAAACAACTTTTCTCCCTCCTCTATATGCCATCCTTTTATATATTTGAACATGGCTATCATATCACCCCTTAACCTTCTCTTCTCCAGGCTAAACATACCCAGCTCCCTAAACCGTTCCTCATAAGGCATTGTTTCCAGGCCTTTGACCATTTTGGTTGCCCTCCTCTGGACACGTTCCAGCTTGTCAGTATCCTTCTTGAACTGTGGTGCCCAGAACTGGACACAGTATTCCAGGTGAGGTCTGACCATAGCGGAATACAGTGGTACTATTACTTCCCTTGATCTAGATGCTATACTCCTATTGATGCAGCCCAGAATTGCATTGGCTTTTTTAGCTGCTGCATCACACTGTTGACTCATGTCAAGTTTGTGGTCTACCAAGACTCCTAGATCCTTTTCACTTGTACTGCTCTCAAGCCAGGTGTCACCCATCCTGTATTTGTGCCTTTCATTTTATCCCAATTATGTATTGCTCTTGAAATTGTTTTTGGTTAATGTTTTGACCCCTAATGTTTTAATTGATAAATTCCTTTGGGGCAATTCATGGGAAACAATTCCTAAATGAAATAAATAAGATAAGATGTAGGAAGCTCGATGCAGACTTCTAAGGCAAAGGAATTGCACTCCCAGCTGGGAGGCAACATGAGAGAAGGCAATGGGCAGGGGTGCAAACAGGATTTCCTGAGCCAAAGACACTGTATATGGAGGGACCCGCTCCCCCCCCCCCCGTTCTCAAAAAGGGAGCACAAATTCGCATGGAATCTGTATGCACTTTGTGGTATATGCAAATCTGTGGGATGGAGGACTGAGAAAATTAAAACCCTGGTGCTGCACACAACTAAAAAGACGTCTTAGATACCTTCGATAGGTAAAGGTAAAGGGACCCCTGACCATTAGGTCCAGTCGTGTCCGACTCTGGGGTTGCGGTGCTCATCTCGCTTTATTGGCCGAGAGCCGGCGTACAGCTTCCAGGTCATGTGGCCAGCATGACAAAGCCGCTTCTGGCGAACCAGAGCAGTGCACGGAAACACCGTTTAGCTTCCCGCCAGAGCGGTTCCTATTTATCTACTTGCACTTTGACGTGCTTTCTAACTGCTAGGTGGGCAGGAGCTGGGACCGAGCAACGGGAGCTTACCCTGTTGCGGGGATTCGAACCGCCAACCTTCTGATCAGCAAGCCCTAGGCTCTGTGGTTTAACCCACAGCGCCACCTGGGTCCCGATGATACCTACGATAGAAGAATGACAAATGAAAATGATGGACTTCATGGAGCTTGCAGAACTGACTGGGGGGGATACGTGACCAGAAGGAGGGGACGGTGGAAGAAGATTGGAAGAATTTTAGAATTTATTTAAAGAAGTATTGTAATATTTAAAAATCAGGAATGTATTGGAAGTGCTAAATAAGCTCAGAATAGAAAGAGATGTTCAGTAGAATAGAAATGTTTATAATTAAGTGATATATAAGAACTATGTTGAATGACTTTATTGTAAGGAGGTATATTTTGTGAGTGGAATGAAGGATATAGGGTTTAAAATAGAGGAGGATGTTTATTAAAATATGAAATTGGAAACTGCTAAAGAGGAATAGTATTGAACTTTAGATAGGGAGGTTCGGAGGAGGTCGATTGGATGTAATAAGCAGATAGGTTCATAGAAATTTAAGTTTATTGGATGTTGTTTGTTCTGTGTTGTTTTGTGTTTTGTACTTGTTTGTTTTTGTTTCTTATTTGTGATTTTTAAGTGTTGTAAAAAAAAAAGTGTGGAAAACCAATAAAAACTTTTTTAAAAAAAACAAACTAAAAAAATGTCTTACAGACAGAATGTCAACAGGTGAAGCTGATTGTTCTATTTCCATACTAGAAAGGGCTTAACCTGCTGCATTTCTGTCTGTTACGTAGCTGTTAAAGGTGCAAGAACTGTGCCCTCCTCAAAGGCCAACCCTAATCTATGATGATGATGATGATGATGATGATGATGATAATAATAATAATAATAATAATAATAATAATAATAATAATAATAATAATGGTCCCTCCTGGAACTTTAGAGCAGAGCTGGCACAAGGAAGGCTTTTAACAGTTATGTAGGTCTTTCATCAATTGATGGTAGGAAGGTAGTAATACATTCAGTGCAATAAGAGGTGGATATTTTAGATGGGGTGGGGAGAGTCAAAGAGATTTAAAATTTACACTTCACAGCATCCAAGGTTCAGGTGCCCATGCTTGGATAAATTCGGATTAAATTGTTTAAAAGCAAGCAATCTCTTCCAAGAGCATTTGTTGTGGTTATTTATTTATACCTCATAAAAACTACAAGAATGTTACCATCACGGGTCCAACTACCACCTTTTAACAGGAATATACCAATTAAAGTGTTACACCAGCAGCAACAATCCACCCACAAGAGTTGCTCTATTTTCTCCTACGAGTGGGAAAGCAATAAATCTTCCCCTCCCCTTCCCAAATGGTTGCTACAAAGGCCCCCCCCCAAAAAAAATGCATTTCCACAAAAATAAATAAAGCAAGCACACCAAGAGACTGGATGAAAACACTGAACTACACAGCAGGATAGTCATACTCAGTCGTCCTACCCCGCAATATATGAGTATAATATCCTTGTAGGGTTGACATAACCAATGTTGTCTCAACCCTTCCCTGTTCCCCACCATACAGATCTGTAGTTGTATCTGCAAAGTAATTTTTAACTGTGTGCATACTCAAATAAAATAACATGAGTTGCAGTATGAACTGGTTAGTATCTTAGCTGTTTACCTTTTGCTTGTTGTGGACAGAGTGTATTGCCTAATCAACAGCTACACTAATGTCCTAGATTTCTCCATTATTTTCTCTGGGTAACAAACACTTATCTAACTGGGGAAGGGGGGGAGGTTCAACGTGAAGAAGGTGGTTCCTTCAAAATGGACCAGGCAGTCCTTATCCACTAGAAAAATCCACTCTAGAAAAGTTCTAGAGTTCATTCTGAAGTTGTTTTGGTGTCTTCCCTGCATCTAGTGACGCAGAATGAGCCAGGAATTCCCTTCTCCATTGTCTGGAGAAGGAACCTCCTCATGGGTCATTTTACAGCCACTTGCGGGGGGGGTGTGTCTTTCCTTTGGGCTTCTATAACTCTAAATTTCTCTAAAACACTCATCAATCACAGCTGTGGCTTCACTCACAGGCTAAAAACATGGAAAGATGGAAGCAGCCTCATTTGTCACAAAATTCCAAATTTATTATTACGGTCACAGACCAGTACCAACCCACATACAGTATCAAAATAATAATAATAAAACACGATAGGGACAATACAGATATAGCAACAATTAAAAATGTATAAAAATTAAAACTTAGTGGCTAAAATGTAATCTAAAATTATCATTTAAGGCCTTAATCATTATGATACCTGTAACACCGCTTGTTCCCTAAGTTTTATGGCAATTGAACAGAATTTGGCTACTCTTAACGTGATCTCAGGATCCTTGAAGTCATCTAATCTTACCTGTTATGTTTTATCATTGTTTTAATCAGTGTGTATGGTTTTAATCAGTGTGTATGGTTTTAATCAGTGTTTTTGTAGTTGTTTTGTCTTTGCGTGGAGTGCGCTATCTGGGTGGATGGAGCAGCCAAGTAATTTCGTTGTTCCCGAAGGGGACAATGACAATAAATATATTCTATTCTATTCTATTCTATTCTTGTCCTCTACCAGGGATTTTAGACATTGAAGTTCGGATTCATTTGGAGATTTTTGCATAGTAGGGGTAATGAATACCGAACGTATCTCCCCATAGAAACGGCAGCGTAACAAAGCAAATACTTTGAAAGGTGCCTGAATATTTAGCTTCACAACAGTCTTTCTAAAGGGGCTATATATATATATATATATATATATATATATATATATATATAAGAACACTCAAACTCTGGGTTTCCGGATTGCTTTGAAAGATTTATACAATCTGAAGAGAAACCAGAGAATGCTGTGGGCCCAGTATAATAGCACACCATTTACCTCCTTTCTTAGTGGCCATGCCAGATTCTGTAATAGCCTATGAAAAATCTTCTCCCTCAGAGATCGTGTCCATTTTAAAATAAAATTATTTTAACTTGGCGTAATTATTTAACAAGGCCGCTTAAGTTATTAGCCAGTTATCCTCATGCACAGTCTCCATTTTTATTTAAATAAATTAATACAATTACCTTCTACACAATTTTCAGATGTTTTCATGTTACTGGAAAGCTAGCTTTATCTCACTTTTCTTCGGCAACTGTTCCAGTGGCTTTAAAGAGAGGGGGGTCAGCGGGGGGTGCCCAACGATGTTTGGTTTGTTTGCAACTCTCACGCAGCTATGTTTTGTGAAATTAAAAACTGAGGCTGGCTTCCACCATAGTGTGTCGCATTTGGTGGGCTTTTGGTGAGTTTCGTCGGGGCTTGCCAACGAATCGTGACCAAGCACTTTGGGTAAGCTATTCATGGGAAAGGGAAAGGGAGGTCACAAAAGAGTCCTGTGGGTTGTCACACCACTACCTGGAGTCCATGACGTATAATAAAGCTAGAACTGCAATCTCCCGGAGATTGAGCGATATTGCCAGACAAGATGACATAGCTCAAGTGAAACCAGGGATGTTCCTAGGGGACCAGATATATCAAATGACACCAGCCCCCTACCTCGCGGAAATCCACTATGTGGAATACCGCAGACTTCTTACAGCGGCTAGACTAAACGCCCTTGATTCCGCGGTATTGTGGAGAAGGTACAAGGGTGTTCCATACGCCCAGAGAACCTGTCACTGTACTATGGGCGTGGTTGAGTCTACCGAACATATCCTTCTGTCTTGTCCTCTCTATGTAGAACTTAGGCAAAATCTTATAACTCCACTTTTACATCAATCTAGCTTTCTACCCAGAGAAAGACAGGTTTTATATTTACTGAATAATATTACTAGAAATACAGCCTCCCTGGTGGCTAAATTTCTTTTTTTAGCTTCTCAGTGTCGCAAGATTTTAATTGATTGTATCGATATGGGGCTAATTGTTTAGTTCCATTTTATTGTGGATTTATTATGTTTCCTTTTTTCAAAGTCCTCTCAAATGCTTTTAATTCTGTACAAATGTATTCTTCTGACTGACGGTCGAATAAAAGAATGATGATTATGATGGGCTTTTGGTGAGTTTCGTCAAGGCTTGCCAACGAATCGTGACCAAGCACTTTGGGTAAGCTATTCCAAGTGTTTCAGCTAATAGGTTTTTTAATATACCAACACCTACATCACTTCCTGCCCCCACCCCCTGCTCTGTGTTACCTTTATCTGGTCTGTTACATGTGGTTTTTCAATGACACCTTCATTCTAAAGCTCTCTCGGTGAATAATTTGCCACCTCTGCACTGAGTATCCATCACATCACTTTCATATCACCTGGAATGAAAACCTGACTTGACTCAAGTAAGAAAAGGGGGGGGGAGAGAAATCATGTTTTATTGTTTGGAGTCGGCCTTTCCTGGCATGTAATGCTTTCAACAGCCCTTCCATAAACTCTTTGTTTCCACTCTGTATGCATAAAAGCCTCTGTCTGTACCTTCCTAAAGACTACCTAGACTGTTTTCTTTGGCTGCCTCTTGTTTTCATTGAGTTATCCAATTATGCCTAGAGCTTTTTCCCAGAGTTGTTACACTTAATTTAGAACCCACCAATGCATGAGATTAGTTCAAATGATTCTTTCAAATGGGCATTACCTTGCTTTTGTCAACAATGAATATGATCTGGCAAGGAGCAGGCCGTTCACCTGGCTCCATCAGGCCCCTGTGGAACATACTCTCTCTCCCTCTCCCTCCCTCCCTCTCTCTCTCTCTCTCTCTCTCTCTCTCTCCCGTGTCCTCACAGAAACTGGCACCCTTCTCCGGAAGATTAATAAAAATAACACCATTTCTTAAATGTATCCTTGGTAGTCCTATTATTTAGTTTCTTTGAGAGATGGCCACCACCCTCAGTCAGTTTCCATTGGTAAGTTCCCCTCCTGAATCTCTGCAACGTATAGCATGATCAGGGCCGGCGCTTCCATTTAGGCGAACTAGGCAACTGGCTATGGCGCCAAAATGGAGGGAGCGCTGGCCAGCCTGCCCCCCGCCCCCCGCCGCCACCCGCTGCTGCCCCAACCAGTGGCGGAGCGAGCAGGTTGGGGTGAAAACCACGGCAGCGGGAGCACCAAAATGGAGGGGGCGCTGGCCAGCCTGCCCCTCGCCCCCCGCCGCCGCCCGGTGCCGCCCCAACCAGCGGCGAAAATCGCGGCAGCGTGGGGTGCATGGCGGGCAGGGGGCGGGGCACCGTACGTCATGCGCAATGACGTCGCGTGCCCCGCCCCCTCGCCTAGGGCGCAAAAACCCCTAGCACCGGTCCTGAGCACGATGCTCATCATAAGGGCAAATAGTTTGTTAATATAAGAAGCTTGGCAGTTTATGAAACATCCAGATTCAACCCAGACCTCAAAAACCACACACACACACACAGAGAGTGAAGTTGGGTGAAGTGACACTTTTGCTATTTCATTCTGCCAGCTCCCTCACTTGAAGGGGGGCTCCTCTTTTAAAAGTTAAAATTTCCTGTGATCTTCAAAGCTGCCTGAAACTCTACCCATAAGGTGTCCCTCTGCGAAAGGAAGTCAGCTCGACTTATCAAATCTATTTTTGAGTCCTGCTCTGTGTTAAGTGCCCGTTCCTTAAGATTCGCCGGGTCTGCAAGCTTTTACTATCAGCGTATTTATTTCACCTTCTAAATGAAATCCAATTTGAAGCTATTAATATTAATGCACTGAGATAATTCTGATGATGAATTAATAAAACACTTGGCCTCTCAATATGCTGTTTGCTCTTACCGTTTAATGATGCTCTTAACCGGGAGGAGGAGGTTGGAGGGAGAGATAGAGCCGGCTCCACTAGGAGCCTGAAAATTAGAAGCCTCTTCATTGTTTTAGCTTGCTGCTTTAATGGCAATCAATGGCATTGATTTTGGACTAGAAAAGTATTTACTAAATCTTTACCATGTGCTACAATCCCTATTTAGATTCCTGAAGTATCGTCGGGATGTTACACCTGCTTAAAGTATTTTAATTGCCTGCGAATAGCAGGGTCGGGAATATGAAATAGTGTTTTTTAAAAAAACCACTTTCAAATCTTTCTCATTTGTTACTTTTCTCATCAATGAAACGTTGTTGTTTTTTAATAAAATCCCAAAGCTATAAATGGTGGCATTATTAAACTGCCTGAGTGGTAGATACTCTTTTCCTCCCTGAAGACATCATTCTTCTTTAAGAAAAAGCAGGTGCCATGGGTAGTCTCATTATTTTACAAGAACAATCCCAAGCCGCTAAACCATTTGGCTGAGATAAGTCTAATTCGCCCACTTTATACTGCTGAATTACAGACTTGCTTGAAGATATGGGCCTGAATAACATGTGTGACTTTCTAACATTTATCTTATGTTGCAGTCAAAAGAAACAGCAAAACAACAGCAGACTGCTAGTTAAAGTGTGTGTGTGTGTGTAGTGCTTTTTTTCTGAAAAAAAATGTTTAGGGGTACTCTCATTTTCCTACTCATTGAAATACTGCCCCTCAATGATGTGAAACTCAGATTCACAAAATGTTTAGGGATATGCGTACCCCTGATTCCCCTCAGAAAAAAGCACCATATATATAAAATATATATATCTGACATGTACAGTCGGTCGACCGCGATCAACAGGTAGATCCCTGGGTGATCATGGTCGTTTGTGGTCAATCACAGGACCGTATAGGATCGCCGGATAGGGGGGAAAAGAGTATCGATTACTCTGGGTGGCTCCCAATCAAGTGTTAAAAACAATACAGCATTAAATATTAAAAACTTCCCTAAACATTATAATTAATAATTATAATTATAATAAGCATTATAATTTTGTCTACAGGTGCTTGACGAGACCACAGTACCATCGCCAGACTCCACAGTATCTGTCACATTCCTCGTGGCAATTACACTCTTACATTGTGGACTGGCAAGACCATACTTATTATCTCCATATTTATTATTTTTGGGCTCTTTGGAACCTCCAACAGAATCATGTGGGTTGCAAGGGACTTGTTGAACTTTGACGTCGCAGTTTTCCGGTAGAATGTTCCTATATCCTTGCATATTTGTAATTTGATTTGTTTTCCTTATACCATGTATCTTATTGTAGTTATGTATATGTTTAGTGTGTTTTACATGTAAACATTATATTATGTTATATTGAGACCAATTTATCAGCCTGTTACGTTAGTTGTGTGGGTGGTATATAGTTGTACGTAATCTTGGTTCTTTTGGTGTTAGAACTCTGGACCTATGCATTGTCCTGCGCCATCCCTTTGCCTTACCCTGCGCAGGCCATGACACCAGCGGTGCATTGTGATTGACCTGGGATACGATGGACCAACCTGCCTTTGATGTCTGTCAAGGGCTGCAGAAATGAGGGGGTTGCCACCATGCCTGCCTGGGACATAGCTGTCAACCCTCCCTTTTTTTGGTGGGAAACTCCCTTATTCCAATGCCGTTTCCCGCTGCTATCCCGGATTGTTGATATCCCTTAAATTTCCCGGATTTCAAAGGAAGCAGCTCCTCTCCCTCCCTGCCGGCCAGGGAGGCTCCTCAGCTGTGTTGCTCGGCTGCCAATAAGGAGTCTGAGACCGACTGGGGGCGGAGCTTGCATGCCTTGTGCAGCCAGACCCTCACGCCCAACCAGACAGACAGCCTGCCTGCCATCTATGCGCTCGCTCTTTCGCTCACCCGTTCACGCACAGCCTCTGGAGCGCAGGGTGGCGAGGCTACTTGGTGCCATTGCACCGCCCTCGCGGCATCCCTTATTTTCAAATCCGAAAGTTTGAAAAAATCCCTTATTTTCAAATCCGAAAGTTGACAGCTATGGCCTGGAAGGCCAAGCACGTCGCTATGCATGACAACTGCCAAATGTCTGCCAGCTTCCCTGGTTTTACGGGAGCAAATGCAGGAAGCCCCAAACCTCGGGTGGGACAAGCTGTGTTTGCAGTGATGGGTCACTAATTATGCAGGCAGGCCCAGCGTTCATTGTCCTTTGATTAACAGGTTTTCTGCCTCCCTTGCGAAGTCTCTCTCTCCCCCCCCCCTAAGCGCCGTTGTTGTGAAGAGGAAGTATGAGTGTGCCATGAGATTGAAATATCTGCACAATAAATTACAAGGCAGCCTCCCCAATGTGACACACTCCTTTGCAAACTAAACATCTCAAACCAACTCCCATCTGGTGATTACATTAAAAATCCCATCAATACCGGTCAGGATAATCTGCTTCAAGCTTCTGGAGGCCTGAAAAAAAAATTAAACTAAATCCAGCATTTCTAAGTTCTTAAATACACACACACACACACCCATACACACACACCCTGCTTCTCATCACTTTGGGCACCAAACCTTTATATATAATGAAAATAGGATGTTATTGCTTATTCCAATTTTCACAGTGTTTCTGTGCACTGCTCTGCTTCACCAGAAGCGGCTTAGTCATGCTGGCCACATGACCCAGAAGCTGTCTGTGGACAAACGCCGGCTCCCTCGGCCTATAGAGCGAGATGAGCGCAGCAACCCCAGAGTCGTCCACGACTGGTCCCTTTACCTTTTTATCACATGGAGCTGAAGAAAGGAGGAGTCAAAATGAAAGTAGTTCAAGGGCAAAGCTCATCCAGAGCCTAGAGTCAGGAGGGGTAGCGCACTACTTGTAGGGTGGAAGTTGATAGGCAAGAGGGGTCTGGACAGTGTCGTAGGAAGGAGGGTGCGGTGGGTGCAGGTTTTAAGTGCTTATGCTCACAATGTTAAGTAAATAAACCAGAAAATAACACTTGCAACTGTATCTTATTTTTCCTTCTTTTAATAATTTCATCGTGTCGGGGGGGGTGACAAGAAATTTTCCACACCGGGTACCACCTGACCTTGCTACGCCACTGAGTCTGGAGCAAAAGACAGCGATCCTCCCTCCCATCACATCACTGCAATAGTGATTGATGCAGGGGGCGGAGCCACACAGCTCCCTTCCTGACACTGCATTGGTGCAGCTTAACTGGTTGGGACTGAGGTGGGACAGGGTGAATGTAATGTGGGTACATGGGCATGAAAACCAGGTTAATCCACCTGCACCTGACCTCACCACCTCACAGTGTCTGATGAGTGTGTGTGTGTGTGTGTGTGTGTGTGTGTGTGTGTGCACCACATTCATCATGGACATTATTGAGTTTTAGAGGTTGACTGCCAATTAAAGATGGAAGAGTTTGCATTTACCTCATTCTCACTTTCCAAAATGAAACTAAGACCACAACACAGGCAATTTTCAAAATTCGCTATTTTCTGAATTTTCAAATGCACTTCTCCAGCCAAATAATATGTACAGAAATGCATACACTGGGATAAATGAATATATCAGTAAAATAATAATAATTAAGAATGCATTATATCTGGGGGAAATGGCTATGCAAAACTGCATATTTGGCAAAGTTGCATGCAGAAGTGAATATATGTATTAGGAGAAAGTACCATTAAAATGCTGGTGGATATAGAATCATAGAATCATAGAGTTGGAAGAGACCACAAGGGCCATCCAGTCCAACCCCCTGCCAAGCAGGAAGCATATTCATGAGGGGTTTTTTTAAATGCAAACTGATGTGGAAAAGTGCAAGTCTGAACTTAATATTGGAAAAATGAGAAATGGAGAACCTGAAATCGACCTATTCGCCCATCCCAACTTTCTGTGCAACTCGGCCAAAAAAAGGGTTAGCCACTCTGACCTACATCTAGCAGTGCCATTAAGTGTGGTAAAGGTAAAGGTAAAGGTACCCCTGACCGTTAGGGCCAGTCACGGACGACTCTGGGGTTGCGCCCTCATCTCGCTCTATAGGCCAAGGGAGCCGGCGTTTGTCCGCAGACAGCTTCCGGGTCATGTGGCCAGCATGACGAAGCCACTTCTGGCGAACCAGAGCAGCACACGGAAACGCCGTTTACCTTCCCGCCGGAGTGGTACCTATTTATCTACTTGCACTTTGATGTGCTTTCGAACTGCTAGGTTGGCAGGAGCAGGGACCGAACAACGGGATCTCACCCCATTGCGGGGATTCGAACTGCCGACCTTCTGATCGGCAAGCCCTAGGCTCTGTGGTTTAGACCACAGCGCCACCCACATCCCTATGTGGTAATGAAGAGGAAATCTTCCAGGTGTAGTTTCTGCTTGTCTCTGCTTCTGTGCCACACACACACACACACACACACACACACACACACACACAGCTTCTTCTCTCTCCTTCCTGAGTAAATCAATGGGGAGATTTCAGGTAATAATGGACAGGGCCATAGCTAGGGGGTGGAGAAGTGGGCCCCCGTCAGGGGCGCAAGCAATTTTGGGGGGTGCAAAATCAGCTTAAAATGTGTCCATAAATATCCATTATTGCCCCATAAGAAATGGTTTAAAATAGAGGGTGAATTGAATGGGTGGAAGGGGTTTGGGGTTGGAGGAGAGGCCAAAAGAAGAGTTAATTTGTCCGTGGCTAGGGGGCGCAATCTGGACGGTCCTGCCAGGGGCGCAAGATCACCTAGGTATGGCTCTGATCATGGATCACACTGATGTCACTCATGACAAGTGAAGGCAACTGAGAGAGAGAGAGCCATTGAGGGTAATGCAAATAAGCAAACATAATTTTGCTAATGCATGAAATGAAAAAATCCATTGGGGAACAGAGGTGTGTTTTTAGCACTGCCAAGAATATTTGCAAAATTAGCTGAGTAGGGTTGCCCCTGCCGCAACGTACAATAAACTTTTTAAGAAGCACTGCCATAGTGCTCATGGTTATGTAACTCTTGTTTGAGAATCAGTTTTGTCTTGTTTCTGTTAGATCTAGTTTTATGCCTTACCTCCCCCCCCCAAAAAAAAGGTGGAGGAGTAGGTTTAAGTAAGCATCCTCACGGCGCAACACTGCTGGCACTGATGTGTATAAAAGTCTTCCTCTCTGCTTTTAAGGTGATGAAAAGGACAACTCGATCGTGTCTAAATCAGAAGAATCTGATATGATGTCAAAGCCTTTGGCAAAACATAGATTGACTTAATTCTTTCAATAATGAACTTTGGTCTTCAGCATTTAACAACCACAAGAGGGAGAAACCCAATATAAAAGAGAAAATCTCCTTGTTCAGGTTATCTTGACTCTGCTGCAGGCAAAACGTAGAAATATTTTTTTTAATCGAGATTCTTGGCAGCAGCCCTTTCCCAAATGCCAGTATCCATCACTGATGACTGGATCAATAGCTATGTTTTGGCCCCAGTCTCCTGCGAGAGATGGCATGCCATCACTGACAGACAAATATCACAGTTAAGCAAAGTATCCAGCCAGACCTAGTAACATTTTTATTGATTTTTGTTGTGCAAATAATGTCTTTTTGGGCTGAATAAATGGCTTTGAGCCAAACAGTCATTGTTTATGATTCCAAAATGCAATAAAAGGACAGGAAATATATTATAGCCAATGTCTCAAGGCACACAACATAATCATCCTTTGGTGGTGAAAAACTATCCGGCTGAACCCTTGAGTGCATATTTATCCATGCTTAAAGGTACCTGTAGGACTTGCAAATCTTACACCAACTGTCCTGTTAGGAAACAGATGGTATTGCCCTTTAACCTCCCGAATCATGACCAGGGAAAAAAAGCATGGAAAAAATAAGCACTATATTTCTTCAATCAATACAAAGAAAACACTTTATTATATTCCCTTTAAATGAAATATCAGACTTCCTGGAGTTGCATTAATATGCTTTCAAATAGCATGCCCAGACTTCTTTTCTAGTACAAGAGAGTGGTAAAGTATTTCTCACCAGCAATTTTATTTAATTTTATTTTAAGCAGCCTAAAGTTTAACTACTACAAAGAACAGCACTGCCTCCTCCTGCCATCATATATATATATATATATATATATATAGGACGCGGGTGGCGCTGTGGGTTAAACCACAGAGTCTAGGACTTGCCGATCAGAAGGTTGGCGGTTCGAATCCCTGCGATGGGGTGAGCTCCCGTTGCTCGGTCCCAGCTCCTGCCCACCTAGCAGTTCGAAAGCACGTCAAAGTGCAAGTAGATAAATAGGTACCGCTCCGGCGGGAAGGTAAACGGCGTTTCCGTGTGCTGCTCTGGTTCGCCAGAAGCGGCTTTGTCATGCTGGCCACATGACCTGGAAGCTGTACGCCGGCTCCCTCGGCCAATAAAGCAAGATGAGCGCCGCAACCCCAGAGTCGGACACGACTGGACCTAATGGTCAGGGGTCCCTTTACCTTTATATATATTTATATAAACATAAAGAAAAGAAAATCTACCTTGAGGACCTTACAGTCTAAGGCAGGAATAGAGCCCTCCAGATGTTACTAGATTCCAACTCCCATCAGCCCCAACCAACAGTTGGGGATGATGGGAGTTGGAGTCCGAGAATATATGGAGTACCACAGGTTTCTCATTCTTGGTCTAAAGGAACATCTGGCCTGCAGGCTGAATTAGGCCCACTTGACCCATGAGGTCATTTTAGCCAAGTCACACTCATGCCCTCTAAGCAAACAGGAAGCCAGCACACCATTCAGCCTTTCATCTCCAGCCTAGGGTTCAGGAGGCATTAACTTAGCCCAGTGTTTCCCAAACTTGGGTCTCCAGCTGTTTTTGGACTACAATTCCCATCATTCCTGACCACTGGTCCTGCTAACTAGGGGTGATGGGAGTTGTAGTCCCAAAACATCTGGAGATTCAAGTTTGGGAATCGCTGGTCTAGGGCAAGGGATTTTTTTGTTTTTTGTTTTGTATATAAAAACTGAAAACACACTCCAGCCCTGTTTGTTTCAATGGGAAAGTTAAGCAGGAGCTTGAACCTCACCTTTAAAAAAATAATAAAATTTCAAAGTACTTACTTTTCATGAGATTATACAAAGTGTGATTTCTTTAATTTTTGCATTGCTTATTAAAAACATTGGCTGATATCCAACATCAGTTGTTCTTTGCGTAATAGACCCTCTGAAATCAAAAGGATTTTTTAAAGGAGCTTCAGGTCACTTCTCATGAAAAAAGTGACTAGTAAATGTTAATAATAATAATAATAATAATAATAATAATAATATCATCATTGGGTCTACTCTGAGCATGACATAACATTGGATATCACCCATTGTGCTCAGGTTTATGCCATTTCCCCTGTATTAACAGTTGTAAGCACAAATGATTCATAAAAGTGAGAAATCTCGATACACTAGTGAATGGGAGAAAGCGGGGGTATCTGTGGAATAAATGCAGATCCTCCTGGAACAGTGTTGTGAAAATGCAAACCATAAGCTGCTTGAGAAATATTTTATATCTGTCAATTAAGAAGAAATAAACAGCATTAAGCTAGTCGTCTTAAAAGGCTAGTAAAAGGATTTCCCCATAATTCCACACTCTGATTTGTGTGAGGAAAATATCAATAATTCAAACACCTTTCAGAAAAATCAGGAATATTTATTCTCCTCCCTGAAAAGTGTCCGTTCAGCTACAGGAATGTGCCACAGCAGTGATGGGCTGGCTCAGATTCTGATGCTCTCTCTTACATTCTTGAATGCCAGGAACATTAAAATTAACTCTCTACTGATAGCTCTGCTGAACAGACTCTTGTTGTTTTAAAATACTCTTTATGAGCAGTAAATAAAGGCAGCGCCTTAAAAAAAAAAAAAGTTAAAAGCTAGAAATTGAAAGGATTTGTGGAAAGTCTATTGCTTAATTTCCAGCAGCAACACAGAGCAATAATACTTGATTCAATGAATAAGGCCAGGTTCACGGAGAGCAATATTAGCTCTTTAAATATAATGCAATGAGTGTTTTTAATCTGTGATATTTTAATGTATTTTGATATTGTTGGAAGCCGCCCAGAGTGGCTGGGGAGACCCGGACAGATGGGCAGGGTACAAATAATAAATTATTATTATTATTATTATTATTATTATTATTATTATTAAGTGTAAATGCAGAAGGGAGAGAAAAGAAAGCTTAATTGGACTTTTTTATGTATCTAATTTTAAGAAGTATATAATTATATATCAATATTTGATTCCAGGGCAGTACACAATATTAAAATAAAAATGCAAACACTATGCCAGATCCCTCTATCTAGAGGACAGATGGCACCCTAAGTTTCTAGATCTCATGCCTTGAAAAGTAAGGTTGAAAGCATGGGGGCGATTATTACTGGAATTTCAGGAACCAGAGGGGTGGCTTTAAAGGTGTACCAGTGGATAGCAGTGGCGTAAGATGGGGGGCCAGAGGAGAGGTGACCCCAGGCGCAAAAATTCTGATAAAATATCAAAAAAAGGAATACAATATTCAAAATATTTTAATAAAAATATTGGCCTGCCAGAGGCTTACAATCAAACAGAAGTTCATGTTACATTGGTATACATTTTTTTAAATACACTTTATTTATAATTCTTAAAAACAGAACACAATTATACATACAAAAAAACCCCGAAACCAACAAAAATATACAAAAACAAACTAACATAATCTAACAGAAAAAATAAAAATAAAAATAATACCATATACAACAAAAACAAACCATATTAGAAAACATAAAAAGGAACAACATTTAAAATATGACTTCAACTTGTTTGTACATCGCTTCTCTTTTTTCTACTCATTCCTCTTGCTGTCTCTATTACATTTCAGCCTCGTTTAATAATACTCTTCAGAAATATAAACTTATTACAAATCTCCAATGTCTATATATCTATAGTTATCTCCATTTCCATATGTATCTCACTCGTTACATTGGTAGACATTATATCAGGGGTCAGCAAACTTTTTCAGCAGGGGGCCGGTCCACTGTCCCTCAGACCTTGTGGGGGGGCCGGACTATATTTTGGAGGGGGGGGGAATGAACAAATTCCTACGCACCACAAATAACCCAGAGATGCATTTTAAATAAAAGCACACATTCTACTCATGTAAAAACACCAGGCAGGCCCCAGAAATAACCCAGAGATGCATTTTAAATAAAAGGACACATTCTACTCATGTAAAAACACGCTGATTCCTGGACAGTCCATGGTCCGGATTGAGAATGCGATTGGGCCGGATCCGGCCCCCGGGCCTTAGTTTGCCTACCCATGCATTATATCATCATCATCACTGTTATTATTACTCGAACCATTTCACATACATTATCTCAGTAATTTTCACAATAAGGAAATTTTGCCCATGGTGTGACTATTTTCCACCTTCCCATTTCGACTCTCTGGCACCCTATCCGCACAACCTAGCGATTCTAAAACATAGACACGCTTTTACTCTCACAAGATTGAATGTATTGCCCTCGGCTGTACTTGAGGAACGATTCCAACAGATTCCACACAAAAACGCTTATGTCCCTGTGGAGATGGCAGTACCGAATCGGTGGCGCCTGCCCTTCTGGCTTGCACTCTTTATAAAGACTTGAGGAATGAGGTTATCACCCCTCTTCTATTGTCCATTCCGGGTCGCCCAACTACTGCCACACTGTCCTTTCTCTTGGCAGATCAAGATGAGCAGGTGATAGCAAAAGCTGCAAGGTTTTTAGCTGGGGCAATTAGAATGAGATCCACTATTTGGCTACTGATTCAAAACCCTAAAATGTATTTTACATAATCAACTTTTTACTTGTATTTCTATTCTTTGTATATCGTATTGTTGTTCTATTGCTATGGCCGATGGCTGACGCAAATAAAGATTCATTCATTCATTCATACATTATCTCGGTAATTTTCACAACAAGCCTGCAAGGTAGATCAGCATGATTGTCTCCTCATTAATATTGGGCTCTATATTACAGATCAGCATTATTGTCTCCTGCCAACCTAGCAGTTTGAAAGCACGTCAAAGTGCAAGTAGATAAATAGGTACCACTGCAGCGGGAAGGTAAACAGCGTTTCCGTACGCTGCTCTGGTTCACCAGAAGTATCTTAGTCATGCTAGCCACATGACCCAGAAGCTCCCTCGGCCAGTAAAGCGAGATGAGCACTGCAACCCCAGAGTCAGTCACGACCAGGGGCGTAGGAAGTGGAGGCGGGGGGCGGGTCACCCCAGGTTCCATCATGGAGGGGGGTGACAAATTATCAAGGAACAATTACTGCCCTACTAGGGTGGTTCATAAAAAACTTTTTCTTTTTCGAAAATGCCTGCTCCAAAGGTCTTATCTTACTACACTAGGGATTATATAGCTATATATGAAATTTCATGCATATCAGTTAATATCTTGACCCTCCTCCACGAAAATAGCTGTTTACTTGGCTGTTTTCCTATGTCATGAAGGCTGAAATTTCAATTCAGTGGAGCACTTACTGTTCCCAACCCTAACCCCACAGAAAGCCATCTAATTAGACTTTAATTTGATTTTGACATGTTTTTAGGAGGTAATTTAATTATTGTTTGATTTTATTTCAATGTTATGTATCTGATGTTAGCCGCCCTGAGCCCGACTTCGGCCGGGGAGGGCAGGATAGAAATAAAAGTTTATTATTACTTATTATTATTCCTTTGTAAGAAAATAGGATATAACGTAAAACCATTTTTGCAGGTCAGAAAATAAAAAAAATAAAAATCAATGTGTGGGGGGGGTGACAAGAAATTTTCCGCACCGGGTACCACCTGACCTTCCTACCCCTCTGGTCATGACTGGACCTAATGGTCAGGGGTCCCTTTACCTTTATATTACAGATAGAAGGCAGAAGCAGAGAAAGTATTCCCTAGGGCCATACTGTAAAATCTTGGTTCATCTGGTATTTGAAAGAACTGAAATAGCAAAATTTCAGTTGCAGCAAATGAGATGAATCCTCTTTCCTGCAGAAGAAAGAGGGCTTAGTGTTTGAGCATGAGGAGAAAACATATGTACTGTACTGTATAGATTTGGAGCATCATTTGTGGGGAATTCTTCTATGCGTGGCCTCTCTGAAGTAAAGGAGAGCTGTGGAAGAGTGAGCCACACAACACACTGGATACAACGTGTGTATTTTGTCATAGGTGTGTTATGTTCATGTGAGTATATAGCCAATTCCTGCAATCCTTCCACCTAAACACACTCCCTCACCCCAGCACTGACTTCAGAGAGCATGCATGATGGTAGTCAAATGTGCAGGGGCAGTCCATGTGCAAACACATTTTCAGGCAGCTGACCATATGGTGTCTAATGTCCAAGCTAGCTGTGAAAGAAAACCTAGAGGCTTTGCTATTAAACATCCCCAGCTCTGAAAATGGCCTTTTCTCCAAAGTTGAAATGGAGGGGGTTGTTTCTAAAGTCTGCGGTTTCCCTTTGCTCTCTCATATTTCTGCTTTTATTTATTTCCACTTTTTCCCCTTTAGGGGCCCAGGTACAGATGTCAGAAGGAAAACAGAAAAGCTGCCACTTTAGATGATGGGAAACCTTTCTATAAGCCTTAACCCACCAGAGTGTTGGGGCTGTGACATGAAGATAATAAAGAGATGATTGCTACAGAACAAAATCACTTTTTCTAACTAAAGGAGAGTTGAATAGACTTTTTTCCTCCCTTTATAAACCTGCTACTATGGCAAGGTATTTTCCCTTGAGTGCAAGCAATGCTCCTGTTATCTCTCAGGTCAGATCCTCTGCCCCACCTTTCCCCGTCTTCAAGAAGGCAGATGGCAAAACAAAGACTCAGGTACAGATCGCAGCCACAGACAGACTGATGGGTCTGTTATGCTTTGAAAGTCAGTGACAGTCTTGGGCAATGTGGATGGCTTCAGATAAAAGATGGAGACTCAGCACAGCATTTAGAGGCTGCTTTTGCAAACACTCAAAGTGACATATATATTTTTAAAAAGGTAAAATGGTAAAACAAAACAGCAGGTAATAATGGTTTAAAAAAAAAAACCAGCAACAACATGCAAACTACTCAAATAAATAAAAGGCCTGTGGAAAACTGCCAGCGTTCTTTCAGTTGTGTGTTCAGACCCAGAGACCTCCCTCCTAAATAAAGACACATTTGACTCAAATTTTACTTTTGGTTTTTTAGGCCACAACTTTTGGTTTTTTAGGCCACAACTTTATTAATTACAGAAAAGTGAGTGGTTGCATAGGCTCTGGTTCGACTAGCTCCCTGCAACGTGGCAGGTAGCGCTGACCCAGAGCTCTATCACAGGTCAGCCAAGGGTGAACACCTGAGGTAGGTGAAAAGCCTGGGAACAGACTCTGTTCACCTCCCAGATGCTCCCCTGGACTCAGGCACGGGCACAACCCCCTTGGTTGACCAAACCAAGTTGAGTCCCTGGATTCCTTTAACGGAATACCCTTCACATAGGGATGGCGAGAACGTTCTCCCATCCCTATCACATGAACCAGTGCCTATCCGCAACCTTACAAGTTGTGATGAATTGCTATGTGGCAGGCGAAACCCAAATGGCAACAGCCAATCAGCCAAGTGGGGAAATTCCTACCGTGCCCCTGTCCCAATGACAGGTGACACATGACGGCATAGCAAGGTCAATCGCCAAAGGCTCTAAAATTAGGGAGAGGTGGGCAGGTGTTCAGATGCACGAGCCAAAAGAGGAAGGTCTGGGACATGTGCATGGGTTTATATAGGTCCCTCGATCTGTTTACACTGCACCCCATTGGCCAGATTAAATCCAGCAACGAGGGACCTACCAATCGGGTGTTGTGGCTATCCAATAGACCCACCCACAACCAGCAGGTCAGTCTTCAGGTCACACCGCAACACGTGCCCTCTTTGAGGGAGGACCCGATTTGCAGAAAATGAGATGAATCCTCTTTCCTGCAGAAGAAAGAGGGCTTAGTGTCTGAGCATGAGGAGAAAACAAATTGAAGGGGATTGAGGATGAAGAAGCAAGCATGACACTCTGTGCATTTAAAGCACATTGCATCCACCAAGAATACTGGGAAACGTAGTTTGTTAAGAGTGCTGGGAGCTGTAAGTCTAAACTACAGGTTCCAGATTTTGGGGAGGGGTGGGACCATGCACCGAATGTGGTCACAGGGTTGCAACTTTTTAACAGCCATTGCATCCTGGTCATTCTTCCTAGTCCTGGCTTTCTTACCAAACATTGTATTTAGAATTTGCATTTAGGGACAGCTGAGCTTTTGCTTTTGAACGCTGGTCATTGGCCATCACAACAAAGATTTTATTTGATTTATCGTCAGCTGAAGTGCATGTCGATGACAGATTTTGGACTCTAGCAAAATGTTTAACCCATGGCTCATCTATGAGTACTGCTTTTGCAAGACTTGAGAAGGTATATTTCCTTTCCCTACACACCCCAAGTCTGGAAAAAGTATGTGGCATTGGGAAGGGAAGAGAGGATTGGGGAGAGGACGATGGTGGATGCTCAGCCAAACTATTTGCAACAATATTGTCATAGTAACCTATTCCTTGTGGAGTGTGATTATAGGAACCGGGTAGCTAGCAAAGCAGTAGCGAGGGTTTTTTTCCTTCTTCTTCCAGGGTTATCTGGCTTTGAAAGGATCGTGTTCAAACCCTGAAGAGATAAAAGCGAGACTATACAGAATGTAAGCTGGACCGTTAAGCATTTCCATATGACAAACTTCTCTCTCGAGATCTGACCTGCCTGTAGATTCCCCAGTTTACAGATCTGAAGGAACCAGACCCACCCGCTCCTGCCCTAAAGAGAGGAAACTGACTCTGACTCGCTTTTGAAAACTCATTTAAAATTCTCTCTAGAAAGATGCCCCCAATAAAAAAAGAATATATATCCATAAAAACTCAAAAGGGGGGATAAAGAAAAAGCCACACACATAAACACACACCATCGATGGAGGTTTTTAAGAAAGCTTCTCTTTAGATGCAACTATAAAGAGAATACTGTATGTAGACATTTTTGAGAGAAGTTGCTGCCCTCTATAGAAGGTGCTTCTATTTCTCTTTTCACCGGTAATATCCACAGGCATCAATTATTTTGCACATGGTTTATGACATACAAGCAGCTCCCTGTGTCTGCTGGCTTTGGGTGCCTAATGTGAAGCGTATGCAAAAACGATGGATTAATTGGGGACTTGCCAGATCACCTATATAGAGTATGCAGCCTTATTTTCTCATTGTTGATTTCACAAATCCTTTTATACACTAAAAGAGTTAATCATAACAAAGTGAAAATCAGTTAATTACCTTCGTTTGGGCTTCCTCACAGAAAGCCCATCTCACATGGGTCAAGTTCCTATTCCTTGATGGTTTAGTAGAAGAATCTGAAAAGGCTACTGTTCACGTCGCCATCTTGGATCGCTTCCTGTTTTGTGGGATGAGGGTCTTGCGGGGACAGTATGTAATGAATTTTAATATTGTTGAGGAGATATTTGTGTAAAGGCATGGTCCTCACAATAAACTGATACTTACTTGCTTACTAGAATCTGAGAAGAGAGAAGTATTGCACTGGGGTGGGGTGGGAACCGATTTGCTGTCTGTTGGAACTGAAACGGATTCCCCACAATTCTCACCTGTGAATGTTGATGCTGTTCATATCTGACAGGATTTAATGTGCAGCAGTCGATAACTTGTGTGTTTCATCTTTGGATCTTGCCAGAATAAAAACCAGCGAAGAGATTCCAAGAAGCCAAAAGCACTCAGATTTCAACAACTGAGAGAAAATCTTAATGTTGAAATTCAGACTGTTGCATATTGTCGATTTATTCGCCTTTTTAATAGCAAACCCAGGTGGGGAGTGCCAACACAGGTGGATCCAAAACAAAACTGCTGAGAAACAAAAGAAGGAGGTACAAGCATGTTTGGGGAAATCCTGAGGTGTGCAGAAGCACATGTGTGCGCACACACAAACAAAACTTTAAAAACTAAGTAGGCCTATCAATGGGGAACTTGAGGTCTACCCACAACTTCCATGACCCTGTTTAACCTTCCTTGACTCAAACTTCAGAGCCATAGAAAATTAGTCTTGCTCCTCAGTTTGGTTTCTAAAGAACTACCATATCCCAGGTAGAAGTAATGGCCCAGCTAAGCCAGTATTGCCTGACCAGGCAGCCTCCTCAAGGGCTCAGATTCAAGTCTTTCCCAGCCCAGAGACCTGATATCTTTCAGCTCAACATATCAGGGATTGAACCTGAGACCCATACCTTATATATATGCAGAGCACGCGCTGCACTGTTGAGTTGTGATCCCTTCCGTTCTCCTCCCTGAAGGTTCACTAATTAAAAGGTTCACAAATTTGAGGAGTGCCAATTATGTGCAGCTAACATTAGCTCAGCTGTGGACCAAAGTGGGGCCTGCCTATACCCTGTGGGCCTATTCAACAGTCACACAGTTGTGTGCTAGCAAAAGGGGGGGGGTGACTGCTGATAACAGCCGTAGTCATCCGTTTGATGAATCCCCCATGCATTTCCCAATTGCTTTCTGTGTTGCGGAAAGAACAGAAGCTACTCTGGCAAAGCGTTGATGAGAAAATGTGATTCCACTTGACCATTCGCTCCCCATGAAGAGCTGAGGATTGAAGTACGTTCACCAGCATGGTGGCTGCTGGCTGTTTTGACAATCTTCCCCATCCACTGCAAACAGTGGTACAGTTAGGTAATTTTAGATTCTAGGCTTTTTTCTTTTTTTTTAATTATATTTATTGGGTTTAAAAACAAAAAACAAAGAAACTTAACATCATACATAATACATAATACAGAAACACAAACATACATCATAATTTCCCTTTCATTATGACTAATCATGTTGGGGTGACTTCCTCACATCTCCCCTACTGCGTTTCATTGTCAATCATCTTTAGTAATTTCTTGACATCTTTAAATATTATTTGTTATTATCACTTATATCCTTTTCTTGTAATAGTCTTAACCTAAAATCATAAATCTATATTACTTAAACCTATTTTTCTACTCTGTAAGCTGTCATTTCTTCCAACTTTTTTCAGTCTTTAAATCTTACAACAGTTTTTAAATATACTTTAATTTTTTTCCAGTCTTTTTCCATCGTCTCCTCCCTCTGGTCGCAGAGTTTTCCGGTCAGTTCGGCGAGTTCCATATAGTCCATCATTTTCATCTGCCATTCTTCTATCGTTGGTAAATCCTGTGTCTTCCAGTTCCTTGCAATCAAAATCCTAGCTGCTGTTGTGGCATACATAAAAAAAGTTTGATCCTCCTTAGGGATTTCTTGGTTCACCATTCCAAGTAAAAAGGCTTCTGGTTTTTTAGTAAATGTGTTTTTCAACACTTTTTTCATTTCATTCTAAATCTTTTCCCAGAAAGCCTTTATCCTTGGGCAGGTCCACCACATATGATAAAATGTCCCTTCCACATTCTTACATTTTCAACATTTATTGTCCTGCAAATGATAGATTTTAGCAAGTTTGACTGGGGTCAAATACCATCTGTAAATCATTTTCATAATGTTCTCTCTTAGTAAATTACATGCTGTAAATTTAATTCCTTTCTTCCACAGTCTCTCCCAGAATTTTAGATTCTAGGCTTAATGGTCTTATAGCAATGTACAGTATTTTCCTGCGTATAAGACTACTTTTTAACCCAGGAAAATCTTCTCAAAAGTCGGGGGTCGTCTTATACGCCGGGTCGTATTTCTTATACGGTGAGTATATCCCAAACTCCATATTTTAACTGGAAAAGTTGGGGGTTGTCTTATACGCCCAGTTGTCTTATATGCCGGAAAATACGGTATATTATTCATTTACTTCAGAATGCGGTAAGCCTGACCAGCTTCCTTTGGGGGCTTCCTGCTCATTCTACTGAATGAAGCCCTGGGCTTCTGAATAGAGCCCTAGCAGGGACACCAACTCCAGGGGCCAAGCGTTTTTGGCCCTCCAATATTAAATGTACAGTGCAGATAGGACCTTAGAATTCATATATTTAAGCGTGCCCTAGGTAAGGGCCAGAGTCTATTCTGTGTTCTGTAGTAGAAACCATTCACACCTTAGTTCCTAGGTATAGTGGCTGGGGCAGCCCAGCCAGATGGGCGGGGTATACATATTATTATTATCAGTGCTTTTTTCCTTTAAAAAATGTTTACGGGTACTCTTATTTTGACTCAAGAAAATCACCATTTTCTAGTTCAAATCGGGGAAAATAAATACAGTAAATGGACAAAAGTACAAAGAATATGTGTGATCCAGGTGGCGCTGTGGGTTAAACCACAGAGCCTAGGGCTTGGTGATCAGAAGGTCGGCGGTTCGAATCCCTGCGACGGGGTGAGCTCCCGTTGCTCGGTCCCTGCTCCTGCCCACCTAGCAGTTCAAAAGCACGTCAAAGTGCAAGTAGATAAATAGGAACCGCTCTGGCGGGAAGGTAAACGGCGTTCCCGTGCGCTGCTCTGGTTCGCCAGAAGCGACTTTGTCATGCTGGCCACATGACCTGGAAGCTGTATGCCGGCTCTCGGCCTATAGAGCGAGATGAGCGCCGCAACCCCAGAGTCGGACACAACTGGACCTAATGGTCAGGGGCCCCTTTACCTTTACCTTTACCTTACAAAGAATATGCATTACCTCATATTACACAGTTGACAGCTCACAGTAACTTCCACATTGGCACGAGGTTGCGTGCACTAACATCTTCTCGACTTTCATCGGTAAAACACCACACATCCACATTCCACACTGCTTCACACATTAAATGCTCGCTTCTGTCTGAGGAAACACCAGGAAAGGAAAAGAAGCTGCCATCGGAGGTGGTAACAATGAAACTGACCAATCACCGTGCTAGATTCCAACTCCTACTTCACACATTCAACGCCCGCTTCCATCTGAGACTCAGAAAACACTGTGACAGGAAATGAGCCCGACATCGGGGGTAGCCACGGAACTGACGATTCACCGTGCTAGAGAGGAAACTAAATTTTTTAAAATTTGTTTAGGGGTATGCGTACTCCCAGAAAAAAGCACTGATGATGGTGTTGATGATTTCACATACGCAGACGTACAATACTAGCCCAATACGTCGTGTTGCCTGATGAAGTGGAGCCCAAAAGGTACTCCCCACTCACATGTTAGGGCCAGTAAAGGAGCTTTCAAAGATGTCTTGCCGCACCGTTCAGAAACAATGCCCACTTCCACCCAGCTCCCACAATGATGCCCCTGGATATGTATCATGCCATCATTACTTTATGGGAGTGGCCGCCGGGACCACATAACACCGGTCCTGAGAGATCTACATTGGCTCCCAGTACGTTTCCGAGCACAATTCAAAGTGTTGGTGCTGACCTTTAAAGCCCTAAACGGCCTCGGTCCTGTATACCTGAAGGAGCGTCTCCACCCCCACCGTTTAGCCCGGACACTGAGATCCAGCGCTGAGGGCCCTCTGGCGGTTCCCTCACTGCGAGAAGCAAAGCTACAGGGAACCAGGCAGAGGGCCTTCTCGGTAGTGGCGCCCGCCCTGTGGAACGCCCTCCCATCAGAGGTCAAAGGGCTCAACAACTACATAACATTTAGGAAATACCTGATGGCAGCCCTGTTTAGGGGAGTTTTTAATCTGTAACATGTTAATGTATTTTAATATTTGCTGGAAGCTGCCCAGAGTGGCTGGGGAGACCCAGCCAGATGGGCGGGGTACAAATAATAAATTATTATTATTATTATTATTATTATTATTATGCTTCTCAGCTGAATGTGTGTACAGTCCAGAAGAACACTCCAGCGCTTCAAGTGAGCTAGACGTTCTCTCTCTATGATGCCGTGGCTGTTCGCACATGCAAGTCACGGTTTGCCCTTGCAATCTCCAAGTGTTAAGCATGCATGTGTGGACAAACTTTCAGTCCTTTCCTTTTCTAATCCTACCTGTGCTAAACTACCCCTTCTTTCTTGCAGCCATTGCAGACCCTGTTGATATTCAGTCAGGGAATCTCATGCTATTTCTTACTATCCATCCAACCTGAACTGCTTTATCTACACTTTGGAAGACCGGTCTAATTTGTTAAATTAGCAGGGCAGTTTCAATGATCTGAAGGTAATATTTAAATCCTCTGGTAGCAAAAATGTGACTTATATCTTCTATCTCTCAGTATTTAATATTGCAGTAGGGAAGGTGGGGGGACACACAGTACTCACTTTGTGTTTTATCGCCAGCTACTCAGTCAAAGTAGAATTCATAACAGATAGAGACAAATCATCTGATGGCAGAGGTTAAAAGAAACCTGTTACTATGACTACAGATAGGGTCAGATAACAAAATGAACAGCTACTTTTGATCTTCAAAAAACCCTTTTTCCTTTGCTCTCTCCTCTGTTATCTGGACCACTCCATCAAACACCTAGCAGATAACAGAGTTGAAAACCCAATCGACCTTCAAGGAAGACCAGACAAGTTGGAAAGTCTGTGTAAAGGTTACTCTTACAGTGGAAGGGCCTGTGATGACATTTTTGTATATGTGTATGTGCCTGTGTATTTATGAATTTAACTAAAGCAACAGGCTGCAGTTCAAAAGGGGTTACCGGTGTGCTTAATGTCAGTCCAGAAATGCAGTCTTGACAACTGCGCACGTTTCAAGGAAATAAAAGCCCAAATAAAAAAATGCAGAAAGGGGGAAATCTGCAATAAGCCATGTGCATATTTCAGGCATTATTATTATTATTATTATTATTATTATTATTATTAGTTTATCTTGTTAGTCCATTGGGGGGGGGGATCTAAAAGACACACAGGACTTTCATTAAAATGTCACAAAATACTTAGCAAGCTTTTGAGTTCTCCAGAACTCTTCTTCAAGCAAAATTTTAAGGGGTCAGGGGAGGGAAAGAAACAGGGCACGATGCTGATGCCCTGAAGACTGTGATTTGTCTTAAGATGAGTACTGACTTGGATTACAACCTACTTCTTCAGCTTCAGTAGTGGAAATTAGGAAAAAGGGAAGCAAGATACTTGCCCATCTGAAGAAATAAGTTGCAACCTATAAAAACTTCTTCCCCTCCCTGGAAAAGACCCTGATGTTGGGAAAGATGGAGGGCACAAGGAGAAGGGGACGACAGAGGACAAGATGGTTGGACAGTGTTCTCGAAGCTGATGGATTGGTGGTCCAATTTGGTAAAAGTCACCTTCATATTTGAAGGAAATCAGCCCTGAGTGCTCACTGGAAGGACAGATCCTGAAGCTGAGGCTCCAATACTTTGGCCACCTCATGAGAAGAGAAGACTCCCTGGAAAAGACCCTGATGTTGGGAAAGATTGAGGGCACAAGGAGAAGGGGACGACAGAGGATGAGATGGTTGGACAGTGTGTGCTGGTCCCGAGGGATATCCGATAGGCAAGGTCTAGTCCAGTCCAAGGTCAGTCCAAGCCAGAAGTCACGAAGCCGAGGTCACGAAGCCGAAGTCACGAAGCCGAGGTCAGGAAGCCGAAGTCACGAAGCCGAGGTCACGAAGCCGAAGTCAGGAAGCCGAAGTCAGGAAGCCGAAGTCAGGAAGCCGAAGTCAGGAAGCCGAAGTAACAAAGCTGAGGTCAGGAACGCAGGAACCAGGAACAGGAACTAGGCAGCACCGATGTTGCTCCTGCAACTTGGGTCTGGGACTGGCTGGCTTTTATCTGCCCCGAGGCAAAGGGCGGCTCCGATCCTCAGGTGCCTCTCCTCTCCTGGCTTGGAGGCGAGCACTTCTCCTGCGGGAACTTAGTTCCCTTCGCCTCTCTGCCCTTAGCCTTTGCAGCTCAGGAGAAGCTGGAGGGTTACCAGACCCAGAGGCAACCTCAGCTTCCCCTGACTGGGTGGGGAGTGGAGCACCTGCAGGCAATGAGTCCTCTGCTCCATCAGAGGCCAGATCAAACTCAGCCGATGCCTGCACCTGAGGATCTAACACAGGTGAGTCCCCTTCAGACTCAGGCCCCAGCCCTGGCTCTGCTGGTTCTGGAGGCAGGGAATCCTGTGCAGGCTGGGATCCCTCAGGTTCAGCGTCTGAGTCTGAATCCCAGGCCATCACACCATCCCCCCTCCCAGGCCCCCCCCTCAACCGAGGGGCTGGACCAGGCTTGCTGGGGTAAGTTGCATGGAACTCACGGAGGCAGGCAGGCGCATGGACGTTTTCCGCTGGTTCCCATGAACGATCCTCGGGCCCATACCCCTTCCAGTCGATGAGGTACTGGAGCTTCCCCCTGCGGTACCGGGAGTCGAGAATGTGCTCCACCTCGTACTCGGGCTCCCCCTGAACCAGAACTGGCTGCGGTCGTGGACGGTCTGGGTGGAACTCATCGGGCGGGGCGACCGGACTGAGTAGGGACCGGTGAAATACTGGGTGGACCTTAAGGGTCGCGGGTAATCGGAGACGGAATGCCACAGGAGAGACCCGGTCCACGATCGGAAACGGGCCGGTGAAGCGGGCATCCAGCTTCCGCGAAGGCCGAGAGGGGTGCAAGTGGCGGGTGGAGAGCCATACCAGGTCACCGACACGGAGTTCCGGCCCCTCCTGACGGTGACGGTCGGCCTGGGCCTTATACGCGTCCTTGGCCTGGCTCAGTTGCTCTGTCAGAAGCTGCTGCTGCGACTGGAGCTCTTGTAGCCAGTCTGTCACTGCGGGAACTGCGGATGCCGGCAGCACACTTGGAAACAACCGCGGGTGGTACCCACAATTCGCCTGAAACGGGGTCTGTTGGGTGGAAGCGTGCACTGCGTTGTTATACGCGAACTCGGCCAACGCCAGGTGGTCGACCCAATCGTCCTGGTGGAAGCTGCAGTAGCACCGGAGGTACTGTTCCAACACCGCGTTTGCCCGTTCGGTCTGTCCATCCGTCTGTGGATGGTAGGCCGAAGATAGGCAGACCTCCGTCCCGAGAGCCTGATGTAGAGCGCGCCAGAACCGGGAGGTGAACTGGGCACCACGATCGGAGATCAAACGTTCCGATAGACCATGTAAGCGGAAGACGTGTTGCAGGTACAGTTGCGCCGTCTCCTTGGCTGAGGGTACAGACGGGCACGGGGCGCAGTGCACCATTTTAGTGAAGTGGTCTGTGAATACCAGGAGGCAGGTACACTGACGGGATGGGGGTAGGTCTACCACAAAATCCAATGAAACCGTGTGCCACGGACGAGGGGGAACTGGCAGTGGCTGTAGCAGTCCCGCAGGTCTCCCGGTCGATCCCTTGGCTCGCCGGCAGACCTCGCACCCCCCAATGTACCGTGCCACGTCGGCCTTCAAGCGGGGCCACCAGAACTCCCGGCTGACCAGGTGGGTGGTCCGATACCTCCCGAAGTGGCCAGCTGCCGGGGCGTCGTGTGACATTTGGAGTACCTCGGCCCGCAAAGGCCCTGGTGGGATGTACAACCGACCACGGTGCATCAGCAAACCCTGGTGCACAACCAGTTCTGGGTATCGAGGACATGATCCACTGGCCAATTCCTGAATCCGTTCCTGAGCCCACGCGTCGACCCGCTGCTGCTTCCGCACTCGGTCCAGTAGCGACTCAGTCTCATGGACAGCCAGGAAAGCTGCTGGTGGGATGATCGTTGTTGGGGCCGCCTGCTGCACCGTCTCTGCAATGTCCTCCGGTTTCCGGGACAGTGCATCCGCCTTCTGGTTTTGGGAGCTGGGGATGTAGCGGATCCGGAACTGGAACCGGGAGAAGAACAGTGCCCACCGGATCTGCCGCTGGTTTAGCCTGCGGGTGGTCTGGAGGTACTCCAGATTCCGGTGGTCGGTTCTCACTTCCACCGGGTGTCGTGCCCCCTCAAGATGATGGCGCCAGACCTCAAAGGCCACCTTGATGGCCAGTAGTTCCCGCTCCCACACGGTATAGTTACGCTCCGCCGGAAGGAGCTGCCGGGAGTAGTAGGCGCAGGGTAACAGTGGCGCATCTGGTCCGTGTTGCTGGGACAAGACGGCACCGAGAGCCGTACTGGAGGCGTCAGTCTCCACCACGAAGGGACGAGAGGGATCAGGATGCTGCAAAATTGGCGCCTTCTGGAAACAGGCTTTCAATCCCTGGAATGCCACCTCAGCCTCCTCACCCCAGGCGAAGGGCGTCTTGGGGCGCAGCAGTCGGGTCAACGGGGTGGTGCGATGAGCATAGTCCGCAATGAATGTCCGGTAATAGTTGGCGAACCCCAAAAACCGCTGTAGGTCCTTGCGATTCCGCGGCGCCGCCCATTCTCGAACCGCAGACACCTTCCCGGGGTCCATCTGCACCCCGTCAGGGGAGAGTCGATGTCCGAGGAAGTCCAGTGACCGCTGGTGGAACTCGCACTTGCTGAGCTTAGCGTACAGGCGGTGCTCCCGCAAGCGCTGCAACACGGTCCGGACATGACTCTCGTGGCGAGCTGGGTCACGGGAATAAATCAGAATGTCATCGAGGTACACCACCACATACTTGTCGAGCAAGTCCTGGAACACGTGGTTGATGTACCGTTGGAACACCGCGGGCGCGTTGCATAGTCCGAACGGCATGACCAGGTACTCGAACTGCCCATAACGGGTCCCGAATGCGGTCTTCCACTCATCCCCGGCACGGATCCGAATCAAGTTGTAAGCCCCCCGGAGGTCCAGTTTGGTGAACATCTGCGCCCCTTGCACCCGCTCCAGCAACTCTGCAATTAGGGGCAAAGGATACCGGTCTGGGATGGTGATCTTATTCAGGGCTCGGTAATCATGGCAGAGGCGAAGCTCCCCACACTTCTTCTTAACGAAGAGTACTGGAGCGGCGGTGGGAGAGGTAGAGGGCCTAATGAACCCCCGCTCCAAGTTCTTGTGAAGGAAGTCCTGTAAGGCTTCACGCTCTGGCTCCGAAAGAGAGTATAGGCGACTCACAGGCAGGGGCGCCCCAGGCTGGAGGTCTATGCCGCAGTCGAACGACCGATGAGGAGGCAGCCGGTCTGCCCCCTGTTCCTCGAACACGTCTACGTAGTCCCGGTACACGGCGGGGAGCGTTGACGCAGCCTCCCCCAGGGAGGTGGCCGAAAGCATCTCGGACTGAGCAATCGAACCCGAGTCTGGGAAGCGTACAGTTCGATTGACCCAATCGATTTGCACATTGTGAGACTCCAGCCAGTCCATCCCCAGCACCAGGGGAAACCGGGGCATGGTGGCAATGTCCAGGGTGCGTACCTCCCGGTGCTGCTGGTGGCACAGGACCAAGGGCTGGGTCTCCCGAGTAACGGCGCCTGACCGCAAGAGCCGTCCGTCGATTGCCTCCACCTGCACCGGTTCTGGCTTGTTCTGGAGCGGCACCCGATGCTGAGCGGCGAAGGCAGAGTCCATGTAGGAGCGGGTTGCCCCTGAATCCACCAGAGCGTGGGTGAGAATCCAGGACCCGCCTGGGGGGTATAGACGCACCGGGATCATGAGGTGTTGCAATTCCACTGGTGAGGGCCCATCATGTGATGCTTGGGACCCCAGATAGCCTGGGCCATTGGCTACTGGGGTTGGCGGTTTCCCTGCGGCTGGCGTTTCTCGGGGCAGGTTCGGGCGTAGTGTCCACTCCCCCCGCAGTAGAGACACAGGTTTCCCTCCCGACGTCGTGTCTTCTCCGATGGGGAGAGGCGAGGCCGTGCTGCCCCGTGCTGCATCGGCTCCTCCAGTGACTCGGCTCTGGCCGTGGAATTGCTGGGGAGCACTGGAGTCGGGCGCCCAGAGTGCTGGCGGACCCGGGCCTGGCGCCGATCCTCCAACCGATCGTCTATCTGTAGACTCCGTTGGATGAGGGCCTCCAGCGTGGCGGGGCGATCCAAGGTGGCCAGCTGGTCCAGTATCTCATCCGAAAGCCCCTCGAGATACTGGTCCCGAAGTGCGGAATCGTTCCAGGTCAAGTCCTGCGCCAACAGCCGAAATTCCGTGGCATAGGCGGCCACTGTGGACTTGCCCTGTTTCAACCGCCGAATTGCCCGATTGGCTTGACTCGCCTTCTGAGGGTTGGCGAACGCGGTTTCAAAATGGTTGCAAAACCCCATATAGTCTGTCAGCAAGGGGGAGTCTTGTCGAAGCAGCGGCAACGCCCACTTGGCCGCCTGGTCCTTCAGCAAGCTGATCAGGAAGTGCACCTTGGTGCGGTCGTCGGGGAAATCCCGGGCTCGCCCCTGAATATACAGTTTGGCCTGGGCGAGAAACATGGGAAAGCTGCCAGGGGACCCATCGAATTTTTCTGGCAGGGCCACTGGGTACTTGCCTGGAGCTGGGGCGCCGGCACCAGGAGCCGGTAAGGTGTCCAAACGCTGCTGAAGCGCCGTAACCGCATTGCTTAACTGCTGCACTGTGTGGGTCAAGACCTGGTTCTCCTGGGCCAATGCCACCAGCGCAGCCGCCTGGTCAGTCATGACGACAGGTTCCTCCCGAACGCACCCCAACGAAGGGGGAGTGCGGGTGTGGCAGGAGCAAACTGTGCTGGTCCCGAGGGATATCCGATAGGCAAGGTCTAGTCCAGTCCAAGGTCAGTCCAAGCCAGAAGTCACGAAGCCGAGGTCACGAAGCCGAAGTCACGAAGCCGAGGTCAGGAAGCCGAAGTCACGAAGCCGAGGTCACGAAGCCGAAGTCAGGAAGCCGAAGTCAGGAAGCCGAAGTAACAAAGCTGAGGTCAGGAACGCAGGAACCAGGAACAGGAACTAGGCAGCACCGATGTTGCTCCTGCAACTTGGGTCTGGGACTGGCTGGCTTTTATCTGCCCCGAGGCAAAGGGCGGCTCCGATCCTCAGGTGCCTCTCCTCTCCTGGCTTGGAGGCGAGCACTTCTCCTGCGGGAACTTAGTTCCCTTCGCCTCTCTGCCCTTAGCCTTTGCAGCTCAGGAGAAGCTGGAGGGTTACCAGACCCAGAGGCAACCTCAGCTTCCCCTGACTGGGTGGGGAGTGGAGCACCTGCAGGCAATGAGTCCTCTGCTCCATCAGAGGCCAGATCAAACTCAGCCGATGCCTGCACCTGAGGATCTAACACAGGTGAGTCCCCTTCAGACTCAGGCCCCAGCCCTGGCTCTGCTGGTTCTGGAGGCAGGGAATCCTGTGCAGGCTGGGATCCCTCAGGTTCAGCGTCTGAGTCTGAATCCCAGGCCATCACACAGTGTTCTCGAAGCTACCAACATGAGTCTGACCAAACTGTGGGAGGCAGTGGAAGACAGGAGTGCCTAGCGTGCTCTGGTCCATGGGGTCACGAAGAGTCGGACATGACTAAATGACTAAACAACATAAAAACTTCTGCTGCATTAAAACATAGCTGGAAGAGGTGTTACTGAATTCATACTGTGTCTGGCACACTGTTTACATGGGTAGGACAGTGGCTGTCCTCATGCACAGCTGTTTAGCATGCTGAGAAGAATGCAATTTATGTGGGTATGATGGCAAGTGGGGAGAGTTGTTCCCACTCACCAACCCTTATTTTCCCTTATTTTCAAATCTGAAAGTTTGAAAAAATCCCTTATTTTCAAATCCGAAAGTTGACAGCTATGCCATATATGTCATAGCCATGTATGATGCCATGTATGATGAAAGTCAGGTTCCTGTATTCTTCTTGTAATATATCCATAAATATACACCCCACCCCAATGATTCTAGTCAATAATATCCCTCCTTCTGACTACCCTTTCCTTACAATCTTCTATAAACCAGAGCTTTCTAAATAGTTCACCTTATAGCACACTGGAGCTGAGCTTAATAATTTAGTAGAAAAGTTTAAATTCAGCCCATGTGTGTAGTCTAAAGTGTGTGTACAGCAGAGTTGTACCTTTAAAATGGAAGATAAAAAATTCATATGAAAATCATCAAAGAACAAGGCTTGCTATTTTAATTTTTTTTTAACAAACTAGGAACATAGCCTCTTTTGCTCCTTTGATAAGTGTCATAAAAATTTAACATGACTAATTTCTGCCTGCAGTGATTCTTTCATATTAGACATTTATTTACACAAATTACTGGTACTAAATTGAATTATATTCTTGCAATTCCATCCACAGAACACTTTCAATGTTTAATAGAAACACATCACTTTCTTGCTTACATTATGAAATCAAAGTTTATATATAACATGACTTTAAATGAATTTGCTTCAAGGAACTGGAGTATCAATTCTTTGTTTACCTACAGTAATGATAGGCAGTACATAAATCCATATATAATCTAGGCTTTCTGTTTAGTACAGTGATGATGCACAAAAGGTGTAAACTTAGGCTGTTTTCATAAATGACACAAACTGTTATTTGCATTTCTCACATCTGTAATTCAAATGAACAATCTACCTTGGCCAGAATGCTATAACGAATTTAAACATGGCGCATGAGTCCCCCTCTCCAGTGCATGCAGTTAACTGAGCCATGAGCTAAGAAAGAAGAGTGAACTGAAACAGTGTGCGCACATCACTTTTCCCCAAGGATGGGGAACCTTCAGATCAACGGCCACATTCGCTTCTGGGGGCCACATGCTGGGTGGGGTCAGAGATGAAAGTGGGTGGAGCTATGAATGTAAATTTTACCTTTAATACACACCACACCCACGCGCTCTTCTCTGTCATCCATACAGGGAAGCAAGAAGCATGGTCAGAGTTCAAGGATGCATTCCAGAAAGATCCAAGGTGGTTGCAAAGTAGGGTTCACTTTGGCAGAGTGATGGGAGGAAGCACTGCCCTCACTCCAGTGGCGTAGTGTGGGTTGCCAGTGCCCGGGGCAGGGAGGGAGAGAAACATATGGAGTACACATGCACGTTCAACTGCCTTGCCTTGTCCATATCACTCATGAGATTGCAGCTGCAGAGATAAGAAAAGAAGAGTTGTTCCGTTATCTAGAGGTCACTTCCTTGTTTGCATGGGGGATCCATTTTCAATGGAGCCCTATGATCAGGGCCGGTGCGTCTATTTAGGCCAACTAGGCAACTGCCTAGGGCGCCAAAATGGAGGGGGCGCTGGCCAGCCGGCCCCCCGCCCGCCGCCGCCCGCCGCCGCCCGGTGCTGCCCCAATCAGTGGCAGAGCAAGCAGGTTGGGGCGAAAACCGCGACGGCGAGGCCAGCCTGCCCCCCGCCGCCACCCCAACCAGAGGCGGAGGAAGCAAACTGCGGCGGCGAGGGGTGCCCGGCAGGGCAGGGGGCGGGGCACCGCTCCGCTACATGCGTCATACGTAATGACATCACGTGGCGCCCGCCCCCTCGGCGCCAGAATTGCCTGCACTGGTCCTGCCTATGATAGAAGCCTGCAGCTGTATTGAGGCAGCACCGGGTGTTGAAATTTTGCACCCCGAACAAATTTGTGCCTGGGGCAACCACCCCTGTGCCCGTCCATGCTATGTCACTGTCTCACTCTGAATTGGTTTTGTGACATCATCATCCTTTGGGTCCTTCTGCAAGTGGTTTTAATGAGGTGACTGTTAAATACTGATTTAAACAAAGGTGTAGTGGAAGCGAGATTATTCTAAGCATATCCTACTGTATAGTGCTGTCACATCTGAAAGCGCTGAGCTCAAAACACCTTACCTTTGGCTGGATCATGCCCTTAATAAATAGATCACCATGTATTCTCTTTCTTGATTTCTACATGTCTGATCATTCAAAGCTCTGCATGATAAAGTTCCTCTTTTAGTGTGCAGAGATACGGTTCCCCTAAACCTTTTGAAGGAGATGCTCTATATAAACAAAGGAAGCTATTGGGTTTCACAGCAACATAACTTTGTCAATGATGTAAGGCTTAATGTTATTAAAGAATAATTAAGGAGCTGAAGTGTGGTCTTTTATGCTTGCTAATCTTGGTCACTGCTATACACACAATTGTTTGTTAAATGGCAAAGTTTATTGATTTGGCAAATTCCGCCCCACATTGTATATTTCCATCCAGCCGGTGTTCCTCTGCGCGGTTCAGCATTTTTAAATGTCAACAGCAAAGTATTATTGATCTGTAATTAAAAGTGCAGAGGAAAAATTAGCATAGTAGAAGTTTAAGGTCATTAGTACAAGTACTGTTAGACAATTATTTAGCTTGTTTTAACATTTATTTCCTTCCCAGGTATTGACACCCAGTACGCTTTCTGCTGAAACATTTTCATCTTGCTAAAAAGGCACATATAGCAATTGCGACTCATTGGCAATGCAATAGGATTTTGGTATTTGACTTTCAAGCTGATGTGGCAGTTCTGAAAGGTAATCTCATCTGATGGATCATTTTCAAGTACGAGTAGGACTAGGTGTTTTGACATATACTACAGCTGCTTCAATAACCAAATTTGTATTAATTGCATTAAAGATGCTTCTATGTTCCCATTATGAATAAAAACAGCAACACCATATACTGAACTTTCCCTGGTACCATACAGAGCTGAAACTAATTTACATCCCAAAATCCTCTTTTTCAAATGTCGGTGTCAAATATTATTGAGCTATTCTCTGAATGACGGGATATTTGCCAAATATTTAAGTTTCTGCATTTGACACTGAATATTTGATTTTAATGTTTAATCTCACAGTTGTTGATAGCTGACATGCAATGGCATTAGTATTTGACAGTATTGATAGTTCCTGCACAACGGTATGTCACCGTGGTTTCTACCCTTCAGGAAACACTTTTCACATTTGCTTTTCTGCAAAGGAACATGCCCTTGCGGAGATTTCTCAGGTTTAGTCTAGTGTGCGCACTCGGTTCTCATGGGGAATATATGTGAATAAAAATGCACCTTAGAACACACTCAACATTCTCCTGTGGATGTGGATCAAGTATTTTGACTTTCAGCAAGCTTGGGACGGGGGTGAATGAGTCAGAAGCTCATTCAATCCGGATTTATTGAATTTTAAAGGATGGGATTTTTCCAAGAGCTCTTTAATGATCTGGTGTGCTGCCATTGCCTTTTTCTCTCAGCTAATCCTGCTTCCCCCATTTTGGTACCCAATGTAGTGGTGTCCAATGCTGTAGAATCATAGCTGTCAACTTCCGGATTTGAAAATAAGGGATGCCACGAGGGCGGTGCAATGGCACCAAGTAGCCTCGCCACCCTGCGCTCCAGAGGCTGCGCGCAAACGGGTCAGCGAAAGAGCGAGCGCGTAGATGGCAGGCAGGCTGTCTGTCTGGTTGGGCGTGAGGGTCTGGCTGCACAAGGCATGCAAGCTCCGCCCCCAGTCGGTCTCAGACTCCTTATTGGCAGCCGAGCAACGCAGCTGAGGAGCCTCCCTGGCTGGCAGGGAGGGAGAGGAGCTGCTTCCTTTGAAATCCTGGGATTTTAAGGGATATCAACAATCCGGGATAGCAGCGGGAAACGGCATTGGAATAAGGGAGTTTCCCGCCAAAAAAGGGAGGGTTGACAGCTATGCTGTGGCTGCTGGGTTGCCTTCAAGGAACCTTAGGATTCCCCCATTAAAACACACGCAGGTCCCACTTTACGAATGTTTGCTATGTAAAAATTCACTTAGCGGAGCCCAACGAATTAGTACCCAAACCTTGCCATACACAACACAAATTCAGATATCCAGATAGCATTTTTTAACTTCTGTTTGCATTTTGCTGCTTGACTGAGGAACAGAGGAAGGGAGGGAGAGCAACTGAACAAATCAGAGAGTATTTGTAATGGCTTTTCCCAGGGTTTTTGGCGGGGGGGGTGTGTGTGTCAAATTTCCTTAGTTGGGAATGCATTATAAATTTTCCCATAGGGATAAATGGAAATTGTTGACTCATTATGCAAACATTCATCTAAAAAATGATTTCCATGGAATGCGTTGTCTGTAGTAAGTGGGACCTGTGTGTAGTAAAATATGCCCTAGAGCAGTGATGGCTAACCTTGACACTCCAGATGTTTTGGGACTACAACTCCCATCATCCCTGACCACTGGTCCTGTTAGCTAGGGATGATGGGAGTTGTAGTTCCAAAACATCTGGGGTGTCAAAGTTAGCCATCACTGCCCTAGAGTGTTTCAGGTCGGGGGGGGCAGTTTCCAAACAGCACCGCCACTATCCCACTCAGTGTGGTCTCCTGATTTTGAAATGAAGAGCTCTAAGGGATATGGGGGTAAATGGGGGAGTGTCCAAAATTCCACTGAGCTACCACAAATCTCTTGGGTCAGCCCTAAGCAGCCCTTTGAATGTTTAATTCCTCAAGAGATATACAAAAATGTGTCACCTAGCCCTGGCCTAAGAAACTGCAAATGAGATTATAAAACTGTCCTTCGGTAAGACTGCTTCAGCCTTCGTCATGCATTATGGAATGCTCCCACATACTCTTAGTGCTTTTAAAATAATAGTTGTTATTGTTGGATTGATTTTGTAGAGTAGGAGAGGGTATTTTATTTAGTAATTATCCTTCCTCTTGCTCACCTTTGCGAGAATGCAAATGTCTATTTTAGCAGAGTTTTAAAATCAGGCAGAGAACCAGGCAGAGGGCCTTCTCGGTAGTGGCGCCCGCCCTGTGGAATGCCCTCCCATCAGAAGTCAAAGCGATAAACAACTACCTGACATTTAGAAAACACCTGAAGGCAGCCCTGTTTAGGGAAGTTTTTAATCTGTGACATTTTAATGTATTTTAATATTTGTTGGAAGCTGCCCAGAGTGGCTGGGGAAACCCAGCCGGATGGGCGGGGTACAAATAATAAATTATTATTATTATTATTATTATTATTATTATTATTATTATTATTAAATCACCATCTGTGCACAACTTGTCTCTAGAAGCTATTAGAACAAGGTTGCATAACTTTCTAGAACAAATATGATATCCAATGATGTTTAAGGCAGACTTGGATTATCTTCTCCTGTTTAATGTTTGCCTCTTAACAAAGAAATCACTCTCAGACTGTTTAGTAAACAATAAGAATACAAGGTTTACTCACATCAAAGTCTTGCCAGGATTCAACAGGTACAGTGATGAAAACCAGGCAGGCAATAATCCTTAAATGATACAAATATCCATAGTCCAATTCAAAATGGAGATTCATCTCTGGAGGAGAGAGTGTGTAGTGACAGGAAGAAGTAGAAATTAAAATTCCATTGTTCCCCTTCCCAACACAAAGGTTTAGAAGATATGGCATCATAGAGTCTGATGTTCGTGATCATTTCACAATCATGCATTTGCATAGCTGTCAACTTTCGGATTTGAAAATAAGGGATTTTTTCAAACTTTCGGATTTGAAAATAAGGGATGCAGCGAGGGCGGTGCAATGGCACCAAGTAGCCTCGCTACCCTGCGCTCCAGAGGCTGCGTGCGAACGGGTGAGCGAAAGAGCGAGCGCATAGACGGCAGGCAGGCTGTCTGTCTGGTTGGGCGTGAGGGTCTGGCTGCACAAGGCATGCAAGCTCCGCCCCCAGTCGGTCTCAGACTCCTTATTGGCAGCCGAGCAACGCAGCTGAGGAGCCTCCCTGGCCGGCAGGGAGGGAGAGGAGCTGCTTCCTTTGAAATCCGGGAAATTTAAGGGATATCAACAATCCGGGATAGCAGCGGGAAACGGCATTGGAATAAGGGAGTTTCCCGCAAAAAAAGGGAGGGTTGACAGCTATGTGCATTTGTGATTTGGCTCTAGATCTTCCCACAGTTATCGCCATCACCATGTTGGACTGAAGAGTTTTGCTCAGTGTTAAGCATGACATACTACTGTGCTATACTACATGCATGTAGTATAGCATGTAGTATTTTATTTTGTTTTATTATTTTTGGGTAAGGAAGTGTCCAGTCATGAAAATGCCACCTGTAGTTAAATGTGCTACGATCCAGGAACAGTTTGAGCATCTCATTCACAGTTTGTATAGGCCAGGGATTGGTGCTCACACAGGAGAATGAATTACATATAAAGTGGCCTACCCAGCAGGATTGTTCTGAGAGAAAACACAGTGAAATGCAAAGTAGCCTACTATTCTATCTGTCATAAATAAGCACGGGTTTTCTGCTTTTCTCTTCATGCATTCTTGCTACACCTCCTGCAGTCGTGCTCTGTGAATGTAACGGATGGGTTTTTTGCATGTCTGTTTAATTTTCAGAAAATTGTCCCATTGCCTCCAAGTGTAAGGAAATCCAGCTGTCAATTCCCATTAAACGGAGCTGAGTTGTCTATCGTTAATTCAGTTGTCTTTCACAGTCTGGCTGCTCAAGCTAAAGAACTCTTTAAAAAACCAGATTTATGATGGATGCCATCTGGCCTGATAGAAGGAAACAGATATCGATTTTTAATATTTTCTCCAAACTTGTTTACTCTGGGATAATACAGCAGCTGTGTGGCGGCTTGTCTCAGAGTGGAAAGGATTATTACCCCTGCCTTTTGATGAGATAAATTACCAAGAATGACTTGAATGGCTAAAGGGTATACTTTGATGTTCTGTCGCTTCATTTACCCTTATGACTAAATGATTATTGATTTTATATTTTTAAGCTCTTGAAACGTGAAAATAAGTTGGTCGAGAAGCCTGGCTGTGTTAGTTTTATTAATTTATTTCT
Source organism: Darevskia mixta (assembly GCA_034641385.1). Lineage (NCBI taxonomy): Eukaryota > Metazoa > Chordata > Lepidosauria > Squamata > Lacertidae > Darevskia > Darevskia mixta. The sequence continues at coordinate 39,894,836 of JAWWNH010000011.1, read as the reverse complement.
GCAGGGCATAATTCACTTTGGACCAGGTTGTGAAGGTTTCTGGGTTCATGACCGACTCCAGATACAGTTGCAAAGAAATGGCTTATTTATATAGTCATTGCAAGTAGTTCCAAAATCAATACAGTCTGGGATTGGATGATTAAACCTAGTCCCTTTGTGGGATTCATTCCTGTAGCTACCTCTGAAATGATCTTGAGTCTCAAGCAGATTCATGTGATCCAGTCTTACAAATAGCAAGTTTGTTCAAGTTGAAATATTATTATTATTTTGCTCATCTTTTTTTTTTTTTCGTTTTCCTTTTTTTTTTTTTTAATCTACTCTGCTCATTCAGTGACATTTTAACAGCCGGGAGAGAGAAAGGGGGAAAGAAGAAGAAGAAGAAACGCAGTTGATTGACTACTTCAATGAAATCGCTAATCTGCATTCAAAGAGTCGCCTCCAAAGACTACTTAGATTTTCCATGGATAGATTTAACTACTGCTTTGATCAGTTAGTCCCAGTATGCAGTGGATTTAGGTCTCTGTACTTATGTAGACAGCAGGAATCCAAGGTGTACACTAAACCTTTAAATAGTTTTCACAGTTCAAAACAGCTGTTTGCCTTTGGAGTACAGCAGACACCTACCTTTCCCTGTGAAGTACTGCCTTTTCTGTCATCATCACTTAACACATTGGAGCTATTTAATGTTTGTCTGAAATGGGGCCTCTTGTCAATCTACTGAAGTATTTTGTAGACAGAACAAGTGCAGAGATGTTATGCCAAAAAAAAACCACCACCCCTCACCATTAAGTTCCCCCTTTGTTTGTGTGTCTTCACTGTATATAAAAATATCTGCAATTTCAGAGTTAAAATACTTTTACATTTTTTTCGGGGGGGGATACCATTTTTAAAAGTGCCCTCTGTCTTTGCTTTGAAATAAATTAATGTGAGGCACTACATGGCATGTATTGAGCATGATCTGGTTGAAATTCTTCCAAGACCCATTGGAGAGCTAGGGAACTGCTGGAATCTCTCCAGTAGAAAGGAGGGGGGGGGGGTTAAACATGCTTAAAAATGTATGGATGATGTCAAATGTGTTGATATTTTGCTGACAAGGCAATTTTATGCCCCTTTCTTGGTACTTTGGAAATGTCAAAGCTGAGAGGAGAGAGGGTGCCTCTGAGCAGCCCTGACCTTGAAACAATTATGACAATAACTGATCTGTTTTGACCTATTGACCTTATTATTATTATTATTATTAATTCCTTGGTTGGTATTTTTTTTGGCAGTGTTATTAGTGTTGTGTATTGATTCAAATTGTTATCATATATGTATTACTATTGTCTGTAATCACATTAGGGTAAAGTAACTGCCTTCCTGTCCCAGAAGGAACAGTTACTATTGGTGCATTCAAGTTGCTGCATTGGGATCCTCAGCTTTATTGGTTCCCACCAAAAAGCAGCTGTGTGATTGCTTGAGATTGTTCCCTCCAAAATGTATCTTTTCCTTGCCAGTCCTCTGTCCCTATAAATGTAGCTTCCCTACCCTCAGTTCCCTCAGTCTTGTTTGCCTGAATAAAGAGTTGTTACATGAAGAAGCTGTCTCCTGCTTGCTATGTCAGAAAGCTGAAATCACTTGCTGAAATCATTAACTCACGCTACAACAACTAGCATTAGTATTTAATTAATTTCTATACTACTTAATGGCACAATAGGATTCTAAGTGGCTTCCCTCTTGGTGAAAACGAGGTGGGCAAAACAATCACACCCTAAGCCAACCCCGACCTCTCTCACCACCAAAGGAGCACAAGTGAACAACAGAGAACCTACACAAACAACGCTGACACCAAACCCTATATATATTAAGTAAAACAGAAACATCATCACCCCACCCCTCCCATCTCCCCATCCCACCCACCTCTCCCTAATGTCTCAACAAACGAAACTGATCTGCAAAAATGTTAAATGGAAAAAATACGAGAGAGACATTGCACACACCTTTGTAAATCAAGAAAATCTTTAATAAAAATAAAAATAAAAAATAAAAACTAGGTGGGCAAGCAAATCTGAATCTCTCCCTGACATTTCACAGAACCAAGGCTGTGTGCCCATGACAGGCTTCAAACTCAGGTAGGTCACTCTTTTTCTCATTTCAGATTAAAGCTGGTCGTGGTGGTGGGGGGCACATTAAAATGTCATAAGAAACAACGAGATGTATGCAAGATATATATGGATTGTGACTAATGTCATGAGTACACGACTTCCCAGTGGTAGCCGGTGTCCATTAGGGCTGGAACGGCAGAAGGCGGGGAAACTGACAGCAGGTGGGACCGGAGCCAATGACAGGCAGAGCCAACTAATTCTAATTTTGTCCCCATCCTCCTCCCTGCTACAAGAGGCAACACTGAGACCAAGGAGGAGGAAACTGACAGGTAGTGCCACCCCATGGAATGGTTGCCAAGTAGAAAGGCAGGCAGGTGGAGCACATGGAAGTTGGTGGGCCATTGCCCCATTTGCTCGAATGGACTGGCCTCCACTGTCACTTCCCAAACCAGCAGTGAGAGTGTCAAGAATGAGCCAGCTCCAAGAGAAGGCAGGCAGCCAACTGCAGAAAGCAGCCAGGAACAGGGAGACTTAGATGTGAGACAGGCAGGGGAGAGCCAGCAGCTGCAGACTTTGGCTCTTCCTGACCTTGACGAGCAAGCTGATAAGGCAGTAACGGAGTGCAGGCAAAAAGAAGAAGAGGAGGAGGAGGAGTTTGGATTTGATATCCTGCTTTATCACTACCCCAAGGAGTCTCAGAGCAGCTAACATTCTCCTTTCCCTTCCTCCCCCACAACAAACACTCTGTGAGGTGAGTGGGGCTGAGAGACTTCAAAGAAGTGTGACTAGCCCAAGGTCACCCAGCAGCTGCATGTGGAGGAACACAACCAAAGCTCGCCGGAAGCACAAAAAGGCACACAGAGTCTCAGAGGCAGCCTCTCAGACCAAGGAAGAAGGTGGAGCTGACCCACTAAGTCCTAAGAGTCGACGAATGGGAAGGTTGTTAGACAGGAAGCAAAACAAGAGACGTGAGAGCCGTAAGTTCAATATCTTCTGTAGATCCCAGAAGGAATCTTTAGAAGGGTCATCTTGAGTAATGATGCCATTCGAGCCGTCCGGAGTTATCTGTGTGTTTTTGCAATAAATCCTCCTTTTAATTGTCTACACTTACTGTGTTATCAAGCTGGGAACCTGGACTCCTGACAGAGAGCATACTGGATGCAGACTTAACATCCTAAGTCAAAGGATCTGTGGTGAGCTTGACTCTTAGAAGGCAATGACTCAAAAGTCTAGGAAAGTCTGACAGAGGAAGGGCTGTCAGACCAGAAGCTTTGTAGGCAAAAAGTCCTAGGTTCTGTTGTCCGCATCTCCAGCTAGGGATGAGAAGGACTCCTGTCTGAAACCCTGGAGAGCCACTGCTGGTGGGTGTAGTCTAGGGAGAGGGAACGTAATTCTGACACTGTTGGGCTCCATCAGCCCCGGCCGGTGTTGCCAGAGGTCATGGATGATGGAATCATGTTCCCCAAATGTGCTGCAGACATTACTGAGGTATATGGGCTAAGGGCCTGACTCAAAACAAAGCAACTTCCAATGTTCCCAAATCGAGGCAGACCACAGCAAGCATCCAGTGTCTTTCTGTCTCCCTACCTCCTGAGCTGATGGTGCCCCCTAGAGCACAGGTGGTTGGGTTTGCCATAGCTGGTGTGGTGTTTGAAGACAGTATGCCAAGCCCTCAGCTCCTCCAAAATCAACTCCTGATCAAAAGCACCCTCAGTATCCTGTAAATTAGCAGTATTTCTAGTCAGCCTGGCATTAAACGTTCACCTCAGGAAAATCACTGCTTTTATAAGCAAACAGAACAACTATTTACTCAGGATTACATCCTTTTGTAGCAACTTTAAGTCAATACAACTCCTGGCGATGATGCTTTCATGTTTTTGTGATATGTGCTTAATTTTAGGTGTGGGGGCGGGGGAGCTGGAATTCAAAGCATCACTTTATACTTCTCCAGAGCATTCTCTGAATTCAAGAACACCACTTGATAATTCTGTAGCGCTTATTAATTTCTCTCATGTCTGACTAAGTCCTTAACTATTCTTCTTCTGAGTCTCTTAAGCCATATAGCTAAACATTTAGAAATTGTTTTAAACAAATAATAGATTCCTCCAGTAGCTAAAGCATCATGTTTCTAAAACATGCTGACATTTCCTGAAATTAAATCAAATGGAATTTTTTGTTTAATTTTCAAATTACTCAGATTAATGGTCAGGTATATATATATCACAAGTAGTTGCCTATCCGTTATGAAGCACAGCGGCAGCATACTTTACAGAGCTTTAAAAAAATAGGTGTAAAACACTTTCTTTAGCCATGCCCAATGTATAATTAATGTGTAGTAAATTATACAGCTGGGCTTAAGGCTTGTTTAAATGCATTGAATTTGAAATCTAGTGCAGAAATAAACTAACTTTTGGATCAGTGTAATGTAATACGTTGATCCATTTTACAGGGTGGTGGTGGTAGTGATTATTTAATTAATCACCTTTTGACGATTATTCACACCGATCCAAATCAAGGTCTCCATTAAAACCAAAGAATGGCTTCATTACAAATGACCCATAAAAGTGTCAAGTGCTGGCAGCAGAGACAACTAATTTCCTTCCCCTTTAAAACCATTAGGTCGAAGGATGGGGGTGAGAGGAGTGATGAAGTACATAATAGTGTGATTACAGAGAAAAATGTAAACAGTAAATTTGACAGCCATGTTGGAGAGCCTAGCAGATAAAAGGAATGAATTGTATGTTTCATACCTTCAGAAGCTCTTCATTTTCCAATGAAAGAGGAAAGGATAAATTATATAAAAGTTTTTTAAAACAAAACAAAAAACTCAGAATTTGGCCATTTGAGTTTGGGGAGGCTGCTGGAATTATTTATCATTTGTTTGTTTATTGTTTGTATTGATTAGTTGCTTCATAACAGGTTCTCTAGGCGGCACGCGGTTGAAATGGAATAAAAACGGAATTTAAAACGTTATCGCGATGCAAGCAAGAAACCGACGGCGAAATCCAAAGCCGCCATGCCAGTAGGAAACAACAACCAGTGCAAAATTGTTGAGGGCATGAAGTGCTCAAAATCATCACCAGGTGAAATGTTAGCAAACACTAAGCATCATCAAAGACTCCAGATGCAATCCTAAAGCTGGTGGGAGGAAGCCAAAGTATGTGGCAGGGAGGGGTGGAATCCCTTCCTGTTGACAACAGTGGGTGGGGGGAATTAGCAGGGTAGGACTGGAATAAATCTCTCCCCATTGGAGGGAGGGTATCAGGGGGCTGAAAAGGCTGTGGCTCCTTCAGAACTATGTGTTTTCCTGGTACGTCCCCATTGCTATCGCTTCCTGGGAGGGAAGTCCAGCATTCCTGACAGTGTGTTTGCACCGTGCCAAACAAGCTAAGATGAAGCCCTATCAAAAGCAGTAGATTGGTGCCCCAAGATAAAAGGCTTCTGGGAAATGATATATAATCAATTGAAAAAAGTATTTAAATATACATTTCTTAAAAAACCAGAAGCCTTTTTGATTGGTATAGTTGGAAAGGATATTGTAAAAGAGGATGTGAGGTTCTTTCTTTATGCTACAACAGCAGCAAGATTACTTCTCGCTAAAAACTGGAAATCCCAAGAGATACCAACTTTAGAAGAATGGCGAATGAAATTACTGGACTTTATGGAAATGGCCGAAATGACTGGACGAATCCGAGAACAGAAGGAAGAGAACGTTGAAGAAGATTGGAAGAAATTTAAAGACTATTTGAAAAAGGTTATTTGATTTGGTACAGGCAGCAGAAGTAGTTATGCTTAGGTTAAGAAAATAAGATGCGATGCATAATAAAAACACGAGGTTGTAAGGTTGTTGTTTTTTTGTAAAAAAAAAAAAAGAAGAAAACTGTTAAAGAGAATTACAATGAATGTCAGAAAAAAGGGACTTGAGGAAGTAAAAAAAAATTAGGCTATGTAAAAAAGAATTACTGGGCTTCGGATATGGAGAGGCCAAGGCTAAACAAAGATTTGATGTTGTTAATGCTGTTTGTTAAGTTTGTTTTTAAATGATAAAATCAATAAAATATATTATCAAAAGCAATAGATTGAGACTGAGATGCTCACTAGACCAGCAAGTGTGTGTGTGTGTGTGTGTGTGAGAGAGAGAGAGAGAGAGAGAGAGATGAAGAAGCAGCCACATGCCTCTTCCCTCCAGCGCACTTGCAACAAAATGTGTCATGTAGGGACATAGAGGCGCATGATGCACCCAACCATATGCCTAATCAATAGCCTGACTGGGAGCTGTTGACCTTGCTTCTCCTTGACATAGCAGCATCATGAGAGCCAGTGTGGTGTAGTGGTTAAGAGTGATGGACTCGTAATCTGGTGAACCGGGTTCGCGTCTCCGCTCCTCCACATGCAGCTGCTGGGTGACCTTGGGCTAGTCACACTTCTTTGAAGTCTCTCAGCCCCACTCACCTCACAGAGTGTTTGCTGTGGGGGAGGAAGGGAAAGGAGAATGTGAGCCGCTTTGAGACTCCTTCAGGTAGTGATAAAGCGGGATATCAGATCCAAACTCTTCTTCTTCTTCTCCAAAAGAAAAATAAAGTTGCACCTTGGGTTTGTGTCACCTTCAGACCTCAGGTATGACTGTGGCATAGCTGTCAACCCTCCCTTTTTTTGGCGGGAAACTCCCTTATTCCAATGCCGTTTCCCGCTGCTATCCCGGATTGTTGGTATCCCTTAAATTTGCAGACTTTGCATCCTTTAACACTCTTTTGGAAGGAGTGTATTTGTGGGCTGGGCCAGAGTGGTTGATTTTACATGCAAGCAAAGCACAAACAGTGCTGTTGTCTAAAGACATCCTATTCTCTGCAACTATTGCTGAGCAACGCAGCCGAGCAACGCAGCTGAGGAGCCTCTCTGGCCGGCAGGGAGGGAGAGGAGCTGCTTCCTTTGAAATCCGGGAAATTTACGGGATATCTAACAATCCAGGATAGCAGCAGGAAACGGCGTTGGAATAAGGGAATTTTCCACCAAAAAAAAGGAAACAGCGAAACACGGCGCTGGAATAAGGGAATTTCCCACCAAAAAAGGGAAGGTTGACAGCTATGGGCCAGTTGGCTTCTGCACATAGAAAAGGAAAGGGCACAACCTTTTCCCCATCAACTCAGGCAGCAAAATGTCTTGAGCCAACCCTGGGTCTGGACAAATCTAAGCCACATTGATTTTCATGCAGTAATTAAATGTGCACTTACCTCCATCCCTTTGAAATCAATGAAATTTCCCAGTGCTTAATTTTGGCTGAATTATGTCCAGTGATCTTTTCAAGAGAAGAAAAGGGGGGGCAGAATCAAACTGGTATACCAGCTTTTTCTTTCCCCTGTGAAAACCAATATACCTCTTTGTTTTTCAAAAGGATACTGAAGTCCTTTCCCCCCCACACACTTGTTTGTTGAGTCTACTTGTCATTCTTTCTTTGATATTCATTTGTTTTAAAACCTTGTGCCCACAGTTGGATTAGTTATTGTAAAAAGGAATAACCCCCAAAGTTCAAGTGCTGCTCCTGAAAACAAATAGCTATTGACTTTCATTAGGAGATCTGTGATGTTATCTAACCCCGCAAAGGCATTCGAGGTATGCAGTTTACATTGTATCTCCTGATTGTATAATCATTATTGATTTTCCTTGTGTGTAGTACCTATGTCAAACAACCTAATATATTTAAATGGTGATTATTTTAGCCATCTATCTATTATTAGATAAGATCAAAGGCAGTTAAGCTTGCCGGAGATTGTGATAAGATAGACGTTGGGTCTCTAGCCCACCAAGTACTGCTTCTGTGCAAGCGCCAATGCATTGCCTTGGGGCCTGTGGCAAGGGAACTTTTTGCAAACCCCACTGACATGAAGGGAGCTTTAGAAGCAGTACTCAACTCAACTCATTTTATTTCGGCTTTAAGCCCATAGACATAACAACCAGAAACAACCCGGGCAGCGCCCTGGGGGGGGGGTGACACTCAGGGCGGGGCCCCGCCCCCGTGATCGGTGTCCAGATTGGATTGTTCCTGGTAAATCCCCTTCAGTTCCCTCTTAAAAACAATGATGACTCAAAAGTCTTCTTTTAAAAGTAATAATAAGGTTTACTTACATTCAGCTCACAGTATGGTCCTGAAGGCAGGCTTTAGCTTGTAGTTACAGTTACAGAGAAAAGTGTGGGTTCATCCTCTTGTGAGGGATGAGCCCATGTGCTGCTGGCTAAGAGCCAGCAGACAGCAAAAGGCAAGATGGAATAAGGCGGAAAAGGAAAGATGACTGCATGACCAGCCCTTTTATAGGATATGTCAGGGTCACACCCATCTACCTGGTCACAGTGGGAGGATGCTCCAGACCAGGTGTGACAGGAAGTCCTCCTGGCTGGTGCAACATTCCCCTGTGTGTCCACTCTGGGCAAACAGGAAATGTTGTATTTGACTGCTTCAGTGATGTTGCATCCCACAACTCTGAGTAGGACCAGCATTGGATACAGACCTTTGATGGGTTAAAAAACAAGAAACCAGAGGACCATCAACTGGAGCCAGGTGCAACCTTATTCAGGAAGGGGGGGAAGCTTTGTGTTGTTATTGAGAGTCACAATGAAAGCTAGTAGAACCTAGACCTTGGAGGTGGGGATGTTTAGCTTCTGAGAGACAGAAAGACTGGAGTAGAATCATCAGCCCTACCGCAAGCCCTTTCTATGTGAGATAGTTGCTTATGGGGAGTTGGAAGTCCTTGCTGGGTTTCTATTGTAAATCACCAATCTACACTTGGCCTGCCCCTGCTGATGGAAGCCACACAAAGTTGAGCCAATTCAGCCCATGTGGGCAGGAAACACAGGGTGCAGGAAACATTCTGAAATTGCTGGAGGATGTGGGCTTTGGTTATAGCAGAGATGGAGAAACTGTGGCTGCTCCGAATGTTGTTGGAGTCTGCCTCCCACCAGCCCAAGCCAGCATGACCAATGAAATGAAATGAATGGGGGGGAAATTGAAATGAATGAAATGAAATACTTTATTGTCACTTGTACAACTTGTATACAGTGAGATTACACGAGCATCCCCACTCAATCTTAATTCCCCTCATTTACTGACGCACACCCACCTAACCCAAAAGTCAGTTGCCCTGTTGTTATCTTTTCATTCAGTAGCCTAACAGCCCACGGATAGAAGCTGTTCTTTACCCTGTTGGTGCGACTAATCAAGCTTCTCTATCTTCTGCCCGAGGGCAGGAGATCAAGAAAGTGCCGGCCAGGGTGTGAATCATCCCTGAGGATTTCCCTCACTCTCCTGAGGCAACAGTCTTCCGCGATGTCATCCAGCGGATTCACGGGACAGCCCATAATATCTTGTGCTGTATTCATCACCTTTTGTAGGCACTTTCTATCCGTGGCTGTCAAACCGGCGTACCACACCGTGATGCAGTATGAAAGGACACTTTCTATTGTGGACCGGTAGAAGGAGATCATCAAATGTTGGTAGACATTGTTCTTTCGCAATACTCTGAGGAAGTGGAGTCTCTGTTGGGCTTTCTTAACCACTTGGGTTGTATTGATTTTCCAAGTAAGGTCTTCACTGAGATAAACTCCAAGGAATTTAAATGAAGAGACTCTCTCTACACAGCCCTCCCCGATGTACAGTGGGGCTAGTTCTCCTCTCTTCCACCAATGATGAGGGATTCATGGAAGCTGTAGCCCTGCAGCAACTGGAGGGCCACAGGTTCCTCAGCCCTGGTCTGTAGTCTGAAGTTCAGCAGAAGACCCTGCTATTGACCAGGTATTAGCAGAAGGAGAGGCTGTGGATATTTATTCCAGGCCTGGCCAATCCAGAGGCTTTATACCATCTGCCTGTCAATGGTGCTGCCATGGTCCATCTCTAACACCTTTCTGCAACACCCAATCAATATATAGCTTACTTGGCCAGGCCTAAACTGCAGATCCTGAGGTTTGTGGTTCACACCCCAGAGTCCCTGATGTGCCCTTATAATATTTGCACCATTGGCTGCGCCTATTGTATGCAAACGTGCAGTTCATAGTTTTAATCATTAAACTTTCTGAGGCATGTTGTGATTTCTGTTCTAAAGAATAAAATATGACAGATGGATGGGGGGGGAGGAACCCATTTGAGGAAAAAAGGCATTGGAGTTATGTAAATGTAACACAATTAGATGAATTGCTTCTCAAAGACCCTGGGAAATCATTCTATATACTGCACTTCTTGTTCCCTTACAAGTTCTTCTGAAGAAAACTCAAAATGGATTTAGAAAGCACTGTGATTTCCCAGAGGATATAATCACTGTTAATCCCATGAGTACCATTTCAACAAAATAACTCACCCTCAAGCAGCCAGTGGTTTCTTGGGCTAATCTCAGGAGCGGGGTAGTTATCGCATTTTATTAGTGATCAAACAGTATTCTACTTATACTACAGTCAGAAAGTAACTAATCTGATGCATTAATTTAATATAAAAGACAAGGATACTTTCTATGTCTATATATTTTAGGGGAAACTTTCTTATTTGAACTAGCATAATTTGATTAGAATGCATGTTAGTCAAAATAGACGGCCTCATTTGTACTAAGTGAAATACCTAAGCATAATGTAATGAGCAATGGTGCCCACAAAATGATGAGAATTAGTAGTGAAACCTGGGCAAAGGATGGGTAGGTCTTTCTATACTGTGAATAATGGCAGAAGGGCAGCCTCAAATCACCCACAAGCCCAGTGCATCTCCCTAGACTCTTACAGGGTTGAACCACAGCTGCAATGAACATCCAGGGAAAAAATCAGCAAATTTTCCATTTTTTTGCTTTATATGCCAAAATCTGACCACCCCGCAACACACAAATTGCCATGTGAGTTCCAGAAATGAAATTGACATCAACATTTGACATTTGCCAACTTAATAAAGTTCTTAGAACATTTGCTGATAAGTAATAAAGGCTTATAAGGGACGCGGGTGGCGCTGTGGATTAAACCACAGAGCCTAGGGCTTGCCGATCAGAAGGTCGGCAGTTCAAATCCCTGCGACGGGGTGAGCTCCCATTGCTCGGTCCCTGCTCCTGCCCACCTAGCAGTTCGAAAGCACGTCAAAGTGCAAGTAGATAAATAGGTACCGCTCCGGCGGGAGGGTAAACGGCGTTTCCGTGCACTGCTCTGGTTCGCCAGAAGTGGCTTAGTCATGCTGGCCACATGACCTGGAAGCTGTACGCTGGCTCTCGGCCAATAATGCGAGATGAGCGCCGCAACCCCAGAGTCGGACACGACTGGACCTAATGGTCAGGGGTCCCTTTACCTTATTTCCCTTACAGAGCTATGATTCTCATGGTGGTTTCACAGCCTATTCCTGTTCACAGGGCAGTATATAAATTTTAATAATAATAATGATAACAACAACAACAACAACAACAACAACAACAACAACAACAACAACAACTCTAGGAACAAACTACAGTTCCCAGGATTCTTTGGGAGAAGCAGTGACTTTAAAGTGGTATAATAGGTACTGCTTAAAGTGGATAGTGCAGAGTTTTCTGTCTCACCAACAACTGAGGTGCATTTGACACAAGAAATGACCTTCTCAGTGCCTTTGCCTATTCTTAGTAACATTCTACTGAGGGAGGCCCATTTAAGTCCTTCTGGTTTAAATATGACTTCAGCCTGCTAAGGCGATTCTTTCTCCTCCCCTTGTTTCTGTATTTGGAACGGGGTATTGCTGCTGCCGATAATGTTTTCAGTTTTTAATCTGCTGTTGCTTTATTTACTGCTTATTATTTGTTTGTTGTTTTGTTTTTATTTAATAATTGCTGCTTTTGTATATTATTATTGATAGCTACCTCGGGTGCCCAGTACAGAAAGGCAGGGTATAAATTTAAATAAATAAGTAATCTGTCGGATATGTCAAACATTGATTGCTCTTGCATGTCAGCTGTCAGATACTGCCAAAGGTTGACTGTCATATGTCAGTCCCTGTCAGATCTTGACTGCTCCAGCGCATCATTTTAGAGATGTTGTCAAATACTAAGCATGGCTGCAAAATCAGATGCCAAATGTTAATGCTAATCATGCTGAGTAGCAAATATTTGCACATATTCAGAAAATCTGCCCCCTCAAAATTTGCAGAGAATAATGTATTGGGCTACAGATTGATTTTCATTTGGTGATGCATTCAGAGACAACAGCTGTCCTAATTTAGAATGAATTTCACCGGACAATTTGTGTATGCTAACCTTTTTTAAAAAAAGCATTTTGCATTTTTTCAGATAGCAGAAGTGTTTGTCGTTATATTCAGTACAGTCCTGCTACAAAATAAGAGGGGAAATATGGAGGAAAATCACACTCTCATTTGCAATTGCGGTACATAAATAAATTGGGTTATCTGGGAATTCTTTGTGGGTTTGAAATGTGCTCTAAATACGTGAATTAAAATATTTTACATTTTGTGCAAATTGGATGGCTCAGAAAATCCTTTCATCAAAGTTTATAATTAATTTCAGGACATTTAAAAAAAAAATCAGACTTCTTCCTTTGCACAGCATGGCGGATGGAAGGAGGGGCTTCTTTTTTCACATTCCCCGATTCCACCCCCACCCCTGTGATGCCTTCTAAAGACAACAGTGATGGGCCTTCACAAAAGATAAGGAGGCCGTATGACCTGTGCCCCTCCTGTAACATTATGTCAAAAACCTGGAACATTATTGTCAAATACATTATGGCAACGCAATGGGGCAACTATGATAAAAAGTGGAACTTTAACGTGTTTCCTCCATATGAAAGATGTGCAAACCATTGGACAACTCAACTCATTTTATTTCAGCTTTAAGCCCATAGACATAACAACCAAAGACAGAAACAGCACAGTCTGGTTTACAATTGCTAACAGTAAAATAGATTAAAAGGGATACTCAATTGAATAAAATATGATAAAAATTAAATTAAAATTTCAAGCTGTATATAACAATCCATTGCGTTTCTTAAGTGTCAGAACTGAGGTCAGAAATTTTGCCATATGTAGGGTTATAATCGAGTCTGAGTCTTGCAACAGAAGAGCAAGGTAAGACTCTTCCAAATACCCCGGTAATTTTTGGGTTAATGGAAGTAATAGAGTCTTTCGGGCGGCAGAATACAAGGGGCAGACAAACACTATGTGATGAAGAGATTCAATCGAACGGTTATCACAGGCACATAAGACCGAAACTTGGCCCCTAGAAAATCTCTGAAAAAGGACGTTTGAGGGGAAGACATTAAACCGTGCTTTAATAAAAGTGAAACGATGACTAGCAATAGAAAGAGTTGATAGATAGGCTGGTACTTGAAGTGGGGGTACAATGCCCAGGGATCTCGGTGAGCATGTCCCCCTGCCCAGCATAACATTGCATTGCAACTCAATATCATCCAATCTTTGAGAGATGGTCTTTTTTGCTTGTTCCCAAGGTTCCTGGGATATACATTTTGATGCTCATTTCCCTATAATATATGCATTTTTGTACAGGCAGCAACCATTTTACATACGTCCAATTGACTGCGCACACACTCATCGCTGTGGACCCAGAAATTCCCAGGAAAGGGGGCGTAACAGGGGCAGGGCAGGCTTATGCACTCTGCCAATGCACACAGAGGCCAGGAACGCAAGCCCTGTGCAAATGGGGAGTTGCCCATTTGGGGACTGCAAAATCTGGGGGTGTGCATGTGTGAAGGACAGCTGCCCTTTGGTTTGCAGATTGTTTGGGGTTGTGCAAATTCAGCAGTTTCACACTGAAAATGCAAGCTGGACTGAAATTTTCTCCTAACCCTATTGCAGGGTTACCGACTCGTTTTTGCGCAGAAGCGTCAACCATCAATCTATGAGGAATATATTGCGGCCCTAAACTTGTCCTAAAGAGCAAAATAAAACAGCCTAAATTCCTTAAATCAGTGAAATATACTTGGAGTCGAGTGTGGATTTCATGCTCTTTATTCAGCTCATAGTAGCGAGGAATGAATGTTTCCCCAGAACGTCTGCTTATATACATTATTTACACAATGGACCCCACGTGATTGGCTAATTCCAGGATATTCCTGTAGGCCAATCAGATTGCGGATTCACTTCCCCCTGGAGCTGGATTGGGTGGCTCCTGCGGACCAATCAGACTGCTGCATTCTGAATCCTATTGTTCTAGGACCATTCAGACTGCTGCATTCTGAATCCTATTGTTCTAGGACCATTCAGACTGCTGCATTCTGAATCCTATTGTTCTAGGACCAATCAGACTGCTGCATTTTGGATCCTATTCAACTCAGTACATAACAATCAGCAAAACGCTTTATAATCTAGGTTGGTCTGGATTTAGATAGATGCAGAGCTCCCCATTTACATGCATTCAGTAAGTGTGTGACCATGTATACGTGACCTGGAAACATCATAAAGACATCACTGAAACATCACTAAAAGGGTGGGGTAGGGCGGAACAGAGATGGTTGCAGGTTTTTCCAATGGGTTTCAGTTATATGCAATTTCACCGATGTACATGGTGCCTCTAGAACAGTGTTTCTCAACCTTGGGTCCCCAGATGTTGTTGGACTACAGCTCCCATCATCCATGACTACTGGTTCTGCTAGCTATGGATGATGGGAGTTGTAGTCCAACAACATCTGGGGACCCAAGGTTGAGAAACACTGCTCTAGAACATAACCCATGCATAAATGGGGGCTGCCTGTATTGCCTTAGGAGACCATTCACTGAGCTGGATGCAGGCTTAGTCGTGCTTTGAGGGAACCCATTGAAATCAATGGGACTTTAGCTAGTCGTGACTTAAAAGCCCAATTGTTTTTTTAAAAAAATCAAAAAACCTATACCACCCTTCATCTGATGATCACAGGGTAGTTTACAATATTAAAACACAAACATATATAGAATAATAATAATAAATAATAATAATAATCAATCAATCAAATCTTTATTATGGTCCAGAGACCCAACAATTCATTACAAAACAGTACACAATTTCGACACCCCGCCTTCAGGTTACACAAGCATTTTGTTCAGACTTAGGAACAGGGATCATTGGTTCTTGCTTGCAACCACCGATAAAAACATCGCCACTGCTAATGTTCTTTCATTGTCCGGTCTTCCAGTAGGAACCTGACATAGTAAGCCTCTGATTTTCCCGGGAAAGGTACTAGCAAGGGTAATATCAGTTCAGCCCTGGCTTGCTCGAATTTCACACAGTGCAGCAAAATAGGTTTAATAATAATAATAATAATAATAATAATAATAATAATAACAACCACCACCACCTGCACACAATTTAAGAGGCCATAAATTGTTTAAATTAGCCAAAGGCCTGGGAGAAGAGGAATGTTTTGCTTGGTGCCTAAAGATATGCAATGAAGGCACCAGGTGAGTCTCCCTGGGGAGAGCATTCCACAAGTGGGGAGCCACCACAGAAAAGGCCCCTTTCTTGTGGGTCTACTCTGCTCTAAGCACAGCTAAGTCTCAATCCAACCCACGCTTGACATCATTATTCAACTTGAGCCAAGGCCTTGTGTTTACTATGCCACTGAACACTTTCTACCATTCACCCTGACATCCTGCCAGTCTGCAGCACCGTTCCGTTGATTTGTCTTCTTTATTCTTTATTGTATCTTTGTATTGAATTCTGTACCATCCCCAATTATATTTCTCTGGAACTTTGCCTTTTGAACTGTCTCAAGCTAGCTTCCCCTCACCTTCACAGGGAAGGTAGTCAGTTCCCTGCGTTGTATTTCCACAGAACACAAAGCGGGAAGGGGGAGCAGAATGGGAATCAAAACATCACACTGGCCCTGTGTCAATATTTCTCAGAAGTGTTTCACAGATGCTTGAAGCACAAACTAGAATCTAGTTAAGTCTGGGTCCTTTGGGGGAATCCATATGCTTTAAATGTACCTTAAAGGTATGGTGTAGATTATGTAAAATGGTGCCAAGGAGAGCTCTCCTCATAGGACTAACATTAGCTTAGGGTGATTGTCAAGGTGGGATGGGGAGGGAAGTGGTGAATGTTCTTCCTTTGTACCATAGTTCCTATTAGAATTTGAAGGTGGGAGTGATGCTTTTCATTATTTTTAAATATATATAATACAGATACGACTTCAAGCGAAGTTGCATCTTTAGCATCGTGTCTAGTTTGGCCCTGTGGGGGCCTCCCGTACAGCACAAGAAATGTGCTGTTGCATAGAAATCTGGGGAGTTCTGATGACTGCAACCAAATGGAGCAGCAGAAAACAACCTTTCTCCCTCCTCTATATGACATCCTTTTATATATTTGAATATGATAGCCATGTTCATATATATAAAAGGATGTCATATAGAGGAGGGAGAAAGGTTGTTTTCTGCTGCTCCAGAGAAAGAAGATTCCACCTAAACATTAGGAAGAATTTCTTGACAGTAAGAGCTGTTCGACAGTGGAATTTGCTGCCAAGGAGTGTGGTGGAGTCTCCTTCTTTGGAGGTCTTTAAGCAGAGGCTTGACAGCCACCTGTCAGGAATGCTTTGATGGTGTTTCCTGCTTGGCAGGGGGTTGGACTGGATGGCCCTTGTGGTCTCTTCCAACTCTATGATTCTATGATTCTATGATTCTATGGATCTGTAGACCTGGTCTTCTTGTTTTATATATATATATATATATATATATATATATATATATATATATATATATATATATATATATAATTTTTATTAAAGATTTTTACATACATTCTTTTAAATAACATTTAACATTCATATGTTATACAAGTTTTCTGACTTCCACCAGCCACTTCTCGGGATTTTCACTTTTCTTAACTTCCTCTTGCATTTCATACTCCACTATTCCTTTTAATAATCAAATTCAAATATTATTTTCCAAAATTATTTCTGTAATATTTCTTAAAATTAACCTCACAGAACGTCTTGCAAGCCTATTAGCGTGATTTGTTGTTTACAGTTATCTTTCAAATATATCTCAAATTTAGTCCAATCTTTTAGAAATTCCTGGTCCCGTCGGTTTCGAATTCTTCCTGTCATCTTATCCAATTCTGCATAGTCCATTAACTTCATCTGCCATTCTTCTTTTGTCAGTAAATCTTCTTGTTTCCATCTTTGTGCCATTAACATTCTTGCTGCCGTTGTTGCATATAAAAATAACTTTTTATCTTGTCTCTTAATGTCATTTCCTACAATTCCTAACAAAAAAAGCTTCCGGTTTCTTTATAAATGTATATTTCAACATTTTTTTCATCTCATTATATATCATTTCCCAGAAGCTTTTCACCTTCTTACATTCCCACCACATATGATATAGTGTTCCTTCTTTTTCCTTACGCTTCCAACATTTATTACTCATTTTATACATTTTAGCTAATTCCACTGGTGTAATGTACCATCTATACATCATTTTCATTATATTCTCTTTCAAAGCATTACAGGCAGTAAATCTTAGGTCTTCTTGTTTTTTATCTATAATATCTTTTTATTTGTGTTTCTATTTTATTTAAGATTAAATTCCACTTGACTTTTAAGCATTCTAACTCTCTCTCTCTCTCTCTCTCTCTCTCGGCTTATTTTTAGAGCCATGCTCCTTTCCTTCATCTTCCTGTCTGGCTGCTACTCTGGAGAATTTTCATGCAAGTCATCCCCTGCTTCCCTTAAAAGCTTGTTTGACATGCAGACTGGGGGTAATCTGTGCAGTGTTTGTTGACTTAAAGACATTCCAGCACTCCTGGAATTTAGAGGCATTTGTTTCCTGGTCCAAGTGACTTATCTAATTAGCTCTCTTAACTTTCTGAGATTTCCCCCTTTTGAAACCATGCACTTATTGCTGGAACGGAGACCACCAAGCGGCCATGGAACTGCCTTGGTGGAGGAGACAAATGGTCAGTCTGGTCTAGCACTCTGCTTCAAATAGTGGAACAGCCACCTCTAGGAATCTCACATTGATTACATGAAGACAATGGTCACCCCTGGAGCCCAGCATCTGATGAACTCAGAGCCACATATACTGTGGCTTGCATACACTGATGTATCTTTCAGCTGCAGCAGCTAACATTCATAGACAGAACCATAGCTGTCAACTTTCGGATTTGAAAATAAGGGATTTTTCCAAACTTTCGGATTTGAAAATAAGGGATGCCGCGAGGGCGGTGCAATGGCACCAAGTAGCCTCGCCACCCTGCGCTCCAGAGGCTGCGCGCGAACGGGTGAGCGAAAGAGCGAGCGCATAGACGGCAGGCAGGCTGTCTGTCTGGTTGGGCGTGAGGGTCTGGCTGCACAAGGCATGCAAGCTCCACCCCCAGTCGGTCTCAGACTCCTTATTGGCAGCCGAGCAACACAGCTGAGGAGCCTCCCTGGCTGGGAGGGAGGAAGAGGAGCTGCTTCCTTTGAAATCCGGGAAATTTAAGGGATATCAACAATCCGGGATAGCAGTGAGAAACGGCATTGGAATAAGGGAGTTTCCCACAAAAAAAGGGAGGGTTGACAAGGTATGATCAGGAACAAGGTGGGAGGAGATCAGCTAAGCCTCCTATTCTTCTGAGAGCATGCTGTGGAGCTGGCATTAGGGGGTGCTGCTGAGCAGGAGGCACATCCAGCCTCAAAGGAGCATGCAGCAGTGGCAGCGGCAGTAAGTGAAGCATTCCTTGGAGGTCAGATCTGCTGCCCCTGTGGAACATGCTTCCTGAGGTGATTACCTCACCTCGCCTCATGGACGGCAGTCCCCCTGGCCCGAGGAATCAGCAGTTTGGGAAGAAGAGTTTGGATTTGATATCCCGCTTTATCACTACCCGAAGGAGTCTCAAAGCGGCTAACATTCTCCTTTCCCTTCCTCCCCCACAACAAACGCTCTGTGAGGTGAGTGGGGCTGAGAGACTTCAAAGAAGTGCGACTAGCCCAAGGTCACCCAGCAGCTGCATGTGGAGGAGCGGAGACGCGAACCCGGTTCACCAGATTACGAGTCTACCGCTCTTAACCACTACACCACACTGGCTCTCACCGGAAACACCGGGCTAATGGTGCTTTTGGTGAAGTCACCTTGAACGAACTTTATGTTCCATCCAGAGGCTCTTTGGATGGGGTGCAATGACCCTTTTGAGGCATCTCCCCCTCGGTGTTTTGGTGCTTAAAATAATAATAATTATAATAATAATAATAATAATAATAATAATCCCACGCCTATCGCCAGATCGGCGGCTGTTACTCCCGGCTTGGCTAAGCGAGCGCACAGGCGCGTTCTGCGCCCCCCGCGTGCACGCCTCCTGCGGAAAAGGCACAAAGCAGGTGATCAGATGCTCTCTAGTGTTAAGAGCCGTAATAAAACCGATCGGCTGGGGAGGAGGCACCACTGTCAATTCCGGGTCTCTCTCTCATCCCGACCGCAGAACCCGGCGCTTCCGCAGCTCCACTTTCAACGTCCTGCTTGGTTCTCGTCGATTCTCTCCGCCAGCAAATGCTCAAGGAGCTCCACCGCCCGAGGAAGGGGAAAATCCCCGCTCTTCCTCTTTGCCACGACTCAACTGAGTACCCAGTTCGGAAATCGGGCTTTCTTTTCTTTTCGGAGAAGGGCGTCCAACTGGCTTTTACGCGCAGCAGAAAAGAGGAGGTGCGGCCCAGAGAGAGAGAGAGAGAAAATGAACGATTGCACGCTCGAATGCAGCACAACAAAAGTGAGAAGACTTGAACTTCCTCCCATGAACGAGAGGAGGCGCCCTCCATATTCCTTGTCTACCGAACGCCGCTAGTTACTGCGTAAAGTTCCCGAGAGATTGTCTTTCTAGTGCCTTTCTTTCCAAAGTGACAAAAAGATAAAATAAAAAGCAAAGGGTGCGGTCAAGGTGCGGTCTCTGAGACATTATTATTTTTAAAGTAGGAGCTGTTTTGCAAATTTATCAAGGTAGATTAAATCCCTACAAGGTACCACACATGCACACCGCCCCAGTTGTTGCTGTTGCTGCTGCTGCTGTTATAATAACAACTTTTCCTTTTCAAACACTCCTGAGGAAAGAATGTTTCCTCTGTTTGGGATTTGCGCGCTGACCTTGCGATTTTGGAATCGCTGCTCTGATACAGTGTATCTAAAGAAGTGTGCATGCACACGAAAGCTCATACCAAGAACAAACTTAGTTGGTCTCTAAGGTGCCAATGGAAGGAATTTTTTTATTTTGTTCTGATACAGTTTTCGTTCTCCTGCTGCAAAAAGAACCGTGAGCGCGATTCAGCTACATTTAAGAGCTTCAAAGGCCACGACGACGGGAAGTTTAGGGCAGTGCTTAGTTCTGCGATCCTATGGACACTTGCTAACCTCTTTGTGAGGTTTAGAAGTTCTTTTCGCCTTCCAAATTCCTTCCATTACTTCCAACACCGCTTTCCATTGCTTTATAGGCGATTCCAGTCTTTGATTCAGAGGCTGTGATTTCTATTGTTAATATTAAGCCGAAAATGGGACTGGTTTCTCGAGATGATCCAGAATGATATCCCATCCACTTTCTAAACGGGAGGAAGGGAAGGGAAGACAGGTTTTGGGCACGACCCGGCCAATTCTGAGTACGTTTCATGTCCTCGTTGATTCCTGTGCAAGAGCTAAACACGTGTCTGAATGTTCCTCATTTAAATCAATGGGGATTCCGCGTTTCCTAGGCTATTAGTTTAAATTTCAGCTGTTCAGTTCACTCCTCCGGAGATCTTAGCCTACCCGGCTTGAACTATACTTTTGGGGTGGGTATTTGGGGTTGGGGGGCTGAGAGAGAGAGAGAAGATTTCTGACACAGGGTCGAATTAGCTTCTCAAGATTGAGAAGGGGCGTGAAAATCATGGAGGGTGGCAACAATATCTCACTTTTAACTAATGTAGAAGAAAGAGAATGAAAAGTGGAATTGAACCAGCAAAGTTTGGCTCAGAAGCAGAAGACAGATTTGGAGGTGGGGGCATTTTCTTCTCTCGATGAGGAGGAACCACTTACAGTCCCGATCCGATCTTCGCTCGCCCTGAAATTCCTTGAGAGCCACCGGATGAAACGGATCGATCATCGGTACTAAGGCGTAGAGGAGGACAGGCAAAAGGAGGGAGCTCGTTCACACAGAGCAGAACCTAATTCCTCTGTGGAATTCGCTCCCACGAGATCTACTGTGACCATTGAGGCTAGGGTTTCCACGCATGAACCAAAACTTGTGGCCATGATCACTAAATCGAGTCCCCACGTTCAGAGACAGCGTGCCCCCCTCCGCTGAGGAGAAAGGCTTATTGCGCTATTTCCGAGCTTCTTGGGACTGCTTTTGGGGAAAGAGTGCCGGGTTCTGGCAGCAGTACTGTGCTCATTTGCTCGTTTAACTCTCCAATCCTATATACGTCCACTCAGAAGTAAATCCCATTGAGTTCCATAGTGTTTATAGGGATGATAGTGGTTTTTAATTATATAATAAAACCCATTAAACCCATTAGGGTTTTTTTCCCCGTCCAAGCAACGTTCATAGGATCGGACTGCACCTAGCTGAGTTCTTAATGTTCTTAACCTTCCAGATAAACGGATATAGGATTGCAGCCTTACTCAGGGGGTAAGGTCCATTGAGTTCCTGGAATATCCTGGCAGTTTGTCCAATAATGTTCAGCCATATTCTTCTCTCCCCTCCCCCCACCAAGCCTTGAAATAAATAAGCCTGCTTTTACGATGCTAGATGAAAAGGCAGGCTCTCGCTCGCGCAGAGGCTTGGAAAGGGCAGCGTGCCCAGCACAATGCAACTTAATCCCCCAGTGCTTAAGCCTAACGCAGCCAAATGTCTCTGAGTACCCCTGAGAGTGTGGGGAGAGGGAATGCTGAAGCGGGGAGAGAGCGAGGGGATCCAGAAGTATGTCACTGGACAGCAGCAACCGGAGGGTATTTTCCCCGTTTGTTTTGCTCGACTACGACGCTGGGGCAGGAGCAGTCTATCTGAGCTTGGGGTTTTAACAAAGGTCAGGATCCGTAGTTAGTTGGTGGGATCTAGAATTGAGGGGCTGCTCTAAGCTTAGACAGGAGGGTCAGTGCGGGCACTGGGAAGATTTACGGCTGGTAGCCAGCCTGGCTGGGTCTCGGAGACCTGGAAAGTCAGCCCGTACCCTCCCAGGCTCCCCCTGGGCTTCGTCCTCGGAGCGCCTCTTTTTATCCGAACAACATTGGAGTCGCCTGTCCCTCGCCTCCCATGCATCAAGTTACCGCCAGAGCCAAAGCCCTCCCCAAAATTCCGCCCTCCGAATTCTTTCACCGGTTTCCTTTGGGAATCGGAGGCTCCGTTGACCTGTCGCTTTCCAGACCGATCAAACCCTTGAAAGCAAAATCCTCAACGTCCCAATTCAGCAGATGCCTGAGGGTTGTCATTGCTCACACACAGCCACCCACAAATTTCTGGGAAAATAGGTGACCCCGACGGCACAAAACCCAAGGTAAGCTCCGCTACATTTATAGGCAATTGCTGCCGCCCACTTAAACTGATTGTCTCGTTCACACGTGCATCTCAACAACCTGGGGCTGTCTACATCACTGGATTTCTCTTGACGACTGGCATGCTGCATGCTTGAACTAACTGCACTGGAAAAGGTTGTGCCTAAAATTTATCTCTCCCCATATACGGTAGCTATGGAGGCCTGTTCACACGTGCAAATCGTCAACTGGTGGGCACTAGGGTGCAAGGAAGAGCTACCACAGAATTCACACGAGGGACTGCTATGTTACCTGTTGAAGTTGACACAGCTGGCTGCCAGTCACCAAACCTACCATTTTCAAGCTGTGTGCATACCGGTACGTGCTTGTGTGAGCAGGCCCTAAATTACTGGAAACACCTGAGCTTCCATTAAAATAAAGTGTGCATGAAGTGAGCATTACTAGGATCCCTGCAATCCAGCCAAACTCCAGTTATTTCCCTATCAACAGACCCACAACCCAAAGCTAGACATGACTGCATCCTTTTGGAGGCTACTTCAAATGATTTCACAATAAAAGTGCCTACCTTGCAAGGCTGTTGGAACGATTACCGAACTCCAGTTGTGGGGAACGCTTTGAGTGCTTAGTGAATGCGCTTCGCGTTGCATCCAGGGGCTCCACACAGACCGCGCAAAGAAGCATTTGCCCATCTCCCCTTATATGTCAGATCACATTCTCGGGAGCACCTGTTCCATTATTGTAAGGCATTTAAAATAAACTCGATTAAATGCTATGAACATATACTTAATCCTTTTGTGCTCTTCAATCTTGAATACCTCCAAGATCAGGCCTTTAAACCTTTCCCCGAATGAATATTGCCCTCTATCCCGACTGACACCTCTTTTCACCCAGCCGCTACACTGATTATATTACAGGTATAGGCCAAACCTAAATCTTTTGTACTGTAAGTGCAATTGCCTTTCAGGGAAAAGGCTTCCAGGTAAGTGTGCTATGCAGCGCACCTCTGAACCATCGTTTGTAATGTCAGGTCCTCTCATTTCGATGGGGCTTTACCTGCGCGTAAATGCGGATTCCATAAGTGCAGACTGACCTCTGCACGGGCTTTCCCGGAGTTAATCTGCACCCAGTGAACTTTACTCACAGGTAAGTGTGCCTAAGATTACGTTTGCTCAAAAGTAACATTCGCTTTTCGTCAATAAGTGCGCTTAAGGCAGGACTGTCTGCACGATGAAGACGCTTTGAAATGTAGTTTGTTGCTGGAGCAGCTAACGCGGTGCAGTCCAGATGCTGATTCACTCTCATTAATTCTCATTAACTCTCATCCTGCCTGATCATTGGGATGGCTGGGAGTTAGAGTCCAATAGAATCCAAATACAACTGAAGGGCGCCACGTTGGCAACCACTGCCCTGATACCAGCGCACCCTGGTGCCAGGGAGCGAACCCCCTTATACTTCGCACAAACTGGATTGAGGATCGGATGTGGCAGAGGGCTCCTTGGCTGGGTGGAACCACCAGTTCAAAGAGCAGGCAGACCGATCCCCCAACCGCAAGTACTTTCGGAGTCTGGACTCTAAGCCACAGTCGCTCAGAAGCAAGTCGCATCGATTTCCCTGAGACTGTCTTCCCGTTAAGCACGTCTGAGCTTGCATCGTTAAATCCCATTGATCCCAGTGGCAGAGAGTTTAAATAAGCCCCCTTCCCGAAATCAAGAGGATTTGAAAAGCTCTTATCCTGAGCAGGATCCTGTGACTATAAAGTTTCAGTCACAGGGAATGGGCTGGGGGTGGGAGAGCTGAAAATGACACCCCTTCACACACACACACAAACTTCCACTCTGGACCTTTTTATCGAGAAATAATGGATTGCTCTTTCTTCGCCGCTAGTTAACCGCGCCTTGAGAGAAAAGTTGTTATTCAGCTAAATCAGATGCGATTTGCACTTAGGGCCAAGGAGGCTCCGCTAATAAATAAGCATTCAGATAACAACAAGAACCCGCCTAGAAACGGCGAAGAGTCGACGCAGGCGTTTTCATATTGCTCATTTATTATCAGTAATAAGCGCGCGTAAGACAGCCCTGCTGCGTAACAATGCGGGGTGCGCGATTTTGAAAAGAAATGAGAAAAGGCGGAGGGGGTAGTAGTTGGGCAGTGGGAAATGGAAACCTCGGAGAGTCCCCCCCCCGGGGGGGAGTCAGCCATTCAGGAGCAAGCGATCTCCCCAAAACGTGGAGAGCTGAAGACAGGGATCCAGGAGTTCTTATTTCATGGAATTCGCAGACCAAACTCCAGGAGAAAAGCCGAGCGAGCCTTCAGAAACGTACAAAACGTCCCATTTCTAGCTAAACGCTCCGGATAGTTCCTTGGCGGTGTCAAATTAGGAGGGATCTCTTTGTCACACAGACTGTATTATGTTTCGCTCTTGGAAATGCATGACAGCAATGTGGTGTTGCTTTTTTTGAAGCCATACAAAAATTATGCAAATCGACCCAAAAGCAAGGGCTCCCCTTTTGAAATGGTAATGCGCTATTCATTAATCACTTATTGGAAAACGAGCCGCTCTTTCCCCCCGCCCTTCAGCCGTCCCTCTTTTTATTATTGTTTTGTATGGAAAGCAACATTGTATATTCGGAGGAAAAGCAAAAGGTGGAAATACTATATTTAAAAATTAGATAATAGATATAATATTTTGCGCTTTGTCATTTTTTCTCGCAATTGTAATTTTATTTATTAACACAGCCACTCCGGAGGAAATCCTGCACATACCGAGGATTTGCCTTCCCGGATCCTGAACGGCGTGCGCAAGACTCTTACCGCAGGCGCATTATCTGAAAGAAAATCCCACCGATATCAATGGGACTTAATTCTAAGTAATGGACTCTTTGGGTCAGGGTGAGACCGAGCCCCGAGGGAGCACACTGCCTCCTTGGCACCTACATGCAAGAGGGGGAAAAACAGACGTTTTGGAGCCCACCCAATAAGAATGAATGCGAGAAGTACCCGCAATTCCCCCCCTTGTTTCTAATTGTAACATCTAGCAGTTTAACGCACAAGCACCCCAGCAAACAAGCAACAATAACGGGGGTGGAGATATCTCCCCCATAGCCTCTTTCCGACTAGAAACGTGTTCCTGTTTAGAGCTAGAAATCCGTGCGCGCCTTCCAACGCGCCTTTCCTCGGGTCTCCAGCGCCGCAAAAGGAAGCGGCTCTTCTAACATTTCAAGAGGGAAAAAAAGGGGGGGGGAGTCGAGGGAAGCCACGTTTCCAATTTTGACGGAGAGGAAAGTCATCTCGGGGGGCTTGCTGACGTTCTAATTAATTTCGCCTTCCCAAATTGCCAGCTGCTTCGAGAGTAAGAAGGATGTTTGGGGGGGGGGGGAGGCGTGCGTCAGGCTGCAGTCCGTACCAAACACAGGAAGCAGTTGGCGCCTCAGCTCCAAACCCCTTTCCCTGCAGGTAAGTCCCCAACTGGATTTCGAAGTGATTTCAAATCACTTGCCAGCTAGAGGAGGAAATAGCCAATCGTGGGCGATTGCATTGGCATTTCTAGAATTACCCGCTACTGATTATTTGCAATTCTACCCTAAATATACCCGCATCTTGTGGCGGACTTTTAAGCCACTCGGGGCTGCTTGAAGAAAGTGGTAACTGAGATCAGGATTCCCACGCGCCCGCCCAAATATATGAATGAACGGAAAGGGTCCGCAAGGCAGATTTCCCTCTTTTGCGCACGTTGGCACAGGGCGGACTGGCGGGAACTGGGATGGGTATGGGTGGTGCGGGGAAGACCTGCTTGCTGAAGCCACCTATTCGTGCGGCTTTCTCTAGCACCCTCAGTTGGGCTCTTGGCCCAGAGAGCGCAGTCGTCACTCTACACTTCCAAAGAGCGTAGATTCAGTTCCCACCAAACTATAGTGTCCGCGATCACTTCTGATTCCACGTGTCCTTCTGCTGAATTTGAACCCCCTCCACACACCTTGACCCGCCTGCTGACAGCAAGTTGTTGCTTCGAAACAGATTCGACCTCCGAATCAGACCGCCATCTGACGAACTGGGCAGAAGCGCGTCAACGCGTCTTATACGCGCAGAGACATTTCAGATGTTTCTGTTTTGCCTACACGGGATCAATTATGGGTCCGATGCGCATTCTTGCTTTACATACCACGGCTCTCGTTAATGCCTCGAGAGCATGGCGCCTAAATCTTAATTGTTTGGGTAGGGGAGGCAGGGTTGCAGTAAGAAAATGGCTATATAGCAAGGCCTTTAGACGGGCGCTCCAAGGCGCAGGTCCTTCGCCTTTGCAGATTGGGGTGTGGATTATAGCACATTCAGATGGACTTTGGACCATACAGAAAGGAGGGCAAGTAAAGAAGGAGCCCTCCCCCGGTGGATCTGAATCAAGCTCTTCATCCACAGGATATTAACCAAGGCGTGAATGTATTCCAGAAATTAAGGGGGGGGGTTTCCACAATACTTCCTGGTGAGCCTTCCTTGAGAAAAAGGACCTTGGTGCGTTTGTCCCTCCACCCAGAAGTGCGAAGGTCTTAAGAGCTGGGGAAAATACACTGGGGAGAGTGTTTTAAGCAAGTGGTTTATATACAATTAAAAGTCACTTTAATGGTGAGTGGTAGACGGAATAATGGCACAATCCTTGTTTTTATTTTCCACTGGGGTGGCGGGGATGCTGCTACCTGCAAATGGGCCTGCTCCAATTTGTCCTCTCCCACCCCACTCTGCGAAAACGAACCAGCACATCGGAGTCAACTTTCTCGTGCCAAGCGGGGCTTCTGCTGTTCTGCCCGATCCTAAACGCGTCTCCTTGCATTCCACACAGCCGGCCCTTTTCTGCCCGTTTACTTGGCACTCGGTCCCGCTTCAGGCCGCGATCTTGCCAACGCGGGACAGCGCGTCCCCACGGAGCCATTCGGGGTTTCCTTCCGACTCGAGGCTGCCCAGATTTTAAGATCGCGGCTTTGCAAAGCGCTTCCCGAGCGCCTCAACCCTGGGCGCGTTTCTTCGGAATCCCCGCGGAACCCAGCGGGCATAGGATCGCAACTCTCTTCCTTGACGCACGGCGAGGCACGATCCGCCCGGGGGCTGCGCTAGCCCGAAACAGGAAGGCTCGCATGCCCGTTGGCGAGGCCCGGGCCTCGTGCCTGCGAGGAACATCCCGGAGCCCTCCCGGCCTCCCTCCCCCCAGCGCAGCTCTGCGACCACGTGACGCTATATAACCTCCAGGCCCGGCGAGCGGGCGGGAGGAGGTGGGGAGCACGAGACAAGGACGCCTTTGGTCGCTCGGCGCCCGGCCAGCTTCTTCAGCCGCAGCCACAGCGCACCATCCTCGGGCCTCGGGCCCCGCGCTCGCTCTCTCTCTCTACTCCTCCTCCCTTCAGGCGCCGAGCGCGAGGGGCGGGGCTTCATTCCACGTTCTCTCGCTCGCCGGGAGTCCCGCCCAAGTTCTTCCTTCCTTCCTTCGGCTCCGTTTGCGGTGGCGAGGGGCGTGTCCTCCTCCGTATGCAGATGAGCCGCCGTGACGGACAGCTCGCCTTGCCAATGCCCCGGCGAAACTCCTCTCCTCACAAAACTCCTCGCCTCACAGACTCCCTTATGCCCGCGCCAAAAGCTAGTCGCGCCGGGCGCCGGGGGGAAAGCTCGCCTCGCTCGCCTCACGGGGGGCGGCTCGCCAGCGCGCCGACGAGACGAGCCCGCCGCCGGGGCCGGCCGTCGCGGCGGCCGCTTGCCTGGCGGAGGAGCCCGGTCGAGGCTGCTTTTGCCTCACGCGCGCTCTCCTCGGCCGCCCCTTCCCCGCCCGGGCAGGGGAAGACGCCTCCTCCTGCTCCTCCGCCTCCATTTTCCCGCGCGCTCCTCTTGCCCAGATGCCCGCCGCCTCCTCCTCCTGCAGCAGCCGCGGGTGACTTCTGCGTGGGAAAGCAGGAGCGCGGGCGGGCGCGCGAGGCGGCGGGCGCGCGCGCGCTCCCCGGACGTGCGAGAGGCTTTCCCTCAGCCTCGCGCCGAGCTCTCCTTTTGGCTCGCGCTCCTCCCGCCTATGGAGGGGACGCTGTGAGCTCCTCAGCGGTTGCAGCGAGCGGCGGCGGCGCCCGTAGCTGAAGCGCCCGCAGTCGTCCTCAGCCCAGGCCCCTTCCTCGCGCTCGCTCGCTGCCATGTCCTACCCTCAGGGCTACCTCTACCAGCCCCCGGGCTCGCTGGCGCTCTACTCGTGCCCGGCTTACGGGGCGTCGGCGCTGGCGGCGCCCCGGAGCGAAGAGCTGGCCAGGTCGTCTTCGGGCTCGGCGTTCAGCCCTTACCCCGGATCCGCCGCCTTCACCGCCCAAGCGGCAGCCACCGGCTTCAGCAGCCCGCTCCAGTACTCCACAGACCCGGCCACGGGATTCCCCTCCTACATGGTGGGTAACGGACCGGACAGCCCACCGCCGGCGCCAGCGGCCGCCTCCGCCTCCTCCATCTTCATCCTCATCCATCGCTTCCCCCGCTCGCAGCGCCGAGGCTGCCCGGGCTAGGCTGGGGGGTCGTGGGGATGCAGCCCGCCCGACACGCCGGGCAACCCGCGTTAGGAACACACACGAGAGGCAGCCTCTCTCCGCTTCTCTCGACTTTCCCCTTCGCTTTCCCCTCTTTCGTTGCTTCTCTTCTTTATCCATCTTCTCATTCCTCCCTCCCTCCCCCTTCCCTTTCCTTCTTTCCATCTCCCTCACTTATTTCTCTTGTTAATTTATTTCCTTTATTCTTTTTCTCCTCACTCACTTTCATTTTCTGACATTCGTATCCTCCCCCACTTTTTTTCTTCTCTCCCTGTTCATATATACAGTATATATATGTATATATATATATATATATATATATATATATATATATAAATATATATGTGTGTGTGTGTGTGTGTGTGTGTGTGTGTGTGTGTGTGTGTGTGTGATTTACCGGGGCGGGGGGAGGCTTTCTACCGGTGGAAAGGAGTCCAAGCTGAAACTCGATTAAAAGTGTTGTTTATTTATTTTTATTTTTATTTATTTATTGTTGGGGGAGAGGAGAGAGAGGACGGATTTCCACCACCTACTCGCGCTTTGCTTCCAAGCACGTTTGTGCTGGCGATCGCGCGTGTTTTTGCAGCTATTGCAAACCGACGAAGGATTAAACCTAGAGGAGCCAATTGGTCCTGGGAAACTGGGGCAAAGGGTTCGTTTTGTTTCACTACACAAGAGATATCAGATCGAGCGCCTTTGGCTGGAGTCGTCTCTCCCTCTTCCCCCCCCCCCACCTTTTCTCCCAGCCTGGCGATCTTTATTTAGGATAATGGGAGCCGATCTCAAACGCTCCTCTGTTTGACTTTCTCGTGGCAGAAGAAAAGCAGTCGCAAGTTGCCAAGCCTTATTGTTCCCGGGCTATTTAGGAACATTAGGTACATTCGGAGCGCTGTGTTTAGCTTGGTTTCCTGGACCGACTCCGAAAGTTATCAAGTTGGCTCAACTAATTCCTCCCCCCCCCCTTTCTCTTCTCTCTCCTCACCCTCGTATTATGCAGACTTTAAATCAGCGCAATTTAAACGTTTAAAGGGCGAATTAAAATGCTAATTATATCGCATTTGACCAATTCGAAACGGTGCATATCTTCTGGTTTGCAAATTGGATTTGCAATGCATTAGCGAAGTGAATTGCTAAGTGGGGGGCTTTGTTGTCTCTCTCTCTCCTCTCTCTCTCTCTCTCTCTCTCTCTCTTTCTTTCTTTCTCTCTCTTTCCTGTATAGCAACAGAGGAAATATCGTTGCAACCATGTGTGGAGGCGGAGGAGGAGGAGAGGGGAGAGGAAAAGTAGAAAGCTATCATTTTAAGAAACTACCTGTAGGGCCTTCGGAGGGAGAAAATAAAAATGTCTGCGTTGAATTGCAATAAACTGCAACGAAGACGAAGACATCAGCAGTTTTCAGAGGGAAGAAGGGATCCTAATGCCCTCTGGATACTTTATTTTCCCCCCCTTGAGTAATAATAATCCAGGAGTGCTCGGCACTACAATTAAGAAATAATAACATTGTTCGCTAGAGTGATTGCATTACATTCGTGTAAAATGTAATAGTCGCTGCCGTGGCGTTGCCTGCTAGCTAGTGGCTGCCGGCTCTTCCGAAATGCCTAACGCCCTTGCTTTTGTGCTTGGCAGGGCTCCCCTTACGATGCCCACGCGACGGGCATGAGCGGGGCCATCAGCTACCACCCTTACGGTAGCCCAGCCTACCCCTACCAGCTGAACGACCCCGCATACCGAAAGAACGCCACGCGGGACGCCACGGCCACGCTGAAGGCCTGGCTGCAGGAGCACCGCAAGAACCCGTACCCCACCAAGGGCGAGAAGATCATGCTGGCCATCATCACCAAGATGACCCTCACGCAGGTCTCCACCTGGTTCGCCAACGCCAGGCGGAGGCTCAAGAAGGAGAACAAGATGACCTGGGCGCCGCGCAACAAGAGCGAGGACGAGGACGAGGACCTCGACGCCGGCGGCGGGATCCGCAGCAAGGAAGAGGCGCCGTCGGACAAAGGCCGCGACAGCAACGAGACGTCGGCCGAGGATGAAGGTGAGGGAGGAACAGGCTGGTTTCGTGGGGCAGGGAGGCAGATCATGGGCCTGCATGGAGCCCTGCAGCCCGACCCTGTGCAGGTCTACCTCGGAGTTCAATGGGGCTTACTCGGAGGTAAGTGTGTGTGTGCGCGCGCTGGATTATTCCAGGCTGGAAAAGGGGCAGCTTCCCCGCATTGCATCGCAGGCTCGTCCACATTCATCCCCAGGGATTCCGCTGCACTTTCTCTTTAAAGACGTGGGGGAACGCCATTCCTTGCGAAGGAAGCGCCACAGAGCGGAGTGAAGCTTGCTTCCGTGTAGGCGCTTGCCCCGGGAAAGGCCGTGTAAACCGCGGTAGTTATCCCGCTTCCAGGTAAACGGGCTTGGAGGATCCTAACGCAGCTCAAGCCTTCAGAGCGCTATAGGGGCAGCGACATTGTCTCGGGCAGTTCTTGCAGCGGCTTTGGAAAAGGAGATGAGGACGAGGATTATTTGTAATAGAAGCACACGACGGGGGAGCAGAGAAGGCTGAAGGCCGATTCTCAATAAAATGTGGGGTTTTTCTGGGGGGGGGGCAAGTAAGCCCTGCCTCACATAACCGATCACAAGTAGCGGGGCACGCACACCATTTGAATGGCAATGCCCATCATCTTTGAGCGAGCGAAGCCCACTCAAATATTTTATTGGGGAGGGGGGTTCGAAGGGAGTTGTCTCCTATGCTCCAGCTCACAAGCCTTATGCCGACACTTGAACCCACGGCCTGGCTGTCCGATCCACCTGTCGTGGAATCGAAGAGGCCCTCAAGAGGCCTATGGATCCGTGGGGAGTTCTCAGGTCCCTCAGGGAGACCATCTCGGGGGGGGGGGCTGGAATGGGCAGCAGGGGGTGCTCCGATTGTTTGCCACCTGTTTTTGGGGTGGCGTGGAGCGGGAGGTTTAGGGGACAGGGTGCTCTCCGCCTCCCGCTGCTGCTGCCACCGTCGCTGGTGCCTCCGCCTGGTTTCCTTGACGGTTCCCCTGGTTCTCTGCCGCAGGGATCAGCTTGCAGGTGGACTCGCTCACCGACCACTCCTGCTCGGCCGAATCGGACAGCGAGAAGGCCCCTTGCGGCGCCGGGGACCCGCTCTGCGAGTCCGGCTCGGAGTGCAAGGACAAGTACGAGGAGATCGACGAGGACGAGGACGACGTGGAGGAGGAGGAGGACGACGACGACGAGGAGGAGGACGACGACGAGGCGGCGGACAGGGGTCTTCCCGCCAAGCCCGTCACCTCCTCCCCTCTCACCGGGGTGGAAGCCCCTCTGCTGGGTCACCCGCACGCCGAGGACTCCGCGCGCAACGCCAACAAAGCCGCTCTGGACGCCCGCATGGCCCCGACAGCGGCTTCGCAAAGCACGCCGGCGAGCAAGCCCAAGCTGTGGTCGCTGGCGGAAATCGCCACCTCGGACCTTAAGCACCCTCAGCACCCTCAGCACCACCACCACCACCCTCACCACCCGCACAACCTGGGCCAGAGCTGCCAGCCGTCGGTGCCGCCGTCTTCCACCCCGCACAACGCTGCCTACTCGCCCTCCTCTCTCCTGGGGAGGCATATTTATTACACGTCGCCTTTTTATAGCAACTACACAAACTATGGGAACTTCAACGCCCTCCAGGGTCAGGGCATCCTGAGGTACAACTCGGCCACGGTGGCCTCCAGCGAGGGGCTAAGTCAGACGGTCTTAAGCGGCGGCAGCGGAGGCGGCAGCTCGGTGCACAAGCAGGGCTCGGAGACCTCTTTGAAAACCATCGCGAGCCACCTAGAACAACATTACAAGCCTTCCAATCCAGACTCCAAAAAAGGTAGGTGGTTCCTGGCTAGGTTTTCTTTTCTACTAAGGAATAATGTGGGGTGCAAATTTACCCTACCCCCCTAAAAAATAAAAATAAAATCACAATAAGGTGGGTGTCATAAGCAAGAAGGCAATGGTGGAGTCTGACAGTCCAGGTACAAAACTCTTTTTCGAAACTGCAACCCAGGTCACAGTTCTCCTGCTTGGAATTCCATAGATTTTATTGTTGTTGTTGTTGTTGTTGGCGGCGGCCCTTTTGTGTGGGATTGCAGCCAGAAGCTGTGGTCAGGCCTCTGAAGAAGAGGATCTAACAGAAAACGCTGAGATTTGCCTTCCAGTTATAAATGTGATTAGGAACATAATGTAAATAAATTGCTCCGTGTAATTAAAATGCCTCTAAAAATCACTAAAAAGCCTTGACTCCTTGAACTGTATATAATCTGAAAATATTTGCAGAAAGTTTATTCATTGTTTTTGTTGCTAAGAGGGGAGAAATAATAATAGAAATAATTCCCAATATTCCCAAGCAAAAAAAGATAGAACAGTTTCAGGTTTGGGAGAGAGAGAGGAAAAACAGTGCAGTGCAGAGAAGTCTGATAGCTTGTGCCTAAGCATATTTACTCGGAAGTAAACCTTCCCCCCCACACACACACACTGAGTAAAATGGGACCGAATCTAAAGGCAATGCATTTAGAATTGCAGCTTCAGTTGTCTGTCCCCTTCAAAGTTCCATTATCGGTCTGAGGCACTGCTACAAGTTATGCTAAATTTAAAACAAGTAATTAAGAATGCTGGCCTTCAAACGAGTTAACTCCCAGATCTGCTGAGAAATGCCAGCTCAAGGAAAGGCCTTCCAAGGGCTGCGCTGGGGTTTTGTGCAAGAGGGAGCTAGGCCGTGCCCAGAGTGTATAATCTAGTTAGCCAGCTGTGTCCTGTGACTAACTGACGCTTCTATTTTGACAGACCCCACTGAAGTGTGCACAGTAGGAGTACAACCATACCTATAGAAGTGCAATCACACAGCAGCCAGGCAAGTAAGTGAGACCAGCTCCTTTTCTCCTCCTTTTCCCCTTCTATTCTGTTACACCGCTTAGGAGGATCATTTGGCACCAACTCCAGAAACATATTGCTCAGCCTGCAAATTTGCTTAATGTTAATTTCTTGCTCCATTACCAAAAGAGCGTTATTACAAAGAAAAGCCTATTGCATTTTCACCCTTCCTTTTTTTCCCTTTAGAAATCAGTTCAATTGTTTCACACACGCCTCTCGCTTTTTTTAAAAAAATGAAAGTTGTGTATTTTCAATAAATATTTAAATCGCAGGTTGTTTTTTTTATTATTTCCCCAAATTATTATTGGCAAATTGAAACTGCAACAGACTGGGAACTCCTCCTACATAAGGCCCTGTCGAAATGTATGGGCGGATAGTTGTGTGTTCTCCTTGGAAGCCAGCCAGAATTCATCTCATTGTCCCTCTGTACTATTTGAAATGTATATCAGCACGCCAAATAAAAGAACATGATTGCACTGATTCAGTGCTTTGGGTGCTGTACATAAGATTTCCCTGCTCACACGCACCTTAAGGCATCTTTATGAACATGCAATTCTAATAGTTGTGAATCAAAATAAGGAGTGATTTTATTTAGCATGCTTATATACATTTCAAACAGCGGAGAAGGAAAATGAGATGAGTCCTGGCTGGCTTCCAAGGAAGCCAGTGTCTGCATGAATCGCCTCCGTTTCACCATTTATTTCCAAATCGCTGCTACAGTTAGGATTAAAGAATATCTTGTGGCCAACCATTTCCCACCCCCACAGGGGAAAAAAAAAAGCAGAACAGAACCCAAGCCTAATCCTCCTATGCTGAAAAGAAAAGAAAAAGCGTTTTAGTTTGCCTTCCATTTTTAACACTCTGCGTGTAACTGAAAGATTGTGGATGATCTGGTGTTTTCCTTGGTCCACAGGTAGGTGTCACAATTGCTTTGAGAAAAGTCAACAAGCCATCATCTCTCCCCAAGCTAATCTATCTATCTCTATCTCTAACAAAATTCTAAATCCGGATCACATCTTGTGCCACTGTATAAAAGAAGACCACAGAGCACTATTAAATCTACAGACTCTAATTGTTAAACCAGAATTTTGCTGGACATTATGT
Organism: Darevskia mixta; assembly: GCA_034641385.1. NCBI lineage: Eukaryota > Metazoa > Chordata > Lepidosauria > Squamata > Lacertidae > Darevskia > Darevskia mixta. Next base: position 39,859,803 of record JAWWNH010000011.1, on the reverse strand, counting down.
GAGTTTACTGGTATAGTCTAGTTCTCCCCAATGTATATGTGACTTAAAAAGAAAGAATGAATGAAAGAAAGAAAAGAAGCAAATCTGTTTTTTCTCAGGATATCTCGAATTGATCAGCTTATTGCCACGGTATATATATATATATATCTATATATATCTATATTCTGTAGGTGTGATAGGATTTATTGTACAAACACTTTGTAAAAGATACATACAGTAGCAATTAATTAAATAAACCATGACTGAAGAACTTGAGTACTTACAAAGTGGAAACAAATTTGATATTTATTTTTGTAATGATATGAGAGCTTCTAGTAATTTATGCAAGTTGTATTGCAACGGAATCCCAATTCTTTTGTAAATAAATTATGCCTGGTTTTTATTTGAGACATTGATGGTTATACAATCCCTCGTTGTTTAACGAGAATTCTTTACTAATTTATATCTTTAATTGTAAATAAAAACAGATTAGTCTACAATAAGGTGGTGGCCTTTTTTTGTTCATTTTTAGTATTTATCTTTTTTTGTAATTCATGATAATTTATAAAATATCACTGTTACAGTTGCCTAAGGTAACTTCTTAAATATTTAAAATATATTTAGCAATGTGGCTAATTAAACCTGTTGAACGTATATATTGCAGGACAATAAAAACCTTCAGAGTGAATCTGTTGCACTGGACTATATACAATTTACATTTTTAAAAAGATTACTATTGTACATCCTGTTGTATTTAGTGCTAGCAATCTTAATTCAAAATACCATATTTACTTGCACCGTAAGTGAAGATTTATGTTTCATTTTTATCAAGAGATACAAAACACTTGAAAGTAAAAAAAAGAGAGAGGAAAATATCCCACCCCCTTTAAAAAATATATCTATAAGTGGTAATCACTTAAGAGATTCACCATTAGGTTAAAAAAAATAGCTAAACCATCACTTCAATCCCCCCCCCCCACAAATAATGAGAATTCCCTTATAATATAATTTCAATAAGGAGACAAACAACCATTTATTTTCTCCCTCAAAGATAAATTGAGTGAATATAACTTACGGTTATAAAACAAGAATAATAGCTTCTTAGATTGCCCTTTAATCAATCATACACTTATTTTTCAAGAGACTCATCTATTTTATTCCATGATTAATAATGTTCCAGCGTGAGAGCATTATTACATCCCAGCAGGGGAGATCCTGGGTGCTTTTAGCTGCTTTGGAATGGTCAGTTGGGGTTCATTACGGCTGATATTGAACAATTTATAAAATCTTGTCTAAACATCTGCCAGCTCAGATAGGCCGATGTGTCTGAAGATGGGAAATTGCTCGACCAGTTGATATTGACAAACGGGGCTCTCTCCAGTGGCTTTTTGTTCGCTGAAAATTAGTGGCCTCCTGCTCAGGGGCTTGTTAGAAAGGGCATTTGAAAGTGATCTGAGATACTTCAGGGTTCAGCCTGGGGAATGTTAACTGGATAAAGAGTGGAATCTGTGTGCATGTCTGTGGTGTAATTACAGAAGGTTACCTACAGCTTATGTTGTTACCAGAATGTATTTGCTTATCATTGTCATCAACAACAACATCATCACCCCTAAGTACACAAAGTAGCCTAACCAAAAGACATCTCTCTTGGGCAGGTGGCTGTCGTGTGTGTGTAGAAAGCAACATTTAAAATAATAATAATTTTAAAATATTCATACTCTATGTTGCAACCCTAAAATCACCCAAGTTGAAGTTTTCACTGATGTCACCAGAACTGAGTTCAAAGTAAATATTTTGGGATAATATTTTAGCACAGGTTTGGATGTTGGTCCAGCAATAATGGGGTCTATTTATCTGAGTGATTCTCCCACCCCCAGAGTTATTCCCAAGTCGGTGTTGACTTCCAGCCCATTCCCAAAGCGTTTCTTCTTTACAGCAATCCTGTTTGCCTGCCTCCTTTATCTAAAAAATTATTTCTTCCCATTTATACTTTTCATTTCTTTATTTATGATTATAAGATCAATTATATGTGACATTTCAAATTTCTCAGGGCAGAATGTTAACAGGATCAGCCGAGGGGAGCAGTTCTCCTGTGCAAGTCTCACTTGAAACGAACCACGCTTTTCCATTAGGTTTCCCCGCGAGTACTCTTGCCCACGTCCCGTTCATTTCGATGGGGCGTGCGCAGGAGAACTTCCCTGGCGAATGGTGCTCTCAGCAACTGGCTGATATTTCTATCCCTGGCCGCAGCAGGCTTCAAATGAAGCTGTGGGATTTGTTGTGTTTTGGCTTTATAACGGTAACTTGTGGGTTTAATACAATTTTGTATTTAAATACTACTCAGCGTAATTTTTATATGTGGTAGATATTTTTGCAGGCTAAAGCTCTTTGAGGGAATATAGTGCCATCGGGCAGATGGGCGATATAGATGCCAACAATTCCATCGTATCTGTCAGATTATTATTCTAAAGGGGGAAAGTGTAAAATTATCCCGCGGCTCCCTTTCGCAGCGACCTTTGAATGGGAGCTTCCTCCTCCCATAGCGTGGATATTCTCTCTCTCTCTCTCTCTCTCTCTCTCTCTCTCTCTCTCTCTCTCTCTCTCTCCTCCCTTCTTCGCCTTATTATGCACCAGGTTCTCTGTTGGATAACATGTACATTTCAGTTGGTTTTATATTTTATTTTATTTTGAAAATCCATTCTGTGGCAGAGATTAGGAAAGCTAACGACTCTCCTTTGATGTTTATACGCCCAAAGAATTATCTAAGATTTCCATAATTTACTCACCCCTTGCTAGAATTTAGACCTGGGATTTCTTTTTCTGGAAGGAAAAGTCGAAAGACTTTGGGCAGCAGGCTTTGAAACATTTCCCTCTTTGCCTGTCACATCCAACGGTTTTGGTATAATCTACTTCACACACACACACACACACACACACACAGAGAGAGAGAGAGAGAGAGAGAGAGAGAGAGAGAGAGAGAGAGATGTGAATTAATATCCCTTTGCAATGGATTCAGTCCCCACCGCCTCGCCCAAATCAAACCGATTTATTAAATAGCAATTAAGGTGCATCCATCGGGAAGTTCTCCTGCGCAAGCCCCCCACTGTGATGAGCTGAAACCATATCGCGTTAGATATTAAAAGGTATAAATGGACGGGAAGCCCTCATTGGCTGAACGCGAGCAAAATCTTGCGCATGCCCCATTCATTTAAGCGGAAGTTTGGCGCCGTTTAAAGCTCCTCTGCAAGGTCTTGCTCGAACATTACGAAATGGAAGCTTGTGCAGGAGAGCTTCCAGCTGAATTCTACGCTAAAATAAACGAAACGAGAGCTAAACTGCCATACCTACTGAAGAGTAAACAACAGAAACAGAGTAATGTAAATCCAAAAGGAAATCGTGCAAACACTGGCCTGCTGTTCTTGGTGGTGCACATGCTATTGAAAACCCATTGAATTCCCTTCTTTGCGTTACTACTACTACTACTACTACTACTACTACTACTACTGTACTACTATCAGCAACAGATTCAAAACCCAAACAAACATTTCCCCTCCTGTTTCTCTCGCTGCGACCCTTCCCAACTTTTCCAACTCGCCCAGTTTTCAGTTTGCGCTTCCTACTTGCGCGCAAGCATCTGGGCCATTGGCCTGATCCAGCCGGGCTCCTCTTAATGTGCTTGCATGAAACTGTAGCAGTCGAGGTAGCCTTTGCTTCGCGAAATGCGACCTCGCCTGGCAGGTAAAAGGTCCACACACACACACACACACACACACACACACGCCTTACATCATCAGGACTCGGAGAAAGGGTCAGACTGGGCTAGCTGCGGTCCAGTAAGGGGGAGATATGATATAACACCCCCCTCGCCCCACCCCTGCACTGCTCCTTCCTTTCCTGCCTTCAAATGTCAGAAATTGCTGGCAAGAAGGGAGAGCTTGTTTGCCTGCAGTGAGGCGGGCGGGGGCAAGAACTGGCTAGGGCAGGACGCATCTTCCTCCGCTCGCCTTTCACTTCCTTGGTCAGACGTTGTTTGTTTGCTTGTTTGTTTGCTTTGTGTTGACTTGCTTGTTTATTTCAAAGGAGACCGAGAGGGATTTGCTCCCGCGGGCAAGCTCACGATTGCAGGGGCAGAGCTAAATTCAACGTCTGTACACAGGGCTGCGCACACGGCGTGCATTCAAAGCGCATGCCCCCCCTCCAAGAATTCTGGGAACTGTAGTCTGTTCAGGGTGCTGGGCTTTGCAACTTTGCGAGGAGCAAACTACAGCTCGCTGGGTTCTTGGGGCGCGTGTGCTTTAAATGCGCTGTAAATGTCTGGTATACAGGCAGCCGCGCACCAGCAAGAGGTCTGTAGCCATGAAGCCTCTGGCACGCGAGGGAGCCTTTGCGGTATCTGGGGCTCCTCGCACGGAAACCTGTCCGCAAATCGCTCGCTCGTTTACTGGAGGATAGGCTGCCATTCAGTTCAATGGGACTCGCAGACTTGACCTTGCGCGCGTTTACGCCAACGCGAAGTCCTATGGGGTTGTTTCTAGTGAATGTGCAAACCGATAAGTTTGCAAACGCCATTGGTATCAGCTTTGAAAGCTGGTGGATCGCACCGCTGGGGATTTTCAAAGATGCATTGTTAGCAGCATGCAAGGCCAGCCGTCTCTCAGGAGGTTAAAACGGTGTCGCCTCTTCATTTCCCAGCCATGCCTCAACCTCGCACAGAGAGAGAGAGAGAGAGAGAGAGAGAGAGAGAGAGAGAGAGAGAGAGAGAGAGAGAGAGAGAGAGAGAGAGACTGCAGGCCACCAGGGCTTTTCGCCTCTGGGGGTGGGGAGGGATCCCTAAACTGGAGTGGGGGCGTTCCTCTTCGGCCGCGCTGAGCCAAGCACAAAGCGGAACACAAGTCCTTAACAAATACACGAGAAACGTCACAGCTAATAGCCGGGCGTCAGGAAAGTGAAGCCGAAATCCAATTAACAGCTCAAGGCTTTGCTGCTTATTAACAATAAGGATTAAGGCTGCAATCTTATGTACACTTACCCGGGAGTAAGTCCCGCTGCACCAAGTGGGACGTATTTCCGAGTAAACATGCAAAGGAAGGGGGGCTACCTATCTGTCCACACTTTCGCCATCCTATCGAAGGATGCTCACGTAATTTGTGTTGGGTGGGTGGGGAGTATTGAAAGCACGCTTCCGCCGTCCCCACGAAGAGCTGGCGGCGGGGAGAAGGAAGCAGGGAACTGGAGCGAAACAGGAGAAGAATCCGAATCAGATTCTGAAATAGGAAAGAGTAAAGCGAGGCAAGAATTCGGAAACACCTTTAGAGCGACTCATTTGACGGAACTCCTCTGACTGAGCAAAATGCACACGTAACGTCAAGACGCGCCCGCACAACCCCGCGTTTAAAAATAATAAAATAAATCAAAGCAGTGGCATTCTCGAAGCTTGGAAGCTTTTATCTGTTTTGAAGCCTCGCCATGTGCGCTTTATTATTTTGCATCATTTCCCCCCCTTAAGACTTAAGCAGATGTGCCAGGAGTGGGGGGGGGGGTTGGCTGGCTAGGCTATGTGCCCGACAGCAAGCAAAACCGTTCCCCCCCCCCACCACCCTCGGATCTTTGCTCTCCAACGGTATGCACTTCTCAGTGACGCAATTGCACCCTAACCTTGGCTGCCATTCAAATCTATGGGAACTTTGCCCTTGAGACGAGGGCGAAGAGAACCATCCCACGAGGATTTCAGCGGTGCTGGGTGCTATAGGAAATATTTTATTATAATATATTGTGCGCCGTGAGCTACCTGCTTCTTCTAACAGGCCCAAATCCTGCCCCCCCAACCCTTCATTTGCAGGCAGCTGCTTGATGGGGGGCAGCTGAACCAGCGCGCCCCACTCTCTCTGTAAAGGCCTCCAATCTGGGGAAGGCTAGTATATTAAACAGGAACCGAACAAATGACAGGAACTCTCCTGATTTAAAGAAACAGTTTCCTATGAAACGTGGCAGTACAGCTCTCTCCCTTTTTAAAGGCGTCTGTGTGTATTTGTGCACGAGCGAAGGTTACCGACTTATCTCTCCAGGGCTAAAGGCGAGCCTTGCGTCTTAACTTCCCGTTAAATAAGGCGCTAAATCTAATAGCAAAAGTCAGAATACCTGCCCAGCCCGGTAGCTAAAGTTGTGACCCTCCAGCTGTCGTTGGCTCCAGCTCCCATCAGCCTGAGCCAGCATGACCAATGGTCAGAGGCGATGGGGGCTGCGGTCCAGCCCCGTCTGGATGGCCACATCTTTTCAGTTCCCCAGAGCGACAGAGATCCTCACCTGAAACCAAGTTCCCCATGCCAAGGGAAATGTTTGTGATCCTATTGACAGGGAATCCACCCCACCCACCCACCCACCCACCCACCTCCGCCCCGCTTCCTTAAAAGAAATAGCCATATAGCCAAGGAGAATAAACTGACATTTCATTGTGTAGTACATCCGATCAATTATTAATCGTTAGCGTCAACAATGGGGTTATAATTACTTTCGGTTACTTAAAGGCATATTTATTTATTTTTCCTCTCCGTCTCTCTGATCTGGTAATTAGCTAATCCTCCCGTGTAATGGATTCCGAGCTGATTTCATTAGGATGTCACCGCGGCCCTCCGTATCCCTCCCTCCTCCGGGCAGGTCCTTCTGGCTGCTCGGCGTGGCTGAAGGCGGCGGCGCCCCCGCCAAAGACAGTCTTCTTCACCGGGTCATTTTCTTTCTCCCTTCCTAGAGAGCGAGTTAGTCCTGGGAAGAGAGAAACGGCTTCAAAGCGGATCGCGGCCGGAGCGGAGAGAACTCCCCCGAAGGAGCTGAGGAGAGCGCCTCCCATCTTCCTCTTCCTTCTCCCGAGGGAGAAGAAGATTGCTTTTTTTAAAAAATATTATCCTCAACTTCCGAAGCTGGATTCTGAAACTGGTCGCGAAGCAACAGGGCCGTGGGACCTACTTGTTTGGAGCGACAAGCCAGAGCGCATCGAGGGGCGCAAGCTTTGTCTGAGATGCGCAGACCGATCCTGTGCTCGTTTACTCGGAAGCCCAAACCCCCTCCGAGCTCAATGGATTCAACAACGTTTGCTCTCGAGTAAGCTGCGCAGGACATGCCTTCCGGCAGGAGTGACTTGAACGGCAGAGTGTAAAATTAAAGAACTTTATTTGAAACTGAAGAGATAAACGGTTCTGCTTTCAGGCTTGGCCCCTATCCTCCAAAACGTTGGTGAGAGGTGTTAAAAGGAAACGCCCCAGGTCTGAGTACCCCTAGGTCGAGAATTTTGGCGTTGGTTTTTTTAAGTGCGTGTGTTGAACGTTGCTTTGAAAATAATCCAGCCATTCATTGTTCAAAACAAGGACTCGCCCTTCTTGATTTTTTTTTTTTAAAGATAAAACCATTAAAGAGCCATTCCTCTCTGTTCGCGGACTTTTGACGATCTGACGACATTTCCCCCCCAGATCTTACTATGAGAGTTTCACTACGCGGGGCGGCGAGGTGGGAAAATCTCTTCTGGGAACAAACACACCTTTTGTAAACGGAGCCTTTTCAGTTCAGATCTCAATTCACCACTTTTAATACCCCCCATTTAAACAGCATGAGTCCTCGACAGGTCACTACTCTCTCTTAGCACATTACAAAGCGAATATGTCTGTGCCACGTTCACACTTGACATCTTTGGGGGGGGGGGGGCGTACAGCTCCAGCTCACTTCAGGAGCGAAAAGGCATTTGCCTTTCGCCCTTGAGTAACGCACAAGATCGCGAGGAGAAACGAGAGAAAAAGACGCAGTGCCTTTATATATGGAAACGCACGGGTCAATAAATAAAGAGATGATGCAGATTGCACCGATCTATATATAAACTGCGTCGAAGGCTACCTCGCGACGGGAGAAAAAGAGAGAACAGAAATCGACTGTGGGTGATGGACTCTTCCCGCCCCCTTCCAAAAAACGCAATAGCAGCAAAATCGCAAAGGAAAAAAAAATGCAAGTCCCCCCCATTAATTCAGCCTGACAGCTCTGTCGCCCCCCTCCTCTCCCTGCCTCTCCCTCCACCAATGAAAGCCTCTTTTCAGAAGGGTATGTTTTAATTTGTCACATCAAGGCAATAAAAGGCAGCAATATATACTTAACCAGTTAACATCGTAATAATAGGTTTAAAAGGAGCAATTAAATGGTCGAGAGCCGTGCGTCTGCTTCCCCCACCCCCCCACCCCACTTTCCCTAAGCATTATTATTGCCACATCAACCAACTTCGCCCTATTGTCTCACTTCGCTCAGCTCCCTCCCGCCCTGCGAGTTTTATGGCGAAGTCTTTGTCGAGTAATCGACGTCTTTTACGCAAGTAGAGAGGGAGGTCTGCGCTTAAGCCAAAATGGCCCCAGTAGACCGCCGCAGAGTTTCTCCTGGCCCGCCTCCGAGGACAAAGTAGCTTATTTTGAAAGCTGTCTTTGGACTTGCTTACACAGGTAAGCGGGGTATTAGGATCGCAGTCTAAATAAGAAACGAAGCGCAACTGAACTCACTTCTTCTGAGAAGACTGGGGCTAGATTGAGCTGCGCTTCAATTCTATGCACCGCCTTGGGCCACGTTCAAGGCGGCCTATAGAAGAACAATGGAGCCAAACAAATCCAACGTGTCCCGTATCTCCAAAATACGGTTCCATATACAAATATCAGCAACCCGAAACTAAAAATGCAACAAAATACACTCCAACAGCTCATCTGGGAAAAAAAAGGTGTGCCTCGCTCGGACCTCCTCGTCCCTTTCTCTAGATATGTAGTGATATATCCATGTCAATCGTTATTACCCAATTGACTTAGTTCCAAAATATGGCTAGAGGCAAAGAGCAGGTTGGCGGACAAAGAAGCGCTTATTCCTAGGCCTTTCCCGAGAAACAGAACCCGTCTTCTTTAGGGTTAACGTCAGGCACCAAGCCTTCCTTCGTGGTGGGTTTGGGGTTTTTGCGCCGTTCGCTGGCCAGGTGAAGGCTCTTCTGTTTCCCTCCTCGCGCTGCCAGCTTCAAACGGCAAAATAATAAGGCCCAGGGCGCAGGCAGGCGGGTTTCTTGAGCGAGTAACTCCTATTGGATTGAATGGGGAAGCGGAGAGGGCGCCGTTTTAGCATTTCATTTGCAAGCACAAGGCAAGGTCCAGCTAATGTCGAGAACTTCTAAATCCAACTGAGAGAGAGAGACATAGTGCGACCCTATCGTGCCTTGTCAAAAGCAAGGCGCACGGACTTCCAGGGCTCACTCCCAACCTCAGATAATACAGTATAGGGCAGTGATGGCTAACCTTGACACTCCAGATGTTTTGGAACTACAACTCCCAACATCCCTAGCTAACAGGATCAGTGGTCAGGGATGACGGGAGTTGTAGTCCCCAAACATCTGGAGTGTCAAGGTTAGCCATCACTGGTATAGGACTTCAGCCTTAAGAGCACATCGAAATCGAAGGGCAACGCCACTCCAAAGGAGACTCGCGCAAGAAAACTTCCCAGTGGATCGTGCCCATATAGTGCGTACCTCGAGCCTTTCAATTTTAGTTTTTTTTAAAAAGAGGAAAAGTGTCATATATACTAACTCAATCATACAAACAGACTCATTTCCCCCATATAAGAAACGTGGGAGAGGCGTCACAGATTATCTCAGTGACTTCACCACCGAAGCAGCACGAGGAAAGGACCCTCCGGCTCTCAGCTCTCACCCACCACATAATTGTAGAGTTGGAAGGCACCACGAGGGTCATCTAGTCTGACCCTCTTGCCCAACGTGGGGCTCCAACTCGCCACCCTGAGGTTAAGAGTCTCATGCTATACTAACTGGGTTGTCCCCTTACTCGGGTGGCGGAGACTAGTGGGACAAGCAAACTGCAACCAGGCGCTGCTGCAATTTTAAAAAAGAACGTTTCCTTGGTTTAAATAATGCGCGCGCCGCTTGGCAATGAGTCCGGTTCGGTGCAACGATGCAGCCCAGCCTTAACCAGGCTGATACGGTGGGAAACTCCCAGGTAAGTGTGCCTTAGGGGACGCCGCTGTTACAGGCCCGACACCCTCGTTCCACACACCATGGCAATAAGCTGGCCAAATTGTCATAGCGGCCTGGTTAGTAAAAGCACCGTTAGCTGGGAGTGTGCTGGATAGAAAGAAAAAGGAGCTCCCTAGACGAGCCTGTGGGGTGGGGTGGGGTGGGGTGGGGTGGGGTGGGGGCAGGATCAGGTGAGAAGAATATATACAGTGGTACCTCGGGTTAAGTACGCTTCAGGTTAAGTAAGCTTCAGGTTAAGAACTCAGCTAAGAACAGAAATGGTGCTCTGGCGGCGCAGCGGCAGCAGGAGGTCCCATTAGCTGAAGTGGTGCTTCAGGTTAAGTACGCTTCAGATTAAGAACGGACCTCCGGAACGAATTAAGTACTTAACCCGAGGTACCACTGTAGTTCCGAAAGAAAAGGAAGGCTCACCAGTGAGCGGTCTGCGGGCTCAGCTGAGCTGGAGGTCTGTCTTTAAGCAGGTCCGGATTTTCTCCGGTTCTCTGTCTAGAGTCCAGTGATGGCTAACCTTGAAACTCCAGATGTTTTGGAACTACAACTCCCATCATCCCTAGCTAACAGGACCAGTGGTCAGGGATGATGGGAGTTGTAGTCCCAAAACATCTGGAGTGTCAAGGTTAGCCATCACTGGTAGACGGCAGGGGAGCTTTGGGACGGAAGGGAGCAGCCCTAGTGGCACAATGGGTCAGTGCGCTCGGTTGCTTCGAGCCCACCCTGCCCAGGGACTGCTGTGGGCAGGATTCCTGCATTGCAGGGGGTTGGACTAGATGACCCCCGGGATCCCTTCCAACTCTACAATCCCATGATTCTAAGTGTCCACAGCCCAGCCCACCTGCAAGCAAGCAGCCCTGTTTACAAAGTCCTCGCCGTGCTTTTGCGGGAGAAGTGTAGCAGCGCCTCCTCTCATTAGCTCTCCCAACAATGCCTCCCGGATCAGACAGGCCGGGAGTGGGCCTGCTGCGACTCTTAGATTTGCAGATCTTCCCTTTCCCTCTCTGCCCTTTCCCTCTCTCTCCCGCCTGCACATTACATTTCAGTCATGCTTTGCAGCAGAACACGATATCCCCCAAAGAACCCAAAGAAGAGACAGAGAGAGGGAGGGAGGGAGGGAGAGAGATACCCTGACAGCAACCATTAGTTAAGAAAAAACCCTCGCGCAAGAGTATCAGCTAATTAAGATTCTGTTTAGCAATCCTGGATGGAATGTTAATGTTTCCCTCGGAAGGAGCAAGGAGGGAGGGAGGGAATGCAGTGGGAGGGGAGGGATAAACCCCAAACACCCCCAGCATCACCACCTAGCCCTGTTTTCTGCAGAGGAATGCTGATGCTGGGTGATAACATCACTTGCTTGTGTCCAAGGTCTGCCCATGCCTGTTAGAAAGCCATTATCTCAAATTACTCCTGTACTTCATTCGTTCCCTCTCCCTCTCTGGTTTGGGGCCGAGCGAGCTTCCCTTGGCGTTGCAGCCGTGCCTGGAGCCTGGCAAAAGCCAATACTCTCTGAGGGAGATGGAGTCTGAATCGAGCTTCTCTCTCTTTTTTTGCTTGGAACGTTCTTGGCCTGTCCCCAAATCCTTGGGCAAATATAGCCCTCAATCGCTGCAAGCCTGATTAGGATCTTGGCGTCTGGGTCCCATGTCCCCCCCGGGGACTCTGCTGACCCCTTTGAAGCCCCTTCCTCTCTTGCTTACAGCAAAGTTGACATGATTAAGTGGGGGGTTTTTACAAGGCGAAGTTCGTTAGCTCCCAACACTCAACACCTTCGAGGGGTGGAGAAACAGGAGGGAGAATAAAAGGAAAATATACCCTGAGTTGACCTGCAGCACATTTAGCTCCAGAAAGATCCCCCTTGGGGCCTATTCACAGGAAAGTGGGGAACCAGGTAGGTGGCTGTACCACTTTGTACTGTGTGCGTTTGTGACATGAAGGAATGCACCTCTGTATAAAATGTTGCTGTGCACAGAAAGGCCTGCTGGCCTCTCCAACCCCTGCAATAGGCAGCCATTCACTGAACAAGACATTTTGTTACATAGGGAGAAACATTCAGAGGTATGAAGTGCGAGCTGAAGTGGTACAATCCAGGCACAGGTTGTTCACTTCCAGGAGAACCAGGCCTTTGACATGATCTAGCGAAAACAAGAGGGACCCAGGTGCCGCTGTGGGTTAAACCACAGAGCCTAGGGCTTGCTGATCAGAAGGTCAGCAGTTCGAATCCCGGCGACGGGCTGAGCTCCCGTTGCTCAGTCCCTGCTCCTGCCAACCTAGCAGTTCGAAAGCATAGAATCATAGAATCATAGAATCATAGAGTTGGAAGAGACCACAAGGGCCATCCAGTCCAACCCCCTGCGAAGCAGGAAACACCATCAAAGTGCAAGTAGATAAATAGGTACCGCTGCAGCGGGAAGGTAAATGGTGTTTCCATGCACAGCTCTGGTTCGCCAGAAGCGGCTTAGTCATGCTGGCCACATGACCCAGAAGCTGTACGCCGGCTCTCAGCCAATAAAGCGAGATGAGTGCCGCAACCCCAGAGTCAGACACGACTGGACCTAATGGTCAGGGGTCCCTTTACCTTTACCTTTAGCCAAAACAAAGCACCTTTAATAGGCTTGATGTTAATGGTGAAGTCCTTGCTCACCTCCCAGATCAAGGAGACGGAAATCATTTAACACTGACCAGCGTGGCGCTCTAACTTTCTACTCTGGACATCTGGAGAAACCTGATGCACTCTTTTAGCTTGGATGCCTTTTTATTGTTGTGGAGCTTCTTAATGATTTCTTCCAGATTGCAATGATAATAATAGAAACTTCAAAGCCCTTACCAAGCCAGCATGATTGTCCCCAAATTGTAGGGGGCAGACAGGCTGAAAGACAGTGGTTTATCCCCAGGCAACCTGGCCGATTCTGGGCCGGCTCACCAACATGAGCCATTCATGGGCAACATGACTAGAACTTCAGAGATAGCAGAGAGACAACTGAATTCCTTCAGGATGGATCTGTGAGAGGCTGCATGCCAATGATGGGCAGTGCCAAAGAGAGACCAAAGTGGACAAGGTACCTCCTTCTCTCTCTTTTTCTGCTGCTCTCTTTCTCATTTCCCTGCGCTTTGACAACCACATGTAATTAGGCCATTGGGCCGCAGTCTACATCTAGGGTAGCCAAAATGGTGCCCTCCAAATGTTGTTAGACTACAGCTCCTGTCATCCCAAATCATCAGTGGACATAGATGATGGAAGCTGTTGTCCTATGACAGCTACTGGACACCAACCCTGGCCTAAAGACTCTCTGGATGCTCAGAGAGGGAAAGAAGAAAGCACCAGAGATGGTGCTGAAGAGGACAAGGTGAAGGTGATGACAAGAATAAATCAGTGTGCACATCCATGGCTGGAAACCAGCCACCAATGTTTTAGAAGAAAAGCCTCTTTGGGTGAAATAGTTGGCACCTCTTTTGCTTTCAGCAAATCCTTGAAGTTCCCTTATTTATTTATTCAGCTGGCCTTGAATGAGTTTGTGGCTGAAAATGGTCTATAAGGCAGTGATTTTCCTACTCATAGATTCACGACCATATTCTTGACCATATATTCCAGAGTTGTAGGGGCTACATTTTGTAACCAGACCATGAAACCAATACCTCCAATGGTGAGGTGACTAATGCATGTATAGGGAGAAATCCTTTGAATGGCAGTTTATGAACAGACTTGCAACCACAGACAGGCTGGCCGAATCCAAGTGTTGGGATCTCTATTTGTTTCTCAAAAAGCCAATTCTCATTCCTGCTGAAACCAATAAAACAAGAATATATGAATCACATTGCGGAGTGGCCTGATTGACGGCTGTGGTGCAAAGTTAGCTGAGTTACAAAAGCTGTGAGACAGCAGAGAACCACTCCTGATGAATTCGTTGATTTGCAACCACTGAACCTGCAACTGCTACTTCAGAAGAATTAGAGGGCAGTAAAGGAGCCACTCAGAAACTACCAGCTATGTTTCTTCTGTCTTCCAAGGAGGGATTATAACATGGACATGCAGGGAAGCATGTAGGACAAATTGAGCTTGGGGCTTACATTATCTTGGCATCGTGGTTCTGTGCTTTGGATAGTCTCCACAGAACGCTGCTTGGAATTTGTGATATTGCATGGGGAGTGCCAATGGCTCCAGATCAAGTTCCATATTTGAAACTTGGGGCTGGCCCTACTGAAAGGTAGAGTGAAGCAACTGCCTCAGGCAGCCAGTGCCGGATTATTGCAGAGCAGTGGAGAGGTGTTGGACAGCGGTGTGTGTCCTATGCAGACTATTCTGTACGCCTTAAGCTAATCTCTCTTTTTGCCTTCAGGCACAGGAGAGGACACTTCCCCAGCACCAATGTTTAAAATACTGTATCCAATCAGCATCTGTAAGGGGAATGGGTTCTAGCTTGTCCTTTGCCACAAGCATAAAAATGTGTTTGGCTGCTTCTGTTTGCATATGCAGAACATTTCAATGGTAAGGATATGGGAACAAGACTAAACAGAAAAAAAACGAGGTCTCTGTCTTGGACATGTTCAGGATTAAAGTTTAAAAAAGACAGTATCTCTAACATATTCTTGATATGCTTCTCTTTTTATACCTCATATACCTCATATAAAGTCAACCTTCCCTTTTTTTGCGGGAAACTCCCTTATTCCAATGCCGTTTCCCGCTGCTATCCCGGATTGTTGATATCCCTTAAATTTCCTGGATTTCAAAGGAAGCAGCTCCTCTCCCTCCCTGCCGGCCAGGGAGGCTCCTCAGCTGCGTTGCTCGGCTGCCAATAAGGAGTCTGAGACCGACTGGGGGCGGAGCTTGCATGCCTTGTGCAGCCAGACCCTCCCGCCCAACCAGACAGACAGCCTGCCTGCCATCTATGCGCTCGCTCTTTCGCTCCCCCGTTCGCGCACAGCCTCTGGAGCGCAGGGTGGCGAGGCTACTTGGTGCCATTGCACCGCCCTCGTGGCATCCCTTATTTTCAAATCCGAAAGTTTGGAAAAAATCCCTTATTTTAAAATCCAAAAGTTGACAGCTATGCTCATAACCTTAGTGAACTTAAAAAATGAAAGTCAATCCCACTCGCTTTTAAACAAAGGTTTGTGGCTTTCACAATATCAGTTTTTCTGATAACAAATTCAGGTGGTCAAGTGCCTGTCACTTAAGCATATAATCAATATATTTTAGTTTTAGAAGTTCGTGGAGGGTGGACTTGTATGCACCGTAACAAACCCCCTCAAACCTCTGTAAAGAATAATATCAAATCACTTCACAGATGCTGCCACATTAGAGTTGCTGAAGCATTGCATTTTTATTTTTGCAATCAGCTGGAAGCAGAAGGAAATATAGGTCTGTCTTATCCAGCAGTTCCTGTTCACATGGTCAAGATCCTAATAATAGATTTGTTCAGAAGCGGTAGCAGTCTGACTGCTCCCTGCAATTGAACCTTACATTATTTGCTTCTTCCCTTAAGTAGCCAATTAGCTGCTTTTGGTTCCATTGGCCCATGGCATGCTTGAATGACAGAAGAAGAGCTCTGCTGGATCAGAACAAAAGTATATCCATCCCACCTTCCCCTTTCCCATAGTCACCTTTCAGATGGCTCAAGGAAACCCACAAACAGGACAGTAGCATCAGTAACTGGCATTCAGTGGCATAAGGCCTATGAACTTGGAGGTTGGCTGGCTGTCATCTGTCTGTCTTGGGAGGCAATGGAAGAGCGTGCCACTGGAGAATTACAGCGCCTGCAGTGGCTGTAGAGACTGATACAGAAGAGACATGTTTTGTTGCAGCTGGGGCAGATGCAGGCATCCATTTGTGCATGGCGTTTCTCTCTCTGCACTACTCCCAGGGGTCATTCCTCCTCTTCCACTTTGGTCACAATTGCTTCTTCTGAGAACAGAAAAGTTTCCAACCTTGCCGACAACTTGAAACTCATAAATCTGTAACAGAGGAGTGACAGCCCATATAAGTGGCTTGAAAAACTCTATTGTGATCTCATAATAGCACAAACAATGTCAGTGTTCTTAATTGTGCTTGGAATTGGCCTTTATTTCTAACAAGAGCAAAGCTTCTAATCTTATCTCAAAACACATCTTTTCTGCCTGAACCCACCCCTTATCTCTACTCCCAAATTGCCAGTAGCCGTGCTGGTTACATTTATCCGCTTGATCTTCCAGCTGTGCTAGGAAAGCTCTCTTTGCCTGGGGTGGGTCAGACACAGCTGCCATGAAGTGAGGGAGCCCCTCAGATTCCCCACCCCAGGACTATTTAAAAGTGGCCTTGGCACTGATGTAGATCCAGGTGCTACACTGTGAACAAGGCTTCACTTTCTGCTACCATCACATCCTCCCCACTTCTTAAATATTTATCCTGGCTCCTTGTCATACATCACTTCAAGTTAAAGCTTCCTGCTGCCAGTTTTAAACCTCTCCACTTCTGTGCTCCTGATCTAGATTTTCTCTGGTATCCCCTGACACCTTTCCTTGCTCCTCCTGTTCTGCATGTGCTCATCTACTCTCAGCATAGCTGTCAACTTTTGGATTTGAAAATAAGGGATTTTTCCAAACTTTTGGATTTGAAAATAAGGGATGCTGCGAGGGTGGTGCAATGGCACCAAGTAGCCTCGCCACCCTGCGCTCCAGAGGCTGCGCGCGAACGGGTGAGCGAAAGAGCGAGCGCATAGACGGCAGGCAGGCTGGCTGTCTGGTTGGGCGTGAGGGTCTGGCTGCACAAGGCATGCAAGCTCCGCCCCAGTCGGTCTCAGACTCCTTATTGGCAGCCGAGCAACGCAGCTGAGGAGCCTCCCTGGCCGGCAGGGAGGGAGAGGAGCTGCTTCCTTTGAAATCTGGGAAATTTAAGGGATATCATCAATCCAGGATAGCAGTGGGAAACGGCATTGGAATAAGGGAGTTTCCCACAAAAAAAGGGAGGGTTGACAGATATGACTCTCAGCCACCCTCTAGCCCGCTCTCTGTCTCTCATTTGCATCTCTGGGTGCTTCCAGACAGCTGTCTCGTGTGTGATCAGGGTTCCTCATGCTTGCAAGGTTTTTTGCAGTAGGCTATCCACAAAATGTCGTTGGCATAAGAATGCCAATCTGTACCTCCCACCTCCCTTTAATCTGGATTTACCATTTCTGGGGGTGGGGAAATCTTGTAAGTAAGCCATGTTCCTAACTACCCATTTATGATACCTCAATTATTTATTTACAAATTAAGCCTCCAGCTGGAAGAAGAAGAAGAGTCACATCCCTTCCTTCTCCTGTGATGCTCACCCTGTAGCACAGGGGTCAGCAACCTTTTTCAGCCGTGGGCCGGTCCACCGTCCCTCAGACCATGTGGTGGGCCAGACTATATTTTGGGGGGAAAAGAACGAATTCCTATGCCCCACAAATAACCCAGAGATGCATTTTAAATAAAAGCACACATTCTACTCATGTAAAAACACACTGATTCCCAGACTGTCCGCGGGCTGGATTGAGAAGGCGATTGGGCCGCATCCAGCCCATGGGCCTTAGGTTGCCTAAAGGTAAAGGTAAAGGGACCCCTGACCATTAGGTCCAGTCATGGACGACTCTGGGGTTGCGGCGCTCATCTCGCTTTATTGGCTGAGAGCCGGCGTACAGCTTCTGGGTTATGTGGCCAGCATGACAAAGCCGCTTCTGGCGAACCAGAGCAGCGCACGGAAACGCCATTTACCTTCCCGCTGCAGCGGTTCCTGTTTATCTACTTGCACTTCGACGTGCTTTCGAACTGCTAGGTGGGCAGGAGCTGGGACCGAGCAACAGGAGCTCACCCCGTCGCGGGGATTCAAACCACCGACCTTCTGATCAGCAAGCCTTAGGCTCTGTGGTTCGAAACCGCTGACCTTCTGATCAGCAAGCCCTAGGCTCTGTGGTTTAACCCACAGCACCACCTGGGTCCCTATTTAGGTTGCCTACCCCTGCTGTAACAACATCTTCCCCCTCTCCTTTTGTCAAGCTTTCCTGTTCCTTTTCCCTTCCAGTTTTCATTTTCTCCACTTTCCTTCTTAAAATAAAGCCTTTACTTCACTGCCCCAGCCTCATTTTGCCTGCTTCTGCGCTCCCATCTGATCCTCCCCATTACTCAGCATCAGTATCTGATCACCCTGCTCCTCCATCTTTGTCTTGCCTATCTGATATAGATTGTAAGGTCTTTGGGTAAGAACTGTATCAGTTTTACGCCCTTTACAAAGATAGCCTTGCCACAGTTATACATGCTCTGGTAACCAGCTTGGATTACTGCAATGTGTTGCTCAGAAACTTTAGTTGACGTGGAATGCAGCAGCTGTTAACTGCAAGTGGCCAAACTGAACATATTCTGCAAGGGTTAAAAAATTTCCACTGTCTTCCAGTGTGTGCTTGGACTCAGTTCAAAGTGCTGGTTCTGATAAAGCCGTGAGCTATAAAGCCCTTAATGATTTTTGATCAGGGTATATGAAGGATCATTTTCTCCCCAGCCCACCTCCCGCCATGCTTTGTGGCTTGGCTTTGCATGTCCACACCTTCAGAGGTAGGTTAGCGACAAGGATAATGGCCGTGTCCCATTTGTGGAAGAACTTTTCCCATGTTTGCCTGGTACAGTCGGTTTTCAGACACCTGGTCAAAAAAACACCATTTGCACAAACATTTGGGGAATGGCTCTGTTCCTTTCTTTTTCTGGTCTCTCCGGCCATTTTGTAAGGATTTTATCTTATTGTTGTTCTCTCTGAACTCCACAGTCTGTCTGATGTTGCTGCCATTACTGTTAGTGGTTTCATGTGACTTCATATGTTCTATTTATTATTTTGGTTTTGTTCTTACCTACTGTTGTGAGCCCAGGTGGCGCTGTGGGTTAAACCACAGAGCCTAGGGCTTGCTGATCGGAAGGTTGGCGGTTCGAATCCCTGCGACGGGGTGAGCTCCCGTTGCTCTGTCCCAGCTCCTGCCAACCTAGCAGTTCGAAAGCACCTCAAAGTGCAAGTAGATAAATAGGTACCGCTCCAGCGGGAAGGTAAATGGCATTTCCGTGCGCTGCTCTGGTTCGCCAGAAGCGGCTTTGTCATGCTGGCTACATGACCCGGAAGCTGTATGCTGGCTCTCGGTCAATAAAGCGAGATGAGCGCCGCAACCCCAGAGTCAGACACGACTGGACCTAATGGTCAGGGGTCCCTTTACCTTTACCTTATGTAGCACTACCTTGATTGTAGAACAGCTCTGCTCAGTGAAAGGAACCGGAGTTTATAAAACATCAATCAAAGTTTGCCCAGATCTTTGCTTATTGGTGTAGAATGATTTTGTTTCCTATTTTGTTTTAATTGTACTCATTTAACAAGCTGTTAAATGCTTCCTACTCTTCATACAGGCTGACAGCACCAAGGATCTGAGCTAGAATCTCTCCTAACTCGCTGAGCTGGCCTCGGGCCCATTAGCTGCCAACGTCTCCTACCTGATCCCTGGCAACAGTTGTGTCCAGTGGGGGGGGGGGTAAAAAACATTCACTAAACACTATGCTCTAAATTGCACATAGCGATTAAGTAAACCAAATGCCGTCGCTCTGAAAATGCTAGCAAAAATGTTATTAATACAGTGAATTTTGAGAGGTGATTAAATGATTTAAATCTGAAATGTACTCCTTAAGAAATTCCTCAGAAACCATGGGAATCAGGTATGCTGTGCAGATACTTGTGAAATTCAGCTATAATTAATGCTAAACTGGAAAAAGCAACCCATTTTTCCTTGGGTATTTGCTGGCATTCCCACCTGCTGGCCGTTCCCTTCTCCCGTCATTCAAAATATCTCTGTTAAGCTGAAATCTCCTGTTGTACTGATTTGGACACCCTCCTCCTCCTTAAGTCTCTGCACCGGCTCCATGCTGCTTTCTGCATAGGCTTTAAGATCCCATGATTTACCTTAAAAGGCCTTGCCCCTCTGCTTCCAACCATGACCATATTATATGACCTGATTCCTGGCCGTTTCTCCCATGCCTCCCCCATCACTGTCACATGCCCTTTGTGCATCCCTCTTTCTCATAGGGTCTTCTTACCACCTCTGTGCACTTCAGAGCACTATCCTTTGGCAGTGGTGGGCTGAAAATTTCTGTCCCACCCACCCCCACCCAACCATTCTCTTGCTAATCAACAGCTCAAAGAGGTCCTACTGACAATGACAGTAGATGCTAACTCTGCAGGGAGCTAAAGTTAATGGAAGCCTTATTTAGGCTGACTAGACATTATGGATGTGGGTGGTGCTGTGGGTTAAACCACAGAGCCTAGGGCTTGCCGATCAGAAGGTCGGCGGTTCGAATCCTTGCGATGGGGTGAGCTCCCGTTGCTTGGTCCCT
The DNA here is from genome assembly GCA_034641385.1 of Darevskia mixta. Lineage (NCBI taxonomy): Eukaryota > Metazoa > Chordata > Lepidosauria > Squamata > Lacertidae > Darevskia > Darevskia mixta. The sequence goes on along the minus strand of JAWWNH010000011.1, from coordinate 39,839,435 downwards.
GCTCCTGCCCACCTAGCAGTTCTAAAGCACATCAAAGTGCAAGTAGATAAGTAGGTACTGCTGCAGCGGGAAGGTAAACGGCATTTCCGTGCGCTGCTCTGGTTCACCAGAAGCGGCTTTGTCATGCTGGCCACATGGAAGCTGGAAGCTGTACGCCAGCTCCCTCGGCCAATAAAGCGAGATGAGCACCGCAACCCCAGAGTCGGACACGACTGGACCTAATGGTCAGGGGTCCCTTTACCTTTAGACATTAAGTATGGTAGTCTTTGGAGGAGCTGGCTGGCTGATCAAAAGGCTATAACCTTATTTTGTAACCTTTGTGAGGCTAGAGGGGAGAGTTTCTGCAGGGTTTTGTCCTCTGGCTGAGAAGGTACTGGAGCTTCTCCCTTTAAGGAATTAGACTGAACCTCAAGTGTCTTCCACTGTGCATTACAAGGTCCCTGTCTCATGGGTCGTGGTAGATTGTGTCTCTGAACCCAAAGTGAAAATGGGAATGGTCCCAGCTTCAAACATTTATGCCCCCAATACAGTTTCAGCCATTCCTTCATTGTGTATGACTAGTGCCCCCAGACAGGGAGGTACATCTTCATAAACACATTCAAAGCATCCATGGCGGTGATGGATAAGCTACACTTGTGAACTACATCCGGTTTCACACCTGCATCAGCAGCATAGCTGTCAACCCTCCCTTTTTTTGTGGGAATCTCCCTTATTCCAATGCCATTTCCCGCTGCTATCCTGGATTGTTGATATCCCTTAAATTTCCCGGATTTCAAAGGAAGCAGCTCCTCTCCCTCCCTGCCAGCCAGGGAGGCTCCTCAGCTGTGTTGCTCGGCTGCCAATAAGGAGTCTGAGACCGACTGGGGGCGGAGCTTGCATGCCTTGTGCAGCCAGACCCTCACACCCAACCAGACAGACAGTCTGCCGTCTATGCGCTCGTTCTTTCGCTCACCCATTCGCGCGCAGCCTCTGGAGCACAGAGTGGCGAGGCTACTTGGTGCCATTGCACCGCCCTCGTGGCATCCCTTATTTTCAAATCCGAAAGTTTGAAAAGATCCCTTATTTTCAAATCCGAAAGTTGACAGCTATGATCAGCAGCCAACAGATTTTCTTTGCTGGGCCTGGGCCAAGGCATTATTGCCCAACAAACATAAAAAGGTAAAGGGACCCCTGACCATTAGGTCCAGTCGTTTCTGACTCTGGGGTTGTGGCGCTCATCTCGCTTTATTGGCCGAGGGAGCCGGCGTAGAGCTTCCAGGTCATGTGGCCAGCATGACAAAGCCGCTTCTGGCGAACCAGAGCAGCGCACGGAAACGCCATTTACCTTCCCGCCAGAGCGGTACCTATTTATCTACTTGCACTTTGACGTGCTTTCGAACTGCTAGGTTGGCAGGAGCTGGGACCGCGCAACGGGAGCTCACCCCGTCGCAGGGATTCGAACCACCGACCTTCTGATCAGCAAGCCCTAGGCTCAGTGGTTTAACCCACAGCGCCACAAGCATAGAAATCACCACAAAAGTGGAAAATTTAGCTAAGTTTATAGTTCCTGATTCTGAAATATAGATGCGAAGCATGTCATCTGTGCGATTGAAATAATGGCTGCTTCTCTTCCTTATCATTTTGTAACACCATATTGTGAGAAAGAAGATGTAAGTATCAACATTTTTGGGGGATGACAGTGGCTTGGAAACAACTCCTTGGCAACCAGATGCTGGCTTGAAGCTTTTTCCTTTGGAAGACTTTGTATCACATGGTGCTTCCCTGGAGTGACTCTCCAGGGTTTGGAATTCATTTCATTAGAATGCTGGAGAAGGTTTTTGACAGCAAACCCAATTGAATTAGACACAAGCTCATTTGCACAGATTTTTGAGGCCAGGAACAGAAAATAGAGGAAACAGCTTTTATCCTGTAGTTGGTGTGTTAAAAATGTTTAAATAATTGCATTAGGTTTTTTTAAAAAGTAGAAGGACCAAGGCTGCAATTATTCTGTATGCACCTGACCAAGAGCAAGTCCAATTGAATATAATGGAGCTTACTTCTGAGCAGAATGCATAGGATTGTACTGCAAAACGGCAATTCTATGCAAACTTACTTGGGAGCCAGGATGGAAGGCAATTTTTGGGTGTAACATTTTAAATATGAATTTTCACTTTCCAAAACAATGCATCAATCAAAACATACTCTTCAAAATTTGCACTCCCCCTGATTTTGTGATTCAGTTCTCTAATCAAAGATATGTATATAAAAGTGCATTAAAATGTGTATATATGTGAAAATTACATAAAAATGCATATATTAGGATAGATATGCATGAAAACGCATATGACTTTTCAAGTATACCTTTTTTCTTTAAAGAATTGCAAACTGAAGAAATGGGGTGATTCCATCTTTACCTAGGAGTAAATGTCATTGAACACAGTAGAACACACTCTACTCAAAGAGTAGGGGGCTATGCATTTCTGAATAATCCGATTTCCCCCTGTAAAGCCATGTGACACTTTCTGAGACTTGCCTGCCTTTTGGGGCAACTGTCTTTCAGCAAATCCACACAGGAATATTAGTCTTTTTGCATTTAATCACCAAATACTAACAATGAACTATTCACTTCATTAAAGGCACTCAGAAATTCTGGCCAGCTGTTCCATGCCACTTGGCTGAGGACAAGGTGGAGAAAGATGAGCAATCCAATCCTCCGTTGCATCCAGTGTGTAATTTTGCCACACAATTAGATTTTCATCATTTGATTGCTAAACTAGAATCAGAACCCAAGATGGCCCTTTTGATGGTTTCTGGGCTTAAATTCCGACACATTTCCATTCACAGTGTTAATACCTTTACATCGCCAGAGATGTTGGGAACAGTTTCCAATGAGTTATTTAAAAGTATTTTCCTGTATAGTCATCACTTGAATGGAAAAAGGCATTATTCATGTTTAATGAGGACGGAACTCAAACGTTGGTTTTTTTTGCGGATATTTCTGGCTGTGGCAAAACTTTAACTCCTTTCACTAGTTCTTTTGCCATCCATTATGTACAGAGTAAAATTGTATACCATGATCCCTCGACTTACGAATGCCCCGACTTCCGTATTTTTCGAGTTACGAGGAATCAAAGGGGCCGCGTGCTTCCGAATTTTTTCGACTTCCGAAAGGAAGTCGCGGCCGTTTTAGATAGGGCTTCCTCGACCTACAAAGTTTAGATAGGGGTTTTTTCCGACCTACGAATTTTTTTCTCCCCAATGCATTCCTATGAGGACTCGACTTACGATTTTTTCGACATCCGACGGTCCCGTCGGAACGGATTACCTTCGTAAGTCGAGGGTCCACTGTAATTGGTAAAATATAATGATAATCTGGAAATTAGGATGTCTAGATTTGGGGAGGTGGAATCAGGGCTGTCTTAAGCATATGTGGCGCCAGGGTGCAGAGATCCGCCTGGCGCCCCCCCCCCCAGGTAGCCCAGACTTGTCAACCTATTTTTAGGGGGGGTACCTCAAACTTATTTTAGGGTGGGCCAGGCGCGCAAGGAAGAGTTGGCCTGGCTGCCCACCTCAGCAGCAACAGAGGAGCCAGAGGCGGCAGAGGCGGCAGTGGCAGCAGCGACTGAGCGAAGCCAGCACCTCATGTGAGCAACATGCGCGCGCCGGCCTCTTGATGGCCCGCCAATCCCAGATGCGCAGGAGGGTGGAGCCGGCCAGCTGCCTCAGCGCTTCGCTCGCCCGCAGAAGAAGAGCTGCGGAGCTCCGATGGGCTCTGCTCCGCTCGGCAGCGGCTGTTGGCTCTTCCCAATCTCCGGACTCCAAATCTCGGCTCCGGATTCTCCGCCTGACACCCCTGAGAGCCCGGCGCCCAGGTGCCCCGCACCCCTAGCTCCTATGGGTAAGATGGCCCTGGGTGGAATATGAGAAACCTAACTAAGGTCGCTGTGCAAATGAGGTGCCCACCAGATGATTGAAATGCTTGAAATCTGCAACATGGTGATCTCTCTCCCCGCCCCCCAACATACAGTATGAGCTTGGGATTTTAATATTCAAATAAGGCAGATAGCAGAGGATTGGTCTACTAGTACCCAATGCTCCTAACTATGCACTGAGAGGTAGGGACCCAGGTGGAGCTGTGGCTTAAACCACAGAGCCTAGGGCTTGTTGATCAGAAGGTCGGCAGTTCGAATCCCTGCGATGGGGTGAGCTCCCATTGCTTGGTCCCTGCTCCTGCCCACCTAGCAGTTCGAAAGCACATCCAAGTGCAAGTAGATAAATAGGAACCGCTCCTGCGGGAAGGTAAACGGCATTTCCGTGCGCTGCTCTGGTTCGCCAGAAGCGGCTTAGTCATGCTGGCCACATGACCTGAAAGCTGTACGCTGGCTCTTGGCCAATAAAGCGAGATGAGCGCCACAACCCCAGAGTCGGACACGACTGGACCTAATGGTCAGGTGTCCCTTTACCTTTACCTTTTATGCACTGAGAGAGCTATTTCCTTACTGCATTTGCAGGTTCTTCTCCAGGTCCTAGGTTTCCCAAACACCATCTGTTCCATTCCCTTCTCTCCATTCTTTCTGATGATACTTGTGAAGTAGTTTAGGAAAAGGAAGCGTTCAACCAACAGCTGCAACCACTTGTAGGCATCTGGAACTTTATTATAGAGGATGGCAGAACGTGACCAGGTGCCGCCTGTGATCGCCAATAGCTTGTCAATGCTCTGATCTCCAGAAACCTGCACCCCATATGTGCCTTCCAATGCAAGTGCACCAGTAAGAGAAACCGTGGCTCATACAGACCAGGTTTTTGTTTTTTTAAAAAAAGCATCTAGCATGTTTTAATCTTTTGGCATAGCATAAAGGCATCATTGCATGCAAGCCATGTTGCTATTAACAGAAAGAATCCTGCTTCACTTTTAGAACATTTGATCTTAGAAGTCCCCTAGAGATGAAAAGACTTATTCAGCACAAGTGATTGAAGGATGCTTCCCATTTAACAAGCAGAAAATTCTCTGGTTTTCCTGTAGTTTGTCCCATATTTATAACTTTTGCAAAGTGTGTGTGTGTGTGTGTGTGTGTGTGTGTGTGTTTGAAATGCATAGCATCTGCTTTGGTTGAAAGCAATATTCCTGGCCTGGACTTTGTTTTATCATTATTAATGTATTGTTTAACAACATAGTTTGCATCTTTTAACAACTTGGGGGAAAGTTGGAGCAAAAGGGGCACACAGTGTTTTGCAAGCTCTGCTTCTCCATGGGACAAACATGTAAATATCAAACCAAACCCCTGTGTTGCAAGCACTGAAGTGAAACAAAAACTGGGCAACACGCGACCAATATTCAAATGAACAGAATGTATTCACAATAATGTAATATCAATAACAAGACTTGAAACCAGGCATATCTAATGTAATACACATAAAATAAAAATCTAATTTATTTTTATTTTTATTTTATTTTATTTTACTTTATGTGTATTGTGTTTCGTTTCTCTCCATGGGACAAACAGAACAAGGCAGCAACAAACATATATGTTAGAATGGATCACAGGCGATCTTCCATAAAACTGGTTAATGAGGGATGCTTTAACATGGCTGAGCAGATGGGGTGGGAGTCCTGAACCTTTCTCCCAGAAGCAACTGATCCTCAGCTGATTTTCTCCTAGAGGGGCTTCAAGGCCAGAAGTAACCCCTGTGAGGAGAAAAATAGGAGAATGTACAATAGAGCAGGTGGGAAGGAAGTAGTAACACACATGGGTAGGCAACCGGCCACCCTAGGACCACTGTGGCTCAAAAGCGCTATGCAAGTGAATGTCACAGAGCAAGCCAGGCATTAAACCACACAGTTCAGAGTTGGAGTTAATTCTTTATTAGGAAAAACACGATCTTCACAGCCTTGGCCGAGTGTCAGGCCTAATGAGCACAGAAGCTCATTCCCTGTGGGACTCAGTTGCCGAGACGAAAGCTCCCTGCCCGCCTATGTCTCCTCCTGTCCAGGGCTTTCCAAAGGAGATTGGAGACTGTGCCTGCGTGCAGCCAATCTCTCCTTGGCCAAAAGAGACATGAAGACATGGAGAACGGCGGTTTGTCTCAGCAGGAGTGGGTGGGGGACACTTGTGACTCTTCACCAGCCTGACTAATCTCTGTATTTTTACCACCCTCCTCCCACTTGCCCGCTTCAGGGCTGCTCTCTGCCACAGACTCCTGTCCTATTCAACTTTTATCCTAGGGTTGGGTTCTCCACCAACAAACCTACATTCATGGTCATCGCAAGATAGTTAAAGGACTCCCTGGTCCTGAATGGGGTAACTGTGCCCCTGAAGGACCAGGTGTGCAGCCTGGGAGTCATTCTGGACTCACAGCTGTCCATGGAGGCGCAGGTTAAGTATCCAGGGCAGCAGTCTACCAGCTCCATCTGGTACGCATGCTGAGACCCTACCTGCCTGCGGACTGTCTCGCCAGAGTGTTGCATGCTCTAGTTATCTCTCGCTTGGATTACTGCAATGCACTCTACGTGGGGCTACCTTTGAAGGTGACCCGGAAACTGCAACTAATTCAGAATGCGGCAGCTAGACTAGTGACTGGGAGTGGCCACCGAGACCACATAATTCCGGTCTTGAAAGACCTACACTGGCTCCCAGTACGTTTCCGAGCACAATTCAAAGTGTTGGTGCTGACCTTTAAAGCCCTAAATGGCTTCGGTCCAGTATACCTGAAGGAGCGTCTCCACCCCCATCATTCCCCACTTCACTCATTGTCCTCCATGAGATCTTAATCGCATGGAGTGGGAGAGGGAGGTACTGCATGCTGGGTTGAGAGGACCATGTTGAGCATGTCTAGACTTCCCTTGAGATGTGGAATTCTGATTGCACTGAGTTCCACATCACTGGGAATGACTCTCTGCAAACAGCAGGCTCCCAACTACAGGTGTGGCATGGCCAACCCGTGGACAGCAGGGAGCAGGGCCAGTGGGACAAATCCCATTTATAAATGTTTATGGTTCTGTGAAGGATAACACACGAAGGGGCACAGAACCCCAGGACAAATATGGGGGATGCCCATCAGCTGCAAGCGAGAGAGGGAACTTGTGGCTCTTCAGGTGTTACAGGACTTCAGCTCCCATTGACAGTGGTCAGGAGCGATATTGGATACAATATACAATTTTCATCATGGGAAAAGTTATGGAGGGAAGATTTAAAATTTACTGTATGCTGTATGTTGAAGGAGAATTATATGAAAATGATGTATCATTTGGTACCTAACTCCTACTAAAATAGCAAAAATGTATAGAACTGCTACAAATATTTGCTGGAAGTGCAAAGAGAAGGAAGGCACATTCCACCATATGTGGTGGATGCGCAAGATGGCAAAAGCATATTGGGAAATGATTTATAATGAGTTGAAGAAAATGTTTAAAATAACCTTTGTGGGGAAAACCAGAAGCTTTCTTATTAGGAATTTTAGGTCCAGAACTACCAAAGGAAGAGAAAAGACTGTTTATGTACGCTACGGCAGCTGCACAGATGCTGTTGGCCCAGAGATGGAAGGAAGATAAAGTACCTACCAAAGAAGAATGGTTAACAAAGATGATGGGCAATGCCAAAATGGCAAAAGTGCCTGGGAAGATCAGAAACCAAGAAGATGATAAATTTAATAAAGAATGGGGAAAATTTATAAGTTACTTAAAAGAACACTGTAAACAATTAAAAACATTGGCAGGATTTTAAAAACACTTGCAATGTAACTAGAACTATGGTAAGGACTGACTGTTAAGGAAACATGGAGAATAATATACGATGCAGTTGGAAAAGAATAACTACGGGACTCATGAAGGGGTGGAGGGAAGTCAAGGGATTCAGAGAATCCTATGTGTATTTGATTATGATTTACATGTGATTCTAATTGTTAAATGTAAAACTGAATAAAAATATTTTTTAAAAAAGACAATGGTCTGGAGCTGTAGTCTTCTGAAGGGTGACCATTTCCCCCATCTCTGCCCCATCAGTGCTGAACCAGATGGATTCTTGGCCTAACCCAGTGAGGCTACTCTTCTGTTCTGACATTCACATGTTACACCCAGGGCCAGATTTAGGTTTGACGAGGCCCTAAGCTATTGAAGGTAATGGGGCCCTTTATATGTCCAGCTGTCCTTTGTCAACAACAAATTGTCGCAGATTTTTGTGTTGAATATATGCTATATGGTAATTTATGGACCAACAGTGGTACCTCGGGTTACAGACGCTTCAGGTTACAGACTCCGCTAACCCAGAAATAGTACCTTGGGTTAAGAACTTTACCTCAGGATGAGAACAGAAATCGTGTGGCGGCAGCGGGAGGCCCCATTAGCTAAAGTGGTACCTCAGGTTAAGAACAGTTTCAGGTTAAGAACGGACCTCCGGAACGAATTAAGTTCTTAGCCAGAGGTACCACTGTAATAGGTATCTAAAGCCATTTGCACATAACAAAATATGTATTTAATCAAAGTAATTGTTGAACTGAAATACAATTAAGAAGAAGTATATCAATAGTGAAATACAATTAAGAAGAAGTATATATATATTGGGGGGGGGCAAGAGAGTGGGACGCTAAGCTATAGCTTTTTTAGCTTATACATAAATCCGGCACTGGTTACACCACGTTAGACCCAAGAGGAAATAATCACTGCCATCCAGGGTATAGCATACTGCAAACAGGAAGTAGAGCTGAACAAAACCTATCACCAGTGCAGGATGCTGCTGCTATAGTGCTGATCAGGGCAGAAAACACAGATCCTGAACCATTTTCCTTGGCTCCCTGTTGCCTTCCAGGCTAAATTTAAGGTGTTCATGTTGACCCATGAAGTTTTAAACAGCAGGTTCCCCATCCTCCCATCCTTGAGTTATAAACTCTGCTGGCAAGCTTTCAGAGGCTGGCATGCCAAGGCATTTGGAGGAGCATAATTCCCTGTATTAGCCTTCCTGGATTATTAGATCTGGAGGGGAGGCCTTTCCAATGGTCCCATCACCAGGAGAACCTCATTGCATTGTGTCACAGGATAGGGGCTTCTCAGTGGTGGCACCCTAGTTGTGGAATGCTCTTCCTCGAGAAGTATGATAGATGCTGACATTGCTGACTCCACCCTCTCTGTTTACAGTAGGATTGCTCACTGCTTTAATTGATCACATTTTGAAGTTGGATTTTTAAAAATTCTGTATAGTTTGCTTATTATTATGTATCCTTGCTTTTAAAAAATAATATTGTAACCATCCTGAGTGGGGTGGGTTTAAAATGCTCTAACTAAATAAAATCACAGTGCCAGAGATGTGCTGCTTTGGACAAACCATTGTGCTGTTAAGCATGCAGCTGACTCAGACAAGCAAACCAAGTTGTATTTTGCAGGGGAAAAGAAACGACTTTGTTCTTTTTAAAAAAAATCTCAGCTGAAGAAAATCTCTTCCAACCCCCAAATATTTCAGCAGATCACATGAAGCAGAAAGCTAGGACAAAGGTTTTCTGAGGACTGTTTCACATACTTGTGTACATCACATGTGTAAATCACTTGACATCCGAACACTGAAAGTATTGCCAGAAGCAAGGGCAAGTTGACCCCACTCACAGGCTGAAAAGTCAAGGACAAGTGGGGAGTTACATCCCTCCTGGAAATGCTTTGCTTCAGTCAAGCGTTTGGCTCCTTCTAGTCATCTTCACCGCCAGCTGAAATGAAGCTTCATATTGTTCCTTTTCCTGCTGTTGTCTCCTGTTCTGTGAGCATTTATATTGCAAGCTCCTCAGGACTGGAGCATGTCTTTTTTCCACCTGCCATGTCCATTGATGGCTCTGAATAAATAAATAACAGTTATTAGCAATGAATAATAATAAACTGACTGTGTCAATAAGCCCACCTTTCAAAGTCCCACTCCTCCCCAATTTCTGGCAAGAGTAAGTTCTAACTCTTTAGAGCAGGGTGGGGAACCTTTGACCCTCCAGATGTTGGTAAACTACAAGTCCCATCACCCATAGCAAGGTTAGTCAATGTCATAGCTGTCAACTTTTGGATTTGAAAATAAAAGATCAGCAGCATCACCTGTCCCGGGGACAGTCTATGGTTCTCGGGGACAGTCCACGCCGTGGTAATCTCCCCAGGCTACAAATTAATTTACACCAGGCTACACACCATCATCTTTCCCCACCTCAGGGTCTCTTTTCCAGGGAGTCTTCTCTTCTCATGAGATGCTTCAGGATCTGTCCTTCCAGTGAGCAGCCAGGGCCGATGTCCTCCAGAATGGATCGATTTGATCTTCTTGCAGTCCACGGGACTCCAGCACCACAATTCAAAAGCATCAATTCTTTATGGGGGGATTGATCAGGTTCACTCTTTTGGCTCTCTGGCATCCATTAATGACTTATTATACAAACGTGTTGCAGGCTTTGCATCCTTTAACATTCTTTTGGAAGGAGTGTATTTGTGGGCTGGGCCAGAGTGGTTGATCTTACATGCAAGCAACGCACAAACAGTGCTGTTGTCTAATGACATCCTATTCTCTGTAACTATTGGTGAGCAACGCAGCCGAGCAACACAGCTGAGGAGCCTCCCTGGCCGGCAGGGAGGGAGAGGAGCTGCTTCCTTTGAAATCTGGGAAATTTACGGGATATCTAACAATCTGGGATAGCAGCGGGAAATGGCGCTGGAATAAGGGAATTTCCTACCCAAAAAATGGAAACAGCGACAAATGGTTCTGGAATAAGGGAATTTCCCGCCAAAAAAGGGAAGGTTGACAGCTATGGTCAATGTTCAAGAGTGATGGAAGTTGTAGTTCAACAACATCTGGAGGGCCAAAGGTTCTTTACACCGGTTTTAGAAGAGAAGAACCAAAAGCTAAGATTCGATGGTAGGAAAAGATATTACTTTGGAAGATCACTACAGATTATGGCTGTGTATGCACCATTTGTGATGGCAAAGTAGGAAATAGGTACCAGGGAACACAGGTCAACTTAATTATTCACAGAGATACCCTGCGTACATTTTCAAAAAGCAGTAACTTTGGGGGGTTGGTCTCATGGGGATTTGAAGGGAATCAAATAGTTAAAACATTTTCTTCTGCTCTCCAAGCTAAATTTATTAACAGGAGAATTTATAGCCACTGGCTCTTGTACTTGCAGGCTCCTTTAACCTCAAAGACTCTTCCCCTTCATTGTGTTAACCTACAAGGCGGCAAGACAAAAGCAGTTGGCTGAAGCCTTTAAAGAGAAAAATGTGTCATTTTAATGACTCCAAAAGTGAAATTGCTCTGGGGCAAAGTGTCCGTGGAACTATTTAAGAGGCTCCAGGCTCATCAGGCTCCTAATATCACCGTTTGACACATTTGAACAGGCACTTTGACTAGAATCATCACTACGGCCGCCTATAACAAAGATAAGAAATTAGTTGTTTGCTTAAACTTAAAAGGATTTCATCACAAAAATGGAAACTACCAGATGTATGGACAGGGCATAAATATGCCAGGTGTTGTACTGGGCTGTTGAAGGTGAATAGTAGTGTATTATTACTTAGATTTATGGCACAACGCTCTGTGAAGGCAGGCAGAAGCAGAACTTCATGGCTAGGAAGCCTTTTTCTCCATTTAGGTAAGTAAGTAAATTTTTATTCATACCCTGCCCTCCCCGGCCAAGACCAGGCTCAGGGCAGCTAACATCAGATATCAAATACATTAAAACACAATCAAACAATTGATTAAAATGCAACTTAAAAATTAGGATCAGGATAAAATTAAATGACTGCCCACAAATTACAACCATAGGGTAAAGATAACCAGAAGAGACTGTATGTTTTATATTGCTGATAGTGCAGGCCAACAGGTCAGATCAAAACCAGGTGATGAGTCCTAGGGTATTTCCTTTATCCCAAAGTTTTCCGAAGTTTAAATATGTGGGGTGCAGGTTTATCTATATTTTTCTGAATGAAAACAGGAAGGGCACCTAATTCTTAACACTCAGAAAGAGGGATCCATTAAAAAAAAAGAAGCTTTGATCAGCTCCCAGAACAATGGACAAGTATTCTCTATGTGCACATCCAGGAATCGGGCTGCAAAAATGGCATCGGAGGATTTTTACTGAATCGACAAAATGTCTGGGAAAACCTGGATGCATGACAAGGAGGGTTCCCCCCCCAAAAAATGTTGACAATATCCCCAAAAAGCCCCAAACTACTTTTTGGAGGGAGATGTTCCCCCAAAAAATTCAACTTTGACAAAAAGGAAGGAAGGAAGGAAGGAAGGAAGGAAGGAAGGAAGGAAGGAAGGAAGGAAGGAAGGAAGAAGGATTGAGAGAGAGAGAGAGAGAGAGAGAGAGAGAAGGAAGGAAGGAAGGAAGGAAGGGGTGAGAGAGAGTGAAAGAAAGAGGGGGAAGGAAGGAAGGAAGGAAGGAAGGAAGGAAGGAAGGGGTGAGAGAGAGAAAGAGAGACAAGGAAGGAAGGGGTGTGAGAGAGAGAGAGAGAGAAAGAGAGAGAGAGAGGGAGGGAAGGAGGGAGGGAGGGAAGGGAGAGAGAAGGAAGGAATGAAGGCTTCCGGTCGGCGCGCCGGAGGAAGGAAGGTCGGGGGACATGCCGCTGCTGGCATTCCCCGACCCGGCCGGCTTAAAGGGGTGCTTGCGACAGCAACGCAGCCCCCAAAACCCCCGGGAGTTGGTTCCCGGGACCTAAGGATCCGGCAGAGGCTCTTAACGTCGCCCCAACTCCCGCGGCGGCCACAGTAGAGGCTGCCGAGTGAGACGCAGGGCGACGGAGCCCCTCGGATCGCCATTGCCCGCCGGGTTGAAGCTGCGAGCCCTTCCCTTCTGAGCGCGCTGATTCCTCCGAAAAAGGACAAGATTGGACATTTTAAACGTGAGTACTAGGAAAGTACCGAAGAATTTGGATTAATTTGGCGAAGTACAGGGATGCAATTTACGGAGGTCCGTCCCTTGCTATTGTGGCACTAAATCAGGAACTTTATTACCAACGCGGTTGAAACTGTAACGGAATTTGGCTTGGCAACAGAGATTGAATCCTTTTGACACCCCTGATCCGGGGGGCAACTAACTATCAATTTTGATATGTGAGGATTTGAATCGGACCTGTTGGTTTTTATTGTGGAAATTTGGATTTTGACTTTGGACTTGGTTCGGTGTGGAACTTTATATAGCTATGTCTCTGAAAATGGAGGATGATTTGGACAAAGGAGGCTGGAAGAAGGTCCTTGAAAAAATCTGGGAACTGAGAAAGGAGTTCCAAGCGGAAACTGCAAGAATGAGAGGAGTCGTAAACAACAGTGATGTCATCCCAGCTGCACAAAGGATGGAAGGGGGAGAAATCCCCTTCAAGGTTAAAGACAAGCCTCGCTGCAGGAAAATCTCTTCTCGGCACAAGATATTTAGACTTAAGAAAAGAATCAAGAAAACAACATCTGTGAAAGTTAACTCATCTCGGCGCAAGAGGATATCAATGAAGGAGAAGAAGAATTTCCTTAAAAACTGGGAACAGGAACAGCGGAGAAGACACAGAGATGATGGAGCCCAACTGCAAGCAAGCACTTGGGCTTGGACTGGGGAACGGCGAGGGGAGGGCTGAGCAGGGTAGGTGGGCAACCTGGGACTGATTATATATGTGGACTTTGAGTATCTATGCCGGACATGGTTTTGAGCTAGGATTATGTTAGGATCTTTCGAAGTTAGGAGCCTGAAGATTAAGGGGAGTCAGAAGGAAATTTATAGAAGATTTGGGAGGAGGACGCGGAGGTTGGAATTAGAAGATGAGGTGAAATAAGAATTAAAGACACTGTATTTGAGTTAGAATTATGTTCTGAAATAATGTTAAAGATATGTTTAGTATACCTATGTACCTGAATCAGAACTATGTTTTGTTTAATGCAGCCACTGGGGAGGTGCGGAGGAAGTCACTACGATTATGTTTTGTAACCAAGAGTGGCCTATCCGAGAACAGGGTTAGGCCGAAGCTAGATAATGATTTGTTTAAGGTCAGGGAAAATAATGAATGGGTTTACCTCTGTGAGAGGGAGGGTAAGATTAAATAACTCCCCAAGGTGAGAGATGGGGAGTAATGAATCCTGACCGAAATGTAATGTTCTATGTTTAAAAATTTTTAAAATTAATAAAAATTATTTTTTTAAAAAAAAAAAAAAAAAGAGAAGGAAGGAATGAAAGAAAGAAAAGAAAGAAAGAAGGAAGGGGTGAGAGAGAGAGAAGGAAGGAAAGGAAGGGATGAGAGAGAGTGAAAGAAAGAGGGGGAAGGAAGGAAGGAAGGAAGGAAGGAAGGAAGGGGTGAGAGAGAGTGAAAGAAAGAGGGGGAAGGAAGGAAGGAAGGAAGGAAGGAAGGAAGGAAGGGGTGAGAGAGAGAAAGAGAGACAAGGAAGGAAGGGGTGTGTGAGAGAGAGAGAGAAAGAGAGAGAGAGAGGGAGGGAAGGAGGGAGGGAGGGAAGGGAGAGAGAAGGAAGGAATGAAAGAAAGAAAAGAAAGAAAGAAGGAAGGGGTGAGAGAGAGAGAAGGAAGGAAAGGAAGGGATGAGAGAGAGTGAAAGAAAGAGGGGGAAGGAAGGAAGGAAGGAAGGAAGGAAGGAAGGGGTGAGAGATAGTGAAAGAAAGAGGGGGAAGGAAGGAAGGAAGGAAGGAAGGAAGGAAGGAAGGGGTGAGAGAGAGAAAGAGAGACAAGGAAGGAAGGGGTGTGTGAGAGAGAGAGAGAAAGAGAGAGAGAGAGGGAGGGAAGGAGGGAGGGAGGGAAGGGAGAGAGAAGGAAGGAATGAAAGAAAGAAAAGAAAGAAAGAAGGAAGGGGTGAGAGAGAGAGAAGGAAGGAAAGGAAGGGATGAGAGAGAGTGAAAGAAAGAGGGAGAAGGAAGAAAGGAAGAAAGGAAGAAAGAAAGAAGCTCCTGCCATCCACCCCCCCCCTTTGCTCTGCCCTTCTGAGGATGGGACTGACTGTGTTCTCTGGGCAATGGGGATGCTTTTGGGATTCCCACACACATAGTACTGGCTACGTCAGAGAATGCCTAAAAAGTGACATCCCTGTGTTGCATTTTCTTTTCCTTCCTGGTCTCTGTAACTTGTATTGTGAGATACCACCATGCAATGTTTCGCTGCTCCACAAATATGTGGAACGAGGACAGGGAAGTGCACAGTATATCATGACTCAAAGACTGTGCCAGTTACAGAAGCTACAGAAGAGGGGAAGAACACAACATGGGAATGCCACCTATTGGCAACGAAAGCTTCTCAATCCCTCTGCCAGTTCCACCCTCAGTGTTTGGTATTGATGCAACAAATTACAACTTCTGGGAATGTGGGTTCTATGCAGTATCCTGACTATGAAGGCTGCTTAAACCACTGTTCAGCTGTGCTGATGTTCACCATGTGATTATTCCTACCACTGACCCATGCATGTCCATCTTGAGTTGCAGCTATGCTTACAGTCTTTTTCTGCAGTGAACTTCTGAACTTCTCCCAACACCTGGAAACTTGGTGAGATGCCTTCGGTTAAGGGTTTTCTTTGGTCCTGCACCTACTTGGTTGGGATGTATTTTATCCTGTAGCATCAGAATACTGGGGTGAAAAGGAGCTACCAGAGGTGGAAGGGAACGGGAGATTATGTTGACTTCAATGTAGTCAGTCAGAATTAAAGAGATCTAACTTCCAATACTTTGGCCACCTCATGAGAAGAGAAGACTCCCTGGAAAAGACCCTGATGTTGGGAAAGATTGAGGGCACAAGGAGAAGGGGACAACAGAGGACGAGATGGCTGGACAGTGTTCTCAAAGCTACCAACATGAGTCTGACCAAACTGCAGGAGGCAGTGGAAGACAGGAGGGCCTGGTGTGCTCTGGTCCAAGGGGCCACGAAGAGTCGGACCCGACTAAACAACAACAACAACAACCTATTATGGTACTGGAGGAGACTCTTGAGAGTCCCATGGACTGCAAGAAGATCAAATCTATCCATTCTTAAGGAAATCAGCCCTGAGTGTTCACTGGCAGGACAGATCCTGAAGCTGAGGCTCCAAGACTTTGGCCACCTCATGAGAAGAGAAGACTCCCTGGAAAAGACCCTGATGTTGGGAAAGATTGAGGGCACAAGGAGAAGGGGACGACAGAGGACGAGATGGTTGGACAGTGTTCTCGAAGCTACCAACATGAGTCTGACCAAACTGCGGGAGGCAGTAGAAGACAGGAGGGCCTGGCGTGCTCTGGTCCATGGGGTCACGAAGAGTCGGACACGACTAAACGACTAAACAACAACCACCTTTACTTTTACCCAGAGCTGAAATAAATCTGCAGCCAACAGATCCAGATCTGCTGTCACCGTTTCCAATGCAGTTTTTGCAAAAAGGCAGAATATCGCAGAGTATCAGACCGAAAGCCGTGCCAAAATGATGTCTCTGGATAAAAAGTCCCCACTTTGCTGCTTGCAAGAGATAAAACAAAGAATGTATGCTGGGGAATAGTAGCACACATGTTTTCCTGACTGAATTCTTCCTAAAGAATGGCATTCATTTGCATATTGCTAATGGGCACACCCCATAATTTCAGCACACAAAATAGATGGAAATTTAATAACAGAGACCTGCTGTGATGTCTCATGTTAGTAATAATTACTTACACTGCAGAACATTTACTAACATGCTATAAAGCATTATGATAATTAAAATAAATATACATGCCAAACCCATCAAAAGCCTTTGTGCAGCAGGAAGAATTTGCACCTGCACAGCGCAAGAAGTCAACAATTCTTCCCACACATATCTGTTGTCATTCACAGTGCTTGACGGGGTGTTATAACTCTTAGCAATCAGCCTTGATATATTTATAAGTGGCTTTGTCACCTTGTGAGTGGAACTTTCTCGGCAAGACCTGTAGCTCGGTGGTAGCAAATCATGTCTTCTGCAACCAAAAGCTCTCAGGTGTGACACCTGGCATCTCTAGGTAGGGTTGGGAAAGACCTCAACCCAAAACTCTGGAAAGCCACTGCTTGGCTGTGTGGACCAGCTTTCCCTAATCTGATGTGCTTCAGATCTGCAACTCCCATCAACTTCAGTCAACATGGCTAAATGTTCAAGGCTGGTGGGGAGTTGTCCAAACGTTCTGGAGGCCACCAGGTTGTGGAAGGCTAGTGTCAACAAAGCTGAGCTAGGACCAATGATATGAAGCAGATTTCTAGGCTCCAAATTTTGTTATGTTTTATTATAGCAATTTTAAAGGAAAAGGGTGGATCTTGATGTGATCTTGGGAGTGTTTTGAGGGTTCTATATCATGTTTGGCCTGTAATAATACTGTATGACCCTAGCTGACTGGCTTCCTCCTTTTAAATGGATTGTGAATAACCCAGAGATGCATTTTAAATAAAATGACACATTCTACTCATGTAAAAATATGCTGATTCCTGGACCGTCCGTGGGCTGGATTGAGAAGGCGATTGGGACGCATCTGGCCCCCGGGCCTTAGTTTGCCTACCCATGCTGAAGCTGATAAGAGCTAGTGCCACCAGTTTTTTAAGAGGTGAGAATGCAACAATTGGTGTGCCACAACTGAGAAGGCCCTTCCGCAAATTGCTTCATAGGGGGTTTAAACTGGCTCCAGGACTCCCAGTAGAGTCTTTAGATATAGTAATCACCATCTACATGAAATATATATATATCTGTTTACTGCGGGACTGCATTATACACTGTGGGGGAGGAAGGGGAGGAGGAGGAGGAGGAGGAGGAGGAGGAGGAGGAGGAGGAGGAGGGTACCAAGGTCATTCTTTTGTAATGTGAAAATTGCAAGGTGGCTTGAAAAATGCTTGTGATTCAGGTGGAGAACCTACAGTCTTCCAGATGTTGCTGGAATACACATCCCATCAAAACTGACCATTGCCCATGTTGTAATCCAATAATATCTGAAGGGAGACAGGTTTCCCACTACAGGGCTAAGAGACTAAGCAACAAATCAGGAAATCCTCGGCATGAATCTTGCCTCTGTCATGGACTTTGGCAAGAAGAGAAGAAGAGTTTGGATTTGATATCCCGCTTTATCACTACCCGAAGGAGTCTCAAAGCGGCTAACATTCTCCTTTCCCTTCCTCCCCTACAACAAACACTCTGTGAGGTGAGTGGGGCTGAGAGACTTCAGAAAGTGTGACTAGCCCAAGGTCACCCAGCAGATGCATGTGGAGGAGGGGGGAAGCGAACCCGGTTCACCAGATTACGAGTCTACTGCTCCTAATAATAATAATAATAATAATAATAAATTTTATTTATACCCCGCCCTTCCCAGCCGAAACCGGGCTCAGGGCGACTAAAAACCAATAAAAATTACAATAAAATATAAAAGAAAGAAAAACCATTAATTAAAATACAGGTTAAAATTTAAAATTTAAATGCAGCTTCATTTATCGCCCATAATCAAAACCATAAGGGGAGGAAAAAACATCAGACTGAGTCCAACCCGAAGGCCAGGCGGAACAGCTCTGTCTTGCAGGCCCTGTGGAAAGATGTCAAATCCCGCAGGGCCCTGGTCTCTTGTGACAGAGCGTTCCACCAAGTTGGGGCCAGTACTGAAAAGGCCCTGGCCCTAGTTGAGACCAGTCTAACAACCTTGTGGCTCGGGACCTCCAAAATGTTGTTGCTTGTGGACCTTAAGGTCCTCTGCGGGGCATACCAGGAGAGGCGGCCCCATAGGTCCTGTGTAACCACTACACCACACTGGCAAGCCACTTGTTCTCAGCCATTCATATCTGCAATTTGGGGATAATAATGCTCACCTGCCTAGGCTTGCTGCAAACCAGAGATGGGGAACTTGTGGCCCTCCAGAGGTCGTTGGACCACCACTGCCACCATGCCTGGCCATTGACATGCTGGCTCAGGGTGATGGGAGTTGGAATGCAACAACTTCCTGGGGGGCACAGGTGTCCCCATGCTGTTTTAAGCATTGTAGCACAGGAAGAGAATGTACTTTAAACCTTTTGAGCATTCTAAATGCTGAATGGGAGAGCTGGGAATAACAAATGGGGTGCATACTGGAATAATAGATTGTGATAACGTTAGTATTACCCATTATTAACCAACAATTCCTGGCAAAGATTTTACACTTGCGATTATGGTAAACGGTAACATGAAATCACAGTGTTGCCCTTCTATCTTCACAAATATGTTCACACTTTGATGTCCAGATGTCTTTCTTTTGTGTTTAGCCTCAGAAACAGCATCTGGAAGAGCCCCCCCCTTAAAAAAAGATACTATTGTACCCTGAAGTAAGAATGACTTAATTAAAAATATGACACTCATAAACACTAATTAATGCTGCCTTTGCTCGTATATGCATTCCCTCTTTTTTTTAAAAGGAGGGAAATTGACCGATTTAAGTTGTTGGGAGAGGCCTGTGTGGTAATTATAAAAGAGGCCTACAGTGTAAAATAAATCCTCAACTGCTGTTATGATAAAATATTATCTCTTAAGCATGAGGTAAAAGGAATTGTAGCCACACGTTTTTACACAGGGACTGTGGACTTAAAATCTGCTCAGTAGTTCTGGGGTGGACGGTTGAACTGATTACTCCAGCTCCAGCTTCTTGGGAATTTCAGTTTTCATGTTTGCTTTTTAAACAGCAAGTCACTGGATCTTCTGGTTGCAGGAATACACTTCTTTGTGGGCATTGCTAGGAAAGACCCCCAAAACCAGAGAGGTTCCTGAAGGACCAGGTGTGCAGCCTGGGAGTCATTTTGGACTCACAGCTGTCCATGGAGGCGAAGGTTAATTCTGTGTCCATAGCGGCTGTCTACCAGCTCCATCTGGTACGCAGGCTGAGACCCTACCTGTCCGCAGACTGTCTCACCAGAGTGGTGCATGCTCTAGTTATCTCCCGCTTAGACTACTGCAATGCGCTCTACGTGGGGCTACCTTTGAAGGTGACCCGGAAACTGCAATTAATCCAGAATGCGGCAGCTAGACTGGTGACTGGGGGCGGCCGCCGGGACCACATAACACCGGTCCTGAGAGATCTACATTGGCTCCCAGTACATTTCCGAGCACAATTCAAAGTGTTGATGCTGACCTTTAAAGCCCTAAATGGCCTCGGTCCTGTATACCTGAAGGAGCGTCTCCACCCCCACCGTTCAGCCCGGACACTGAGATCCAGCGCCGAGGGCCTTCTGGCATTTCCCTCAGTGTGAGAAGCAAAGCTACAGGGAACCAGGCAGAGGGCCTTTTCGGTAGTGGCGCCCGCCCTGTGGAACGCCCTCCCATCAGAGGTCAAAGGGATCAACAACTACATGACCTTTAGAATACACTTGAAGGCAGCCCTGTTTAGGGAAGTTTTTAATCTGTGATATTTTAATGTATTTTGATATTTGTTGGAAGCTGCCCAGAGTGGCTGGGGATAAATAATAAATTATTTAGCTTTCAGCCCAGAGCAGCTTCTTCTCCTTCGTAGGGACAAACGAAATAGATCAAATTCTGCAGAGTGGTAAAAAGCGTAAAATGACTTATGCAGAAAAAGAAAACAAGAACATTCTCGCACGTATTTTCAGTTTGCACAATCCAAACGTGCTGCGGAATTCGGCTTTTTGTGGTGTAAGATTTGGATTGCTTGGGTGCAAAAAAATGTAATATTATCTCTTTAGCGAAAAGCACACACAGCCCTGATTTAAACCCGCAAAGTGACTGTGAGCTGTTTACACAACAGGTACAACCCAGCAGGAGTCTTTTTGCTGAACAAACCCTACTGAAGTAAACAGGAGGCACTCAAGAGAAAGTGGTCTTCCCCAGTTGCGCTTCATTTCAAAGGACACACTCCCAATGGGCCAGAGCCTCATTAGCTCAACTCTTAAGCACGCTGCATTTCCACGATGCCTTGTACAATATGTCTTCAGCGCCATAAAACCACTCTTTCCGCTGTCCATCTTTTTAATTTGTCAGCTGTATTTTTACACAGCATTGGACTGATATCTCAACTTGTATCTCAATTTTAGTATTAAAGACAGGTTTAAGTCAGGGAGAAAAAAATGCACCCTTTGAACACAGCTTTCTATTTTCCAGTGGTGGGAATATTAAAATAAGGTCTTAGTGCTGGGTGTATTTTGATATGATTCTCTGTGTTTGGTATCGGCCAAGCAGAGACCTTCTTAGCGCCTTTCATTTGTGATCTTTTAAAACTGTCAGACCGGAATGATTTTCAGTCACTTCAGTCTGGAGTGGATTTAAAATCCTGTCCCAAAGGTGGTAGATTAATAGATTCAAAAGGCAAAGTATTAATCTAATGCACTGATCTGTCTCCCAGCCCATAACTTATAGCATAACTGTCACGAGATTATGGCAGTTCTCCAATGAAACAAAGTACTTACATTTGATTTTGCAATAATAAAGCATTTCACTGACCATTACAATTGCTACTTTAATACATAATCTTCTGCGTTCTGTGAGGTAGGGAGGCAGGTACCTGGGGGACTTTTAAAGACTTAAAGGGCATGTAATGGTTCACAGTGCTTATATTGGACATATTTGGGTTTGACTTTAATTATGAGAAGTAAATCCAACTGCTGGATGAAAGAGCCTTTGGCTTTTAAGACTATCTTTCAGGAGGCCGTCTGAAGGTAAATGCCGTCATGACTTCTGAGAGTCAGTCATTCTATACTTTCCACAGTGTGATAAGGTGGATTTCTGGATGAGATGCGGCAGTATAAAAAAACAAAAACAAAAAACAAAAAACAAAAAAAATTATTTCTGCACATAGTAAACTCTCAGAGACTGAGCAGTGAATCTGAAGTCCACCGTTTTCTGTCTGAACTCACTGGATGGCCTTATGCAAGGCATTCCCTCCCTCTCCCTCTCTCATAGCTGTCAACTTTCAGATTTGAAAATAAGGGATTTTCCCCAAACTTTCGGATTTGAAAATAAGGGATGCCAATAGGGTGGTGCAATGGCACCACGTAGCCTCGCCACCATGTGCTCCAGAGGCTGCGTGCAAACGGGTGAGCGAAAGAACGAGCGTGTAGATGGCAGGCAGGCTGTCTGTCTGGTTGGGCGTGAGGGTCTGGCTGCACAAGGCATGCAAGCTCCGCCCCCAGTCGGTCTCAGACTCCTTATTGGCAGCCGAGCAACGCAGCTGAGGAGCCTCCCTGGCCGGCAGGGAGGGAGAGAAGCTGCTTCCTATGAAATCCAGGAAATTTAAGGGATATCAACAATCCGGGATAGCAGCGGGAAACGGCATTGGAATAAGGGAGTTTCCCGCAAAAAAGGGAGGGTTGACAGTTATGTCCTCTCTTTCTCTCTCTCTCTGTTTTACCCTTATCTGCAATACGAAGGGCCATTATTAGTCATACCACTGCTCACTGCTGAACCCCAGATCCTTTTTCCAGACTCTGGATCCCACCCTCCCTTTTACATGCACAGGGCTGTCTTTAGCATATGTGCTGCCGGGGTGCAAAGATCCTCCCAGCACCCCCAAATTTAGTTTAGCCCCCAAATTAACTTTTATTATGCTTATGCCTTCCTCACCAGAAGCTCACACACTTTCCTATTTATTGAGGGAAGTGTGGGGAGGGGTGTGGGGAGAAGAATATGAAGGCGGCGGGCAGCAGGCAAGTGCAGCGGCAGCAGCTGAGGTGAAGCGAGGCAGCAAAGGCAGAGGACAAAGGGGGCAGTGAGCGCAGATCATCTCCTTGTCAGGATGTTCTACTCACAAGTAGAACCTTGGCAGAGACACATGCCCAACTGGCATGTTCCCTCCCTCCTGGGCGATCGTTCAGGAGCTTCATAAGCATTCCTCAGCCTGAACATCACAGCGACTGATGCCAGAAGGCATCAGCACACTTACTGATCTGCAGAGTGTGCACAGTTGCGTAACAGACCTCAGCAACTCAGCATGTTGGCTAATCTACTTTATTTACATATAAACACACACAGAGCACTTCATCATGGCTCCCTCTCTCTCTATCATCAGACAGCGAAAAGAAAGAACAAAGGACAATAGTCCCACTTCAGAGAACACAGTAAGACAAACATCCTGTATATGTCACATCCCATTCCTGTGGAATCAAAACACATACCCAGTCATGTGATAGACAACAAACTCATGACTGCACATGGGGAATGAATCTCCAACACTCCTCCTTTTCGTTATTATTATCCTTCAGCTCCCCGCAGAGGGAATGGCTCACGCTGGGGCTGCGGGAAGTGACGAGCCCTTGCTGGGCACCTCTGGCCGCAGAGACGGCAATGAAGGCCAGTTTCTGGTGGCAGCGCTGGTGATGCGGGACGCGCTGTCTCTGGAGGAGATCGCTCACCCGTCAGATCTGTGCTGTCGCGCGCACGCGCAAAACTCACCTATCAGCTGTTCCCTTGCAGCCAGAAGCCGCAGCAACGGCAAATTCACACCAGCCCTTGTCGCAGCCACCAATAACACCGTTGACTATCTCAGGCTAGCGGAAGCAACAAATCCGACACTGAAATGCGCTGGCCATATATAAGATGCCCCCCCCCCATTTTTTGACGTTTGTTTTGAGGGAAAAAACCTTGTCTAATTCACGGAAAAGTACGGAAGCTAAGAGCTTAGGTGGCTTCAGCGGCGGGTGACTGGTGCCCCCCAGAATTCGGCGCCCGGGTGCCCTGCACCCCTTGCACCCCCGGGTAAAGACGGCCCTATACATGCACAGATGCATACATCTTTGCTTACAGCCAGGTCTTAAACCTTTGGTCCTGTAAGCCCTGCCTAACAACAGTGACTAAGGGAAGCCCTCGACCCAACCTCGCCTCAGGTAAGTGTTCCATTTTTCTGAAATCTTCTCACCTGCCTGGAATATATGACAATTAGCTAAACTGAAGGAACACCACTTCAATAGACAAATGTCACCCAACAGTGTAAAGTGGGTGAAAAAGAGAAGAATCAGAGCCAATAAGAGTTTCCCCACAAAAAAATCCTACTCAGCCCCTGAAAACAGACGACTAGCCTGTAGGCCCATACTGCAAAAGGGTGGGCAAAATCAACCTCACATTACCCCCTAGGGAGATACCACCTCTCCTTTTCTTCCAGCGAGGAGGGGTATGGCAAATCCCTCCCACCCCCTAAAGGCAGGGGGTGGGCGGTACTGTTCTATTCATTTTTCCCCTTAAAATATTTGGGCACATGCCAAGCCATGTGAATTCCTTTTAGCTTCATTGATTTTCATGGGTATCTGAAGAAGTGTGCATGCACACGAAAGCTCATACCAAGAACAAACTTAGTTGGTCTCTAAGGTGCTACTGGAAGGAATTTTTTTATTTTGTTTTTTCATGGGAAAGTTAGAGCACATGTTGACTCAAAGGTCATCCCCCAATGAATTCAGCGGGCTCATTCCCCAGGCAAGTGAGTATAGGATTGCAGCCCTAAGCACATTTTATTTATATTCAGTGCTGTTTTTCTGGGGGGTACGCATACCCCTAAACATTTTGTGAATCTAAGTTTGAGCTCATTGAGGGGCAGTATTTCAATATGAGTAGGAAAATGAGAGTACCCATAAACATTTTTTACGAAGAAGAAAAAAAGCGCTGTTTATATTATACATACTTACATTTGAATCAACCATGCCCATTTGTTCCTCTCTTTGCTAACTGTTGCACAACGCTTTGGGGAATCATATTCAAACCAGGGAAATATAAATAAGTCAAACATCCCCTCCCTTCAAAGCCTTCTTCAACTTTTGCTCTTTTTTGAAATGCCTCTGTGCACCTGTGAAGACCTGCCCTTCCCCAAAGGAATGAGCCCCTGACTAGCTGTATGTGTGCAGAAATGTCCGCAAGATAAAGTGGGCAACATTTCTGCAAGGCCTCCGCATGCACCTGCCTCCCTGTTCTCCCCTTACACAATCAGATGCATTTTATTATTTCTACTGACTATAAACACAACTGCGCGGCTATTTCCCCCTTAGCAAGTGTAAGGGAGGCAAAGGGGAAAAAATTAAAAAAAAGTAAACAGATTGTATAACAAAGTGTTCTGTAGCTGTCAGCGAGGGCTTTGGAAATAAAACATTTCCCTCCCAGCTCACAATCGGCTGACAATCGGCACATAATGAATAATAGCTCTTGGGGACCGGCAGCAAAATATGTGTGGGAAAACTTTAATTAAAAGCTTGTCAGTACAATTTTACCTGGGTGACATCATCTGACTGAAATCTCACTGCTGGGCTTTGTTGTCTGTTGAATCACAGGTAGCAGGCTTGTTTTGCTGACAGCAAACAATTCAAAAAGTACTCTGGAACACTGGGGGGAAGAGGCTTAGCTGCCAGCAGAATACAAGCCATTTGCTAGGGTTTAATTTTCTAATTAGCAGCTGCAGAAGGCGGCTCATGCTTACCTTCACTCTGCAAAGATCAGAGTGACAACT
Organism: Darevskia mixta; assembly: GCA_034641385.1. Classification (NCBI taxonomy): domain Eukaryota; kingdom Metazoa; phylum Chordata; class Lepidosauria; order Squamata; family Lacertidae; genus Darevskia; species Darevskia mixta. The sequence continues at coordinate 39,814,113 of JAWWNH010000011.1, read as the reverse complement.
GAATCTGGGTAGCTGCCCTTCATGGGGGAGGCATCTTTATTAATAAAGTGGTACCTTGGGTTAAGAACTTAATTCGTTCCGGAGGTCCGTTCTTAACCTGAAACTGTTCTTAACCTGAGGTACCACTTTAGCTAATGAGGTCTCCCGCCGCCGCGTGATCTCTGTTCTCATCCTAAAGCAAATTTCTTAACCCGAGGTACTATTTCTGGGTCAGCAGAGTCTGTAACCTGAAGCGTCTGTAACCTGAAGAGTCTGTAACCCGAGGTACCACTGTACACTGCCCTGATATTAAGGACTTCTATCAGCCTGCATTGCCAATAGCCAGGGACAGTGCTGGATTTATGTATAAGCTTTTTTTCAAATAAAATTTTTATTGATTTTTTACAATTTTTTAAGCACATAACATGACGGTTAAATTTCCATACTTCCCCCCTTTCACTGTGGGAAGCCACATATATCCCCCTCTCTCACAAGGGCAGTCATAATCATTGTACATTTAACCTTACTGACAGTGTTTAACATCATTGCTTGGGCCTGGCCCAATTCTAGGGCCAGGCATTCCTTCTTTCTCAATTTCATATTTCGATTGACTTCCTCAAGTCCCTCTCTGTTGATTTCATTATCTATCCTCTCTAACAGTTTTCATACTCCTATGAAATTTATGTATAAGCTAAACAAGCTATAGCTTAGGGCCCCACTCTCTTGAGGGCCCCAAAAAAATTTAAAGGAAAAAAAACCTGGATGTACATTTACAAAATATAAAAAAACAAATAAAATAAAACCTACGTACAGCAACAGTGTTTTGTGGTGTGTAGGGCTCCTATGATATAAGTAATGGGCCCCGCCTGCTAGCCTACTCCCTCAAATATCACTGGTTTGCTCATCTCTATATACAGTGGTACCTTGGTTTACGAACAGCCCTGTTAACGAACTATTTGGTTTACGAACTCCGCAAAACCGGAAGTAGTGTTCAGGTTAGCAAACTTTACCTCAGTCTACGAATGGAAACCAAATGGTGGAAGGGCACCAGCGGTGGGAGGCCTCATTAGGGGAAACGCGTCTCGGTTTAAGAACGGATTCGGTTTAAGAACGGACTTCAGGAACGGATTATGTTCATAAACCGAGGTACCACTGTATAGGGTGCCTACATTCTGCATGGACTGGTTGCATGGCAACATTTGCAAATGGCTTTAGATACCTATTAGGTCCATTAATTACCATATGGCATATATTCAACACAAAAAAGTGACAATTTGTTGTTGACAAAGGACAGCTGGACATATAAAGGGCCTCATTACCTTCAGTAGCTTAGGGCCTTATCAAACCTAAATCTGGCCCTGGCCACAGAGGATGGGAGTTCTGCTTGCAGAACATCCCAGGTTCAATCCCTGGCATCTCCAGGAAGGTTTGAGAGCAACCATGTCCTGAAATCCTGGGGAACAGCTGCCAGTCAGTTGTAGGCATTACTCAGCTAGATGGAGCCATGGTCTGACTCTATATGAGACAGTGGACTTTGCAGTCCAGCAACATGTGGAGGGCCAGCTCGCCTTGACATAAAATGAGTCCTACTGAGTCAGAACGAGGGTCCTGTTTAAAACAGCAGCCAGCCAGATGCCTCCAGAAATCCCATAAGCAATATATGAAGACAAGAGCCTTCTCTCATTGAGTTGTCACTAGCATTGGATGGTTCAGAGGTATACAGCTTATGAGCGTGGAGTTTCCATTTATCTATCAGAGATAACTCTCATACCCTCCAATATTTCTCCGATGCAAATAGGGGGATATCCTATTCCATAATGATATGAATAACAACAGCAACAACAATTTTATTACTTCTATCCCACCCATCAAAGTGTTGGTGCTGACCTTTAAAGGCCTAAATGGCTTCGGTCCAGTATACCTGAAGGAGCGTCTCCACCCCCATCATTCTGCCCGGACACTGAGGTCCAGTGCCGAGGGCCTTCTGGCGGTTCCCTCACTGTGAGAAGCCAAGTTACAGGGAACCAGGCAGAGGGCCTTCTCGGTAGTGGCGCCCGCCCTGTGGAACGCCCCCCCACCAGATGTCAAAGAGAACAACAACTACCAGACTTTTAGAAGACATCTGAAGGCAGCCCTGTTTAGGGAAGCTTTTAATGTTTAATACATTATTGTATTTTAATGTTCTGTTGGAGGCCGCCCAGAGTGGCTAGGGAAACCCAGCCAGATGGGTGAAGTATAAATAATAAATTATTATTATTATTATTATTATTATTATTATTATTATTATTATTATTATTATTATCTGATTGGGTTTTCCAACCACTCTGGGTGGCTTCCAACATATATCAAAACATAATTAAACATTAAACAACTTCCCTATACAGGGCTGCCTTCAGATGTCTTCTAAAGGTTGTATAGTTACTTCTCTCCTTGGCTCAGGGGTCGCATAACTCCATACCCTCCACCATTTCTCCAATGAAAATAGGAATGTCCTAAGGAAAAGTGAGACATTCTGGGATCAAATCAGAAGCCAGGATGGCTTCTGTAAATCTGGGACTGTCCCTGGAAAACGGGGACATTTGGAGAGTCTGAGCTCTTGATGGACTTACCTGCCATGAATTTCTGAATCCGTTAAAAAATGTCATCCATGTCAATGGCTACCGCCCTATTTCGGTGGTAGTGGATTATTTATATGTGGTTGGCAGGTCTACATCAGGAGGAGAGTCCAGGTTAGGAACTATGTAGGTCAGTGATAGAGTACCAGCTTTGCATCTGGCTCCCTGTCTGAAACCCTGCAAAGCCACTGCTAGAAAATACCATATTGAGCTTGATGGAGAAGGGTGACTTTACAATCGCCCATAGGAGAGAAATAATACACATATGCACATGTGTGTGCAAACACTCAAGAAAATGGGGTTGTAGGAAAGGTGAAGCACATCTAGAATTAATATGCTTTTCTTTGTACACTGCTTAGAGGTTTTCTGTTGAGTAAGTGGCATATAAATTTTGAAATAAATAAATAGAATAAAATTAGAGTTGGGGCTCATGGCTTGTGATTGAGTCCGGTCGAGCCATTACTCGGTGCATCTGAAAGAGTGAGCACTGAAAGAATGCCACTGAGCATGTACAGAGTTAATGTCCCTCACCCCTTGCAACCCTCAGGAAGTCTGTACCTAGAATGATGGGGATCACTCAGCACGTTGGCCCCAAACTCAACGTTAGCTGTGTGAACTCAAATAAAAAACATAATAACAATTTAAAACCTGGCCATTGTACAAGTGATTTGTAGTAATTAATGGTGATGCTGAGCAATTAAAAGCTGATTAACTGATTCCCACCTTGATCCAAGTTAGCAAGTAGCTTTCCACGAACTCTTAAGGGTGTGGGAAAGTGTGGGAGGGACCTCATCAAACCTGTTGAGATGCAGAGAGCAGGTTCCCATTGATCTTACTTATCTTTGGAGCAGTTTATTTGCTTTGCTTGTGAGTCGTTTCAGGCTTCAGATACTGTGTGGTCCTGAACACTTTACTTTCAAGATACAGAGAACCTTGAAGATGATTGCGGCGTGAACATCAAAGATGACAAGGTGTTTTGAATGCAAATAATATGAAGACAGTGAGGAGGAAATGTCATAGCTCATTCTACACAGCAGGTTTGCACAACAGAGTCAAAAATGAATTATTATTATTATTATTAAAAGGAGATGAATTCCCAGATTACAAAATTCGGATTCTGATATTGAAAATTCAAAACTCGAAATTCAACAATGCTATTTAAGAATGAAAATTTGATATTTTCAGTTTTACAACTTTTTGCTAAATGAGGCTATATGAATGAATGACGTTAATATATAACGTATCAAATTCTACTGCAAATATTTAGCTTTTAGATACTGTCCACTACTGATTGCTAGTGCACTTCTGTTATGGGATACTGTCTTATGTCTTTGGGCACATGGCAATCAAATGTTGATATCTAATGAGTGCCAGTTCTTAAATATTTCCAAATATCCACCCCTTTATCCACTGAGCTTTATGAATGAAAGGAGAGGAGAAGAGAACTCAGGTCTCCTTGCTTTAGGTCAACACTAAGCTGGTGTTTATAGAAAATGAAATACTATGATAAGCAAATCAAATACATACACATAAACTAATGCTCTCTTGGGGAGGGGGGTTAACAAATTCCATTGTTGAGTGCAGTTGTATCATTCATAACCATGACTACCACTTTTCCTGTCCCATATCCTCTTTATCTTTTTGGCAAGACCCACCAGACTAATCTTGAAATTCTGCTTTTCTCCTGCTGGTCCTGCAACATTAAATATGATCTATGGCAACTAGTATTCCTCACGGCTTTCTCAAGTTTTCCTTCCTTGAATCAGCTGAGGAATCCATTGACTCTGGAATTTGCTAACACGAGAAGCAGAAGTTTCCTCACAGGGTTGGCTTCCTGTTAGGATGGAGCAATTCAGATGGAAAGACTCTCACTTGCCCTCCATATCTGTTTTGTTCTTTGGGGAAATTTCACCCATGTTCCTATCTTGTCAGACGCGGGCTCTTGCATCGTTATTAACGAGCTGGAATTTGAGAGGAAAACAAGCTCCAGAGCAAGCTGGTAGTAAATCTGAAGAGCGAAGGAATAGAAAATGGAAAACAAGATCAGGCGATTTGTTTGAATAAGGCAAGGTTGGTTTCAGTCAAGATTGCTGGACCCCATCTGGAAGAGGGCTCTGGTAATGTCAGCACTACATGCTACAGTGCAGACAGTCAGGAATGGAAGGGCAAAAGCTCAGTGGTAGAACATACCCTTTGCATGCAAAAGGTCTTGGGTTCAATCCCTCTCTCTCTTTTTTTTTAATTTTTATAAATTTTTTATTTATTTGTTGCTCATACATACAAATTCACACATATATACATACATATTCATACATACATCACCCTCCACCATTACCCCCATCCCACCACCCACCACCCTGTGCACAACTTCCAATCTTCTCAGTCGCAATATCTTCAACTTTCCATTCTCATTTTTTTATATATATACTATAATTAACTTTTTATTATCCAAATCAAAATTTTACGTTCTCCCTTTTCCTTTTTCTCATCCATTTATCATTTTCCTGTAACTTGCTCTAGATCGATAGTAGTTCTGATTTTTCTACATAATTCTGGATATATTCCCTAAAGGCATTCCATTCTTTTTCTAATTTATCTTTTGATACTTCTCCAATAACTCCCATTATCTTAATTTCATTATGGTATTCTATCATTTTTATAAGCCATTCTGTTTTTGTCAGAATTTCTATTCTTTTCCAATTTTTTGCCACCAATAATCTTGCTGTTCCTGTTGTATAGAGGTAAAGGACCCTATCTTTTCCCTTGATGTTTTCTGGTGGTTTTCTGGTGGTTTTCTGGAGGGTTCAATCCCTCTCTAGGTAGGTTTGGGGAAGACTCATCTCTGAAACCTTGGAGAGCCAGTCAGTGTTCAATACTGATCCTGCTAGATCCCTGGTCTAGCAGGCAGCTTGTTAAATAGATGGGAGAAATCTCATGGGTGTATCTTTCACAGCGACTGCTAATTTCTACAGTTAGTATAGGTGCTGAACTTTTCACTCACACCCCTCTGGGGCTTCACATCAAAAACCTTCACCTTGCCTCCTGAATGATTGCTTATGCAATAAAGTAAATACATTAAAACCACAGACCAAGAGCTCTTCTGAACTGATTCTTGTGAGAGGAGACTTAAAGCTGAGATTCTCAGGAAATGAAATTATGCAGCCAAGGTGATGTTGGGGCATTTCTGCAGAACCATATAGCACAGTGATGGCTAACCTTGACACCCCAGATGTTTTGGAACTACAACTCCCATCATCCCTAGCTAACAGGATCAGTGGTCAGGGATGATGGGAGTTGTAGTCCCAAAACATCTGGAGTGTCAAGGTTAGCCATCACTGATATAGCAGAACCACAAGCCCTACCTATTGTCACTATCCAGGAACACCCAGACACAGATAGGACCCTTTTAAAGATCTGATAACACAGTGATTTCTCTATGAGGTCATGCAGCTCAGTCTTGAACACTTTTCAGGTGTTGATAACCACATGCCGAATTTCCAAAAATGCAAGGCTTTTTCATGCTGATATTGGGCTTCTTGATTAATTACATTTATTCAAAGTCAAGCTGTTTGCCCCCCTCCCCTCGTATTTTCTCACAGAGAAGGAGCTTTTCGGACAGGAAAAATATTTAAGCTCACATTTCTAGCTCTACTGCTCATGTGGCATCTGATCATGGGGATGTTATGTGCCCACTAGGCTCAGTCAAGGCATGCATTTTTGCCATACCCTTGAATGTGTTAAAAGGGACAGGCTTGGAGTCAAGTGTATAGTAGATACTTGCAGAGAAAAAGAAGAGACCAGGCTTCTAGAAGGAGTCATAAGAAAGAGGAGGGGACAAAGAAGATTAGGAAGGCGGGAGAAGAAGAAGAAGAAGAAGAAGAAGAAGAAGAAGAAGAAGAAGAGGAGGAGGAGTTTGGATTTGATATCCCACTTTATCACTACCCGTAGGAGTCTCAAAGCATTCCCCTTTCCCTTCCTCCCCCACAACAAACACTCTGTGAGGTGAGTGGGGCTGAGAGACTCCAAAAAAGTGTGACTAGCCCAAGGTCACCCAGCAGCTGCATGTGGAGGAGCGGAGACGCGAGCCCGGTTCACCAGATTACGAGTCTACTGCTCTTAACCACTACACCACACTGGCTCTGGGAGGGGATCTTACTGCAAATAATAGCAGTAATAGCAATGTGCATAGCTGTCAACTTTTCCCTTTATTTAAGGGAAATTCCCTTATTCCGAGTAGGATTCCTTGCAAGAAAAGGGAAAGGCTGACAGCTATGGCAATGTGGAATTGGTGGACTGATGAACTGATCCTGGGACCCAGTGCCATGCCAGCCCCATACCTTGTCTGCTGGTTTGATTTGGCCTGATTTTATCCCATCACTGTTTTACAGTCTGGTTGTTTTGTTGTTTTTGTGGGTCACATAATGCTCCTGCCTGGGCAATACCAGACCTTGGGATTACTCACTGAACTTGTTTGATAGTGGTTTCAGGAATGCTAAAAGGAAGTACTTCTCCACAGTAATGTGCAATTAATTTATGGAACAAACTAAAACCAGTTTAGGCAAGTCACCCTGGATGTGTAACTTTATTATGTACATTTGTTTCTAAAGCTATCGAGTTTATCTATTTTTTTGATATAATATTATGATCAAATTTTAATTTTATTACGCCTGCTGTTTTTGAAGTCTGTCTTTATCGCCCTCCCATGAATATTGTATGCAATTTTATGTAAACCGCTTAAGACATATTTTGTTGAGTGCTATATAAACCTTGCTAAATAAAATAACTAACTAAACAAACAGATATTCCTAGGATTTTTTTTCTGAAGGCATACGCTAAAACCACCTTGCTGAAGCTGAGCAAAGTCTGGACCTGCTCGGTGTCTTGATGGGAGACCACTTGGGAATCTTTTGCAAGCTCTCTTGAGTTCCATCATGGAAGAAAGGTGGGGTAAAAATGTAATCAATAAATATGATGTGATTACGGTGGCCACTGGCCTAGATAGCTTTCTAGAAGGATTGATCAAATGGCTTATTAACGGCTATTAACCATGACAACTAAATGGAATCTCCAATCTCAGAGGCAGATTTGTCTGAACCTCAAATGCTGTGTTTGGATGGGCAAAAAGGGCAACAGAATGCTTGTAAAGTGCATTGCAAGCTAATGATTTCTTATAGTTTCACTTTCCCTTTTTAAAAAACCTGTTTTCTGCAAGCCCATGTCTATTTAAAATGCAGGTATTTATAGGAAGGCTTTATCTACTCCTTATAGAAGAGCAAGCAACATGGAAAATGCCATGCTCCTAATTCTGCCCACGGATGTCTTTGTATATTTTATTATTATTATAAAAAGATATAAACAATGCATTGAATGTGCAACATATGGCTGTCAAAGGAGGGTCTCATGAATCAAAAGCTTTTACACAACTATTTACTCTGCTATGCACTGGAAATTGAGGGGGTTACCATGGCAACTGTCACAGCAAATTCAATTTTCCTCTCCAGTGCTGAACACTTAAAAATCAAGCATTTCCCTCTGATCATTAATACCACATTCATCCTTTCAAGTTACAATAGGCCAGTTGCATGGCATGGCTATGGGTTTTTCCACTGCTCGAGTTTGCTTGTGGCTGTGTCTTTGGAGCTGGCCCAGCAGGGTGGAAAACAATCGCCCATTAACCAAGAGTTGTGTATCAACAAGAACAACAGCCCCAGTCCCAAGTCTGTTGACTTGCAACCAATGGTTGGTTCTCAGCCCTTAAATAAGGCAGTGGCTGTCAAATTGCTCTGATGAGCCAACTCACCCTTGAAAGTGAGGTGCCACTGAGATCAGTTGGTCTTCCATGTAGATATGCCTTTTCCTTATTTATTTGTTTAAGCCATTTCTAAACCACTTAATAGGGACCCAGGTGGCGCTGTGGGTTAAACCACAGAGTCTAGGTCTGCGGATCAGAAGGTCGGCGGTTCGAATCCCTGCAACGGGGTGAGCTCCCGTTGCTCGGTCCCTGGCTCCTGCCAACCTAGCCGTTCGAAAGCACATCAAAGTGCAAGTAGATAAATAGGTACCACTCAGTCGGGAAGGTAAACGGTGTTTCCGTGCACTGCTCTGGTTCGCCAGAAGCGGCTTAGTCATGCAGGCCACATGACCCGGAAGCTGTACGCCGGCTCTCGGCCAATAAAGCGAGATGAGCGCCGCAACCCCAGAGTCGGACACGACTGGACCTAATGGTCAGGGGTCCCTTTACCTTTAAACCACTTAATATTTCAGAAAGCTGCTCACACAATTATTTAGCGGAATACTGCCCACACTCACAAAGCCCTAGAAACAATGAGTTACACCACTGCAGACCAAACCCTACCTATTGAGCGCCACTGCCTTCTCGGCAAGGTGAAGTGCATTTCTTGTACACAGGGTATTTACACGATCGCTATCGCCTGCGACAATTCCTCATTGCTGCAAATTAGTCATAAACTTTGAAAATAACACCTGGGAGAGCATTTCTCCATCAAACTTGTTCAACCTTCTATTTTTTTATTTATTTATCCCTCCCCCTCCCCCCAGTGTCAGAGTGGAATTTATGATGTTGAAAGACTTGAAGCACCTGGGCTGTGATTTTTATCAAGTGCAGAAGCAACGCCCTAAGGGTATTTGGTGTGGAGAACAGTTACAACAAGAACAGCCATTCATTAGAAGAAGGCGTTTTTCTTCTTTTTGCTTTTTGTTCTTCTGGGTAGGTTTAATTCCAAAAGGCATATCATTCTGGACTGTAAGTCATTTCTGACAAAATCAGTACTTAAGGCATTAGCTAAACTGCTTTGTTAAACACTTATAATTTCTCTCCTGGCTCTGCAGGCATCTACAACATACCGGTTGCTCATCATTTTAACAGCCCTGTCCTATGGATCAGTTTAAGCTGTTGTGGCACAAGTGCTGGCATGCATCGCAGCAGCTGCGGTTGCCCTCAGGTCTGCGTCTGAACCTGGGAACTGTGACTTCTGACCCACAAGCTAGCAAAAGCCAAGCACTTCTCATGCTACTGGTCTGGACCCGTGCCGATCTCTGCCATGTGAGGGCTGGTTCATACATGGCAGATCATTGAGTCATCCAAATTATCAACATCCAAATTTGCATGTGCAAATGGGCAGTCGCAGGCTAAGCATCACAGAGGCTAACCATCCATGCCATCTCAGGTGCAGTGCCTTTCAGTTTACATACTCACCTGTCAGTCATCGAGTGTGGAGCAATCAACTGATGTGCATGCATGTGTAAGTTAGGTTAAAGGGACCCCTGACCATTAGGTCCAGTCGCGGACGACTCTGGGGTTTGGAGGTTCTAGCAGGGTAGCGCAGCTATCGTATACCCTTGACCGAAGAACGGTACACTCCTTCTATCTGGGATGGTCGTCCTCTTCCACCGAGCGCGCAGCTTCAGGAGGGACGCACATGGAACGGTAAGGGAGGAAGGGGACACCTGCCTAACCAGCCAGATCAGCCGAATCAACCCTGGTGATCAATGGGGTTACAGATGTCGCAGCCAGATCGCCCTCACGCCTGATCTCCCTGGAGACCTAGAGATAGACTGCTCTGCTTCCTTTTATCAAAGTTTTTTGCCACTGGGGAAGTGTTAATTTTGTATTGATTTGTTTTTGATGTTTGTATGTGATGCCAATAAAAGGTTGATGATGATGACTCTGGGGTTGCGGCGCTCATCTCGCTTTATTGGCCGAGGGAGCCGGCGTACAGCTTCCGGGTCATGTGGCCAGCATGACTAAGCCGCTTCTGGCGAACCAGAGCAGCACACAGAAACGCCGTTTACCTTCCCGCCGGAGTGGCACCTATTTATCTACTTGCACTTTGACATGCTTTGGAACTGCTAGGTTGGCAGGAGCAGGGACCGAGCAACGGGAGCTCACCCCGTCGCGGGGATTTGAACCGCCAACCTTCTGATCGGCAAGCCCTAGGCTCTGTGGTTTAGACCACAGCGCCACCCGTGTCCCTTGTGTAAGTTACCCTCCACCAAATATGTGAGCAGAACCTAGCCCCTCCTTAGGATTGCAGCTTGTCCACATTTTTTTAACACATTGCCATAGAGATGAAATGAGTATTTGCAGCTATTCAATATTTGGCCAACTTTCCAGTTTTCCACCAAGTTTTCTTTGCTTTGGCAGGCATCAAATATGAAATCTCAGCAGCTGTCAAATACGAAACACCACTGCATGTTTTCTAGCAAATGCTTTCAAATACCGAATCCTGCTGCATGTCACCTATCAAATGCTGTCAAATATTGGTTGCGTTACATGTCAGACCAAAAATACTATGTGAAAGTAAATAGTGATGCACGTTGGCTCTCAATGGTCAAATATTAAAAAAAACCTGAAATGAAATATTAAGGTTAAATACTAAAACGACCTTTCCCAAGAACTTGGCCCCCAAATTGGCATCAAACAATAAAGCATTCAATGATATGTGCTCAGTACATCTAATAGCCATTGGGTACCCCTGACCATTGGGATGCAGGTGGTGCTGTGGTCTAAACCACTGAGCCTAGGGCTTGCTGATCGGAAGGTCAGAGGTTAGAATCCCCGCGACGGGGTGAGCTCCCGTTGCTCGGTCCCTGCTCCTGCCAACCTAGCAGTTCGAAAGCATGTCAAGTGCAAGTAGATAAATAGGTACCGCTCCGGCGGGAAGGTAAACGGCGTTTCCATGCGCTGCTCTGGTTTCGCTAGAAGTGGCTTAGTCATGCTGGCCACATGACCCGGAAAAACTGCGGACAAACACCGGCTCCCTCGGCAAGTAAAGCGAGATGAGCGCTGGAACCCCAGAGTCATCTGCGACTGGACTTAACTGTCAGGGGTCCTTTACCTTTACCCCTGAACATTAGGTCCAGTCGCGGATGACTCTGGGGTTGCGGCACTCATCTCGTTCTATAGGCCAAGGGAGCCGGCGTTTGTCAGCAGACAGCTTCCGGGTCATGTGGTCATGTGTGAACCAGAGCAGTGCACGGAAACACTGTTTACCTTCTTCAGGGACTGAAGAATACAGATTCCTTATATAAATCTGAATTCAAGTGTGGCTGCAGTCACCACAGTTTCAGTCCTGCTCTGCCCGGATTGTTGTTTGGTAAGAACATAAGAACAGCCCATCGAGACCAGCATCCTGTTCTTGCAGTGGCCAACCAGATACTCAAGGGAAGCCTACAAGCAGGATCTGAGTGCAACAGCACCCTCCCAATGTGAAACTCCCAATGTGCAACTCCCAATAACTCAGAGGCATCATGGCTGGTTAACCATCACCGCTATCGCAGCCATCAATAGTTTTATTCTCCATGAAAAGGTAGGTTTCAATCTGTCATCTCCATATGGAATTGATTCTGTAGCTCACTTTCAGGGCAAGTCGATTGGCATCTGCTATTGAGATGAATTAGCACATGCAGTCTTTTTGATCACTTAGTTATTGGAGAGGCTGCCCCCCCCAAAGAAACTTCCCTATCTGCCTGACTTTCAGTGGGTTGGGGCAGGCAGGAGCTGAGTAGTTTCAGTCCGATATACTTTTTGCAAAATGTTACATTAGGTTATGCATTCGTTTCAGTATCCATTCCTAAACCCCCTCCCTGAATCTGAAAGAATAGAGAAGGCAATAGGAAAAGGAATGTGTATGCATGAACAAAACCCATTTAAAGATATATTTTTGGCACAGGTTCTTTTATACTTTAGGTACCCATATTGCATATGGTCGTAAACCTGCTTTCGTTCTGAGCTGGCAAGCACTTCGCTCAAGCTCCAGATTGCTTTTAAGTGGCTGAGTCTTTGCATCATTAAGCAATCATGACGACAATTGGGCATTCTCATTGACAATTAGGCTTCCCATGTTGAGGAACTGTAGAGTTAGCACAGATCAGCCAACGCCTCCGTATTTTCATTGGGGATGAAGACAGAAGCTGGAATATGTACAACTGCCTTTGAGAATATTCATCCCCACTCACCCATGCAGCTGTCTCCCTGCCATGCCCTCTGCCTTCTGTCTACTGTCAAGGTGTAGGGCACAATTCAGGAAAGGCCAAGCACTTCTGGATTAAAAGACTGTTAGGAAATCTCTTCCACTGCAATCAAGGGGACTGAAAAGTGCTGAACTTTGGCTGAATCTTGCTCACAGATTTTATGTTCCTCAGGGCATGTGCCCTGCATTTCCCCGCTTGCTTATGTTACTTTGCAAAATACCATGTGAATTGATGGATCTAGGCACATAATTTTAATGTGGTATTGCTGATGTTGAGAACAAATTCCTGCCTACTCTCCTCCCAAAGCTTTTCAATATTATGATAGACACTGGTAGAGTTTTGTTGTAGAGAGCAGAGTGGGATGGGAATCTAACTCTGGAATTCTAATATAGGACAAAACTTCCAACTGGATAAATAGGTCTTTGCCACAACTGTCCATTTTGTATTTTTTTAATTTAAAAAAATCTGTTGTTTTTAACTGCTTTTTAATTGTCCTTATTATATGTTGTACTTTGACTATATATAAATATGGAAGGTGACATAATAATATTAATGCTAATGCTACTAATAATAGGAATGATCCCACTAAAATGAGCTCTTGCTTGGTTTCATTGATTTCAATGGGAGATATTGAACTTAAAAGTCCTTCAGTTTGACTGGAAATGCTCCCATTATTATTATTATTATTATTATTATTATTATTATTATTATTATTATTATATAGAGTGACAAGCAAGTGCTGTCTCCAGCCTGGTGTAGATGTGACCCTGGTGCTGGGCTGCCTGCACTTATTTGTCAGCTCTGAGTTGAAACAATTCACACTGCAAGGTAGAATATGGTTTAAAAGTGTGTGTGTGTGTGTGTGTGTGTGTGTGAGAGAGAGAGAGAGAGAGAGAGAGAGAGAGAGAGAGAGAGTTTGCAAGTGACTAATCTGGGTACTGTAAGAAAGATGGGTCTCTGTTGTAGATAAATCAACTCATTTTGTTTTCTTCCCATCTGTCCTCCATGTGAGGCTGCCCATATGAACAATTCTGCCTCGCGAAACCCCATAGGGATGACATCCATATCGCAGGAAGAACTGTGGCTATACATCACTTTGGTGCCTCAGCTAATTTTGAAATAACCATGGCAGGTGCACTTTTCTTAAAGATTACTTCAAGCCAAATGCCTGGGAAATAAGGGATGATATTCTTTCCTGACCAGCATTATTCATATTCTTCTGAGAGCTTACTGTAGGCTAAATATCACCTGAATTTCAATTTGGTATTTTGACATATAACCAGCAATAGTTATCAGCAACTTTTGGGTTTGTTTTTTATATATTTCTCGGTAGCTGGGGCTTAGAATCGGAATGAATGGCATTGGTGCTATGCTCAATCAAGTCAATGCTTTTGCTTTGCATAAAAGTTTATTTACTTGCCACATCCCACATCCCAGGAGCCCGGCGTGAGTGTGTGCATATGTGTGCGCACATATACTGCAGGCTCCCCATTTAAAATGAAAATACAACCAACAAGGAAAGGGGCTGTGGAGGCTTGAGAAATAAGAGCCTTCAATCTCCTTGAAGGTGATGATAGAAGGAGTTTGGCAGATGTGTGTATTCTAATGATAAGGAGTAGCTAAGGCACATGCAGGCAAGCCAAAGATAGAAATCTTGGGCTTGAAAAAGAAGGTTGGTAGTGAAGGAGCAGAGGAGGAAGAGTTTTGCTATCATCAGAGTAGGACTTTGGGGCAGAAGTCAGTAGTCCCTTTTATCAGGATGAAGGGGACTGCCCCCAAGTGCATCAAGGAAGCCTTTTCACATGTCTTCTTCTTTGGCAATCACTCGTAGCCAAGTAAGATCGTCTTCCATAAACACGGTTTTCACAGTGAGTCCATAAGTGACCATGGAGGCCAATTCTGGATCCACACGTCATTCCACAGTGGGGACATTGGTTTCCAGACAGGAGTTTGTCACGGTATGGATTTGCCAAGCGTGCCTTCCCCTTAGCATGTTTCTCCCTTGCGTCCTGAGTCCGAGCGTCTCCAAAGCCCATGACACCTTTGGTAAAGGCTGTTCTCCAATTGGAGTGCTTGCAGGCCAGTGTTTCCCAGTTGTTGGTGTTTATACTACATTTTTTAAAGATTTGCCTTGAAAGAGTCTTTAAACCTCTTTTGTTGACCACCAACATTACACTTTCCATTCTTAAGTTCGGAATAGAGTAGTTGCTTTGGAAGACGATCATCAGAAATCTGCACAATATGACCGGTCCAACAAAGTTGATGTTGAAGAATCATTGCTTCAACACTGGTCATCTTTGCTTCTTCCAGTACACTGGCATTAGTTCGCCTGTCTTCCCAAGTGATGTGTAAAATTTTTCAGAGACACCGTTGATGGAATCTTTTGAGGAGTTGGAGATGGCGTGTATAAGTGGTCCATGTTTCACAAGCGTACAGTAAGGTTGGTAGTACAATAGCTTTGTAACCAGGCATTCTGGTTTCCCTGCGAATGTCCTGGTCCTCAAACACTCTGCATGTCTATCGGGAGAAAGCTGCACTTGCAGAGCTCAGGCGATGCTGGATTTTGGCATCAATGTTGGCCCTTGTGGGAAGATAACTTTTCACATGTAAAGGTGCCCTGGCCCCTTGGTGTAAATCCAGCATCTAAAATGACCCAACCATACCACCGAGGAAGAGAATGTGAACAAAGAGAGGATAAGTACAATGAGCAAAGTAAGTGGGACAAGTTTGTATGGAATGCAGAAGGATAAAGGAATCCAATGCAAGGAACAGCACTGAGGACACATCCAATCAAAGCGAGGGAATAAAATGATGACGGCAGCAAGGCTAAGCGGCAATTCAGAATTGAGTCCATTGGTCCAACTAGCTCAGTATTGTATACCCAGAAAGGCCGTGACTCTTGAGGGTTTGAGACGGAGGGTCCCTCCTAGTCCTACCTGGAAACGATGGTGATTGAACCTGGGATCTTCAGCGTGTGAAGTGGATCTCTACCACTCAGCTAAGGCCCTTCCTTTTCCCACTTCTTGGCCTTTTGGCTAAGATCAAGTGTGTGTAGATGAGGTACAATAAGCCCGAGGTAAGAGGAAAAACTTTTCAGTCTGTAGCCAAGATTGCTAATGTGTCCACAATATAAAGATTTGTTCATATATATATATTGTCCATTGGAGATATAACAGATTTTTCTTTCTCTGGGACACCCATATTCACCTTCCTTTGGCAGCACCAGGAAAATATAGGTACACAGAAAGGGGCAAAATGAATTTCTCCTGCTACTGTGGCGTTGTTCCACAGTTCAGATTTCCAAAAGAGAAGCAATGGGATGTTTCACTCCTGTTCTATGTATTTTTCTTGCAGTAATTCCTTTTTTATGTTGGTCGAATTAAATTTCATGTCATGCTTAGGATTGCAATCTCATTTTACTTTCTAATTATTATTATTATTATTATTATTATTATTATTATTATTATTATTTATATGCGAAGTCTTTCCTTTAAGGAACCACAGGGGTTCAGCAATGGGGGTGAAAGGCAGTGTGGAGTAGTGGTTAGAGTGTTGAAGTAGGATCTGGAAGATCAGGGTTAAAATCCGCATTCAGCCATGAAGCTCACTGGGGATCTCTCAGTCTAACCTACCTCATGGGGCTATTGTGAGGATAAAATGAAGAACCTTGGAGGTACAATGGAATATAATGGTAATAATACTTTCATCATCGGGAAACTTACATTTGATATCAATGGCACAGGATCAAGCCTGGCATGTTATTGCCAACCCCACTGCCACTTGGCAATCCTACGTAGGAATGTGCCCCATTATTCATTCAAATTTATCCCGCCCCTTTTCAGCTGTCCAGTATACTCAGAACAGTGTATTTAAAGAGCATTGCCTGATGTGAGGACTATCCATAAAGGTTTCCTTGAGGAATCACCCCCTGGTATTTGAAACAAAATTAAAAATTAAAAAATTCCTTCCAGTAGCACCTTAAAGGTAAAGGGTAAAGGGACCCCTGACCATTAGGTCCAGTCGTGTCCGACTCTGGGGTTGCGGCGCTCATCTTGCTTTATTGGCCGAGAGCCGACGTACAGCTTCCAGGTCATGTGGCCAGCATGACTAAGCCGCTTCTGGCGAACCAGAGCAGCGCACGGAAACGCCGTTTACCTTCCCGCCGGAGCGGTTCCTATTTATCTACTTGCACTTTGACGTGCTTTCGAACTGCTAGGTAGGCAGGAGCTGGGACCGAGCAACGGGAGCTCACCCCGTCGCAGGGATTCGAACCGCCGACCTTGTGATCAGCAAGTCCTAGGCTCTGTGGTTTAACCCACAGCGCCACCTTAGAGACCAGCTAAGTTTGTTCTTGGTATGAGCTTTCGTGTGCATGCACACTTCTTCAGATATCTTCAGCTATGCACACGAAAGCTCATACCAAGAACAAACTTAGTTGGTCTCTAAGGTGCTGCTGGAAGGAATTTTTAAATTTTAAATTTTGTTTTGACTACGGCAGACCAACACGGCTACCTACCTGTAACTGGTATTTGAAACACAGAGATGGCAGGGGGCTGCCCCTACTGGCATCCCTGCGCCCACAGGTTGGCTTTTGATTCTCCCAGCAACACCAAATTCTAAATCTCAGCAAAGTGGTCCATGACGCTTCCCTTCCTCCCTTAGGTTGCTACCAGCTGCGTTGGGTTGAATCCCACACATTTACAGGTGGAGCCACATTGTAGCGAGTGACACAGACAGATGACATATTTATTAGCTTGTCAAGGCCTCCCCTGTTTATGGAAGACTCACCCAGCTAAACAAAACAGTCTGCTTCCCATTGGCTAATTGAGATGCCCCCCTGTTGAGAGACTCGGCAAAGTGCTTGATGAGGCATAAAATGATGATTAATTAATTTACTGCACAGTTGATCATCAAACTGAGAGGTTTATGATGCTCACAGCGGTCAGCAGTCTCTCTCCACCATACATACAACAGCATGAACAGCCTTTGCTCTGTCCTGCTGCTGCCTTTGCTATGACCTGTGCTGGGATACCTTAACTCAGGAAGGCGGGAAAACACAGGAGTGGAAGGAATGAGTGGAGGAAAAGTTTCAAAAGAAAGAATTGAGGCTTCCTCATGTGCAAAGCATTTTGAGTGCCTCTGGATCAGAGCCTTGGTTGGAGCACAGGCTAATATGCTTCTGAGATTCCTATCAAAATGTTCTTTTGTGAATTTTAACCCAGAATATTTTCTCAACACATGAATGTTTTTGGATATTCTGTGCAATTTGATTTTGATAATAATTTGATTTTGAGATATAATTAATGTCCACAGTTGATTGTAATACCGTGTTTCCCCTATTTTAAGACACCGTCTTATATTTTTTCCCCTCAAGAAAATGCACTATGGCTTATTTTGAGGGGATGTCTTATTTTTATTACGTAAGCCCAGCCCAGCCTTTTCCTTGGCGCCCTCCAGAACGGCGCCTATCACTATGGCTTATTTTCGGGGTACGGCTTATATTTCGCAAATGCGAAAAAATCCTGCTATGGCTTATTTTATGACTATGTCTTAAAATAGGGGAAACAGGGTATTTGATGGAGTTTGGAGTTTGGATTTGATATCTCGCTTTATCACTATCCGAAGGAGCCTCAAAGCGGCTAACATTCTCCGTTTCCTTCCTCCCCCACAACAAACACTCTGTGAGGTGAGTGGGGCTGAGAGACTTCAGAGAAGTGTGACTAGCCCAAGGTCACCCAGCAGCTGCATGTGGAGGAGCGGAGACGCGAACCAGATTATGGTTCACCAGATTATGAGTCTACTGCTCTTAACCACTACACCACACTGGCTCTTGTGTGGTGTTTGATGTTGAGTAGTGTTTGATAACTGACATGTAATGGATTTTTTAGCACCCAAATAGTATAAAATGACTTACAATAGGATTTAATACTTGATAGTATTCAATGGTTGGCATTTAATATATGGCAGAATTTGGTAGATAGACAAGCATCATGTTATGTTACCTGTTATGTTTTATCATTGTATGGTTTTAATCAGTGTGTATGGTTTTAATCAGCGTTTTTGTAATTGTTTTGTCTTTGCGTGGAGTGCCCTATCTGGGTGGATGGAGCAGCCAAGTAATTTCGTTGTCCCCGAAGGGGACAATGACAATAAAATATATTCTATTCTATTCTATTCTATTCTATTCTATTCTATTCTATTCTTAATATTCACTAGATATTTTTGGGGAATACCTGAAATCTTGTGAGTGGGCCTCCCTCTACACCAGCTAGCATCAATCGATCAACCTCACATATATATTCCAGCCTTCCTTCAAATTATTTATTTATCTAATACTTATATTATGCATTCTCAAAATTCTTAGGTTTTGAGCATGATCTAGGGCAGGGGTGGCCAACTCGCAAGAGACTGCGATCTACTTACAGAGTTAAAAACTGGCAGTGATCTACCCCCTTTTCTGGGTTCAGGTGAAAGTTGGTGAGCTTTTTTAGGGAGGGGGAAAGCCCTGTTTTTTGGGGGTGCAGGGCAAAAAAATTGAGCTTTTTTTAGGGGAGCCAAAGTTGTTGAGCTTCTTTGGGGGGAGCCAGTGATCTACCAGTGATCTACCACAGATGTCCAGTGATCTACTGGTAGATCAGGATCTACCTGTTGGACGTGCCTGATCTAAGGGAACCTAAGAATGCCAGTGCTTCAATCTCTCAACTGATACCGAAATGGTTGGCAAGGGGTTAACTTTGACTGGATTGTGTCCTATGAGGATGAGCCAGACAAATTATATACTTTTCAGCCCTACTTAAAGTGCTTCAGGCTTCAATTCTGCACCCTCTAACCTGGAAGTAAGGCCAACTGAAGTCAGTAGCACTTACTTTTGAACGGGCATCTGTAGCACCACACTGTAAATATTCTTAGACAGGGCTAAGTTGCATCCATTGTTGAAAGTAAACTCTGAAAACTGCTGTCAAAAGCCAATTCCAAGCCTCCTGTCATTCTTCTGACATTTTGACAATCCAGGGTAATGTAGCAAAGAAAGGATAGGACAGACAGGATAGAGAAGAGCAGGCCAGGCTTTTCAGTGGCTGATCAGGCCAAGGGGAGCTTTCATCCATTGGTGTTCCCTGAATTCACCTGTTTAATTTCTCTAACAGAAATGAATGGCTGCCATTCATTCCCCGGGCAAGAACTTCAGTAAACCGCCCTCATTGGTAGTACTGCTGAGTAGAAGACCTGCCTTTCATCTATGATGCCATGGCTGGCCAGCCCTTACTGACAGGGATCTTGCAGAGGTGAGCCACATGCTTCTGTGTACAGAGCCCGCCCCCAGCCCTATCATTAGGCAAAGTAAGGAAACCACCCTAGGGAGCAGATGCTGGGAGGCCGCAACATTCTCCTAGATCAGCTTGCTATTTTCAAGTGACTTTGAAGACATTATCCCATTGCCAGGGTTGAAGTAACCTTCAGTTTTTTAGTTCGCTACTGTATGTAGAGGGTGTGTGTTCATCCACCTTGTCCTATGCATCAAGTCGAAAAATATCTTAGGCTGGCCCTGGCAGAGCCTGCAGGAACACATTACTTTTCCTGAGAATATTTGCAATCTGCAAGTCCTCCCCATTAGTCATAACAATGGGAATTTGGCTGGTTTTCTTGATAAAAGGGAGTGTTGAGTAGATCTCATCCCAAAGGAAAATGCACTTGCTTCAATATTGCATCATTATTATTTCCCCCCAAACCTCATTGTCTGGCAAGTCACCCAATTGCATGCAAAATGCATAAAAGATAAAAACACCCATTCTTCTTTATTTAATTATTCAGCATCAGTTTGAATAAATGTGCTAAAAACATCGGAGGGCTTAAGCGCCTTCTCGATGAAGCCTCCTCTCTTATCCTTGGATAATTCCCTAAATTATTTATTTAGATATAGGTGCAAAGTGCTTTTATGTACCAAGGCTATCCCTTGAATAAGCAGCCTCATTTACCCATAGACTGGCAGCTCCAGAGAACACAATGATATGATAGGCTGGACACACACACACACACACATACAGAGGTTCAAATGTTTTTTTCACATGTAGCAATTTGCAAAATGCTGTGAAGAGATCCACACCAGTTTTCTAATTTTGGCTATACCTGTGCAAGGATGGTTCACCGTGCATTTACTAAGGAACACACTGCTGTTAAATAACATTCAGATTCACTAAATTTGCTTGAAGAATACCTGAAAGCTGGCATTGATGATCTATCAATCGACTTTTATCTATCACATATATAACCCACATTTTCTTCAGAGATCTTAAAGTGGCACACATGGTTCTGCCCTCCACATTTTATCCCCACAACAACCCCATGAGAGGTAGGTTATGTGGGGTGTGAAACACAGAGCAGTCAAATACAACATTCCTAGAGTGGACATGTTTAGACATGAAGAGGGATGTTTGTCCAGCCAGTAGATAAACTTCCTGTTTCCTCCTGTGCTGGGACAAACTTCTTCTACATGTGACCAGAAGTGGGCATGACCTTACCTGTGCAGGTAACAAAAGCACAGGACTGGCCACCACATCTCTCTCTCTGACTCCATTCCTCAAAGAAGCAACATCTCCTTAGCCTGAGATGCTCTCAGCCAAGAGAGGACAGAGGAACTATCTCCTTATGGGGTAGATTCCATGTGAATATATTTTGTAACTTAAGTCTGCCTTCTGGAATCCGTCTGTGAACAGAATGTGTGTGAGTAAACTCTTTTATACCTTTATACAAGACTGTGTCATGTCTATTTCTTTTATGAGGGACTAAAGGGGAAATTACCAGGAAACCTATTTTAGAGGCTTAAACAAGCCTGGCAAAGACGTTATCCGCTGTACAAGCTTAAAAAGGGGAATGTTACTCTGCTAAATTATAGAACTTGTTAACACAAGTTGGGAAGGATATAATTAAACAATATATCCTCTCCTGCCTCCCTGAACATTCCCACAGGTTAGACTGAGAGACAGTGACTGGCCCAAGGTCACCCAGTGACCTCCATGGCGGAGTGGGGATTTGAGCCTGGGTCTCCTGGGCTGTAGGCCAACTCTCTAGCCAGTACACCGTGCCTGAGCTTCTACAACAAAGTGCCTCTTTGTGTGTGAGCACTAGGCAGCCTCGTATTTAGGACCTGCTGTGTGGATCTCAGCAGGATTAGGACCAGAGTTGGATGGAGCACCGGGACGGAACCACAGGAGGGCAATAGAGAAGGAGATTTAGGTGCAATCCAGGGTCTTGATTGGGAAATCCGTGGCTCACCTCTTAACTGATGGCTCATTAAAAAAAGAGCAAAGGATGGTATAGTTCTCTATACAGTGGGACCTCGACTTACGAGCGATTCGACTTACGTGTTTTTTGACTTACGAATGACTTCCGGGAGAAACAAAATGGCCGCCGCAACCGAATTTTTCGACTTACGAATGGAAGTCGCGGCCGCTTTTAATAGGATTTTTTCGACTTACGAATTTCGACTTAAGAATTTTCAACTTACGAATTTTTTTTGCTCAATGCATTCCTATGGGGATTCGACTTACGAATGTTTTCGACTTACAAAAATTGCGTCGGAATGCATTATCGTCGTAAGTCGAGGTCCCACTGTATTCTAATGCATACCTTCCAACACTTCTCTGATGAAAATAGAGATGTCCCCTCCTACATTTATCCGATGAAAATAGCGACATCCTATTCCATACCCTCCAACATTTGTTCGATGAAAATAGGGATGTCCTAGCAGACCCCACTTGGAGGGTCTGCTACCGTTTATGCAGAAGTGCAAATATGCTTAAATTACTGCACATTCCCCTCCTCAGCATGTTGGGAAGACTATGATTTGGTGACCTGCGTGCCTGTTCACTTTGCTTGCTGGGGGCTCACTGTCAATGGGCCATCTCAAGGACCCTGTTCTCCTTTACAGTTCTTAATCTTTAAAGCAGACCTGGACTGGACAGGCCTTCTACAAAATAAAGGATTGTTTTCCGTAGAGTAGGACACAAGGCCAAATTTTGTAACCACAATGGCGACACTTTCTTGGAATATTTCTGCAGCAACGAATTAAAGTAGTTCAATCCCAACCTCCTCTCAAAAAGGTGCTTTGATATTTTCACTAGCCTACACTGAGAGGGTGTGAGGACTTTCTACATCTCTGTGCTCTGCTGGACAATTAATTTACAGGACTGTGAATCATCTGAGTCCAATAATAATCTAAGAGCAGCTTTTCTTTAGGGTCTCAGCCTCTCGTCCGGGAACTGAGCGGGTGCATTTAGTTCCAACAGTGCTGCAGGATAAGATTCTGCAAACCGAACTGGGCCTAGAGACTGAAGACCTTGAGCACGCTTCAAAGTCACTCTTTAGTCTCATTGATTTTTCATAGGAGAGATTAATATTTCTGCTTTATCCCGCCATTGAAATCAATGGGATTGAAAAGTGACTAATCCTGGCTGGTATCAAAGCTGGTACAGGCCTTAAAAAAAAAAAAAAGTACACTCAGGAGAGGAAATCCATATTTTGCACCAAGAAAATATAAGTTCAGTGACAAGTTTAAATTATGCAAAATTGTCTACTTTTAATTAATATGCACACTGCACTATTTATTCTGTGGGGGTGGGCAAGAAGTTATGCAGCCCTGCCCCAAATTGAAATCTTATTCTGCCACCCTCTGAGCTGCTGAGATTTTAGATGTTATCGATCTTTCAAGTTTACCTTCCTAGCCAGAAGGGCCTAGAAACTGATAATGACAAAAATCTCAGAAAGCAGAGTTCTGTGCTCAATTTGCCACTCTGTGGGCTTTCTCTGTACATGCAAAATCAGAGGCGCCTTCTATACCGGTAGTTCTCTGAAACACAACTGGAACGAAATGAGAACAGACAGTGCTCAGCAGAGACATCACCTTGCTGACAAAGGTCCATTTGGTTAAAGCTATGGTTTTCCCAGTAGTAATGTACAGAAGTGAGAGCTGGACCATAAAGAAGGCTGATCGCCGAAGAATTGATGCTTTTGAATTATAGTGCTGGAGGAGACTCTTGAGAGTCCCATGGACTGCAAGAAGATCAAACCTATCCATTCTGAAGGAAATCAGCCCTGAGTGCTCACTGGAAGGACAGATCCTGAAGCTGAGGCTCCAATACTTTGGCCACCTCATGGGAAGAGAAGACTCCTTGGAAAAGACCCTGATGTTGGGAAAGATGGAGGGCACAAGGAGAAGGGGGTGACAGAGGATGAGATGGTTGGACAGTGTTCTCAAAGCTACCAACATGAGTCTGACCAAACTGCGGGAGGCAGTGGAAGACAGGAGTGCCTGGCGTGCTCTGGTCCATGGGGTCACGAAGAGTCGGACACGACTAAACGACTACCTGTAAACAACAACAGTCTTGGGGAAAATTGGTGGGGTGAGAGTGCAGTTTATGTACTTATGTGTCCTGCTTGTCCCATGTGTAAGCACTGAGAGGGGGGCAGACCATTCCTCTTATGCCATAGACAGCGTTGATGAATGATCAGTTACTGCATCAGTTAAGTCATGAATTTGAAGCAAACTGACCAGGTGTTTCTGAGCTGTTTTATTAGCATGGAATGCAGCTTTTATTGAGGAAGGGGAACTTGCCTTGGGTCAGACTACACAGTAATAGTTCATAGTACTGGTGGCGATGCACATCAATTACTACCATGCCTCCCTCCCCCCCCCCGACCTTAAATACATATCCTTTTAGTTTGACATATTCTTTCGGCGAATTCTCCATAGCCCCATGTGCTATAAACTATCTGCGCTCGTGATACCCAGCCTGCTCTTGTATGACATTCAAAAGGAAGTTCTTCTTAACACATTCCAGCATTTTTGCAGGTGGCAAAGAGACGCTGAGAGCAGCCTGCCCAAGACCACCTAGAACAGTTCAAAACACAAGTGAGATTTAAACTACAGTCCTGCTAAATCAGGTTGACTCAGGATTAGGCCAGAGTGGGTGAAGGCAGCCCTGGGTCTCTCAAGGTCAGATTGGGCCCACTTGGAATGATCCAGAGCTGGCCAAAAGGAGACAGTTGGGCAGCAAGTTGTGGGGGAAGGAGAAGGGGATGCAGACAGACAGCCTCCCTGCTGGATTGCATGTTTAAATACGGGCTCCTGTTGGACCCACATTAACCTGAACCTGATTGGAGGAGCTTCGAAGTGTCAGAGTTGGGCCCTGGATCAGATGTGTGCAATTGAACAGCTGCATTGAACAGGAAGCTTGAAGTGACATTCATGATACCAGTTCTCTATTTTTTAAAAAGCATTTAGTGGCTCTGCGTAACTTTGGACCCACCGAGCTGAAGCCAGCCCAAAATCAGCTATAAGGGCTAAGCGATAAACTCTACTTATGCATATCTTTTAATCCATTGTTCTATTTTATTGGGGGGAGGGAGCTATTGTTTTGTTTTGCTTTTGATTTTATTTTGTGTTTTGTGTTTTTAGCTTGTATTTTTATGCTGCGAACTTCCCTGATACCTACGGATAAAGGGTGGTATACATTGAAAGCATTTCTTTCTTTCTTTCTTTCTTTCTTTCTTTCTTTCTTTCTTTCTTTCTTTCTTTCTTTCTTTCTTTCGATATTTCTGCATTTTCGGTGCATTTTTTGAGGCAGGAATCACATTGCAAAAGTCGGAGAAGCGCAACATCTGACATGGTTGTGTTGCATTCTGAATTTGGGTTCTGAGGAGTGCAATTCAGTTTGGCTTCCTTTGAAATGTGAACGAAATGGTTTTGTTGAGCATTCTTATAGGAGGCATGGTGGTGGAGGCAGAAAACAGGGAAGAGACTGTTAGGATTTCCTACACATGAGTAGGACCCTGGCAGAGACACATGCCCGACTTGCACATTCCCTCCCTCCTGGGTGATCGTTCGGGAGCTTCAAAAGTTTTATTCAGCCCGAACATCACAGCAACTGATGCCAAGAAACATCAGCACACTTACGGATCCACAGAGTTCACGCAGTTGCGTAACAGAACTCAGCAACTCAGCATTTGGGCTAATCTACTTTACTTACATATAAACACACACGGAGCACTGCAACATGGATCCCTCTCTCTCATCAGACAGCAAAGAGAGAGAACAAAGGACAATAGTCCCACTTCACAGAACACAGTAACACAAACATCCTGTCTTCGTCACTTCCCACTCTGTGGAATCAAAACACCGTCATGTGATAGATAACAATCCCATGACTGTAGACATGGGCAATGAATCTCCAACCTTCATGTTGTGCATGCTAATCTTAGAATGAAAATGCTGGACTGGATTGGTTTGGTGGCAGTTCCTACAACCACCCCTCTTTTTGGTGTGTGTGGGGTGACCCATGTTATAGAGGTTGTGTACAACTATTTGTTTTCCCCCTCTACATCTATTGCTGTAGCTCTTTTCTACTTCAAAAGACAGCAGGCACCCTAACCTAGAGAGGAAGCCTAATTGATCCATTATGGATGTCATATTGCATTACCTTACTCAGCATGGATTGAATTATATGATGTCATATTTGTCTTTCCTAATCTCATGTGATCCATCAGAATGTGGCTTCAAAGATGCAAAGATGATCCCACTCTGGTGCAATTCTCACAGAGGCAGGCAATATCTGTTTGGGTGGCATCATTTCAAGGCTCACATGGTGAAAAGATCTGCCATATTTAAAAATAAGTATCGCTTTATGTGAATCCCTGCAGAAAGAAAATTTCTCAGGGAGAAATATGTTGTATTTAAAATGCTACGCAGAAAGGTTTGCATTAGGGCAAGGTAAAGGTTGGATGTTTCCATTTGAGGTTCTAGGAGGCTAACTGACTGCTCACCCCTGGAAACCTGAGATCTCTCTGTCAGCAAGAAGATGAAACCTGAGAACTCAACATCATATGTGGAAGCTTAGCGATGCATAGGATCACTCTCTGAGACTAGAGAGAGGAAAGTTTAGTGAACTGTATTAAGGACTAAAAAACAAGACCTGACTGCATTGCTAGTTTGTTTAAGAGCAATGTGTTACTTTGTATTTTCCCCAATGTTTATTTTGTAACTATTTTAAGACTTTCCAGTAAAGCTTTGAAACTCATTCTTGTGGTGGAGAGCAAATTCATTCCTGCTCTGCACAAGATCCACTTGCAGCAACGCTAACAAAGGGTTCAAGGCTAACTTTCCCCCTAACAACTAAGGTTTCTTTAGGCAGTTACAGGTAGGTAGCCGTGTTGGTCTGCTGTAGTCGAAACAAAATAAAAAAATTCCTTCCAGTAGCACCTTAGAGAACAGGAAAAAGCAAGGGGTGAGATGGGTAAAAAAAAAGCTTTGTCATGTATAATGAGATAAGAATCCAATGTCTCTATTCAGACCAGGTCTCTCCATGCTGAATTGCAACTGATTACCAAATTAAAACCACGGAGAGCCATCTCACCCCTTGCTTTCCCTGCAAGACCAATTGCAGTTGTTAACAGTCGTCAACAGGTTTACCTCTCCTATCAGCCAATCACCCATTCCCACCACCCTTCTGAGTGATACCCCTCCCCACCCTCCCACTATATATACTGGTAAGGGTCTGGTGACTTCTGTTTTAGTGTATCCGAAGAAGTGTGCATGCACACGAAAGCTCATACCAAGAAGAAACTTAGTTGGTCTCTAAGGTGCTACTGGAAGGATTTTTTGTTTTGTTTTTTAAGGCAGTTTGTTTGTTTGGTATTCCATCAATTATACCTGATTCTGTGGTGTGAAATAGCACAGCTCAAGTTTATGACCTCAGTGAGAACTAGGCTTAGTCATTAGCTGACTAACTGGCTGCAGGGTTGACTACAGAGGGTGGCAAGACTAGCCATTTTCTCAGGATTGGGCCCTAAGACTTACTGTCCTAGCACTGCTACCATTTCCACTTTGTGTACAGTATCCAGTATGGCTCAGGATGTTACTTTTATTTTATTTATTTTTTTGAAATGAAAGTTTAGTACAGTCGTAGCATGGAAGCCGAAATCCTTGCGAGCCAAACCTTTTGGCTCCCTAACACTGCAAACCCAGAAGTGAGTGTTCCGGTTTGTGAACGTTCTTTGGAAGCCGAACGTCCGACGCGGCTTCCGATTGGCTGCAGGAAGCTCCTGCAGCCAATCGGGAGCCGCGCCTTGGTTGTCAAACGTTTTGGAAGTCGAACAGACTTCCGGAACGGATTCCGTTTGGCTTCGACTGTATCTTTGAATGGAGATGGAATCTATTTTTATTGTACAGTCCTCACAATCTCTCCTTTTTGCAGAATTGAGAGAAATGAGAGCCTGGGAGAAACATGGAGCAATGTACTGCACAGTTTCCTAAAATATTCCCTGCCACCCCAGACAATCTTTCAGCTTTTATTCACACCATATTAATATTCCCTATAGCATGGATTAAATCATTGTTCTTGTAAAAACAGTATTTCCCACCCCTTTATTACCCCAAACTAGTTTTCTGGAATCAGAGCATGCTCTTAAATTTTCTGAATTTGGCAAAGGTGTGAAATGTGGTGTTGGGTCAGACTGTTCAAATCTGTTTAGTTACTTTTTTTCAAAGTGTTTTCCCCCCCTCTCTCTATATAAAATTCAGAGTGAAAACTATGCATACAGTAGCGGAAAGTTGTCCTGCACAAACTCAGTTATCAATTCAGCAGGTGATTTGATGTGGGTTAATGATACCAGTAAATCAACCTGAACTTGTGCCAAATGAAAACTGCTACAGTAAGGGCAGACTGCTTAATAATAATAATAATAATAATAATAATTTATTATTTATACCCCGCCCATCTGGCTGGGTTTCCCCAGCCACTCTGGGCGGCTTCCAACAGAACATTAAAATACAACAATCTATTAAACATTAAATATAAGGCAAATATGTGCAAAGAAGAACAGTTCAAGAAAATGGTGACTATCACTCCTGCCATTCAGACTGGAAACTATCTCATTATTGGTCACACTGAAATAAGTGGAGCCACTCATGTCGTGAGATGCACAAGGAAATGGATAAGAATGTGATGTTTTCTCTGAATAAACAATAGCCACTTTCATGCAGCCGAGGCAACAGAATATTTTGAACCTCAGGATGACAGATCTGGGTCATGTTGGGTGTCATCCAGAATGATTAAAATCATGGAGAAACTTGGCTATCTTCAACAGGTTGTGGTGCATAGCAGAGCAGGAAACATGATGCAAAAAAGGAAAGGAAGCCACACCATTTCTTAGCTGTTGACACTATCCTGCTGCTTCTGCTAATTGTCACCATCGTCATCATCAAAATAATGTAATTAAATTTTAAAATCTTTTTTTCTTATCCAGACTATACAAAGCAAAACAGCTTTAAAATGTGAAGAGAACAGCAAGTAACTTACATGGAAAAGGACATCACATGAATCCAGAGTATTCAAGGATGCCCGAAGGCAAAAACATGGGAGAGAGATACTTGGGAAAATATCACAAAATCTTATTTATTTTTTTAAAGAAAGCAGGAAATAAATGTATTTATGGAGGAATTCAGGGATACATGTTTATCACTTGATGTCTGCAATGTCGTGGTTGGGCTCGATCCACCTCTCGTTGCTCTTGAAAAAGATAACCTGTGCATGCCAAACTGTGGATGGCGATGCCAAGCCGATAGACATTAATGGGCAGGTGAGCCAAGTTTACATTCTTGGTTTCTAATCTAGCAAGTGACACATACAGGAAAGCTTGCTGGTATGTATTACAAAAAAGGAAGTCTGCACCGTGAAAGATCCCTGAAACGAGATGAACGTATATTTATATAGTAATACTCAAACAAACAATATGTTTAATGATTCAAGAGCAGAATTGCTCAAGAGCAAAAATACTCACAAACGTTATAAACTAATTCAAAGAAATATAAATAACTCAAGAAAACCTTCCAAATAACTCCAAATAACAAAAAATAACTCAAGATAAACTTCCAAATAACCTTAACGAATTGCCGGCTAAGATTCTCGTTTCACTGTTATGATCTATCA
This sequence comes from Darevskia mixta, assembly GCA_034641385.1. NCBI lineage: Eukaryota > Metazoa > Chordata > Lepidosauria > Squamata > Lacertidae > Darevskia > Darevskia mixta. The sequence continues at coordinate 39,784,547 of JAWWNH010000011.1, read as the reverse complement.
GTTTCCTCAGAAGAAAAAAGTTAATGCATTTATATAATTCAAAATAGCTTGTTTGCTATTACATCTAGAGGGAGGATTAAAGAAACTTCAGAAGAAAAGAAGAACACTCCCAAACAGTAAGTGGTAATTATCCAAACTAGGAATTCTAATTTTGCTTCATCCAAAAGGTTAAAAACCTAAACTCAAGTTCAAAAACAAGCTCCATAGCTTGTAAAACACGTCGATGAGGGGCTATGGAAGCTCACACGATCTTATTGTTACGAAGCTATTGCAAAGACTGTTCATGGCTCTCCCTAGCAGCTAAACTGGGTCTATATGTGATGATGATGATGATGATGATGATGATGATGATAATAATAATAATAATAATAATAATAATAATAATAATAATATTTTATTTATACCCCGCCCTTCCCAGTCCAAAAACCAGGCTCAGGGCGGCTAACAACAAATACAAAACAATGATTAAAAACAACTTTAAAAACAGCATAAAAAAACAAACATCAGTGGGATCACCAGGGCCAACTGGCCAAGTTAGTATTGATAGGTTTCTTCAGAAAAAAGGGAAAGGGGAAAAGGAATAGGGGATCAGGCTATATTGAAGGCCAGGTGGAATAACTCTGTTTTACAGGCCCTGCGAAAGGAGGTCAGGTCCTGCAGGTATGTGGGTGACATTTGCATATGCATTTCTTCCCAGATACCTTAGATCAGAAAGGGAGGCCCTGTTCTGTATCCCTGCTTTTCAGGTTGAGGATTATAGAATCATAGAACTGTAGAGTTGGAAGGGACCCCAAGGGCCATCTAGTCCAACCCCCTGCAATGGAGGAAAATGCAGGATTGGCTCTGCTGCTGCTCTGCACTAAGCTGAGCTCCCTGGGGCTTTGCCCCCACCCCCTTTGTAACCAACAAAAATGTGCAGCGTTGAGAAGCCGCTCGCCCCATCCTGCTGGCTGCTACTGAGCACTGGTGTGGCTTGTTGGCCACCCGAGTAACATAATAACCCAGCCTTAGTCCCAATGCACCAAGGTAATGTAACACCAGGGTCCACCTCCTGGTTCCCCATCATATGAAGCCTCTCAACAGAGCATAGCTGTCAACTTTCGGATTTGAAAATAAGGGATCAGCAGTCTCACCTGTCCCGGGGACAATCTACGGTTCTCGGGGACAGTCCACGCCACGGTAGTCCCCCCAGGCTACAAATTAATTTACACCAGGCTACACACCATCATCTTTCCCCACCTCAGGGTCTCTTTTCCAGGGAGTCTTCTCTTCTCATGCAATGCTTCAGGATCTGTCCTTCCGGTGAGCAGCCAGGGCCGATGTCCTCCAGAATGGATCGATTTGATCTTGCAGTCCACGGGACTCCAGCACCACAATTCAAAAGCGTCAATTCTTCATGGGGGGATTGATCAGGTTGACTCTTTTGGTTCTCTGGCATCCATTAATGACTTATTATACAAACGTGTTGCAGGCTTTGCATCCTTTAACACTCTTTTGGAAGGAGTGTATTTGTGGGCTGGGCCAGAGTGGTTGATTTTACATGCAAGCAAAGCACAAACACTGCTGTTGTCTAATGACATCCTATTCTCTGTAACTATTGGTGAGCAATGCAGCCGAGCAACGCAGCTGAGGAGCCTCCCTGGCCGGCAGGGAGGGAGAGGAGCTGCTTCCTTTGAAATCTGGGAAATTTACGGGATATCTAACAATCCAAGATAGCAGCGGGAAACAGCGCTGGAATAAGGGAATTTCCCGCCAAAAAAGGGACTGTTGACCGCTATGCAACAGAGGCGGTTTTAGGGTAGTATGACTAGTGCGGCCATACTGGGCACCGCACCTCAGGAGGCACAACATCAATGCTGTAGAATGGAGCACGACAGTCGGCGATGGTAGAGGGCAAATTTTAGTGTTGCGCAGGGCACCACTCAAATTTGAGAGCCGTGTCTGTCAGTGCTTGTTTCCTCGCAACCATGGCGATGCTGCTGGTGAAACACTCTATGGCAGGCATAGGCAAACTCGGCCCTCCAGATGTTTTGGGACTACAACTCCCATCATCCCTAGCTAACAGGACCAGTGGTCAGGGATGATGGGAACTGTAGTCCCAAAATTTCCTGAGGGCCGAATTTGCCTTTGCCTGCTCTATGGATCCTTCCATAGAGTTCATTAGTGGTCTGGAAGCCTCGGCTGAACGTGTCCTCCCCATGGTGCTGTAGCCCAGAGATGCCAGGGGCCCCAGCTCTCGAAATGGTATCAAATGCCATGGCGTGTCAGCTGTAAAATGCCATCTCCCCTTGCATGTCAACTGTTAAAATGGTCAAATATCCCATCTTAAATATATATCAAATCAAATCTTTATTACGGTCATAGACTAGCATAAAAGGATAGGATACAGTCATTTAAAATCTGATAAGCGTTTTGGAAAGCTAAAAGGTATTAAAACAGAAGGTGAATATAAAAGTCTATGAGAATTTAAAAGACGCTAAAAGAATCTAAAAGAAGGGATAGGAGCATTGGGCGGGTGTGGAAGAACATAAAAGGTTGATATATAAAAAATGTTACCAACAGAGCACGCTGATATGTTCATTAAATCTAGTTTGTGGCACAGGTTAAATATATATTTAAAAGACTATCATCAGGTGCTAAATGCACGTATCAAACCTTCTTAGATGGAGATTCGATTCAGCTTTCATGAAATCATTTTTTAAAAGCTGAAGAAAGTTGGTGGGGTTTTTTGGTCTCTTCTGTCCCTATCATGAAATATTTTTTATTTTTTTTACCAATGTGTTTAAAATAGCCCTATTAAAAATTAAAACCACTTTGGCGACATGCTGAAGTGATGCTGCTTCAGGGCCCTTGCAGTGTAAATGCTGCACGCAAGCCAAAAACAATGCAAATGTTTAGCTGCTGGCATGAGCCAGTCCCTTTCAGTGGCAAATCATAATTGCTTTAGGACTTTCGGAATCCACTTTTGAATTCAAAGCGTCAGACAAATAATTGGATTTCCTACAAACATGCTGAGCTGTGTTCCTCTCCCCGTCTTGCTTCATGTCCTGGGGCTCTGTTTCTGCTTTATATCAGGCTGCACCTAGTAGGCTAATTGGAAGGATGGGTAGATCTCTCTGCCTTAAGATGTCCATCTGCATTAGGTACAATTCCCTCTGTCATCTTTATCACCTTCTGCAGGAATTATTCACATTAGGGCCAGAGAAGCAGGAAACACAGTCAAAACGGCTTTGTAGTTTACCAATAGCCCCGGTCTCTCAGCCTTGCGATCCAAGCCAATTACATTCCAGCTGACTTATTTTTGACGCTGTCTGCTCACTTGATGTGTCTCCTGACTGCAGGGCAGCCCTAAATACGCTTTGGGCTATTTGCCTAGACGGCTCTTGCTGCAGAGCTGGAAATACTGTTGCAGTTTGATCTGTGCGCACTTTCGACTGCGTGGCATCAAAGATGAAACTCTTCAACTCCCCATCGCCGTGCCCGGTAATCAAAAAGAGAATGCGCTGATGAAAGAAAGTGCATCCTTTTTTTTGTGACTTTTAAATTAGTATTTAAAAAGTAGCAGGGAGATTCCAAGGGCACAGGACCCCAAAAATATAAAAAAAAATGCAAGCACGTAAAAACCCAAACTCCAATTCCTTATGCACATGAAATGCCCTATTTGCAAACTAACCAATGTGCAGATGTTTCAGGAAATGTTATTCCTCTTGGAAGTTCACAAACAGATGAAACCTGCTTCACAAACAGTGAAGTCTAGGACCCTCGTACCTACGGGACCGCCAGGGCCGGCGCGTCCATTAAGGCGAACTAGGCAGTTGCCTAGGGCTCCAAAATGGAGGGGGCGCTGGCCAGCCTGCCCCCCGCCCCCCACCGCCGCCGCCCAGTGCCACCCCAACCAGCGGCGGAGCAAGCAGCTTGGGGCGAAAACTGTGGCGGCGGGGGCGCCAAAATGGAGGGGGCGCTGGCAAGCCTGCCCCTCGCCCCCCGCTGCCTCCCGGTGCCGCCCCAACCAGCGGCGAAAACCATGGCTGCGCGGGGCGCCCGGCCAGGCAGGGGGCGGGGCACCGTATGTCATGCGCAATGACGTCACGTGGCCCACCCCCTCGCCTAGGGCGCCAAAATCCCTAGCACCGGTCCTGGGGACCGCCTCTCCTGGTATGCCCCACAGAGGACCTTAAGGTCCATAAATTGTAACACTCTAGAGGTCCCGGGCCCTAAGGAAGTTAGATTAGCCTCAACCAGAGCCAGGGCCTTCTCAACACTGGCTCCAACCTGGTGGAACGCCCTGTCTCTTGAGACCAGGGCCCTGCAGGATCTGATTTCTTTCCGCAGGGCTTTTAAGACAGAGTTGTTCCGCCTGGCCTTTGGCCTGGATCCAACTTGATCCCCTCCCCCTCTTTCCTTTTCTTTCTGTGATGGAACTCCTATTTGGGGACTTCCCTGGCTTTTTTTCTGGCCCACGTAGGACCAGTTTGCAGAGTTGGCCTTGGTGAAGATTTGTCGCTTTCTTCCCCAACAGTTTTTTATTTTATTTTATTTGAGTTTCTACTGAAATGAGCCTGCACTTTAATGTTGTATTTTAATTCTGTTTTTAAGTTGTATTTTAATCAATTGTTTTTATGCCTGGTGTTAGCCGCCCTGGGGAGGGCGGGGTATAAATAAATTATTATTATTATTATTATTATTATTATTATTATTATTATTATTATTATTATTGTTAAAATTGTGTTACTGAACACTATGCACAATGTATGGAGATGCCAAACTTTTGCAAAAGAAAGCTTTCAAAACTCTTCTTGTATTATATTGGGAGCAGAGGTGAAAGCCACAACTCACTGAAGTTAATTACATTAAAAAAAGGGATTTTAATAGTTAACCATGAGAGGGGTTAACTGCATGAGCTGGGCTGCGGCAGTAGCTGCAAACTGTTTTAACACAGAAGAAAATGCAGATTGATAGTGAGGGATTAATATACTTATAAAAATGGGTTGGGGTGGGTTGAAGAGGATACAATTGGATTGGTTTTTCTTTCTGTTTTAAAGGGTTATGATGTACGGATCTGGATACTGGCGTTAATGATTATATGTTAAAAACTAGGAGGTTAGTAGTGGGAAATTTAGCTAAAAATTTTGAGACCAGAGAGAGGTAAGGGTGCAAAAAGTAGAAAATTAGGAGTTTTTAATTAGGTTGGAGTAAGGGAATTTGATAAGGATTGAGGAAAGGATCAGAAGTACCAAGGAGCTGAGGTTTCGAAAAAGGAGTTAGTTTAAGTAAAAAGATTTTTGTATTTTAGGTTATTATGAAGTTTATGAGTTTGGAAAACTGATAAAGAGGATAGATAATGAATTCAACAGAGGGGGACTGGAGGAAGTCAACCGAAATATGAAATTAAGGAATGAAGGAATACCTGGCCCACAGAATTGGTCCAGGTCCAAGCAATGATATTTAATATGTTAGTTATGTTAAATGTACAATGTTTATGTTGCCCCCGGTGAGAGAGGGGGATGAAAATTTACTTCCCTCAGTGAGAGGGGGGAAGGATGAAAATTTAACGGTATTGTAAAGTGCTTAAAATTGTTAAAATCAATAAATTTTTTTGGAAAAAATACTTATAAAAATGACAATATTGCTAAAGTATGTTCATACACTGGCTGGGCACTTGACCCCTCTTCTGGTATTCATTACAGGTAGGAGGAGCACAAGGGCAGCACAGCAATGACAGGCTTTGCCCCAACTCACACATTTTATTTAAACTCCTGAACAGATGCTAATTTCCACTTTTGCTAATTCAGGGTTTCATGGGAAGAGCTCTCTGCACATTCAGCTGTACATATAGACTCTTTCCAAGCATCTAAGGAATGTACATAGGTAGGGCTGGAGTCCGTCTCCCTACATGTATTTATTCTGTCCCGAACGAAATGCTTGAAAGGACTGTTGTGTGTGCTCAGGTGCTGCTGCCAGAAAATTAGCGCATCGCTTCCCCCACGGTCTTATTCCCGCAAACCTACCACAGCCACCAAAGCTCAACAGAACTGTTTTTACTACAGAGGACATGTGTACCTGCACCTTGTAACCTCGCAAAGGGCTCAGCTGAGCTCACAGCTTCATTTGTTAGTTGTTCATTGACAAGTATTGATTGATTGATTGATTGATTGATTGATTGATTGCCCTCCACCAAGGAGCTCAAAATGGCCTATATGCTTTTCACCCTCCACATTTTTATCGTCACACAACAACCCTGTCAGGTAGGCTAGGCTGAGATGCAGTTACTGACTCTAGGTCGCCCAGTGAACTTTTTGGCTGAGTGGGGAGGTTTCAAAAGTCCCCTCCTCTCCAGAGTTTTCCCCAAGCAATCATAGACTGTGTCTGCTTGCAGCCAATCTCTCCTCCGCCCTTTTCATGCCTCTACTGGTTCTGGGAGACCAGTGGGGAGGGGAGCTTGTCGCAGCAGAAGGTGACTCTTCACCTGTTTGATTCATCTCGGTCTCTCGGCCTCCCTCCTCCCACTCCCCTGCTTGAGCTTCTGCCTCTGATTCTGGACTTTCTCTCCCAACTCACTAAGCCTTGTTACCCCTTCAGCTTCCAATACCTGCTCTTCTCCGTCTTCTCCCTTTTCTCCCTCTGACTACTCATCATTGTCCCACCACCACTCCCTCAGCTCTGAACCTTCTTCCTTTGGTGGTTCCTCAGCTGGTTCCTGCCACCATTCCTCTACATCCAACCAGTCCACGACACTGGAGTGCTTTGATGATAACTATTTTGCCCCAAAGTAACAACCATTGTGACCTAACATCTTATTTCACTGCTTTTTCACCTGACACACAACTACTTTCATCCTCCCATGTGGCTCCACAAGTACATTCTCTGATGTTTGTATGTTGCTCAAATAATTCTGTCATACACACCCACTCAAAGCTGACCTAGATGTCAAAAAAACTGGCCCAGGCTTCTGCCCCCCACCCTGAACGATTGACAACCAAGTTGTGGCTGACAGAATGGAATGTGGTGTTATATTATTTGGAATCACAATCTGATGTTGCCTCCTCGCCACAGCTGTATCCCTGTGGACACCGGGGCAATTTACAAATTCCTGGACCACACCTGAATTTCCACCGAACTGTGTGAGCCAGAACATTGCCAGTTCAGATCTCACCTCTGTCCCAAATTTACAGGGCATGGCCCTTTGAAACCCATGATTTCTCATCCTCAGCACCTACCCACAACCTGAGAGGTTGTAATGTTGGCCTACTTCGTAGCGCTGTTGTAAGTGGATTTATGTAAAAAGTCTGGGCTGTCTTAAGAAGAATCATCATTCAAGGATCTAATGAGTGGGCCAAAAAATATTATGCAACAAGCCAAATCTCTATGATGATGATGTGGTAGATGTTGCAGGGACATGCTCTTCCTGATCCCAGAACTGCAAACGTAACAGAAGGCTGCACACCTGTTGCTGAGTGTAGCTGAATAGAAATTTATTGCGGCTATAAGCCCATATAAATATATCAACATAAACGTAAGCATACATAAAACAAACCAGATAACACAGAAATACAGAGATACCACAGTAGCAGAATATCGTACCACTACCGTCAAAAGTAACCATCACCCAGAGATATTAAAACAGCAATCTAAAAGGAAAAAAGGCGAAAGACCTTTAGTCAATCAATCAAATCTTTATTACGGTCCAGAGACCCAACAATTCATTACAAAACAATACACAATTTCGACCGCCTGCCTTCAGGTTACACAAGCATTTTGTTCAGGCTTAGGAATAGGGATCATTGGTTCTTGCAGCCACCGATAGAAACTTCGCCACTGCTAATGTTCTGCCATTTGTCCGGTCTTCCAGTAGGAACCTGACATAGTAAGCCTCTGATTTCCCCGGGAAAGGTACTAGCAAGGGTAATATCAGTTCAGCCCTGGCTTGCTCGAATTTCACACAGTGCAGCAAAATATGTTTTATAGAGTCAATGTCTTGGGCACATGAGCATAGTCTGTCCTGGTATGGAACTCCTCTCAATCTGCCATCCAACACTGCAGAAGGAAAGACGTTAAGTCTGGCTTTTGTAAATAGCCTTCTGTAATTTGGAACTGTCAGATTTTTAATATGAGATGTTAACTTAAAGGCATGCCCATATTGTACTCCTACTGCCAGCGGACTGCAGACTGCGTGTGATCGATGTCGCAAGTCACTGTGTGTAATGTCCCAGAGTCTTTGCTTTAAAGTCTTTAGGGTACCTTCATAACCCAGGCAATAGAGTTGGGTGGGTGACAGACCAATAGAGGTGGGAAAGACCTTTAGTAGTTATGTAATTGGCCATTTCGCCTTTTTGGGGACAAAACGGAGTTTAAGAACCTTGCCACCTGCAAGGTTATGTAAGGATCATTGTCTTGCAAGATTAGGGGAGTGTATGGCTACCCCAGGACAGTGACTCAAAACAAGGCCATGTATATACTGTTCCACAAGCATCACCATAAGTTGCATTGCTCTACTACAGAAAGGTTTCACACAGAACACCATTTCTGGTATGGATTGCTGATGGTAGTTTAAGACGATTAGATTTGGTGACTAATTTTGAAACAAACAAGCAAGCAAGCCAAAAAAAGGAAACCCACAACACGCTACATGGATAGCAATCTACAATGAGTAATATAGATGCATTGTTATCAGCTTTCCCTTCCCTTGTGCTGGAAGGCTTAATAAGGCACGGTTAATTAGGAAACAATGGGGATCCTGTTCAGGTGGAAACTTGGAAATCTGTTCCTTCCCAACCAGAGGTGTATCTTTTGTATTTCGACTACAAGAACAATAGAACAGAGACACCAGAAAGCACAGAGTGATAACTTCACAGCTGCCAAGTTTGGTAAGAGCAGCCTTTGAATCTGCATGTCATCAGATTGCATAAGATTATATATTTTTCTGCATCTCAATTACATTTGACTGATAATATGGAATCAAAAGATAATCTTGAAACAAAAGCAGGTACATCTTCCTTTGTAAAAGGAGCCCCTGACTGAGCTGCAGGCTGCATTCTGCCTGAAACGACTGCCTTGTTTAACTTCGCATAATATTATTAGAAATTACCATTTATATATTTGTAATAAATAGCATCAAAAGATTAGGAATTAGAAGGGGGGAATTAAAATCTCCCTTCTCACCTAATTCAAATATTGTTCCTGTCTTACATAGATTACTCATGCAATGTAAATCCATAGTCGTCTCCCTGCCTTAATCTGTATAAATTAGCACCACAGCGGCTAATGACATAGTGAAAATGTTTACATATGTGTAAGCATTAATCACTTCCAGAACTCATTATCAAAAGAAATCTCTTACAAGATATTCGCCGTTATTAGTCTTTTGGCAAGATAGCCAGTTTCATTTAATTAAGGTGTTAAGCAAATTAGAAATGACATCTTTTGAGATAAATTGATGTTGGGTTGGAATTGGGTCAATGACACTTTTTTTTTTGCCACAAAATCCTGAAGAAGTGCCTAAAGGAATTCTTATTGCTGTATTAATTCACGTGAATATATGAGATTTCTATGATATTTAAACAATTGAAAGAAATTATACATGCCAAAGTTTAAAAACCTGAACTCTCTGTGTATACGGTGGTGGGGGGCTCCTTATTTTAAAGAGCTGTTGACCCACCAGAAAAGTCACCCAGTGCTTTTTTCAGACAGAGCCCAAAGTGGGCAGAGTTTGTAGCCTGGCAGGATGTTATAGTTAACTTGTTCTCCCTCTCCCTTTAATCTTATTGTTGTTCAGTTGTTCAGTCATGTCCGACTCTTCGTGACCCCATGGACCAGAGCACGCCAGGCACGCCTGTCCTTCACTGCCTCTCGCAGTTTGGCCAAACTCATGTTAGTAGCTTCGAGAACACTGTCCAACCATCTCATCCTCTGTCGTCCCCTTCTCCTTGTGCCCTCCATCTTTCCCAACATCAGGGTCTTTTCTAGGGAGTCTTCTCTTCTCATGAGGTGGCCAAAGTACTGGAGCCTCAACTTCAGGATCTGTCCTTCTAATGAGCACGCAGGGCTGATTTCTTTAAGAATGGATAGGTTTGATCTTCTTGCAGTCCATGGGACTCTCAAGAGTCTCCTCCAGCACCATAATTCAAAAGCATCAATTCTTCGGCGATCAGATTTCTTGATGGTCCAGCTCTCACTTCCATACATTACTACTGGGAAAACCATAGCTTTAACTATACGGACCTTTATCGGCAAGGTGATGTCTTTGCTTTTTAAGATGCTGTCTAGGTTTGTCATTGCTTTTCTCCCAAGAAGCAGGCATCTTTTAATTTCGTGACTGCTGTCACCATCTGCAGTGATCATGGAACCCAATAAAGTAAAATCACTCACTGCCTCCATTTTCCCCCCTTCTATTTGCCAGGAGGTGATGGGACCAGTGGCCATGATCTTAGTTTTTTTGATGTTGAGCTTCAGACCATATTTAATCTTATGCAACTCCTCAAAAAAGAAATTAGTTACCGTTAAAGTTTGCCCCCTTCGGCCAAGGAACAAATTTAATTCCAGTTCAATTTACAGACCATTTCACAATTTATTCACATGGTGCATACCATCTCTCTCTCTCCCCCCCCCCAATGTATTTTTCCATGTATAAGACTAATTTCCCCCCTAAAAATAATGTAAAAAATTAGGGGGCATCTTATACAAGGATACATCTCCCCCAATTTTCTTAAATCTGAGTCAGGTAGTTGTTTTTCTCTTTGACATCTGGTGGGAGGGCGTTTCACAGGGCGGGTGCCACTACCAAAAAGGCCCTCTGCCTGGTCCCCTGTACATTTACTAAAACTTATAATTTAGGGGCATCTGGCCAGCAACAAATTCATGGCACGTTTAGAGGGATCTAGCATCTACCCCCAACTTGACTGGTTAGCTGGCCTATTGAAAAAACCCCAAAAGAAACCTAAAGCTTTGATTAAGTTGCTACATTCTACCTGAAAGGGAAAATGGTTAAGCACACTGTTTTCTGCAATTTGCCATCTAAGGTAAGGTTACCAGATTGTTTTCAAGGAATCCGGGGACACTTCATTGAAATGAGTCGGAATGATAGGGTTTTGTCAGGGAACTGATTTGTAAATATGGGGACTGTCCCTGGGAAACGGGGACATCTGGTAACCTTAATCTAAGGTCCAGTTGACACATGGCTCCGGTGTGGTCATTCTTACATGCAGTTCACATAAGAACTTAATACAAGACTGCTGGATCAGGCTAATGGCCCACCTAGGCCAGCACCCTGTTCTCTCACTTCTGCACAGAAAGGAAATCAGCTCCCTATCTCTTTCCAGTTGTGGGCCCAGGATTGCTTGGCTATTGTCTTACAGACATAGAGATCTTGATAACATCATCTCCAGTCAGGGGAAAGAAGGTGCCTTCCCCCTGGAGGTGTCTCCAGCTATTTCGTTCCTATGGCAACACTTTGGCCCATGCTGACCTAACAAAGCAGATGCTTAACAAATCTGGCTAGGATATTGGCTTAGCAAAGAAATGGGTTTGACCACTTTCTTTGCAATTATCCTCTTCTACAGATCGTAGTCTCACAGCTATAAGATCACATGTCTGCAAGGGACCCTAAGATAACATCTAGCGCAACCTCCGACATACAGTGGGACCTCGACTTACGAGCGATTCGACTTACGTGTTTTTCGACTTACGAATGACTTCCGGGAGAAACAAAATGGCCGCCGCAACCGAATTTTTCGACTTACGAATGGAAGTCGCGGCCGCTTTAATAGGATTTTTTCGACTTATGAATTTTCGACTTATGAATTTTCGACTTACGAATTTTCGACTTACGAATTTTTTTCGCTCAATGCATTCCTATGGGGATTCGACTTACGAATGTTTTCGACTTACGAAAATTGCGTCGGAACGCATTATCGGCGTAAGTCGAGGTCCCACTGTATAACAGTATGGCACAGGCCTAAGTAGAGCATTATAAAGGTAAAGGGACCCCTGACCATTAGGTCCAGTTGCAGACGACTCTGGGGTTGCGGCGCTCATCTCGCTTTATTGGCCGAGAGCCGGCATACAGCTTCCAGGTCATGTGGCCAGCATGACTAAGTCGCTTCTGGTGAACCAGAGCAGCGCACGGAAACGCCGTTTACCTTCCCACCGGAGCGGTACCTATTTATCTACTTGCACTTTGACGGGCTTTTGAACTGCTAGGTGGGCAGGAGCAGGGATCGAGCAGCGGGAGCTCACCCCGTCGCAGGGATTCGAACCGCCGACCTTCTGATCGGCAAGCCCTGGGCTCTGTGGTTTAACCCACAGCGTCACCCGCGTCCCAAGTAGAGCATTATACTAGCTACAAAACAGGAGTACTGTCAAGAAAGCGCCAAAGTTATTTAACAAACTTTTCCATGGGTTTTTAATCTTCTGTACACATTTACTCATGGGTGTTTGGAGGTAATTCACAAATTGGAAGCTTAACCGAACACTGAATCAAGTTCCATGTCAACTCTATTCATCATCACTTACATGGGTCTAAGCCCCATTGAGTTCGCCTTTGAGTAGACAGGTATGGGATTGCACTGTTAAAGCTGCTTCCTATTTGGGAAAGGGCATGTGGGGTGTGTGTGTCACATTTTCTTTTCACATTCCATGAAAAGAATATAGAGTGGAATTGGTTAATCATGTAACTTTGTTGAGGAGAATCTTGTCCAACATACCTGTTGAGTCCTGCTTGTGATTATGTGGATAACTGAATTTGGTAGAACTTTGCCAAGGGCACAATCTCACACAATTATTTCAAGAAAACTTACTTAACCTTTAGCAACCAAGGATTTAGTAATCCAACCAATTCTAAGATCCACAAAAGCATTAAACTCCACTGTAAGCATAATTTGTTTAAGGCAACTCGGTTTTATTTCTACACAAAATCACACACACACGATGTCCAGCCACTTTTGATGGATGGAATCTGTGTGGAGAGGGTAACAATGTTCAGATTTCTGGGCATTGAATTACAGGAGGATCTGTCCTGGAGTGTCAACATAAGGGGGCTTGTGAAGAAGGCGCAGCAGAGACTGTACTTCCTGAGAATTCTAAGGAAAAACCATCTTCCACAAAAGCTGATGCTTGCCTTCTATCACTGTGCCATTAAGAGCGTGCTCACTTATGGCTTATGTGTGTGGTACGGAAGCTGTACTACCCAGGACAGGATGGGGTTGTGCAGAGTTGTTAAGGCAGCAGAGAGCATTGTTGGCTGCTCGCTCTCCACCTTAGAGCAGATTTATGCCACGAGGTGCCATAGAAAGGCACCGGACATAGTAAAAGATCCATCGCATCCTGGTCACCGTCTCTTCGAGCTCTTGCCATCAGGACAGAGATACAGGATGATGAGGACAAGAACAAGCCGTCTTAGGAAGAGCTTCATCTCCAGAGCGATCTCAGCCTTGAATGGGAAACCTGGACTTTGAAAGTCATCTAATCTTACCTGTTATGCTGTATCATACTGTATGGTTTTAATCAGCATTTTTGTAGTTGTTTTGTTTTTGCATGGAGTGCCCTATCTGGGTGGATGGAGCAGCCGAGTAATTTCGCTGTCCCCAAAGGGGACAATGTCAATAAAATATATTCTATTCTATTCTATTCTATTCTATTCTATTCTATTTCTACTTGTGGCTCAGTATGTTAGGAATATGACCACGATTTTTTTTTTAAGGAGCTGGGTATAGCAATCACACTGGGAGGTGGTTGTTTAGACTTAGAATCATAGAATTGCAGAGCTGGAAGCGACCATGAGAGTCTAGTCCAACCCCCTGCAATGCAAGAATCTTTTGCCCAATGTGGGGCTCAAACTCACAACTCTGAGATTAAGAGTCTCGTGCTCTACCGTCTGAGCTATCCAGCAGCTACTTGAATCACCCAAATCAAGCAAGGGAAACCAATGGACATGGCAATGCAAATATGCGTCTCAGTCAGGAGTTGGGAGCTTGTGGACTTCCAGACATTGTTGGACAGCCCCCATCTGTTGCCACCAGAGATCATGGGAGTTGCAGTCCAGCAATGTATGGAGGGCCATAGATTCCCCACCCATGATGACAATAGTCATCCAGTTATCTCACGGAACTTAAAAGTAACATCTGACATGGGTAAAGATGTATCACCATCGGGGACCACTGTTGTTGTTGTTTAGTCATTTAGTAGTGTCCAATTCTTCATTACCCCATGGATCAGAGCATGCCAGGCACTCCTGTCTTCCACTGCCTCCCGCAGTTTGGTCAAACTCATGTTGGTAGCTTCGAGAACACTGTCCAACCATCTTGTCCTCTGTCATCCCCTTCTCCTTGTGCCCTCCATCTTTCCCAACATCAGGATCTTTTCCAGGGAGTCTTCTCTTCTCATGAGGTGGCCAAAGTATTGGAGCCTCAGCTTCAGGATTTGTCCTTCCAGTGAGCACTCAGGACTGATTTCCTTCAGAATGGATCGGTTTGATCTTCTTGCAGTCCATGGGACTCTCAAGAGTCTCCTCCAGCACCATAATTCAAAAGCATCAATTCTTCGGCAATTGGCCTTCTTTATGGTCCAGCTCCCACTTCCGTACATCACTACTGGGAAAACCATAGCTTTAACTATACGGACCACTAACTGCGTACAAAAATGAGCTGCATTGGACTTGAGATGTTCCTGGCCTGCAGTGACTGCATAACAGGGAGGTCAGATCCATGTCTCTGCTCCTCCATGCTGTTCACTCCTGATGTCATGTTCATGCAAATTGTCTTCAAAAACTCAAAGAGGAGGATTTCTTTTAAAAACACCCCAAACTTTAAAGACTTCAGTTGCACAAAACCCTTGGCTATGTGCAGTTGCTTTCAATGGGTGACCTCCATGTCCCCGCAAGGCACAAATCCGTACAACCCTCCTCCCACAATATATTCATGCTCTTGGGAGTTTCTGACAGTCAACCAAGGATGATGATGAAGGAAAGACAGCTCAGACTAAATCTATGCTGATCCCCTTGCCTGCAGAGGGATCTGTTATGGTCGTTCTTACACATGCTGAAATTAATTTGCCCCCCAAACTTCTCCCTTGTGAATGTTGAAGTCAAATAGTCTCCAGATATTCTCAGAATAACCAAATATTTGTCAAATATTCACCGACTACTTGATATCTGCCTTTGACACTCAGGAATATTTCAGTTCCATGTTTGACATTCGACAACTGGTATTTCATAATATTTGGTAGTTGGCGCACAATTATATCTGGTGTATTCGACAGTCCTGATAGCTGATGTGCAATGGCATATCACAGCGCTTTTCAAACTTCCTTCCTTCAAGAGAACAAGTTCCACATTGTCTGCCAAGGAATGCCTGTTCAATGAAGGTGATTTGGGGATATGTGCTAGGGCACATGCTTAGTTGAGGCAATGCATTGTTCGGTCATCACATTATCCGCTGTGAAGCACACTGAACATTGCCTTGTGCCTGTGCAGGGCAGAAGAAGATCCAGAATGATGATAAATAGGCATTATGTCTTTTACGAAAGCTTGTCTTCTGATAAAAGTCACCTCAATAGGATTCCAAAGAATTCAGATCCCAGGAGAATGTTTGGAAATCATTGTTATATTATATGTGGCACGATTTTGCAGGAGGATCGCCACAGTGTTTAATATTTGACAGTATTTGATAGCTGACTTAGAACTGCATTTTATTTCTTTTACAAAAATATATCTGTATAGCATTTGACAGATAACATGCTATAGACATTTGTATTTTCGTATTTGGAACCTACCAAATTAAAAGATGCCCCAAAGTTTTAAATATCTGCATTTTAAAGTAAAAATCAAAATCAAATTGAATATTGAATATGGAAAAGGAATATTCAAATTCAAATTCTGAATAATTCATTCAAATGTTGAATGGTAACATTGGGAAATTTCATGCATTTTGAATATGTGTGTATATTTATTACAGCTCTAATCTGTTCTTAAACTCCAGAGCTATGTCATACTAGATTTTCCCTTTGCTATGTCCTTGCTCTAATATTTGTGGTTCTGAGTTATTTCATTGTTCACTGAGTTTTGCTGGGCTGGGGTGATGAATTATTAAACACTGGATAGCAAGAATGCCTATTTGCAAAACACACTAAGTTCCAGATTATTTTCATGTACACTCTTGTGAAGTTACATTTTGATCTTTCAATCATACTCAGCCACACTGCACTTGGCTGCTGCCCACCAGTGGTGTATTATAGGGAATACATGAAAAAGGTGAATATAACATGCTATTTACTGTATCCACAGTGCAGAGTATGCAGTGTCCCTGGTTTATTAGGTTAGCAAATGAAATAACTTAATTAAGGATGGTGGTAAGCTTTCTATAAAAAGGGAATCTTCAATGAATTTAATTTTGTTCATAGGAATTTACTTAATGCAAATTTATAGAAATTACAAATGCACGCTGTTTAATTTCATTGTGACATGTTCCTTCCAAATTATCTATTTAGGCACAATTCAGATCCATTGACTTCAATGGAAATGTTAACCATAAGCTTAAAAGAGTTTAGCTTTGGCTGAATTGTGCCTGATGGGGTTATGTATTTTTTTTAGATACCCTCTTTTTATGTATATTGATGTCTTGTTTAATGCCAAATATTAATATTTAGGAAAAGTATACTTTTAATAAAGTACCCTAACGTCCTGAGATGCTCTGTGGACTTGGGAGCCCCAAAATTGATGCATTAAAATAGAACTGGTGCATTTTTTATTTTTAAGCAAAACCAAGCTGACAGGGGAGACACCCTGAATTCAAGTGGGAAGGTGGTGGAGAGTTGGAGGAATATTTGGTTTTGACAAACAGGCCTGGGTTTTAATCCTAGTTAATTATTTTTCCAGAGCACTGCACTGAGAGTGATTTAGGGAGAGATCTTTGCAAACTTTTAGGAGAGCTCCAAATAGGGTCATTCTATTTCTCTCTCTCCCTTAGTTCAGCTGTGTGATTTATTCATTCCTTTTAATTCTAATCTCTTTCTGTTTTCCAACAAACAACACCTAAATTAATTATTTGTTTTTCATTTCATTCGTTTTCTCATATTTTCCTTAGGTTTGTGTGTGCTTTTTTTTATTTATTTCCAATTTCCCCCCTCCTGGTTTTAGTTTGCTTGTTTAAAGTTTCATCTTCCTTTCTTCTGTTTTTAGGGTACCAGTGATTTTATTACATTGAATTCTTGCTATCAAGGATTAGTAGTTTTATTTACTGCTTTTCTTCTAGAAAAAAAATGTGTCGGTACTGCGTGACCTTGAGTACCCCCAGAAAAAAAGCACTGGTTTTATTAACATTTTATCCCCTCCTCCCTGTGGAGTGGGGATTGTTTGTCTCTTATGTAAGCTCCCAGTTGTTTCACTTTATTGCCAGCCTAATATTACCTGCTTACCCAGAGGCACCTCCCTTATGTCGCCAGTTTTTCATTTTTTTAAAATGCAAAATTAGAAGGCTTTAAAAAAGCTTTAAAGGTTCCTTGCACACACACAAAACCCCCTGGATGCATCAGCCTGAAATTTGGCAGTCTTAATTCACTCAGAAGTGTTTCATGAGCCTGCAAATTTTATCCGCTTCTGTAAAAAGGGAGGGAAGTGGTAGCCATTTCCTCACTCCCCATTATAGTAAAAGGGAAAACGGAATTTTGGGTCTAACAAATCAGAATAACACGTTGAACTGGGAAAATACAGGGTGAAACTGAAACAGATTTGGTTGCTGCCCAACATGTGCAAGGCAATTTTTTTGTGGCCAGTTTACGCCCTTAATTATGAGATCAACAAAGAGAGGTCTCGGAGAGAGCTTTTGTTGCGGTGGGGGCATGAAGCCATTCCGTATGGTTTGGGGGAAGGGCTTATGGCCACAGCAATTATTGACCAGCTAGTGCTGGCCAAATTTGCATGTTGCAAGTGATTGACAGCCCAGCGTCCTTTAAATGGATCTGCACGTGATCCATTTGGTCACTTTTGTCTGGAGCTTCGGATCTCCCGTCCCCCCCTCCCTGGTATAGGGTTGTGCTTTGACCTTGCTGTGCCTGTCGTGGGATCGTCTCCACTTAAGGTAGAGGCCTAGTAGGAATTTTTCCATTTGGCTGATTGGCCGTGCCATTTGGTTTTCGCCTACTATGTAGCAACTAGTCACAACTTGTAAGGTTGGTGGTTAGGCATTGGTTCTGTGGTATGGGAGGGCGGTGCCCTCCAAGAAGTGATGATGGTGATGGGAATTCCGTTAAAGGAAGCCAGGGGCTCAACATGCTTGTCCAAACCCGGTGGGTTGCAGGGCCACGCAAGAGCCCCTGTGGACCCCTGTGGAGGGGGAGGCTCTGATTTCACCAGCCTCCGTTAACTCTCCCCAGCTAATGGTTTCCCCAATCGCTGGCCAGTGGTCAGCGCTGTCCGGTGGACAGATAGTCTTGCTGACTAGGAGTCAGCTCTGTCCGGTGGACAGTGTGAACCAATGTCTACGCAACCACTCACGTGATTTGTATTTCAATAAAAGTTGTGGCCAAAAATATGCCAAAAACCCAAACCAAAATTATGTTTCCTGTGTGAGTTATTGGTGGGAATGGCTGGGTGACCTACACACGCAAAAAATGTCACAAAATAACCTGCAGGCTTCTGATTCCTCAGAACTCTTCATGAGACCAGATGGTAAAAACAGAAGCTACTGGTCAGGCCACCATATCTGCACCTAGTAAGAATCTCAGGATGTTGTGTAGGAAGAGGTTGCAGACATTCCAAGAAGGCCCTTTCAGGTGCTTTGCAGGTTTCAGGTTGCACCCAGGCTTCCTGGGCAGGAGAACACACATAATGACCGGGGCCCTGTCTCTGCAAATGCAGCAACTAACTGTCAGTGTATTATTCCTCCATCCTTAGGTGAAACACACAAGTTCCTTTGGTAGGTTGAGAACAGGACATGAATGAAGGGAAGCTAAGCAGTCCTTGTATAAACAAAGGTAAATATGAATTTTAGTCAGCATACTAGGCAAAAGAAAAAAGTGGATAGAAGGGAAATTGGGTAGCTTTACCTAGTGGCTGGAAGGAAATGCTCTCTTGGCGAATAAAGATACATCTTCACACTTCTCTTAATACTTGAAGACACAGATGAATTGGCCTCTCCCCTCCGTGTGTGTGTGTGTGTGTGTGTGTGTGTGTGTGTGTTTTACCATCTACCCTGTTGAACAGTTCTGGAAAACTGAAAAGCTTGCACACTTTGTTATGATGCTTTCTTAAGTCAAATAAAGACATTGCCCTAATTCTTTTTGGATTCTTTCTTAAACTGTAAGTCTCTTTTTGAGTTATTATGTATTATTGATACATAAATTAAATGATGACAAAATATAAATCTTGGAGTACAAACTCTATTAGTCTTTAGAATATGGCAAGGACAATAGCTACACCATCTGGTTGATTTCCACAACTTATTCAATCATTATGAATGTTTAACTAACACACACACACACACACACACACACACACACACACCCCAGATGCATTTAGCACTCTTTGTTGTTAAGCTTGAGATTTCCTTACTGATTTCATTCTTCCTGCAAATTTATCAAACAAACACCCAGGTTTTTGATATGGTATGCTGTTTTAACTCCAGTTGTAATGTTATAATTATCACTGTTGATTTTAAGAACATATTCAAGCTCTGCCAACTATTTCATTTCTACAACAACAAAAATGCATACCTTCCTTTTATAATTTTTACAGGAATCACTCACAGGTTGCGAGAAGTAGCTGGTGTAAAACATCATTATTAAGTAGTAAAATGTCTGCCAAGTTTGATGAACAGGTGGGAGTTCCACTCCTTCCCCCGACCCCATTTTTGGCTCATCCCCCCCCCCATTGCTGCCATTTACCAGGAGGTAGAGGTAGAAGGGTGAGGTGGTGTCAATGCTGGTGTGGTGCAAATTCATTGGCAAGAGCACCAGGTCAATGCCACTGGTGTATTTGCACCACACCATGCTCACCATATGGGACGTGGGTGGCGCTGTGGGTTAAACCACAGAGCCTAGGGCTTGCTGATCAGAAGGTCGGTGGTTCGAATCCCCGCAACGGGGTGAGCTCCCGTTGCTTGCTCCCTGCTCCTGCCAACCTAGCAGTTCGAAAGCACGTCAAAAGTGTAAGTAGATAAATAGCTACCGCTCCAGCGGGAAGGTAAACGGCGTTTCCGTGCACTGCTCTGGTTCGCCAGAAGCGGCTTAGTCATGCTGGCCACATGACCTGGAAGCTGTACGCTGGCTCCCTCGGCCAGTAAAGCGAGATGAGCGCCTGCAACCCCCGAGTCGTCCGTGACTGGACCTAATGGTCACGGGTCCCTTTACCTTTACCTTATGCTCACCATAGCCTTGCTACTTCCCTTCTACCTCCCAGTAGCAGCAGCAATATGACCTACCAGACATCAGGTGAGTGGTGCTGCCCCACCGCTCCAGCACCCACTGCTGATCCAGTCACTAAACATGACTACTCTCAACTGTGGTCCATGTTGACCTTGATCTTTCTACAGCACTCAATAGGAGCCCCCTGAGAACCAGGTCAATGCTTGATGAGGGATTTTTTTTTTGGGGGGGGGTGTAGCAAAGAGAATGTTGAGAACTGCCCCTATATAGATGTAACTGGGGTCATTAAAGTGTGTCTGGAATGCCTACTCCCCCAAAGGCATAGAACGGTGGTGGACTGTGGGTTCTCAAATTTCAGCGGTGCCCTGTGCGATGCTCAAATTTGGTGGCCCCTCTTCTTGTGTACCTAAAATGTGGGATAGGTGGAGTTCACATTCCCATCTGCATTGTAACATGGCAGGGATAAATGTGTCATAGCTGTCAACCCTCCCTTTTTTTGCGGGAAACTCCCTTATTCCAATGCCGTTTCCCGCTGCTATCCCGGATTGTTGATATCCCTTAAATTTCCCGGATTTCAAAGGAAGCAGCTCCTCTCCTTCCCTGCCGGCCAGGGAGGCTCCTCAGCTGCGTTGCTCGGCTGCCAATAAGGAGGCTGAGACAGACTGGGGGCGGAGCTTGCATGCCTTGTGCAGCCAGACCCTCATGCCCAACCAGATAGAAAGCCTGCCTGCCGTCTACGAGCTCGCTCTTTCGCTCACCCGTTTGCGCGCAGCCTCTGGAGCGCAGGGTGGCGAGGCTACTTGGTGCCATTGCACCGCCCTCACGGCATCCTTTATTTTCAAATCTGAAAGTTGACAGCTATGAAATGTGTATCTGCTTCTATTAGTCACTATCCTATGGTGCAACTTTGTCTGGGTTAGGCGCATAACTGTTACTGCAGAAACTAAGCTCTGCAGCATTTTAAATATACTTCTTACTTTTCAGACTCCTACTTATCTGTGTTTCAGCAACTTCTCTGCTCTTCCAGCAAATCCCACTAGAATATTTTTTTTTCTTGGTTCACATTCTTAAAGTGTACATAGCGTGGCACCTGATCTGGGGACCAGGTAACATTCACTGCGATGGCAATGATGACAATGGAACTTTCATCTTGCTTTAATTAGACATTTCGATCGAGCAGTTCAGAGAACAAGCAAAGTCCAATGTCACTTCATCACACAGTACAATCGCCTCCCAGTTCTGAAGCATTTCCTCTGCTTTCCTCCAAAGCTTTTTGAACTGTGCCTCTAGAAGGCTCAGCTCCTAGATGTTGCAGCACTCCACACCTTGTCCCGTCTTAAATGACTCCTTTTTAATAGGGTGATACACTTGACGTGGAACTCAAACCCTGAGGAGTCAGGCTCAGGTGTAACTATACACCATAACCTTGATTTCCCCTCACTTCATGTTGTATTAAGTACCTGACAGGAGATGCCCAGTTACATCTTGTCCTCAACACATATTACCTGGATCAGGTATATAGGTAAGAAGCAAACAATTGTCTTCTGAACCATTATCAACTCTAATTTCCCATGTAATTTAGAGCCTCTTTGTAAACTCAGTGAAATCAGCATATAACCAGGTGTGTATATAGATATATAGATATCTAACCAGTTGACAATGAAGAAACATGTGGAGTACTTGCAATTTTCAGTATAAGTTTTGATTCTGATGCAGGATTATTAGTTATGCAGATGCTCACAAGCAGAAACATCCCAACCTGACAAGTGGTACATATTAATGGCTGGGGTAACCCTTAGGGGAGCCCCAGGCTAACTGGAAAATCATCTAGGGCGAAACTCTTTCTGATAGTTGAGGCATAATCCTTTTCCTGAATTTGAAGCACATTTGACTCTTACAACTGAAATAGTTTACTTTTAGAGCAGAGATAGACAATATGGTGCCCTCTAGACACTGTTGACCAAAAATTCCCATCATGATGATCAATGGTCATGGAAGAAGAGCTAACTGCGTTTGTTGTCCCTGTTTTAGAGTGTGAAAGAGTCAGCATTATGCATATGCACCTTGGTAAAGGAAAAGGGACCCCTGACCATTAGGTCCAGTCGTGTCCGACTCTGGGGTTGCGGCGCTCATCTCGCTTTATTGGCCGAGAGCCGGCGTACAGCTTCCAGGTCATGTGGCCAGCATGACAAATCTCCTTCTGGCGAACCAGAATAGCGCACGGAAACGCCGTTTACCTTCCCGCCAGAGCGGTTCCTATTTATCTACTTGCACTTTGACATGCTTTCGAACTGCTAGGTGGGCAGGAGCTGGGACCGAGCAACGGGAGCTCACCCCGTCGCAGGGATTCGAACCGCCGACCTTCTGATCAGCAAGCTCTAGGCTCTGTGGTTTAACCCACAGCGCCACCTGGGTCCCATATGATTATGGTATGAATATGGTATGAGCTTTCGTGTGCATGCTCTTGAAAGCTCATACCAAAAACAAACTTAGTTGGTCTCTAAGGTGCTACTGGAAGGATTTAAAAAAAAATAAAAAATTTTTTTAATATATTTTATATATTTTTTTATTATTTTTTATTTTGTTTTGACTATGGCAGACCAACACAGCTACCTACCTGTAACTGGAATTATGAATATGGGTATGCTTCTTGGTTGGATGGGGGCAAGCCCAGAGCAAGGACTCTTGCAGAGATTCAATGGGCAGCCCCCAGATGCTTTGGCTGGGCATGAATGGGCTTGCATGATGGAAGGAGGCAGGTTGGGGGAGGCTGGCCTAAACGCTCCGACAGTGCTCAGCAAGATGCAAAAACAATTCTCAATGAGGCAGCAGCACAGCTCGAGTCACCCCTGGACTGGTGCTGCTGCAAGATCCAGAGACACATAGCTTGCAGAACAATTGCCCTCAATTAGATCCTGCATTCTGCCTTTCAGAAGAAGAAAAATGCAGAAGAGCTTCTCAACGCTCCATCAGGCAAGCCTTGCCCCCAACAGAGAGAGGAACCTCTTGCAAAGCTGGCTGTCATTTCTTTATAATGTGTTCCACCAGGAAAGAAGAGGAGGGGGGGGGGAGAGAGAGAGAGAGAGAGAGAGGAAAAACAAACAAAGCAAAGGATCAATTTTTAAGCCTTAGGGTTATGTTCCTGATGCTTGATTCTCCTGCAGATTGAAAAGGTAACAAATAGCACAAGTTAGAAAGGAGTTAACGGATTAATGGCAAGTAATACATATTAAGTTACAACTTTGTGGTTCACCTCTTGAACTCATTCTTTTCTGATTCTGAACTGATTCAGCTGAAACTGTTACCAGTTTCCAGAATGACAGGCCACCATTTTGTCTCTTATTGACAGGGTTGTAGTGACGTAGTCGAAGTACAAACATTTGCTAAACCAAAATGCAGCCTTAAAAATACATTTCTTTGTAGTGGGATCCTCCTCCCAACACTATGGCAATTTCTCCTTCAGGGCAATTGCCAGTTCACTCCACCTACGGCAACCACCAGCCATTGGTACACCACTATGGGCCAGCACTTAGATTTATAGGGGAGAAATACGAAGATGGACCATGCCCCTCCAATGACAGGTGAGTCAGGAAATCAAAGCAGAAGCCCATTTGAAAGATCATCCAATTCATACTTTCCCCCACAGGCAAACCTTGAAGTGTTAGCCCAGTATGAACTGAGCCCATCTCTTTAGAGACAATTGAGGCCTGGTTAATCAATTAAATAGGGGTATGGCTGTTGAAGTAAAATGTTAATGTAAAACACTATTCCATGTGGGAAGCTTTGTTGTTGTTGTTGCTGCTGTTGTTGTTGTATTAATTAGGGCTTGGAGGTTGGTTCAGCTGATTATGCCCATGCTTCAATATATATTTTTAGCACAATTATTTCAGATTTCAGTGAAGCATAGAATTCTCAGCAAGCTTTCAAGGTGTGATCAAAGGACAGGCCAATCCATCAATTTTGCTTTCTTAAACTATTTCATTTTTCCAAACTTAAATTTAGTTTGCAGTATTTTTGCATTTGTTTGCACTATTTTTTTTTAAATCCTCTTGAGAAGTCACCAGCACTTTCATGTTCATGCCTCCTAATACACAATTTTTTGGAAGCAATTTTCCTGAATATAATGCATTTTTGTTTGTTTTAATAATACACACATTTCTAGGCACACATCCCCTTAAAATATACATTTTTTCTACTTTTTTTTGGCTGCAGAACTCCATCATAAAATTTGGACAAGTGTATTATTTTGGGAGGTGTAAATCGATAGGTTTGCATTTTAAGGTAAAAAGTAACTGGGAGATTTGGGGGAGGAAAAACAGCTAAATGGGAAAGGGTCTCCCAACTCCATACTGCTATCCTCCCAGATGCATCTGATTAGAAAAAAAAGTGGGGAGGGACTATAGAAGAAAAACCACAAGAAAATGTTTGTCCCAAGGGATTGGCACCTTGAAATCAACAGGATGGCTGGGCTTGCCAGTTAAGATCTCAAATTCCCTAATCAATATCGGCAGACAGGGGGGACTGGGCAGCAGCTGTTTATTAAATTCAAACGCATTAAACCTGCCTTAGTGAGAGAGCACTGCTGATGGATTTCCACATGCCCAAGGAGATCATAGCTGTCAACTTTCGGATTTGAAAATAAGGGATTTTTCCAAACGTTCGGATTTGAAAATAAGGGATGCTGCGAGGGCGGTGCAATGGCACCAAGTAGCCTCGCCACCCTGCGCTCCAGAGGCTGCGCGCGAACAGGTGAGCGAAAGAGTGAGCATGTAGATGGCAGGCAGGCTGTCTGTCTGTCTGGTTGGGCGTGAGGGTCTGGCTGCACAAGGCATGCAAGCTCTGCCCCCAGTCGGTCTCAGACTCCTTATTGGCAGCTGAGGAGCCTCCCTGGCCGGCAGGGAGGGAGAGGAGCTGCTTCCTTTGAAATCCGGGAAATTTAAGGGATATCAACAATCCGGGATAGCAGCGGGAAACGGCATTGGAATAAGGGAGTTTCCCGCCAAAAAAAAAAAGGGAGGGTTGACAGCTATGAAGGAGATGGGAGCTTGGGAGAGCCTTCTCTTTGATAAAGGAGGAAGGGAAAGGAGAAATTTAGCCGCTTTGAGACTCCTTCGGGTAGTGATAAAGCGGGATATCAAATCCAAACTCATCTTCATCTTAATGCGTGGCAAAACAACTTATGAAGAGAAACCAGTAGACAAGAGAATTGTTTAAAAACAACAGTCATGCAACACTGCCCCAATGCATTAGTCTTCTGCTGCAAAATGTCCATCTTGACATCCACATGATTCTGAGGGAAGTTAATTTTGGCTTTGCAGATTGTGAGACTGTGTATGGTGGTACTGCAGATGGTAATTCAGATCCCTGTATTAAAAAAATCAAATAGGCATTCAGAAGATGAATCCTGCAGAACAATCTCTCTCTCTCTCTCTCTCTCTCTCTCTCTCTCACACACACACACACACGTGTAATACTTGTTCCCTTATCAAAAGAGCCATTTTTTCCAGCTGTAAGGGACAGGACATTGACCTCTACTTAAACATCCTGAGGTAAGAGGAGTAGCCAGTGGAAATTATTTATAACCTGACCAGCTCATTTCGTTTCATTCTCCGAAGCCCACAGTGTCTGACTGACACAGCAATAATGGACAGCGAACTTTTGTGCCAATTAATTGTTAATGAGAGGTTTGATTAGCAAATAAAGTGCCTATTAGGTGAACTGATTGTCTTTCTTTCATAATACCAGAGGTCAACTTTTTTAAAACTGAAAAGGCACACTGTATGTAGCAAAAGCTGTTTAAATTTTAACCATATCTCTTCCAAGGTTGGATAACGTTGATTCAACAAAATTGGAATGTGGAGAGCATCTCTGCAATTATGATCAGCCAACAGATCATTCTGAATCGGCAACTTGTGATTCTTTTCCAACACTGAACTCTTGCACCTCACACGGTGGTTGACGCACTCCCAAACTTTGGATACCTGGGGCACATTTTTTTATTTCCAGAATAAAGAATTGGAGACACCATTCACTCTCACTCCAAATGGTATTCATGTATATGTGTATGGGCGGGGAGGGGGGAGTGTTCGCCTGCTGTAAGGAATAGCATGGAGTCCAGTGTGGTGTATTGGGGCACTTTGTACTTCCTGTGCATAGGAAAAGTGCAGTGTGTGCTATTAGGAACAGAATTTGATATCCTGAAATTCTTGGTTTCACATGTAAACAACTATTACCTATGTTTTGTGGGAATGTTTGGAATGTGGATGAGGATATATTACTTAAGATATCCTTATCCTAACTTGTGTTTACAAGTTCCAACTAAGTCAGCAGAGTTACATTCCCCTTTTAAATCACACACAGCAGAAGGTTGCTCAGGTTTGTTTAAACCTCTGTAAAATAGTTTCCTGGTATTACCCCTTTATCCCTCTTCAAAATAAGTTACTACAAGCCTTCTATAAAAGCATGTAAAAACGTTTACTCACAGACATCAAATGGTCACAATAAGATCCCAGATGAAGGCAGACTTAAGCTTAGAAAATATATGTGCATGTGGAGACTCTCCATGTGGGAGAAGTCTCCATTTGGGCCCTCTTGGCTGGAAGCCAAGAGCCCATCTCTGCTCTAAGATGTTGCTTGATTGAAGTCCCGATCCAAGAGAGGGAAAATGGCCACTGACCTGTGGTTTTGTCCTAACCTGCCCAGGTGAAGCCACTCCCACTTTCAGTTACTTAGTGGAAGTTGTCTTAGTCCAGGTAAACAGAAAGTTACGGCTGGAGGACTGAGACACCTTCATGTCCACTCTAGCAGTGTTGTATTTGACTGCTCTGTGTGTTTACATCCCACATGTTTCTAGTCCTTATGTCTGTAAAGAAGTTTTGGAAAGTGTGACCAATGCCTGAAGGCATCTCAGAAGCCAGATAGCAGCTAAGCAAGATTTATAGAGGATGGTGGGGTTTCTGGCAACTTACATACAGTCTCTGGTTACAATAGGTTCAGGTTGCGTTCGTCATGGGATACGAACGTGCCGAACCCGGAAGTACCAGAACGGGTTACTTCCGGGTTCGGCAATTCACACATGCGCAGACATGCAAAATGACGTCATGCACATGCGCAGAAGCACCGAATTGCGCGGCGAGCATGCACAGATTCGGCACTTCAGAATACGAGCTTTTCATGTTGCGAACGGGGCTCCGGAACAGATCCTGTTCGCAACCAGAGGTACCACTGTATATTGTAGAAATTGAACACAAGTGCATGGTCAGTATTCATAGTATAGAAATTCATCCTCAATTAACCCCAAATCACCTCTTGCCTTTTGACATTGAATCATAAACAAGAGGGAGGGAGGGAGATTTTATTAGATCATCATCTATTGTACTTTGGGCTCATTGCGATGGGCACTGTATATAACTTTTTACATTTGCCCACACCCTACACAAATTTTCAATTCCCCTTCTAGGCAAGCAAGAATTGTTCAGTGACATTTTCCAGCCAAGTAGAAGCAATTAATCAGAGTGTGGAGCAGGGCTGTAGCCCTGGGATAGCGGGGTGGCCTGAGAAGAGTACTGAGAGCCAGATAGAGAGGTATATTCCAGTCCCTGGGCCTGAGGTTCCTGATCTTGTTGGCATCCATCTGTCTTGAGAGACAATGGTATGTGCCTCCAGGGGTGAAGGCAAACCACTGTGTTAGCAGCAGCAATGTCACCTCCCCAGAGCAGTGTGTATGGAGGTCCTGGGATGCCCAGACAACAAGATTCACCCCTCTCTCGGCCTTGCTGATGTGGTCCAAAGAATACATTTGGCACCAGCTTGGCTGCAGGAGTTGCCGGAAGGAGGTGTATAAGGCACTATCCAACTGCCTTAGGGACTCCATTCTGGATTTGTGTAGGGTTTACTCCTTAGCCCTTTCTTCTCCTTGCAAAGATATCTTGCAAGGCGCCAGAGGTTTAGGATCAGAGTTTCCCTTCTCCTAGATGGGTTCCTGATCACTGATGTAAATTAAGTTCATAGCTATCAAAAATGGGAAACATGTTTTTTTTTTATTGTAGGTTTATTGTAAATTAGCATTTACTGTATGTTTATTGTAGTTCATATTTTAAAGGTGTCCTTGCCACTTTTTAAATGTGTGTGTGTGTGTGTGTGTGTGTGTGTGTGTGTGTGTGTGTGTGTTTGCATGTGGGAAACACTGTTATTCGAGGCTAGTTCCAATTGGTGTTTGTTTTGCTCTAAATTAGCAATTTCCTTATTGACCATAGCAGTTAGCATCTCAGCTGGAACTATATTGGAATTTGAGCTGCCAAAAAGGATCATGAAATGAGGAATAAAAAGCATATGGAGGGGAGAAACCCACAAAGTTTCCCTCGCTGATATAATGGAAGGCGTTCTGGCGGGTGGCCATCTGCACCCGCTGAAGAGAGGGATCCTGGGATGACATTGATCGATTTAACAGTAGGAAAGTATTAATGATATGCGGCTCTGATGGCTGAGCCACTTCACACTCATTTGCATTTCCATTCATCATCTCAGCATTTATCATTATGAGGCGAATGCCAGAACTAATTAAAGTCTGGGCTAACAGGGTGACATGGGGGACCAAGCCAGTACTGCCTTTCCAGCAGGAAGTACACCAACCTTACACCAAACCCAATTAACTTAATTCCTAACTAAACTGTTAGAAGCTCCTTCATTTGAATAATCTAACAAGCTTGGCTTTAAGTTACATGGGCTCCCCTCCCACCCCCGCCTCCTCGTGATTTTGTAACATTGTTTTATATAACCTTTTTCTTTCAGTAAGAATGGAAGGGTTTCTGTAACATCGTTTTTCCTTTGGCTGTGAACAATGGACAAAAACTGATCAAGTCGTAGGTAGCATAAAGGGAACGTTTTGAAGAGTAACATCTATGTCGTGAATTTATCCCGGAGGTATCTCTAAATGAGTGCATGAGTGTCTCATTAAGGACAGTGTTCTCTAGGATGAAAGATGTAGAAGAGAAACCCTCAGAAATGCTGTAGGTATTATTCCCACCACCACCATTACCACCACCTTTGGACAAAGCAGAGAGGCATATTCAGAACTGTTCTGCAGGAGCCACATACAAATAAGAGAGCTGTCTGCTGTGGCTTTAGATAAATCACGGGCATGATCCAGCCAAAGTAATGCTAAGGCTACAAACAAAAACACCATTATTGGGAGTGGCTAAAGCAAGTCCCTCCTTCCAGGAACGTACAAAGACAAGGGAATGTTTCTTACCGTCCACTTTTTATTCAGTATTTACAGAGAGAGGCTATAGAACCCAGCCTCTTGGCAAATGGTGTTGACCCGAGTGAATCTCCACCCCCCGTCTCTCCCATTTCCTCATTCCTCATTCTCACCGTCTCTTCTACGGTGAGAATAAAGGTATCTGAAGAAGTGTGCATGCACACAAAAGCTCATACCAATAACAAACTTAGTTGGTCTCTTAGGTGCTACTGGAAGGATTTTTTTTATTTTTTATTTTGTTTCTTCTACGGGCGCTGCTAAGTGCCCTCTGTCTTTGAGCTCTTTGCTCTCCTACTTTCAAGGCTCGCCAGGTTCTGGGAGATGGTGGGTCTGGAAAGCTTTCTAATGACAATGTGTCAGCCAGGTGTTGTTCTGGCTCTCCCATTATTTCCCAACTTCCCCCCTCATCTGCCTCTGAGCTGTGACCTCCCTCAAACCCCTGTTGTAAATCTAAACTGTCTTCCTCTTCCTCCTCCCTGGAAGAGTCAAGCTGGGGAGGTGGTCTCCACCATTCCTCCTCTGCCCTGTCCCTGACAGTTTTGCATGCAGAAGGTTCCAAGTTGCGATGGCCTGGGATTCAGACTCAGACGCTGAACCTGAGGGATTCCAGCCTGCACAGGATTCCCTGCCTCCAGAACCAGCAGAGCCGGGGCTGGGGCCTGAGTCTGAAGGGGCCTCACCTGTGCTGGATCCTCAGGTGCAGACATCGGCTGAGTCTGCTTTGGCTCCTGATGGGAGGGAGGACTCATTGCCTGCAGGTGCTCCACTCCCAGCCCTGTCAGGGGAAGCTGAGGTTGCCTCTGGGTCCGATAACCCTCCAGCCTCTCCTGAGCTGCAGAGGCTCAGGGCAGAGAGGCGAAGGGAACTAAGTTCCCACAGGAGGAGTGCTCACCTCCAAGCCAGGAGAGGCAAGTCACCTGAGGATCGGAGCCGCCCTATGCCTCGGGGCAGATAAAAGCCGGCCAGTCCCAGCCCCAAGTTGCAGGAGCAACATCGTTGCTGTCGAGTTCCTGCCTGATCCCTGTCCTGTTGTTTTGCCTGAGCTCCTGACCCGCCTTGGTTCCCTGTTTGTTCACCCGTTCCTGACTTCGCCTGACTCCCTGCCCTGTACCCTCTTCCAGTTATTTTGAACTGCCTTTACGTGTACCTCTGACCTTGGACCAGACTTAGACTTCGCCTTCTGGATACCCCACGGGACCAGCACACAAGTTCAATCTCAGGCATCTCTAGGTATCTCGAGACCCCTGACAATACTGAACTAAATGGACTAATAGCTTGACTCAGTAGAAGGCAATTTCCTATGATTTCTATGAACTGCTCCAACTTACACCTCTGCATTTAGGGAAAGATTG
The DNA here is from genome assembly GCA_034641385.1 of Darevskia mixta. Taxonomy (NCBI): domain Eukaryota; kingdom Metazoa; phylum Chordata; class Lepidosauria; order Squamata; family Lacertidae; genus Darevskia; species Darevskia mixta. The sequence goes on along the minus strand of JAWWNH010000011.1, from coordinate 39,753,587 downwards.
TTAACAAATGGGCGGGATATTTTTCAGGGAACATTACTGATCTTCTTGTTGAGTGCCCCCCCCAAAAAATGTTTTTAAGGAATCCACTGAGTTTTCTAAAACACACTATGAAAACTTCAACTATATGTACCCAGGACACTGCCTGGTTGTACCAAAGGCATGCTGGCGACATTTGATGAGGATTGCAATCAGCAGCTTGAATAAACCATCCAATAGATATATTCTAGCAATTCCAGACCATACCAGACCAGAATATAAATAAATAAAACATGCCGAAGCTGAACTCTTTCTAACCTTGAAACATTCCAGTTGTTCGCTTCCTTTGAAAACTTTGGAGCAGTCTTCTTCAAAATGATCAATTTGTCTTTTCACAATTGAACGGAGAGCCATGTTGAATGGCTTCAAGTTGTTTGTCCATCAGGCATTAAACATCTTATTGACACACCTTTAAAAAACTTTTTTCTTCCCTTTTGTCTTCTGAAAGGTACAGAGCACAGCTGATTTCCATTTGGAACCAGCATGTTGTGAATGTTGTCAGCTTTGGTGATTGTCTGATCCGATTACCGTCACTTTTGCTTCCTCTATCACATCTTTTTGCTACTCAGACTTGCTACAATTCATTCTAAATTTGACCCAAACCTATCTGGGTCTAGGACAGAGACACCAAGAAGCTGAATTCTAACGGAAGACAAAATCTCTCACTACCATAGATGTCTAGAAACTTAGCAACACGGTTATGAGAATGTAGACAACAGTCCGTATAGTTAAAGCTATGGTTTTCCCAGTAGTTATGTATGGAAGTGAGAGCTAGACCATCAAGAAGGCTGATCGCCGAAGAATTGATGCTTTTGAATTATGGTGCTGGAGGAGACTCTTGAGAGTCCCATGGACTGCAAGAAGATCAAACCTATCCATTCTTAAAGAAATCAGCCCTGAGTGCTCACTAAAAGGACAGATCCTGAAGTTGAGGCTCCAGTACTTTGGCCACCTCATAAGAAGAGAAGACTCCCTAGAAAAGACCATGATGTTGGGAAAGATTGAGGGCACAAGGAGAAGGGGACGACAGAGGATGAGATGGTTGGACAGTGTTCTCGAAGCTACTGACATGAGTTTGGCCAAACTGCGAGAGGTAGTGAAGGATAGGCGTGCCTGGCGTGCTCTGGTCCATGGGGTCACAAAGAGTCGGACACGACTGAATGACTGAACATCAACAACAACAATCACAATGGAGGTTTCATTCGTCTGAGATCCATCAACAGAACATTGTCAGAAAGACAAAAAGACAAAAAAAAAAAAAGCACTGTAGTTGCAGCATGCTGCAGACCATGATTTTCTATTACTTTTGCTTAACTTGTAAAAGTTTGTTTGTTTGAAGATCCTAGCCACAAATGAGGTCCGGCAGGCAAAATGAGAGTTATCTCACAATGCCCCTGACCCTCTTGGGTGCTCCATGCAAAATTAGAATAGTGGTACTCTTGGGTTGGTGGGTCTGTTTTCCAAGGTCTTGGTCCCTGGGGAAAAAAAGCCTGATCTCACTACTCTCTGGAACATTAGCTCCCTTTGTCAAGTAGGTGATTGGCAGCAGTCTTTTGTATTCTTAAATAGAGGAAATCCTTGAGTGGAAAAGTGCTTTCATTCTCAGACTGTGTTTGCTTTCTCATAGCTAGATTATTTATTAACAAATGTTCAAGCCTGCTTACATAAAATTATTTAAAACGAAAAGAAAAGAAAAAACTATCTGAAAGATTCCCCAATCTAATCCAAAAGAAGAGACAGGTAGCACCCTCATAGCAAATGACCCAAACATTAGATTTCCAATAGTAGAAGAGTTTGAATTTGATATCCCGCTTTATCACTACCCGAAGGAGTCTCAAAGCGGCTAACATTCTCCTTTCCCTTCCTCCCCCACAACAAACACTCTGTGAGGTGAGTGGGGCTGAGAGACTTCAAAGAAGTGTGACTAGCCCAAGGTCACCCAGCAGCTGCATGTGGAAGAGTGGAGATGCGAACCCAGTTCACCAGATTACGAGACTAACTTGGATGGCTTGAAAAAAGTGTAATAGACAAAATCATGGTGAACAGACTAATAGATGACTACTCTGCAATGCCTAAATGGACTGTCCATATTTCAGTTTTGGTATGCTACATTTGTGTTCCTCAACATTCTCATTGTTGAGGGAGACTGTTTACAGAATCCCTGAATTTCTCCAATTTCTCTTGGATGTGCCTCTTAAACAAAAGGAGGTGAGTCTACAGAAGGAACCTCTGAAGACATGAACACAGCATTTTTATGGATTAAGTGGGGGGAGGTGCCCCTCCCTGCCTCACCTGGCTACACCCATGATTACACCTAATGTAGAAATACAGCAAAATTACACACAGACACTGCCAGATAGCAGTCCATTAGAAGACGCCAAGATCAGAGTAGCAAGTCATGCAGGAACATACTGGGCAACCTCTTCTTTATGTGGGTACTTTGAGCGTACAGCCATATTTACATAAGTTGCAAACCTATATCATTTACCTTGGAATAAGCCCTATTGAAAACAGATGTGGGTGGCACTGTGGTCTAAACTACAGAGCCTAGGGTTTGCCGATCAGAAGGTTGGCGGTTCAAATCCCCACAACAGGAGTGAGCTCCTGTTGCTCGGTCCCAGCTCCTGCCCACCTAGTAGTTCAAAAGCACGTCAAAGTGCAAGTAGATAAATAGGTACCGCTCCAGCGGGAAGGTAAACGGTGTTTCCGTGCATTGCTCTGGTTCGCCAGAAGCGGCTTTGTCATGCTGGCCACATGACCCGGAAGCTGTACGCCAGCTCCCTTGGCCAATAAGGTGAGATGAGTGCCGCAACCCCAGAGTTGTTCGCGACTGGACCTAATGATCAGGGGTCCCTTTACCTTTACCTAAGCCCTATTGAACTCAATGGGTCTAACTTAGGAGGCGACAAGGATAGGACTACACAGTTAGTTAACTTATGTTCTTTCTTTTTTTGCATTAATCAGGAGTAGTGAGCCTATGGCCTTCCTTATGTTTTGGACTCTAATTCCTGTCAGCCCCAGCCAGTGTGGCCAATGGGATGAGAGTTGTAGTCCAGCCCCTACAGTACAGTGTTTGGAAATGAATGTTGTTAGTATTGGGTTTGCTCCTGTCAAAGTTTCACCAAGTTTCACTGAGTTCAGTGGGGGAAAAGATTGCATGCTTGGTTGTGACCCATTGAGTTGAATGGGACTTCAGTTTGCTTAATTTTGAATGGACTTTGCTGGTGATAATAATAATAATAATAATAATAATAATAATAATAATAATAATAATTTATTTATACCCCGCCCTTCCGGTTTAAAAACTGGGCTCAGGGCAGCTAACAGCAAATATAAAACCTTGATTAAAATGCAACTTAAAAACAGCATAAAACAGCATAAAATGCAACATAAAATGCAGCATCAATATCAATAAAATTCAAAAATTCAGGGGTCATTTTCTTTTGGGGGGGGCAACAACAACAACAACAAACCAGTCAGTAGACATCAAATGATCACCAGGGCTAACTGGCCAAGTTGGTCCTACTAGGACCAGCAAGGAGGTGTGTGAATAATAATTTAAATGTGGGGTCCCAGAAAGGGTTTCTTCATAGAAGAGGAAAGGGAAAAGGGAATAGAGGATCAGGCTAATTCAAATTGAAGGCCAGGCGGAATAGCTCTGTCTTACAGGCCCTGTGGAAGGAGATCAAGTCCTGCAGGGCCCTAGTCTCGTGAGACAGAGCATTCCACCAGGTCGGAGCCATCACTGAAAAAGCCCTGGCCCTGGTGGAGGATAATCTGGCTTCCTTAGGGCCCGGGACCTTTAAGCTATTATTATTCATGGACCTTAGGGTCCTCTGTGGGACATACCAGTAGAGGCAGTCCCATACGTATGAGGATCCTGATTTCATTTCATGGAATCATAGAATATAGAATTGTGGAGTTGGAAGGGAACATACCGGTAATGGCGATCCAATCCTGCAATGCAGGAATCTTTTGCCCAAGGTGTAGCATGACCCCACAGCACTGAGCTCAAGAGTCTCATGCTCTGCCGAGTGAGCTGTTCCAAGGATTTGTACATTATATTGTCAAAACGAATTTCAAACAACACATAGCATTAGATGAAAGGTGATCTTTTGATGGTTTCAGCCTACTTTCCTTTTCTTACTGAAGTTGTACACTGAACATACACACTGAGCGCAGGTATGCTAATATATTAACATTTGCACAATCGGGCTGTTTAAGAGGACTCTGTGGAGATGAAATCAGAACTCTTCTGTATAATGGCATTTATTATTCATGATCATACTATAGTAGTATAATAGCTAATAAAACAATCTTAGACAAAGAAACAGCAAACCCTCCAGTTAGCTGGGCTGCTATCATAATGCTTTCCAATTCAGTCTGCCTGAAAATTCAAGATCAGTTAGCTGCTGACTTCTTTTCAACCCTTAACTGTGTTACCTGAAATATACATGTATGTGTGTGTGAACAGATAGGTGGATAATTGAGTGAATGTTCAATTTTATTTATATTTTTTAACTGACATTCACATCTGAACGGTGGCAGTTACGAAGGTCCGAATGTTGAAAGCCACCCAAATATTATTGTGGAATTCATTGGTCTATTGAAAAGTGTGTGTTTATATTCAGACACACACAAAACCTATCCGAGAAGAGTCAGCATTCACTGATGCATGTTGGGCTTGAATAAATGTTTTGTATTAAACTGCAGCACTGCAGGCAAACACACACACACACACACACACACACACACACACACTATAATTATGAAACACACATACATAAAAGCACAGATGCACAAAGTCCAAAAAGAAAACTCTTTTGATTAGATGTCCACATAAGCGCATATGGGGAAGAGCAAGCAAGACAAGCATTGAGTGGGTAAAAAGACATATGCATTGCATGAACAATATACCCATCAAAATAACGGTTGATGAAAAAACAGGAGGTAGACTGTTTTGCTAAGTGCCATGTCTGTCCACACTATACAATTGTAAGTTACATCCACCAAGTACATTGCTCTGTAGGTGCTCTGCTTGTGTATTCATTAAATATAGAAAACAAGAGTGGAGGTGGGGGAAAAGTACAAAGCCTGATTCATAAAAAGAAAAAGGAGCGAGAGAGAGAGAGAGAGAGAGAGAAAAGAAAAACAAAAGAAACTTTGAACAACTTTTTTGTTTTGTTTTGTTTTGTTGTTTTTTTTAAAAATGGTGCTTTCTGTGTAAGGGAATAGTCTTGTGAACGTTGTCAGCCTTGTGCCATATGTTCCAGGAAACGAGGGACCCTTGAAGAAGAAGAGGCTTTTGAATTATTGATCAATGATTAGCAAATGCAATCGAAATTGTAGACTTGATGTTGTGCAGGGATTCATAATTTATGAGTGGACAAAATAGGAGGTAACAGAGGTAGCGGTAGGTGATTTCAGCCCCCATATTGATTACTTAAAACAACAGGAGGTACGTGTAGTGTGACAGATGGAACAAAAACTGACAGCTCGCTGCCTGTCCATCACCGCAGACTGGGAGCTCAGGGAATAAAGCATACTGTAGAAGCAAATACATTTCTATTGTGTGTCTTTGATCATTATGCTGTTCGACTAGACCAAAGGACATATTTGTTTATAATTTATGTATTCTCTTACTATAAAAGATTGATGGCTTCCTATTAGATACCATCGGATCTAAATATCCAGATTCTTTGTCCCTGTAACAGCCAGAGAAGTGGCATTGTAGAAGTAGTTTGCTTAGCCTAGCCGTAGACTTCAGACAAGGGGATCCTGAAAGCGTGCTTCAGTGGAAATGATGCAGCAGAGTAAAAGTAAGCTAAGGCGTCTTCTTGCCGCTCTGTGCTAACTTCTGACTGGGCTCAGAGGAAATTTCTATGGAGAACAGGGAGTGATGTGCTGCTCTCTGTTTTTTAATGGTGCCACTGGGCCAGGCTGGATTTGGCATAGCTGTCAACTTTTGGATTTGAAAATAAGGGATTTTTTCGAACTTTTGGATTTGAAAATAAGGGATGCTGCGAGGGCGGTGCAATGGCATCAAGTAGCCTCGCCACCCTGCGCTCCAGAGGCTGTGCGCGAACGGGTGAGCGAAAGAGTGAGCGCATAGACGGCAGGCAGGATGTCTGTCTGGTTGGGCGTGAGGGTCTGGCTGCACAAGGCATGCAAGCTCCGCCCCCAGTCAGTCTCAGACTCCTTATTGGCAGCCGAGCAACGCAGCTAAGGAGCCTCCCTGGCCGGCAGGGAGGGAGAGGAGCTGCTTCCTTTGAAATCCGGGAAATTTAAGGGATATCAACAATCCGGGATAGCAGTGGGAAACAGCGTTGGAATAAGGGAGTTTCCCGCAAAAAAAGGGAGGTTTGACAGCTATGGATCCAGGATCAGTAGAAATAACATGCCCATGGGGTTAGAGTGTGAAGCGATTTTGTAGAGATGGAAGTCCACTAACTTCTGTTCCAATCTGAGTTGCTTTCCCCAAAGTTTTCCACAAATCAGGGGTAGCCAATGTGGTGTCCTCCAAATATTGGTCCCCAGCTCCTTTAAGCTCCAGGTATCATGGCCAATGGTCAGGGATGAAGGAATCCCACGACTTCAGGTGAATGCCTGGGCAGAAAAGTCAGTGCTGGGAAACTTTGCCCAGAGATGGAAAGTTTGAAAACCACTGTAATATACCATTGCAAATCAACTGCCGGTAGTGAATACTATGACACACCAACTTCCAAATGCTGTCAAATATTAAATATTAGTTATCACATATTAATATTGAGATCTCTGTTGGTATGACTGGAAGTCATATAGAGATCTAAAATATGCATATGCAGAAAATATCCACTGAATATCTGGAGGGTAAGGTAAAGGGACCCCTGACCATTAGGTCCAGTCATGTCCAACTCTGGGGTTGCGGCGCTCATCTCGCTTTATTGGCCGAGAGCCGGCGTACAGCTTCCAGGTCATGTGGCCAGCATGACAAAGCCGCTTCTGGCGAACCAGAGCAGCGCACGGAAACGCCGTTTACCTTCCCGCTAGAGCGGTTCCTATTTATCTACTTGCACTTTGGCGTGCTTTCGAACTGCTAGGTGGGCAGGAGCTGGGACCGAGCAACGGGAGCTCACCCCGTCGCAGGGATTCAAACCATCGACCTTCTGTTCGGCAAGCCCTAGGCTCTGTGGTTTAACCCACAGCGCCACCTGGGTCCCACATCTGGAGGGTAGTTGGCACTAAATTCACAAAAATGTGCTATCTGAGAAGCAAATCCTTCTTAGATCTACAGGATTCATGCATTGAGAGAGTTTCCCCATTTTTGTCTGCTTCCAAAGCTCTCCTTTCAAAATTCCCTTGACAATAATTCTGTTCCCTTTCCCTTCTGAGATAAGAAACATTGGGTTCCCCCTCCCCGTGTAGTACCCTTCCACACCCCTCTTTCCCACAAGGATAATCCCAACTAAACTTACTAAACAGAAGGGCAAGTTGCAAAATCTCTTAATAATCCCCATCCTAAGTCCTTCAGCCAGCGGCAGTCACCTTGTAATGTTTATTCCCTACCCAATAATCGCCCCCTTTTCCTTGAAAAAAAGGTATAAATAGAATTACAACCCAATTGCCTCCTTTTATCTGATGAATACGAAGCAGCGATATTGTGTTAGTGGGCCTTTTTGGAAGATATATTGGACTTTAATAAAATTTGATCAATGCATTTAAGTCAAATTGAATTATATGTAAGTGGATAGGGTTGACATATGTTTCAATATCTGCGAGTGATACATTATTCTCCAGTGAGCATAAAATTTAATGAAATATAAATACCCATTAATCCTCATGTTTCAACCAATCAGTCACCAGCGCTCCTGCCTGCTGTTAGCAGAAGCAGGCCCAGAAAGTCATCTGTTTTATCTAAGCAGGAGATCCAAACGGGAAAGGCATCAGGAAGCCTGGGGAAGGGGGGGGGGGAAGCAGTGGCACAGAGGCACTCTGCCAGCTTATTTGCTATTACAAGCACTCGAAAACCAAACAATGATCCATTTTCTTATCTCATAAGATTCCACACAGAACCAAGCAGGATTCTTTTTATTCTTACACGGAGATTTCATTTCCTCCCTTTTTCTTTTTTAAAAAAGAAATCCCCGCCATGTTTTTTAACCATTCCAGGAGGGGATTTAGTTGTCTGTCACGTCTCTCTGCTCTGTGGTGTTTGTGTTGGAGACCCTGATGCTGAGCTCCCACACTCTGTGGACTGAGAGAGGCTCTCATGTTGGAGACACGTGGTGCAATCGACCGAGCGCACTGGCTCCTTATTTTTATACGGGGATACAAAACACGACAGGTTGGATCCAGAGTTAAGCATGGGGAAAGGGCTGTAGTAAACTGGTCTCCCAGTCCCACTTCCCTGTGGAAGCTCCTCACCATTCTCTGACCCTGAGGTCAGAGCAGAGGACCCCCCCCCCCCAAAAAAAAAAATCAGTTGCAGGCACTTTCCACGAGACTAGTAGTACTGCTGCTGCTACAACAGAAAGTTGAGTGTGACCTAGGCGAGTGTTCTCTAGATATATATAGCTCTATGGTCCTTAACCCCTTCCTTTACTAACTAGCAGAAACATGCATTGTTAGGTTTCCCAGGCAATCTTCCACAAGATTCACGTTGAAGGAGACAGTAAGCAATGGATTCACCAGGAGCGATTGCAACTCAACCTGTTTGGAGATGCCTGTGTGGATTCTTGTAGCAGGAGCGGGAGCTGAGATTTTATTATGATTTTATATATCCAAGTTTTTTATTCTGGGTCTCTGGGGAGAGTCACAACAAAGGACTTATGCAGAGGTAAACGAAAGCATAAACTCTCAACTACCTTAATGATAGGCACATAAATAGGTGCATAGCAGCTGGAGGCCAATGAGAGGACAGATAGTGAAGAAGAAGAAGAAGAAGAAGAAGAAGAAGAAGAAGAAGAAGGGGAGGAGGAGTTTGGATTTGATATCCCACTTTATCACTACCCTAAGGAGTCTCAAAACGGCAAACAATCTCCTTTTCCCTTCCTCCCCCACAACAAACACTCTGTGAGGTGAGTGGGGCTGAGAGACTTCAAAGAAGTGTGACTAGCCCAAGGTCACCCAGCAGCTGCATGTGGAGGAGCGGGGAATCGAACCCGGTTCACCAGATTACAAGTCCACCGCTCTTAACCACTACACCACACTGGCTCTCAGTATATGCTTGTGTGAAGACATCACTTCATACCCACGGTGTGTTCACTCAAAAGTGTATGGAGCCTACCATCAAGTATGAATCGTTCTAGGGATGCGTCAGAAAATCTCTGCTTTCCCCTTGACTTGTAACACATAGCATTCCCATTTTGATTTCTAAACATATCTTAACATCTGTTGGACTATATAAAAAGCACACACACACACACACACACACACACACACACATATATATATATATACACACATACATACGGTGTGTGTGTGTGTGGGTATATATATATATATATCTCGCGTCTGTCCTTGAAACAAACCAACAATTGCCTCCCTCCCTTTTCCTAATGTGTTGTTGGCTTTGAAGTAGCAATTAACTAATAGAAACTCTTGCACCATGTCACTGCCAAGAACAATCATCTTAAAAGCCGTCTTGACAGGTTTGTATTTAGCTTTTGAGGAGGACCGTGAATTGCAATCACACAAATTTCATACTAGCAAATGTAATGTCATCCAGGCGATAGTGATGTTTCCTCTGGAACATTTTGGCTTCTATGTAATTTGATAGATGTTCCTGGTGTCAAGCATCAACCAAATTTCATTTTCAAGTTATTTATAAAAGGTCTTACTCACTTGTGTTGAGTAATTCTTTATGAACCGTGAAGAACTACTGAAAGCAAGAAAAATCAGTAAAATTTGACCATTAGTTAATTGTGGGATTAGTTTATTAACAATTTACATGCTTTTAAAAATAAAATTCACCTTTTTATATCTTAATGGAGTGCAATTAAAAATGCAGTTTAGTTTTGAAATGCCCCCCCCCCCCATATTTTATTGGCAGTCTATGAACTGGCAATGCTAAATAATATTAATAATAATAATAATAATTAATATTATTAACTATGTTTGGATTTTACCATTTAAAAATTCATTGTATCATCTAAGATGAGGACATAAATATGAAGACATTATAGCACCATTAAAATATAGAAACATTGTCAACACATTATTCATCAAAGATTACTAACAAGAATACTAATACACAGATGAAATATGTTTCATATTCTGCATGTTGAGGAAGGATCCTGCTATCAAAAGATAGCACAGGGGAGACAAAATAGAAGTTTTTTCTTTTAACAGAATGGTCCCCCCCCCCCCAAGAATTAACACATGTAGTCCATTTTAGTTGTAAAGCACAGTGGAACATCATGTTACGTACAGTGGTACCTCGGGTTAAGTACGCTTCAGGTTAAGAACTCCGCTAAGAACAGAAATCGTGCTCTGGCGGCGCAGCGGCAGCAGGAGGTCCCATTAGCTAAAGTGGTGCTTCAGGTTAAGTATGCTTCAGCTTAAGAACGGACCTCCAGAATGAATTAAGTACTTAACCCGAGGTACCACTGTACTGTCCTCCTTTGGGTAACGAGCTCCGCTAACCCAGAAGTAGATGCCCCTTGTTGCGAACTTTGCCCCGGGATGCGAGCGGAAGTTGCGCGCCGGCGGCACGGCAGTAGCAGGAGGCCCCGTTAGCGAAAGCACACCTCATGTTAAGAACGGTTTCAGCTTAAGAATGGACCTCTGGAACGGATTAAGTTTGTAACTGGAGGTAAGGTAAAGGTAAAGGGACCCCTGACTATTAGGTCCAGTCATGACCGACTCTGGGGTTGCGGCGCTCATCTCGCATTATTGGCCGAGGGAGCGGTGTACAGCTTCCAGGTCATGTGGCCAGCATGACAAAGCCGCTTCTGGCGAACCAGAGCAGTGCACGCAAACGCCGTTTACCTTCCCGCCAGAGCGGTTCCTATTTATCTACTTGCACTTTGACGTGCTTTCGAACTGCTAGGTTGGCAGGAGCAGGGACCAAGCAACGGGAGCTCACCCCGTCGCGGGGATTCAAACCGCCGACCTTCTGATCAGCAAGCCCTAGGCTCTGTGGTTTAACCCACAGCGCCACCTGGGTCCCTATAGTTTATATATATAGCATATATTCAACACAAAAACAGTGACAATTTGTTGTTGACAAAGGACAGCTGGACATATAAAGGGCCTCATTGCCTTCAGTAGCTTAGGGCCTCATCAAACCTAAATCCGGTCCTGTCAACAACAACACACACACACACACACACACACACACACACACACACACACACACACAGAGTATACAATATTGCAAGCAATCCCTGCAATGCACAGTTCAGCCTCCACTTTCAAAGCCTTATCCTGAGTGCCTGTGACATGCACAAAGCTACATGATGTACAGATCAGCCGTGTCATCGTGATCACAAAATACCTTATCGGTTAGTAGCAGCATCCCAGCGCAGATGCCAAGCAAGATAAGAGAAAAGCCCCGATGAAGGTATGTTCTTGTTTCACAACTAATTACAGCATTTAAAAGGAGGATCTTTGGCTTTCATGGACTGTTGACACCTTTTCATTTCAGTGACAACAAAATGTCATTATTATGTGATGCTTTCAATTAAGTCTGGTTTGTTTTTTGCCAGCCTGACCTGCCTGGCTCTCTAGGTGCTGAGTGCTACCCTGTGCAAATTTCCTTATGAATTGAAGCCTGACATAAGCAAGACCCTTGGTGATTTATGCAGCCAAATGTAAAATGGAAATCCTGTACTACATGACCATTTTAAGGAGCGTTTTCAAATGCGATGGTTGAGCCACATGTGTGTCACCTCAGCTGTCAGCAACACAGGTATAAGCCATGCATTTGTCCCTCCATCCCTTGTAAAATCTATTGCCATTGCACTTGACTGAAGAATATCTGAGCTTTCTGGGGGAAAAGCTTGAGTGCTCGTAGAGTTGGTAATTCAGAATACTCTGTTAGAAGAAAAGAAACATCTTGTAGGGCCATGACTTCAACATCCATGCACTAGTAACCTCTTGGTAAGACTACTGCAATATGCATCACATGGGGCTGCCCTTGGTATCACTTCTCAAGCTAAAACGATACAGCTTGTCTTTTGGCAAGATCAGACTGTGGAGAACATTTGTTTTATGGAATCTGCAATGGATCCTTATTACCTTTCAGACACAGTTCAAGTCCTACACAGTCTGAATTCTACACACTTAAGTTTAGAATGTGCTTCTTGCGTGTCGAGGTCCCCAAACCACCCTTCAAATGAAACACACTTCAGACAGAAATTTAAGTTTAAGGTTTTTGGCATAATTTTGGCCACAACTTTATTAAAATACAAAATATGTGAGTGGTTGCTTAGGCATTGGTTCAGACTATCTGTCCCACTGGGGACAGAACTGACATTTGTCAGTAAAGGGAAAACACTTTGGGGAGAGAATGGGAGCCGGGGGTCGGACCCTCGCCTCTCCCCAAATGCTCCCAGGGGCTCTTGCGTGGCCCTGTCCCCCGACCAGGGGATATGGACAAAAGCATGGCAAGCCCCTGGATTCCTTTAACGGAATTCCCCGCACAGCAGCAGCATTGGAGGGGCAGACACAGCCAATCCTGACCCCTCCACCAACCAACATAATAACCAATGCCTAACCGCCAACCTTACAAGTTGTGACTAATTGCTACGCAGTAGGCAAAAACCAGATGGCACCAGCCAATCAGCCAAGTGGAAAAATTCCTACCAGGCCCCTGCCCCCAAAGCAGATGACCCCATGACAGGCATAGCAAGGTCATACACAGAGGCCTAATAATAGGGAGGGGGGTGGGTGATCCGATTCACGCAGCAAAGAGGAATATCACGCTGCGAGCCAAGCAGTATATAGTCGCTGGGTTGTCCATCAACAAATTGCAACATAAAAATCTCCCCAACGACACCCAGGACCCAATCACAGCAGTGGCCATCTATACGATCCCGCCCAGCAACAGAGGGGTGACTTGCTGGCCCCCACCGCAACACGTGCTCTCCATGAAGGAGAACCCGCTTTCTCATGTGTCATCTTAAATTAGCAGTTGAGATATGTCAGTAGTTGAGAGATATCACCTTTAGTTGACCTCCATATGAAATTTTATGCTCTAAGAAGAACATGATGTTTCAGCCTGGTATCTTATTCACCACCAAGGTGAAGCAGATTGATTCCACAAAGCTTTTGAAAATGCTGCTGGATGTCCCAAGTTGAGCTTGACTTTAATGTCTATGTTCAACTAAAGAACTGCATGAACAGAACGAATTCCACTTGCAGTATCTGTATCTATATCTATATCTACTGTATATCAGTTTCGATGATATGTCATTCTGGTTAAAAATATATAAACATATGGAACATATGTTAAACGGCTCAAGACTACAATACCTCAAGGACTGCTACTTTCTATATGAACCTACCTGGACCCTGAGATCATCTTCTGAGGCCCTCCTTTGTGTGCCTCCTCCTTGAGAGGTTCGGAGGGTGGCAACATGAGAACAGGGCCTTCTCTGCAGTGGCTTCCCATCTGTGGAATGCTCTCCCCAGGGAAGTAAAATATTCCTTTTAACCAGGCCTTTGAGTGATTTGATTGACATCCTATGTCCTTTTAAAATGTGGCTTTTTTGGGGGGGGGGTTATTGGGCTGTTGTTTTTACTTTGATTAAAGATTTTGTGGTTTTATGTTTTTATTTTGTTTGTGAACCACTCTGAGACTTCCAGGTATAGGGCAGTATATAAATTCAATAAATAAAAAAAATTATATTAATACCATTTGGAGATATAATCAAGTAGATGCTGATTTTAGACATATTTAGTGGAAAATCCATTTTTGGATATTTCAAAAAAGTATCCAATGCCATTGAATAATAAATTCCATTAGATCTGATAATGCTTCCTTTAGGATAACTCATTGGGAAAATAGCTGAAATTTACTGGCAATTTATTTTTTCACAGATTTTACTTGTAAAACACCAATAGCTTTCACGGATAGAGGAATGGACATTCTACAACTTGCAACTTTGGGAAGAATACTGCCATTTCAGCTCATATTGGAGCAGAACTCAGCCGCATGAGACGATAAGGCACAAAGTTTATTCTATTGCAAGATAATTATTTTGTTTGTTTTGGCTTGTTAACTTACTGTTATGAGATAAATTATTTAAGTAAATAATTTAGAAAACAAACTAGAAACTTGGACTCCTATATGGAGAAGGGTCACGTGTCATAACCAAAACATGAGAATATGCGGAGTAAGTCCACCCACATCTGATGAAGAAGCTGATAGCAGCATCCCAGTCAAGTCCAGTAGAATGGGTGGCTGCACACCTCTGAACATCTGCCTGGGCGAAAGTCTTATTTAGCCTGTCATCTATTTCCCCTTGTGTGAGATGCTGACAGATCCTCTAAGAGAATACTGAAAACTAAAGAAATTACAGATTTCAAGCAAATGCTATAAAATATATGCTCATCACCAAGGGGGATGGGGCAGAGGCTATTTCAAGGGGCTGGACCACTATATATGGCTCAGTTCCATTAATGAGGTTGATGGAATAAATTGTCTGACTGGGAGCTGTCCAGAGTCCTGCAAATCTTGTATCTAGTCAGCTCTGTGCCTTGTTTCTTGCTCTCTCTGTCAACCCTCCACTAACTTTAGCACTTGAAAACACCCCCGATAAGCAGTGCTTCTCCTCAATTGATCTGGATTGTGTACTTTCTGTTTAAGAAGTTTGACAAACATATCTACATATTTTTCTTCTCTCTCTCTTTCCCATTTAACATGGTGCTACCGAAATCCAAAACAATGTACATTACATGTATTCATGTTTGGTTAACACTTTAATGATGTGAATCACACAGTAAAGACCAAATTTGGTTTTAAAGGGTAAGCTACTGTTCTGCTAATTAAACATAAACTGTATTTTAAAGATATAATTACTGAGGTGTAACAACTGTGTAATAGAAATAGATTAGCTATGCACTTGCCTGCATTCAGTAAATGGTTTCAAATAATCAATGGTCTTTTAATTAACCTGTAATAAATAGCATTTAAGGATTCATCTGAAACAGACAAAAACATTCATTGAAAGTAATATCAACAACTGAACAGCTTCCATTTATAGTGCACAGTTTACGTGTCGCGGCTCAGGATTTCATTTCTACCTGTTCAAAACTCACATCTTTCAAGTTACTTGTAAAAGTGAACTGGGTAATATTCCATTTTCTTTTCACTTTAAAGCTTTCGCTCTACTCCTACAGTTATGTGCCTGTTTTTCCAGAGGGATTGTAACCTCATCCAGAACTGGTAAATTTCTGAACTCCCAGTCTGCTCACCCACAGAATCTCTGGCATGTCACAATTCAATCTCAGTTGAACTCACACAACTGGGGGCAGGTGCATAATCCTCCAATGCTATTCTCTGAACTGGACTCCACAGGTAGGAGTGGAATCATTGTCACACAACTCCCAATCCATGGAGATGGTCCAGGAAGCTACCAGAATCAACCAGTTGTCTATTGAGTTGGCTATAGATAGATAGATGATCTGAGTAATAATCACATGAGACTCAATGGATGTCACCAAATGAGCTCCTTAGGGAAATGGGTGAGGCAAAACTTAGGAAAAAGCATATTAACAGCTTATGGGGTTTTGGGGGGGGAATCAAATAAAGATACTTTGAGAGATGTGATTTATTTAGTTGAGGTACCATTGATTTACATGTATATATATCTTTATTGCGGTCCATAGACCCACAGAACAGTTTCAAAACAAGATACAGTTAAGACAACCAAACAACAGGCGAAAGAGACCGAGGTAGTCATTTTGTTATGTCTAGAGCATGAAGGTCTTTGTTTCTTGCGACCTCCAAAAGAAACTTTGCCATGGTCAGTGTGATATCATTTGACCTATCCTCCAGAAGGTATTTAATATGGGAGGCTTCAGATTTCCCCAGCAAATTTGCTAGTAAGGATTTGATCAGTTGATCCCTTGCTTGCTCATACTGCCCACAATGCAGTAGGATATGGTTCATGCAATCAACGTCCTGAGAACATAAACCAAGCCTGTTCTGATAGGGGATGCCTCTCAGTCTACCATTTAGAATTTCCAATGGAAATGCATTTAATCTAAAGGTAAAGGGACCCCTGACCATTAGGTCCAGTCGTGTCCGACTCTAGGGTTGCGGCGCTCATCTCGCTTTATTGGCCGAGAGCCAGCGTACAGCTTCCAGGTCATGTGGCCAGCATGACAAAGCTGCATCTGGCGAATCAGAGCAGCGCACGGAAACGCCATTTACCTTCCCGCCAGAGCGGTTCCTATTTATTTACTTGCACTTTGACGTGATTTCGAACTGCTAGGTGGGCAGGAGCAGGGACCAAGCAACGGGAGCTCACCCCATCGCAGGGATTCGAACCGCCGACCTTCTAATCAGCAAGCCCTAGGCTCTGTGGTTTAACCCACAGCGCCACCTGGGTCCCTACTAAATAAACGCCAATAGGTAGATATGGACAAATTCCTAAGATATGAGGCTAACTGAAAGTCGTGCGATTTACATGTTTCTCTGGTAAGTTGTTTCCCCCCCCTTTAGACAGGGAACAGATCAGTGGGGGAAAGTAACCATTAGACACAAGTGAAACTAGATTGGAAAGCATGTTTAGGCTTGATAAACCCACGCACTCTTTTTCCCCCTAAAGCAGCTGCTCAGTGACTCACTATGTGTTTGTAGATGGAACATGCCTTAGATCTTGTTCACAAGCATGTTTACATTAGTTCTGTGTGAACCATAGTTTGAAATATTGTCTCCCTGGAACCAATTTGTACATGTATAGCTTTGTACAAGAATTTCTCGTAATTAAGGCAATTGTCAAGTTCTTTTTAACCTCATGAAATATGCTCCAAGGACTCTCCTTTTTACGTGGTTTGCATACTCTTTGGTGTCCCCCCCCCCAATGAAGAATGTTGCGCTTTAGGAGCATGAGGGGAGCCCCGGCTGACAAAGTGTCTCAGCTCCACTGACAAGGCAACAAAATGAAGAACTGAGTAGCCAAGGAGTTAAGCACCTCTGTGAGTTTAGCAACAGGGCAAAGGCGGTCATAGTAAGCAAAACGCCCTGCTTTTTGTATTATAAAAACCCATCTTTCCAAGAAAGCAAACCCAACAAGCAAACAAAAACCAGCAATGAATCAAAGAAAGAGAAATCCAAAAGGAGTTTGGGGGCCACCCAGATATGCAGAGTGTCACCTGCATATCTGTCTCACTTCTGGAAAAAGTAATGGATCAGTGTAATGGATCTCTGGGGTTTTAGGAAACAAGTTTGTTCCCTTGTTTGTTCCTAGCTCATGTGGAGAAGT
Organism: Darevskia mixta; assembly: GCA_034641385.1. Taxonomy (NCBI): domain Eukaryota; kingdom Metazoa; phylum Chordata; class Lepidosauria; order Squamata; family Lacertidae; genus Darevskia; species Darevskia mixta. The sequence continues at coordinate 39,736,137 of JAWWNH010000011.1, read as the reverse complement.
GCAGAGAGGCAGAGGGTCTGGTGGACAAGGCCTCAAGGATGTGATAGCAGAGCCCCACTCCCAGGGCAATGTCTCTGCTGCCATGGAAAATAGTGGCCTTGGGGAAGGAAGACATCACTCTAAGAAGGAAAATGGTCGCTTAGAAGGCATCCATTCCTTGGTCAACAAACTGATATCCTCTCACACCTCCTGGTTTGATCTTTGGGAACACAGAGAGACAGGCATCTAGCTCATGTGGTGTCTTGCCTACCTGGTACAAAAACAGCAGGCGCCATGTTTTATCCAGATAGACTGGTAGATTGCTCTTGGAGGGAATCAGTGGCTGCCATGTATGTCAGCAGTAATAACATGGGTCAATGTCATTGTGCTGTCCTGGCACAAAAATTTAAGTTGCTAGGGAGGAAGTTAAAATTCAGGATTTATGAAATGCTGTCTGTTCTGTGCACATGGCCAGCCAGACATGTGGAGTTGAGGGCTCTCAATGCATAGAAAAATAAAAACTTCCCTGAAATGGTAAGTTTTGCCTCACTAACCTTTTCAGAGTTCTTTGGGAATGTTAATAAGCATGCAGATATGGGTTATCTGGTAGACATTATGTTATTGGACTTTTTAAATATATTTGACAAAGACCCTCAGGAAAGGCTCCTGTGTAAACCCAGCAATCATGGGATAAGAAGAAAAGTCCTTTTATGGATCAATAAGGAATAAATGGGCTCATTTTCACATAATGAAAGAAGTGGAGCCTCCCAAGGATCTTTGTCAGAATGGTGCTTTTAAACTTGTTCATAAATGATCTGGAATTAGAAGTGAGCAGTGAAGTGGCCAAGTTTGATGATAACCAAATTGTTCAGGGTGATGAGGAAATCCAAAAGCATCTCTCCAAGCTGGTGAATGGACAATAAATGCAGTTAGGTGTAAGTAGCAGCACATTGCCACAAAATATCCAGACTTCATGTATACACTGGTGGGTGGTGGTAGTCTGAACGTATTGGGATCTTGGCGAATAGCAGAATGAAAACATTGACTCGACACCCAACAGCTGTGGAGAATGGTGGATTCCATGTTTGGGATTGTATGGATAGTGTGATTACGTCATTTAGTCACTAAGTGTCACTGGACTTAATTGTTCTGTTCTTAATTAAGAAAGACAAAAAGAAAATATTGTCTAGTCTCTTGACTGGTGTCCTCTCTAAGCCTTCCATGACAGGGATCATTAGGAAACAGCTCAAGACTAAAACAGCCAATGTCATAATACAAATCTGTGTTGTGACTGCACTTGGAATAAATGTATTAAGTTCTGGTTGCTGTATCTCAAAAAGGATATTGCAGAGCTGAAAATGCTGCTGAAAGTGGCAACCAAAATGATCAGGGGACTAGAGCAGCTGTCCTGTGCTTAAACCCACCATTTGCACCTGTGATCCATGACTATCTTCTCAATGAAGGTCAGAGGTACTTAAAATACTTAGGATAGTGAATCCCTCATTCATGGAGAAAGGGTGCCAGCTAGCCATGGGTGTTCAGAGGTCCATGTCCTTCTGCAGAAAGCATCCCTTGATACCAGAATACTTGCCAGCCATCACTTGGTTTTTAATCTCCTATTTATAGGAAAGATAATTGGAATGGCCATAGCAATACAGCTGGGTTTCCGCTTTCCTATGGGGTAAAGACTAAGGCCTGTCAGGGTGATGAATGATCTACCGATGATATTACATCGAGGACAGCTGGTCATTTTGGACCTTATGGCATCATTTGATATGATGGACTAGAGGCTACTCCAGCTCAGGGGCACTGATGCTGCAACTGGAGCTATCAGTTGGTGCTCTGATGTTGATTTGCAAGGCTGAAGTTGCATTGTGGTGAACACAAACTTCTGCATCCCTTAAGATCTGATTTTATCCCCTGCATTGTCCAACAAATGCATACCGTTCCCTGGAAGTTTAAGAGAACAGAAGGCTGCATAGGACATGATGCTAAGCGAGGGGCAATGGGAAATGGTTGACTTGTGCACATTCAATATACTGAGAGCCATTGTAGTGACTTGAGTCTATCATACCAGTTCTACATGATTTGCACTGTCTACCAAATAGTATTCAGACTCAATTCAAGGCACTAGTCTTTAAAGCCCTGAACAGCCTTGGACCTGTTAGGTCTTAAAGGTAAAGGAACCCCTGACCATTAGGTCCAGTCGTGTCCAACTCTGGGGTTGCGGCGCTCATCTCACTTTATTGGCCGAGAGCCAGCGTGCAACTTCCAGGTCATGTGGCCAGCATAACTAAGCTGCTTCTGGCGAACCAGAGCAGCACACGGAAACGCCGTTTACCTTCCCGCTGGACTGGTTTCTATTTATCTACTTGCACTTTGACTGCTAGGTTAGCAGGAGCTGGGACCGAACAACGGGAGCTCACCCCGTCGCAGGGATTCGAACCGCCGACCTTCTGATCAGCAAATCCTAGGCTCTGTAGTTTAACCCACAGTGCCACCTGGGTCCCGCCAGTTAGGTCTTAGGAACAGCCTTTTTCTGTACCATTCTCCCAGCACACCCCATACTCTGTTATCTGTGGCCCTGCTCCAAAATCCTTGACCTTAGGAATTGAAGCCAGCATCCATTAGGGATAGAGCCTTTTCTGCTGCGGCATCAGTCTTACAGAAAGCCTTGCTAAGTGACGTCCATCACCAGGCTGCATCACTACATTGCTTTAAATGCCTTTGGTTAATTGTATAATTTTTGCTGGCTTGGTTCTGTGTTTTTCTGCTGCTGGAATCCATTAAACGAATACTATTAACAACTTAATTCAAAAGTAAAACGAGTTTTTATGGGATTGTATTCCATTTTGTTGTTTTTATTGTTAAATCTCTTGTGCCATGGGGGGGGTACCCCAATATTTTGGTGAGCCCCAACAGTACATCAACCAGCAGGTGGGCTGGTTAATCATTTCAATACATGCCCAATGCCTACATCAAACCTATCACATATGTAATCACAAAAAGTGTGGTTTTATTTGAATCCAACACTTGTCTAATATTTTCATTCAATTTCTTTGCATTCCTCCAGGTGTTCCTGGGCCCTCAATGTTAAGTTAACTCTTTATTATATATAAAGTCTATAAAATAAACAACACAACAAGTGTCAAAAGTATTATAAAATAACTCTCATGTGTTGGAAGAATGTGTGGGAGGGAGGAAATGGAAGAGGGATGTGTAGATCTGTTTTATCACTTTATTTAATTTACTTGTATTTTTTTTAAAAAAAAATATTGTTCACCTGCCACAACATCACTTGTGTGTTGGCAGCTGCATGCATGATGTCAAGCTGTTTTTTCCATGCCCAGTTTTAGTTATCTTCATACCTCATGCTTGTGTGTGTGTTAAGGGAGGAGAGATTACAAAAATTGGAGAGATTGCACATCCATTTCTTCTTCTTCTTCTTCTTTGGTGATCACTCGTAGCCGAGTAAGATTGTCTTCCATAAACACGGTTTTAACAATGAGTCTGTAAGTGACTGTGGAAGCCAATTCTGGACCCACACGTCCTTCCACAGTGGGCACATTGGTTCCCGGGCGGGAGTTGATCATGGTGTGGATTTGCCAAGCATACCTTCCTCTTAGCATGTTTCTCCCTTGCATTCTGAGTTTGAGTGTCTTCAAAGTCCATGGCACCTTTGGTAAAGGCTGTTCTCCAACTGGAGCACTCGCAGGCCAGTGTTTCCCAGTTGTCGGTGTTTATACTACAATTTTTAAGATTTGCCTTGAGATAGTTTTTAAACTTCTTTTGTTGACCACCAGCATTACACTTTCCATTTTTAAGTTCGGAATAGAGTAGTTGCTTAGGAAGACGATAATCAGGCATCCACACAACATGACCAGTCCAACGAAGTTGATGTTGAAGAAACATTGCTTTGACACTGGCGATCTTTGCTTCTTCCAGTACACTGGCATTAGTTCGCCTGTCTTCCCAAGTGATGTGTAAGATTTTTCAGAGACACCGTTGATGGAATCTTTCGAGAAGTTGGAGATGGCCTTTGTAAGTGGTCCATGTTTCACAAGCAGACAGTAAGTTTGGTAGTACAATAGCTTTGTAAACAAGCATTTTGGTTTCCCTGTGAATATCCCGGTCCTAAAACACTCTACACTTCAATTGGGAGAAAGCCGCACTCGCAGAGTTCAGGCGATGCTGGATTTCGGCATCAATGTTGACCCTTGTGGAAAGATAACTGCCTAGGTAGGAGAAGTGATCGACATTTTCCAATGTTACACCACTGAGTTGGATTTGTGGCACTGCAGAGGGGTTATTTTGTACTTGTTGGTGCAGCACTTTGGTTTTTTTGGATGTTGAGCGACAGGCCAAGCTTTCCGTAAGCTTCTGCGAAGACATTTCTACACAGCGCCTGGCTCACATGTGTCATTGTTGTGTTGTGGTAGCTGCACCTGGGAACTTACTGTTCTTAGATGAATGCCTTAGACACAGAATGCTGTTTCTGATTCCTGCTGCACAATATTTAAGAACAGAGATGCCCATTAAAAGATAAAGAAGGGGAATTATCTGAATTCTTTCAACATTGCCTGAAAACAATTCAGCTACAAAGGGACTGTACCCCAGGCCATGTGCTCAACAGTAAAATTACTTTCTGACAGCTAATTTTTCTGATAGTGATTAAAACCTATAGTTATGATGACATGTTTAAACAAGATGCCATCAAAACAAACATTTACCCACACACTTCCTTTCACATGAAAGCTGCCAAACAAAACTAACATAATTTTAGTCTTGGCAAAATTATATAAATGCAACAAACCGTCTACCTTTTAATATAAATCATGGCTCATAGTCTTTAAAAAGATGGTTAATTAAATTAGGGCATTAAGCGGGAGAAGAATTCTTTCTTCCTATCAATTTGTCATCATCAGCAACAATGTTTGGGCTTGCATGGGAATGGAACTGGCAGGGAATTTGAGCTCCATGCCCATTTGGTAGCATCTGGTTGTCTTTTGAGGTGGAGCACAGGGCTTGGGTCAAGGGTCAAAGCTTCTGAGGTCAGGGGTACTGGCACTTCCCATTTTGGACGGGTTCCAAACAAGTGCATATGGCTTTTTTGTTTTATGGCTTTACTTTAATTTTAGAAATATACCACTTTTGCCAATGTAAAATCCCCCAAAGCAAGACACAAAACACTTTAAAACAATTAGCTAAAACAATACCTCTCCCACAGTATTGGGTGGGAGTGAGTTTACCACATTCCGTTCCCCCGGGAAATAAGAATCAGTTGGTCTCTCCCTGGGGAGGAGTTTTGGGTGGCTCATGTGAAGGAGTGGGCCAATCACGTAAGGGAGAGGAGTAGGTATTTAAAGACTTGCTCCTCCCCAAATGCTCCAATCTTCTCTTCAGGACACCCTCCCTCCCTTTGCAGTGTGGCCTTGGGCTTTGCCCATGTGCAAGCTGAGTAGGAGGGGGTTTTTTGGGAGCCCCTAATTGGCTTTGGAGGGACCCAGGTGGTGCTGTGGGTTAAACCACAGAGCCTAGGGCTTGCTGATCAAAAGGTCGGCGGTTTGAATCCCTGCGACGGGGTGAGCTCCCGTTGCTCAGTCCCAGCTCCTGCCCACCTAGCAGTTCGAAAGCATGTCAAAGTGCAAGTAGATAAATAGGTACCGCTCCGGCGGGAAGGTAAACGGCATTTCCGTGTGCTGCTCTGGTTCGCCAGAAGCGGCTTTGTCATGCTGGCCACATGACCCGGAAGCTGTACGCCGGCTCTCGGCCAATAAAGCGAGATGAGCACCGCAACCCCAGAGTCGGACACGACTGGACCAAATGGTCAGGGGTCCCTTTACCTTTTTAATTGGCTTTGGGGCTCCTCTTTTTTTGCCTGCTTCATACTGTTGGTAGTTTTCAATTATTGGCTAGTCAGAGGGGTTGATGTTGGCAAAATAAGTAAGTGGTGAAACAAACAAACAAACAAACAAACAAACAAATAGCAATCAACCACCCCTAAAAAGGTGCCTTGAAAAAGAAATGTCCCCAACTTCCAACTTTGTCTCAGGAGGTAATGGTGCACACATGAGGAGCACAAAAGCTGGCCTTAGAGGCTGGGCAGATTTGCATAAGATTCACATAAAGAGCATTCCGCAGTAAGACTGTTAAGTCCAGTGTCTAAGACTGTTAAAAAATATCAGATCAATTGGCACAAGCCTCCTTTCCGAGGCACAAAACCTAACTGTGCCACTGTGCCAAACAGTCAGACATATGGATGGATGACAGAACTCCAGATCTTTCATGTGAGTTGCATGTGTGAATCTGCATACACACACAGACACACACACACACACAAATGTAAAGGGTTAAAGTGCACCAGGCTTCTCTTTTATAAAACAGAGATGCTGAAGAACCCAGATAGGCTGCAGAGGATCTTTGCAGGCACTTGTGAACTGCAGTGGGACAGCACAGCTGGATCCCAACATTAATTCTTCAATAATGGATGGTTAATCTATTAAATTTTAATGGTGAGTTGATAAGTAATGGTCTGGCTGCCATGTCACTGGATGTAAATACAGCAACTTGCCTGGAAATCTCTTTTGCTTTCTGCTTTCTCTGGAGAAAAAAATAAGTAAAATAATAACAACACGCAGATAGATAGCAATAGACAGGAGGAGAAAAAGTCATTTCTGGGGGGGGGGGAGGCAAATCTATCTCTTGGCACACACCCAGCCCTTGTAACCTCCTCTAGCAATACACGAGTCCCTTGCAGCTGAGAGATTGTAGGCTTTATACAAACATACCCAACACAAGCATTTTCACCTACTTGACTTCACTTCAGTATAAAACAAATCTTTCCCTAATACTCAGTGGCACAGAACAGATTGCCGGGGCAGCAACACCCGGCTGCTGTGTGCAGGAAGCACGTACTGTATGAGTGCATTTTCAAAGATGTACACAGGGAATTCAAGTACCGTCTTTCCCCCTTTTTAAGACACCGTCTTAAAAAAAAAAATTCATCAAAAAAACACAGGGTGGCTTCTTTTCGGGGGATGTCTTATTTTTATTACGTCAGTATGGTCAGTACAGCCTCCCCTGCACGCTGAGGAGGCAGGGCAGAACTCCGCAAGAGGCGCGTTTCCCCCCCCCCCCCGCGCCTCTCGCTGGTTCGCTGGCTCCCTGCGCACGGGGAACAGGCAGGGCAGGAAGAGGCGTCTCCCCCCCCCTCGTGCGCGCGCCTCTCCCTGCGTGCTAAGCAGGCGGGGCAGAACTCTGCAAGAGGCGCGTCCCCCCCCGTGCCTCTCACTGGTTCGCTGGCTCCCTGTGCACGCAGGAAGGGCTGAGGAGGCGACAGGAACAATGGCGGCACCACGGCTTACTTTTGGGGTACGTCTTACTTCTCACAAAGGTAAAAAAAACCTGCCATGGCTTACTTTATGACTATGTATTAAAAAAGGGGAAACAGGGTAGATAAATAGGTACCGCTCCAGCGGGAAGGTAAACGGCGTTTCCGTGCTCTGCTCTGGTTCACCAGAAGCGGTTTAGTCATGCTGGCCACATGACCCGGAAGGTGTCTGCAGACAAACGCCGGCTCCCTCGGCCTATAGAGCAAGATGAGCGCCACAACCCCAGAGTCATCTGTGACTGGACCTAATGGTCAGGGGTACCTTTACCTTTAATGAGGTGGCATCATTTATGGTAAACGGCATGGGGGAGTGTGTGGAGTCACACAGCTGCCCCCTCCAGTAGTGACCTCCCTGCTGCTTACCTGCATGACAGCACAGTCGGGAGCCAAACTGGTGCACTCATGGGAGTGCCATGATGGGAGTGGAGGTACTACTGGTGCACCTTTGCAGCCCCACCTTGCTCCTATACTACCCCCAGCCCCACCTGAAGAAGCAATAGCAACAACAGTGTCAAGAAGTCAGCTCTGCCGCCCCCCAACCTCCCACATGCCACTACTGTGTGTGTCATACAAGCAGGTTTAAATCAGAGTGGGGATGTTTCAGGGTTTGTCAGAAAGCCAGATAAAACACAATCTTTAGTAACATGCTTCCTTTGTTCATACCTTGCTATGTGTCTCACTTTTATTCCCATTTTGAAATGTTGTTGATGGTGATGATGATGATGATGATGGTTTATGCCTCTTTAATATTAAAAGGTGGTGCTGTGGGTTAAACCACTGAGCCTAGGGCTTGTTGATCAGAAGGTCGGCGGTTCGAATCCCTGCGACGGGGTGAGTTCCCGTTGCTCGGTCCCTGCTCCTGCGCACCTAGCTGTTCGAAAGCACGTCAAAGTGCAAGTAGATAAATAGGTACCGCTCCGGCAGGAAGGTAAACGGCGTTTCCGTGCGCTGCTCTGGTTCGCCAGAAGTGGCTTAGTCATGCTGGCCACATGACCTGGAAGCTGTACGCCGGCTCCCTTGGCTAATAAAGCGAGATGAGCACCGCAACCCCAGAGTCATCCACGACTGGACCTAATGGTCAGGGGTCCTGTTACCTTTACCTTTAATATTAAGAAAGAGGGAAATCTCCAATGATGCTTTTAACGCCTTACAGTACCAAAGCCAATCCTTATAATGCAAGGGGGGAATCATCTTTAAAAATATGAGAAGCTAGTAAAATTCAAACTGTGTGTTGCAAGCACAACCTGGGATCACAATTCAGTCATTATTAACAAGTTATAAGGGAAACTTCGAAAGACTTTGTGAAAAGTTGTTGGCCTTTGGGTATCAGCTGTAAGATCATGCAGCCATGCTATCACAGGATTTGGATCTTTGATCATTAGAGATAATTTAGAATAAAATGCTTCCCAGGACAGTACATTATAGCAACAAAGCTGGCTCTGAGACGCATTACGCTTCCTGTTAACAAGAAAGGTTAAAGACCAACAAAACTGGAGGTACCACTGTTGGGAAAGAGAAATCCATAGCTTGGCAGCTGGGTTCCTTCTCTGCCAAGCCTGTCCCTTGAGTGTCTAAATTGGCTTTCTCCCCACCTATTGTGAAGGAACAAGCCAAGAACAAGCCTAGTAACATCAGAAGGCTGGCTGTGCCAATGGCCTCACCAATGGTACATAACACTTTCCTCAGTTCGGTTTCAAGGACAAATTAGGACAGTCTAACAATTTTGCCAACGTATCTGGGAAAATAGATACTTCATGGGTTCTGTTTTTACAAGCACGATATGGTTGGCTGAATCCATCATGCTCAAATAGCATATTCATGTCATCGCCAGAGTGGTGCATGCTCTAGTTATCTCCCGCTTGGACTACTGCAATGCGCTCTACGTGGGGCTACCTTTGAAGGTGACCCAGAAACTGCAATTAATCCAGAATGCAGCAGCTAGACTGGTGACTGGGAGTGGCTGCTGGGACCACATAACACCGGTCCTGAGAGATCTACATTGGCTCCCAGTACGTTTCCGAGCACAATTCAAAGTCTTGGTGCTGACCTTTAAAGCCCTAAACGGCCTCGGTCCTGTATACCTGAAGGAGCGTCTCCACCCCCATCATTCAGCCCAGACACTGAGATCCAGCACCGAGGGCCTTCTGGCGGTTCCCTCACTGAGAGAAGTGAGGTTACAGGGAACCAGACAGAGGGCCTTCTTGGTAGTGGCGTCCGCCCTGTGGAACGCCCTCCTATCAGATGTCAAGGAAATAAGCAGCTATCCTATTTTTAAAAGACATCTGAAGGCAGCCCTGTTTAGGGAACTCGACTGGGAGTCACCCAGAGTGGCTGGGGAAACTCAGCCAGATGGGTGGGGTACAAATAATAAATTATTATTATATTACTATTATCGCATGTCAGCTTTAAAACCAGGACAAGTGAGATCCGCAACAAAATTTTGCTGTGTAGAGTGGTGGTGTTCAGCATTCCAGGCACTCCCTTCCCTTCCCCTCCAACTCCCCAGTTTTCCATTTTCTCCTCCAACAGTCAGCTAGCGTTCTGCGGCCAGTGAACATGCTCAGTCTTCATTGGGTTTGGCCCATGAGACTTTTCTTCCTCCTTTTTCTTTTTCTGCTTGTGCAAACCTTGGGATTTCCCCGTGTCTGCAGACACATCCCTCTTGTGCATGGGGGTCGCTGTTTTGAATACATAAGCAATGACACTCAGAGCCTGAATATCAGAAATAGAAAGAAAAGTGCATCTACTCCCCGTGAGTGCTAAACATCTAATTAAGGGCTAGCTGACATTTCAGCATTATTTAGCTGTTAATCCACTCTTTCTCCACACCTGCTTGTAGTTGAATTTGTATATGAAACACAACTTTGGTCTTTCGTGGTTTATACCCACAGGCACCCCCTTTTGCATTTGTCTCTGCCTTCTGATTGTTGATACGTTGGTGCCAATTAAGTGTGGGATGTAATCTCTGTAGCAGTCATATGCAACATTCCTTGTTTGCCTAGAGTGGACACAGACAGGGGGATGTTGATCCAGCCAGTTGAACTTCCTGTTACACCTGGTCTGGAGCATCCTCCCCCTGCATGTGACCAAACAGGTGGGCGTGACCCTTGCAGACCTAACAAAAGGTCCAGCCATGCAGCCATCTCTCTCTCTTTCAACTCTGCTTCCTCTTGATGCCATTTCTTCTCTTGGATTGCACTGCTTTACAAGGATGTAAGTCACACTGTATCTGTAACTCCAAGCTTAAGCCTGCCTTCAGGGATCCAACTGTGAACTGAATGTGGGTAAATTTCTTGTTATACTTTTAAAAGAAGCTTTTTGTGTCTTTATTCTTTTTAGGGGGAATAATAGGGGACTTACCAGGAACCAAACCCAATCTGAACAAAGTTTTCCCCACCTTCTTTTTCCTACTGATCCCTCAGATTTGCACAAAACCAGAAAACTGCAGAAGAATGTAAGCCACACTGTATCTGTAACTCCAAGCTTAAGCCTGCCTTCAGGGATCCAACTGTGAACTGAATGTGGGTAAATTTCTTGTTATACTTTTAAAAGAAGCTTCTTGTGTCTTTATTCTTTTTAGGGGGGATTAAAGGGGACTTACCAGGAACCAAACCCAATCTGAACAAAGTTTTCCCCACCTTCTTTTCCTACTGATCCATCAGATTTGCACAAAACCAGAAAACTGCAGAAGGAATTCTCAATTGCCTGTGTGCTTTTAAAAGCATGGTGCACACATGCCCTGTTGGTACTTAATGTGGGAATGTTGTAGATACTAGGAGAGGATATATTGATTAAATAGTATCCTTCCTAACTCACGCTTGTGAGTCAGCAGCAGAGTGCATTCCCCAATATATAACAGGAAGATAGTTGGTAGATTCATTTGAATCTCTTTACTTAAGCAATCCAATCTGGCTTTGTTCAGATTGGGTTTGGTTCCTGGTAAGTCCTCTTTTATCCCTCCTAAAAAGGCTTTGATGGATGTAATAACGGAAAACCGATTGATATAGTTTTTGTAAAATATGCAGGGATATAATATATGTAAAATGAACCATGGAAAAGGAAGAAGGGAAGTCACTGATATCTCAAGTATTTAAAATGTTTATCCAAAATTGTAAAACAGAAAAATTAATAAAAATCATTAAAAAAAAAAAGTAACAGGAAGGTGGGTGAAGGTCTGTGAAGAAGGTTACAAGTGTAGGCCTGGATTGAATCAATCAATTTCCTCTTCTGATCTGAAAGTTGAAAGCCGAGTTCTGGTATAGTCATTTACTGACAGAATACAATTATTTGGCTCAAGTTCTTCACCAAATCCTGTTGTTTTAGTGACATTAGCTTCTCAAATGCCACATTTCTTTTTCCTCTGACAAATATCATGGTGGTATCAGCAGGCCAAGGAAAAGGGCAATTTTGGTTGCTCAGGAGTCTTCTAAAAATTTGCATAGCCGATGATATCTTATTTTCAAGGAACAACAAGAAGATTGAGTGTGAAGAACAAGTGCTTTAAATAATGGAAAGTCCTATTAAGTGAATTTATTGAGAAACTGCAAAAATGTTGTAACAATAAGTACCCTTCAATATGTTCTTACTTACTCAGTGAATATGTATGTGGTGTTGAATCATTTATATCTACATGTAGGAAACTGATACATTTTGAACAAATTTAATTGAAATCACCCCTGGAGTGAGTCTGAAGAAAGGATTAAATTTAATGGTCTCACAGAGTGTCATACTTCCAGCTTCAAAAGTCTATTCTTCCCTCCCTCCCCACTGGACTCCACTATACCTATAAGATCCCTAAACCTTACTATGCAAGCTTGTGGCTTTAATAAGAACTCAGAAATGAAAATCACTTCAATTTACCATGTAATGAGACTTAAAGAAGATGTTCAGCTGGACAGATTGTAACAATCAGTCTCACTTAGCCTGATTCAAATAGAGCTTACAGTACCTATGAAATGGAATATTTTTGTCCAGAACTCATTCAGTGGAAGTTCAGAAACATTAGGATTCTCTGACTTGAAATGCATAAGCTTTAGATGTGTTCCAACCTAACATTTAAACGATGGCTCAGGCAGGTTTGAAACTACCCTCACTGCACAAACATAGCATTTTTGTTGTAGTAGGATGAACTCTGAAAACCCAAATTGCACATTTTCAAGGTGGTCAGTTTAAAATGAGAAAAACTGGTTGTGGGGAGTGCCTATTGGTTAGAATCAAATACATCCTTGGAACACAATTGCCCTGAGCAAGTAGTCAGGAAGATCTAAAAGCAAAGAGATGATATGACTCTTTAGCTCAGAATCTTAACATTACTTGACCAACTAACTTCAGCCATGAAACATTTTCAGGACGTTATAAGCCAAGCTCACACCTGTCACTGACATGTAACAACTGAAAGGAGGATAATGTATGACATATTGGACACATAGATCAACCAACCACAATAAACAGAATTTGAATCAGACCAGGATTACAGACAAAGTTAAGCTGATATCACCAAGATAAAATAAAGACCTCTTCAAACCTCTCAGTAGTGATCAACTGGCTTTTTGTTTTTCTTTTTCAGAAGGCCAAATATTTTCCAAGAACGTTTGTGGTTTTGACTTACAAAATGTGAGGTCAAACCATGGGGTCCTCAATAGAATTCTGAGATGTGACTCTTCAGGTCATTTACCAGTAATGGGATCAGTAAACAATGTCTGTCTAATCTTAAAAGATCTAATCTTAACTTCTACGCTCTATAATGTAAGCCTATCTCTGGTTCTTTAGATGTTTCCTCTACCTTCTTATCTAATCATTATCCACTTTGTCTTCATCATCTTAGATTGCATCTTGGTTATTAAGTTACTTCCCTCATTTCGGTTATCGTAATCATCTGTCTTACCCATTTGCAACTGTAATGTCTCCCACGTTGTCTTTTGTTGAAACAAATAGCCTACATATCATCATCGTTATGATCATGTGATTGATAAGCTTACAAGATGTTGGTAAATTTCATTTAAAATCTACAAGAAGAAAATGGAATGTTATCGTTCTGGAAAACCATGATGATTGAATCTGATGATTGCAGGAATTGGTCATTACTTCCAAGTAAATGTGGGTAAAGTTACATGAAGCAAGGATCTCTCTGTCTTTTATTATTATTATTATTATTATTATTATTATTTTATTATTAGTTTCAGGCACACAGAGTCTTGATTCACATCCAGCTGTAATCTGGATTAAAAACCCGCTTCCCCCAGATGACTTCAGGGATTAAGTAAAAAATTCCCATTGCCACCAATAGGAAACTTTTTCTAAGCTTTGTAGGTAGCCAGTGGGGAGATCACTCTGCCCTGAATGTTTTATTTCATTTTTTATACATAAATATCAGTACAGTAAAAAACAATGCGTAATACATAACAAAGAAACAAAAAATAAGAACATTGGTCGTATTATAGTAGTGAAAGAAGTCAATTTTTTGTTGACTATCCTTGTTAAGATCATTCCTTTAGGGAGATCTAGTAGGCAGAGTATCACCAGTATTTCAAAGCAACATTCTAAGCCCATTTATCGCACTAAGATTTATGCTATAGTTCTAAATCAAGTATAAAACCATGATGGATGTATCCCATCTTTCCCCAAGGATCCCAAGGTGGCGCCCATGGTTCTGCTTTCCTTTTACCTTCCTCAGAACCATGTGTGGTAGGTTAAACTGAGAGACAATGGCTGGCCCAAGGTCACCCAGTGAGCTTCATGGTTGAGTGGGGATTTGAACCGAGGTTTCCCTAGTCCTCATCTGACATTCTAACCACTATAACACCCTTGTTTCTGATTTATTGCACTTATAACTCAGAGAAAGGGCTCAGTGCAGCTTCTCCATGCAGCCTCCAATTCAGGTATATTTCACAATCATACCTGCTTCTAGGACTGTGTGTGGCTTGAATCACCTGGTCCCAAAAGATGAAGTTTTAATATTGCACTGTTAACAGTTAGATCAAGGGCTCCCTAAAGCTCTGTGGACAGAGGTGTCCCCCAATTCCACATTTTGCCATTTTAAATGAATCATCCACTACATCATTTCAAAAAAGTGAAGCCATGCTGACTAGGGAATTACCCTGAACTCAAGGAGGAAAGGGTGATGAGAGGGGTGGAGAGGTAGAAGGATCTCTCACTGTGAGGGATAAGCCTAGGTGAATTATTTTCCCAAGTCACTCCAAGCACAGCAATTTTTTGAACTATGTAAAAGTTTTTGTTTTTCACATGGCGACTGTTCTTCTGTGAGTTCTGCACATAGCTGTCAACTTTCGGATTTGAAAATAAGGGATTTTTAAAAACTTTCGGATTTGAAAATAAGGGATGCCAAGAGGGCGGTGCAATGGCACCAAGTAGCCTCGCTACCCTGCGCTCCATAGGCTGCGCGCGAAAGAGCGAGCGCGTAGACGGCAGGCAGGCTGTCTGTCTGGTTGGGCGTGAGGGTCTGGCTGCACAAGGCATGCAAGCTCCACCCCCAGTCGGTCTCAGACTCCTTATTGGCAGCCGAACAACGCAGCTGAGGAGCCTCCCTGGCCGGCAGAGAGGGAGAGGAGCTGCTTCCTTTGAATTCTGGGAAATTTAAGGGATATCAACAATCTGGGATAGCAGCGGGAAACGGCATTGGAATAAGGGAGTTTCCCACCAAAAAAAGGGAGGGTTGACAGCTATGGTTCTGCATGGAAAAGCAGGGTGGTTAGAGAGCTCTGTTCAATGGGGTTCAGTTTCATAGCAATTAGGAATCAATCAATCACATTTGTGTAAGCCGGCTTGTGGTGGTAGCGTGTAAACTTTTAGGAGAGTCCAGTATAGAGTTACCCTATATACTCGAGTATAAGCCTAGTTTTTCAGCACATTTTTTGTGCTGAAAAAGCCGCCCTCGGCTTATACTCGAGTGAGGCAGGCAGTGGCTCCTATGAAGCTTTCCCAGGTTTTTTGTAGTAAAATTGGGTGCCTCGGCTTATATTCGGGTCGGCTTATACTCGAGTATATAGGGTATTCCCTTTTCCCTCACTCTCAGTTCAGTTATAGGGTGTTTTGTCTGTTTTACGTATCTACCCCTTTTTACTCTAATCCATCTCTGCTTTCTGACAGACAGCAATGACTTAAATTATTTCCTTTTGTGCACATTTCTCTTAGCAACCCCTCCCCTCCACACACACACGGCAAGATTTGGCATCTACGGCCCACTTAATCTGATGCAGCCAGCCCTCTCCACCTTGAGCCAGTGTGGTGTAGTGGTTAAGAGTGGTAGACTCGTAATCTAGGGAACCGGGTTCGCGTCTCCCCTCCTACACATGCAGCTGCTGGGTGACCTTGGGCTAGTCACACTTCTCTGAAGTCTCTCTGCCCCACTCACCTCACAGAGTGTTTGTTGTGGGGGAGGAAGGGAAAGGAGAATGTTAGCCGCTTTGAGACTCCTTCGGGTAGTGATAAAGCGGGATATCAAATCCAAAACTCTTCTTCTTCTCTTGACACCCTCAACTCTGAGCTCTTCATTTCTGCCTCCATCTGGGCTAGCTCCATTCCTTTCCCTGGGGCTCAGGCCATGGGAGCTGGTTAGGCACGGAAGAAAAGCCAGATGCAAATCGCACCACCATCTCAGGAGGATTTTGTTTTCCTCTGACAAATTTCCAGTTTCTTGCCTTCTCTGAAAGATTTAAAGCTGGGTGGGCCTGGAAGAGGTGGTCTGAACCATCCCCATGCAAGTTGAGATTATTCATTTTTTAAGTCCCAGATGAAACGTGTTTCCATGAACGAGGCCTGGTGTCATGAAAGGAAAGCTGCCTCTAGCATCATGGGCATAGCTGTCAACTTTCGGATTTGAAAATAAGGGATTTTTCCAAACTTTCGGGTTTGAAAATAAGGGATGCCGCGAGGGCGGTGCAATAGCACCAAGTAGCCTCGCCACCCTGCGCTCCAGAGGCTGTGTGCGAACGGGTGAGCGAAAGAGCGAGCGCGTAGATGGCAAGCAGTCTGAACATAAAGCTTTACCACTTGAGTCTCCTGTCTTATACCATGTCAGACGTTAGTCCACCGAGGCCACTACTGTACCGTCTGATAGGCAGTGGCTCCTCAAGGCTTTAGCCTCGTTACCTGAGGCCTTTTTAACCGCCTCACACACCCTTTTGCTTTTTGATATCAGAGATTGGCTTCTGACTGCAACATGCCCTAGGTTATTTTGTAAGTTTTACGAGTCTATGATCAGGAGCACACCTGACAGATTCAACCTCCCTCTCCTGTCACCTTTGTGTGATCCTTCATGTTTTGCATCAAAGACTCCCTCCAGTAGTTGAAAGCAGGTTTATCCTCAAAGGAATGTATGACAAATACCATAATTCCTTTTTCAAGCGGGGCCCGTTTAATCCACCAACTCATTAAGCGCAACGGCGCTCCAGCAAACAACCATTATGTCAACGATAACCATATTGTACTTAAAGAATACAATTAATCCCTTAATTGGAGTATAAAATACGCCATTTCCTCTACACGGCACCTCAGATTGTAATCTAATAGTACAAGGTGGTTATCCGAATGTTAATTAAGAGCACAGTGAAGGCTCGGTACTGTTTGTTCCTGGGTGCCTCTGAAAGTGTGAAAGGGATTAAAAGGCAAATGAAAAATGATAAAGTCAGAAGGAAGGTTTGATCCCTCTCACACACAAAATCCAATAAGATTTTGATTTCAGTTACAGATATGATAAACCCACCAGAGAAATTTCACTAGCCACATTGGAACAATGTTGACTTCCTTTGCATGTTTGACCTGAACAGGACTCTTCAAGCCTGCCTTGAATTTGTCTTGAAGAAAAATAATTTCAAAGCAACTCAAGGAATGACCACAAGTGTCCTTTCCACAAATCTCTTATGTTGAAGCATTGCAACGCAATGTTATGCTGGGCGGGGTGACATGCTCACCGAGATCCCTGGGCATTGTACCCCCACTTCAAGTACCAGCCTATCTATCAACTCTTTCTATTGCTAGTCATCGTTTCACTTTTATTAAAGCACGGTTTAACGTATTCCCCTCAAACGTCCTTTTTCATAGATTTTCTAGGGGCCACGTTTCGGTCTTATGTGCCTGTGATAACTGTTCGATTGAATCTCTTCATCACATAGTGTTTGTCTGCCCCTTGTATTCTGCCGCCCGAAAGACTCTATTATTTCCATTAACTCAAAAATTACCGGGGTATTTGGAAGAGTCTTACCTTGCTCTTCTGTTGCAAGATTCAGACTTGATTATAACCCTACATATGGCAAAATTTCTGACATCACTTCTGACACTTAAGAAACGCAATGGATTGTTATATACAGCTTGAAATTTTAATTTAATTCTTATCATATTTTATTCAATTGAGTATCCCTTTTAATCTATTTTACTGTTAGCAATTGTAAACCAGACTGTGCTGTTTCTGTTTTTGGTTGTTATGTCTATGGGCTTAAAGCCGAAATAAAATGAGTTGAGTTGAGTTGTGCAGTAGTACACCCTACATTTCAGGGAAGTTGAGTCCCCGTGTTGTACTTTTCCTGTCACCATGTGCACAGACATTCACACAAACATGTCTGCCTGTGTATATACTCCTTGTACGTGTGTGAGCAGTCCAATGTTTAAAAACTTTGAACATTGCAGATTTGAAATTTACAATTCAAAGGCTTGAAACAAATGAAGAAACAAATGAAATGTTCCACTCCAAGCACGACTTAGTCAGAAATACCCCCATAAAACAAAATACTTTTCACGGCACTTTCTTCATAATAAAATTATATATGTCATGTCTTTAACAACAAGCAGCTGTTTTAGGAGATCCTTCACCCACATGGTTAACTAACGTGGTTGGTAGCAAGAAACAAGTCTCAAGGAGATCTCTTTTTGTGGAGTACATTAGATGGAAAACCTATTTTGACAGGCATTCACTACGAAAAGAATTATGACAGAGATTAGGGGAGGGGAGAGGAAAACAGAGCTCAGTATCTCCATTACAGAGATAGGAAAGACAATGAGAAAATTCACCCTTCTGCCAAATCTGTGAAAAAGCAACCATCTCAATGACAACAAAAGCAAAATAATCTGGGATTTTGCCTCTTGGTATATGGCTTATGTGTAGCACTGCTGAAACACATTTGATACTTGCCAGATTGGCTTGGGTGGCCTATTTGTTTGAAGTTGTGCGTATATATATATATATATATATATGAATGACTCTAATATAATTTTAATGAAACAGACAATTAATCATAATCTTCCTGTCATCGCATCTCATCTTCACTCTTAAATTTCTGGAATGACCCCCAGAGCATTTATAATCCGTCATTTCTGCTTTAAGCCACTGTCATTTTAGAAGAAAACGGTGAATTCATGGCAAAGGCCTTCCAGAGATGGATGATTCTGGCATAACTCTTAGGGCAACTGCTGCTTAAATGAATCAGATTGTCCTATCCAATACCTGGCGTATTCATTTTCTTTGTGATTTAAACTTGTGCGACACTGACAATGTAAGCCTGTGTTTTCATTAGCAAAAAATGTAAGGTGCCCTTAAGGCAGAGGTTTTCAACCTTTTTGAGTCCACGGCTCCTGTTATGTATCGGCTCCTGTTATGGATCCTAGAACAATAGGCAGGTAGGATCCTAGAATGCAACAATGTGATTGGCCTGCAGGAGCAGCCCAATCAGGCCCCAGGTGGAAGTCAATCAGCCTATTAGGCCAGTAGGAGCCTAGAATGCAATAACTGATTGGCCTGCAGTAGCAGCCCAATCAGGCTCCAGGAGGAAAGCAGAATCAGCCAATCAGACGGGGCCTATTGTGTAAATAATGTATATAAAGCCTGAGGTTTGGGGGGGGGGGAAATCAATCACTGTTTTACGAGCTGCAATAAAGAGCATGAAATCACTATGCGACTCTGAGTATATTTCAGCTCACTTGATCAACTACCTTCTTTCTACAGCACCCCTGTGGGACTCAGGAGCCCAGTTATGCCACCCCTTGCCTGCAGAGCTGGCAGGCTCTCACCCTTTTTTGAACACCCTCTCTTGTGGAGTGTTCCCTCAGCCTCCTTTCCTCTTCTTAGGAGTCCTCCAGGCAGCTGCTGCTGCTATCCCTGGTCTCTGAGCTGGGTTGTATCCAACTAAGCTATACAAAGAGTAGATCCACTGCAATCAATAGACTTCCCTAACCAGTCAAAAGGTAGCCAAGTCCATTTATTTCAAGTAAGTCTAAGAATAGTGACTTGATTGCATACAACCCTATATGATACTTTTGTCCTTTACACATTTTAAATTCATGATTGCAAAGATGGTAAAGGTAAAGGGACCCCTGACCATTAGGTCCAGTCGTGTCCGACTCTGGGGTTGCGGCGCTCATCTCGCTTTACTGGCTGAGGGAGCCGGCGTACAGCTTCCAGGTCATGTGGCCAGCATGACTAAGCCGCTTCTGGCGAACCAGAGCAGCGCACGGAAACGCCATTTACCTTCCCGCCGGAGCGGTACCTGTTGTCTCTTGAGACAGATGGATGCCAACAGCCATCCTGTGTTGCAGATAGTGGGCTGAGAGGGAAAGAAAATGACCACACCAACTGTAGCTTGGAGTGATACAATCAATTCTACCACCTTCAGGTTCTTCCAGTGCATTCTTCTTCATGCATAGACAATAACTCGAATACAGCACCTTACAATGAAAACAGTCCACACATTCAGCTGAGAGTTATCAGGTGTTCATGCATATGCAAACCAGCCCTTAAAGGGCAAGCTTCCTTTAATGTAATACTGAAACAAAAAGGTTTACATTAGAACAGCAAGCTGAGGATTTAAATAGATGCATATTTTGCCTGACCAAGAATTAGCAAAATCAAGTTACATGGTTTCACCTTCTGTGCACAACATTCGTTGTGTTGAACAAATTAGCTTTTGCTTATTAAAATTAATCATCCTTTCCTCACCTTTGATTTTATTGAAGGAACCTGCAGATCCTGTTTCATGTCAGATTAAACAAGCAGGTTCTTGCTGGCATTAAATATGCAGTTAGATTTCAATCTTTCAAATTAATTGAGTTACCATCTGTGAAAAAAGAAATCTTGTCTTAAAATTGTTGATGCAGGAGGTATGCCTTCAAGCAACTTCACATGCAAAGCAGGTGCGTATGTGTGACTGGGGCAAAAAGGGAAACAGGGCCTCACCTTCCTTGGAGATGCTTGGTTAGAAACTGGCGCTATCAAAGATTTTGCACTAGTTTGCACTCCACTCTTTGTGGAGATGCTTTTGGGCTTGGCTCAGGAGCTGCAGCTCATGGACATCTCTGTAACCTTTTTTGACTTTTGCTGTAATTGTGATAAAACAAAATAAAAAATAAAGAAATTCCTTCCAGTAGCACCTTAGAGACCAACTAAGTTTGTTGAGGGCCAGGGTGGTGTAGTGGTTAAGAGTGGTAGACTCGTAATCTGGGGAACCGGGTTCGCGTCTCCGCTCCTCTACATGCAGCTGCTGGGTGACCTTGGGCTAGTCACACTTCTCTGAAGTCCCTCAGCCTCACTCACCTCACAGAGTGTTTGTTGTTGGGGAGGAAGGGAAAGGAGAATGTTAGCCGCTTTGAGACTCCTTCGGGTAGTGATAAAGCGGAATATCAAATCCAAACTCTTCTTCTCTTCTTGTTCTTGGTATGAGCTTCCGGTGCATGCACACTTCTTCAGATACACTGAAACAGAAGTCACCAGACCCTTATATATAGTGAGAGGGTGGGAGGGGTATTACTCAGAAGGGTGGTGGGAATGGGTGATAGGCTGATAGCTGTGGTAAACCTGTTGACGACTGTTAACGAAAAAGCAAGGGGTGAGAAGGTTAAAAATAGCTTTTCTAAAAATAGGTTAAAAATAGCTTTTTTTAAACCTTCTCACCCCTTGCTTTTTCCTGTAAGACTAATTGCAGTTGTTAACAGTCGTCAACAGGTTTACCACAGCTATCAGCCTATCACCCATTCCCACCACCCTTCTGAGTAATACCCCTCCGCACCCTCTCACTCTATATAAGGGTCTGGTGACTTCTGTTTCAGTGTATCTGAAGAAGTGTGCATGCACACGAAAGCTCATACCAAGAACAAACTTAGTTGGTCTCTAAGGTGCTACTGGAAGGATTTTTTTTATTTTTTATTTTGTTTTTACTATGACAGACCAACACGGCTACCTACCTGTTACTGTAATTGTGATGTTTAGCTTATTTTTAGTTGCTCTTTTGTTAATGGTGTTTTATGGATTGTAATTGTTTTGTTGATGATTTGTTAATCAATTTATATTGTATTGGTGATGTTACATTATGCATTATAATGTCATTGTTATTTATTGCTTGTAAGCCACTTTGAGATGCAATTGAATGAAAAAAAGGCATAGTAATACAACAGATCAAATCAGTATCTGTTCATCTAGCCTGCTTCTGAGTAGGAGGTGGAGTTTGAGGCCGGTCCATATAGAAGGGATTGGGGAGAAATGTGATCCCATTCTCATTTAAAGGTCAACTTGCCTAATTCACACTTTGCGAAACAACACACAAACCAAAACACAGCCATCTTTCAAAATTCGCACTTCTCTGAATTTTGCAATGCAGTTCTTCAGGCAAGTACGGTAATGCGCACAAAAATGAAAATGAAAGTATTTTATTTTCATTTTTATATGCAAAGTATGCATATAAATGTGTGCATTTAGTTATCATGCAAAAGTGCATTATATTAGAGGAGATTGCTTTGGAAAATATATGTATATTAGGCAAAATTGCATACAAACATGGGTGCATTGAGAGAAATTTGCACTAAAATGCTGGTGACATTTTCATTAGGGCTATAAAAATGCAAATTTATGCAGAAACGTAAGATTGGAAAAATTAGAAACGGAGAGATACCAAAATGGACATATGCATCATTCATTTATCTGCAGACTGCACATTTAGCTCCTGCTTGTGAGATGCCCAGTACCAGGCAGGAGTAGTCCATGCTATGGCTTTTGTCCACAACAGCATTAGCTCAGTTTCCTGAAAGTAGACATTGGCATGGCGAGGAGCTTAAATGTAGGCTCCTCCCACCTGGTTGACAGTTTCTCATATAATCCCAGCTACGTTGGAGTAGCAATGCTCCTGTAGATCCCACTGGCATAAGGAATACCAGTACGGAAAGGTATAGGCAGTGACTTTCCTATGTTCAGGGAACTATATCAAGGAGCATTTCAAACAGCTTCTGTGAAATGGCAAATTCCACTTCGGCTGCTGTTGAAACTAGGCCATTTAGGCTAATATATATTCTTAAGGCAAACAGAGTTACAGCTTATTTGTCAAGCTTTTCTCGAGTGCTGTAGGAATATTTTCCAAAGTATCACTCTTACATAAGTTTACGTGTGAACTATAAGGTCAACTTGAAGCTTCTAAACACATGTAGTCTCTTCAATTCTGCAGCAGGAGCCAGTGGCAATCTCTACCATTTGCTGCTTTGATGAGGTCAAGGTTATCTCCTGAAAACTTCCTCTCTGACATACCTAAGAAAGTTCACAAATGCTTTTACTGATTTTCACACCCTTTACTTTCACAGAAGATTAACATCCAATAGGAAAGCCATTAACAGGAGACACCGCCGTGCTCCTCTCGATAACTTTGTTCTTTGGCTTTGTTCTTTAACGAGTGTAAATAAGTACCATCCTAAATTGCCAAGATGAATTTTTTAAAACAAAATAGGATCAATATTACCACCAGGATTTCAACCTTTTGATTTCGAAATCCTCCTCCCTTGTGTTTGGTAGGGGAGCCAAAATAGGAAGAGTCAAAAAAGAACTTGATGGTGCTGCCAGAATTGCACCTTGGTCAGACGCAGGGCAACGAGCTAGGAGCTATATCTTGCCTCTAAACAAGCACAGTCCCAGATTAACTTGTGTCCTTTTATAACCTTTCCCAGACAGGGGAGCTGCTACCCTGTTTCCCCTATTTTAAGATGTAGTCATAAAATAAGCCATAGCAGGATTTTTTCACGTTTGCGCAATATAAGCTGTACCCCGAAAATAAGCCATAGTGATAGGCGCAGTTCTGGAGGGTGCCAAGGAAAAGAGGGGGGGCGTCCAATCCCGCCACCAAAACCAGTCAGCCCCAGAAGCAGCGCTCAGGAACTCTGCAGAGCAGGGCTCACAGGAAGGGGCAGCGGGCGCGACAAAGGCACTCCGAAGGTCTCTTCGCCTGCGCGCTCGCCCAACTCTGCTCGACGCAGAGTGCACGGGGCGGTCGCCGTGGCAGAGACGGAAGGCGGCACAGGCTTTCCCTGTTCGTCGCCATGACGAAATCCCCCAAGCCACCCCACGCGTCGCCCAAGAGGCCCCTTGGAAAACAAGGCTTCTGTCAAGTTTCGAGGAGGGAAGGCGGCGGAGGAGGAGGAGGAGAGAGGGCCCAGCGAAAGCGGGTCTCTCTGGTGCCCGTTTCCTCAAAGCTCAGCTTGGATTGTCCCCCCGCTGCCAACAAGCAAACAAAGAGCTCCGCGCCTGTCCCGTCCTTCGCAGCCCCAGAACTCAAGCATGGCCTTGCCAAGGCGTGCTTACGTAATAAAAATAAGACATCCACTCAAAATAAGCCATAGTGTGTTTTCTTGAGGGGAAAAAATATAAGACGGTGTCTTAAAATATGGGAAACACAGTAGACTACCTGGGAGTCTACTTCAGCCTTCCCCAATTTGGTACTCTTGGTATCCTTCAGAGGTTTTGAACTACAGTCGTACCTTGGCTCCCGAACGCCTTGGGAGTCTAATGTTCCAGCTCCTGAACGATTGAAAACCGGAAGTGAGTGTTCCAGTTTTTGATTGTTCTTTTGGATACCAAATGTCCGATGGGGCTTCCGCAGCTTCCAATTGGCTGCAGGAGCTTCCTTCAGTCAATCGGAAGCCACGCTTTGGAAGTCGAATGTTTCATAAGTCGAACAGACTTCCGGAACGGATTCTGTTCGACTTCCAAGGTACAACTGTACAACTCAAATCATCCCTGAATTGCCCGTGCTGGCTGGGCCTGAAAGGAGGACAAACATCAAGAGGATACCAGGTTGCGGGAGGTTGAACTAGCAAACCTTCTTCTCTGCTGCCCTGTACTATGCAGAGTAGTGGTACAAATCTAGTTTTGAATGTAGGGGAGAATTGAGGCCAACTCCCGAAGGTTATCATTTGGAGTCTACTGACTTCAGACTCCTAAAGTGCAATACTATACATGTCAACTCAGAAGTAAGACCCAATGAGATCAATGGAACTTACTCCTAGGTTACTCCTTTGAGTTTGCTGAATTGTGGACCATATTTCAGCATTCTGGTAGGGAAATGTCTTAACCTGTAGCTGCTCCAGAGATGGAGCAAAGTATATTTTAGAAGGTGGGGAAAACTGAAAGAAAAATAACATCACTGGAGATTGATTATCTGAAAGAGTGCTATTCTTTGACTTAGTGCCTTTGTTCCGTCTGTTGGATAATCATTGATTTTGGACAAATCCAGAAATTCTGCATGTTTCAGTAAGCACAATAATCAGAAGCCTTTGTTTGGCTTTTGTCAAAGTCGGGAGCTTGGGCTCTTAATGTATTTTAAGATCTTTGGTTCCTTTTGGAAAAGAGAAAATATGCATTTAAGCTGTAAATGGACAATCAATACATTTGTGAGTCAAGAGGGAGAAGCAGAGTGTTCTTCTCAGCCATGCCCTTGAACTCTGCTGAGATGTCACCAGGTGCATCTGTTACTCTTTGCTGGATAGTCATCTGGTTCAAATTTCAGTTGGCAAAGCAATGGCTTCATCTGGAGGTGGGGGGCAATCTTCCCAGCTTGGAACAGCAGCTCTTCATTTCAAAATGGGGGGGAAGTAATGATATTTTGCCTTTCCTCCTGAATCAACTTCATGAATGTCCTCTGGGTGGGTGCACCTCAGTCACTGGCTTTTATGAAAGAGTGGTTTGAAGGAAGGACAGAGGCCTTCCGTAAACTAGTTGTGAACAAACATTTGAATGCTCCTTTCTGCCTTGCTCAGTGCTTTCTTTCTCTACAGCAAGTAGTCTTTGGTCTATGCTGGTTCTAACTTTAAGCTGCTGTTACTGCTTTTTCAAAAAAATGGCAAACGAGCAGCTATTGTTGTTGGTTGTATTTTGTATTTTAAATTACATTTATTACATGCAAAAGCAGGGGATTCTGCTGCAATGGGAGGGACTGAATGATCGAATTACGCATCTGATATCCCATGAAGGGTGACTGGGAAGAGATATGGCCACAGGAGTGAATTTTGCAGAGGGTTGCCTTAAACTTACAGCATGCTCTATTGAAACCTTTTCCCTCTTTGTTTAACCACTTGGGTGGTGGTCCCTTTCATTCTTTTACTTATTAATCATGGCATAGTAGACATTTCCTTTGGCTACTTGTTTATTTTATTTATTACATTTATATTTCAACTTTATCTTCCAAGGAGCAAAAGATAGTGTACACGGGTCTCCTCCTCCTCTTTTCATCCTCACAACAACCCTGTGAGGTAGGTTAGACTAAGAGATGGTGACTGGCCCTTGGTCACCCAGTGAGCTTCAAGCCCTGAGAGATGTACATTGGCTCCCAGTACGTTTCCGAGCACAATTCAAAGTGTTGGTGCTGACTTTTAAAGCCCTAAACGGCCTCGGTCCTGTATACCTGAAGGAGCGTCTCCACCCCCACCGTTCAGCCCGGACACTGAGATCCAGCGCTGAGGGCCTTCTGGCAGTTCTCTCACTGAGAGAAGCAAAGCTACAGGGAACCAGGCAGAGGGCCTTCTCGGTAGTGGTGCCCGCCCTGTGGAACGCCCTCCCAGCAGAGGTTAAAGGGATCAACAACTACATGACATTTAGAAAACACCTGAAGGCAGCCCTGTTCAGGGAAGTTTTTAATCTGTGATGTGTTAATGTATTTTAATGTTTTCTGGAAGCCGCCCAGAGTGGCTGGGGAGACCCAGCCAGATGGGCGGGGTACAAATAATAAATTATTATTATTATTCTCAGGTCATAGTCCAACACTCTAACTATCACACGTGTTTATGGTATTACAATCTATGCTGTTCCCCCTATCTAGCAGGGTAAGCTTAACATCCACCCACCCACACTTCCTGGAGAAGATGTGTGATATCGTTTCCCCAGAATGGAGGGGTTGGAGGATCATAAAGCCCAATAGGAATGAGCATCTAAAAAAGGTAAAGGGACCCCTGACCATTAGGTCCAGTCGTGTCCGACTCTGGGGTTGCGGCGCTCATCTCGCTTTATTGGCCGAGAGCCAGCGTACAACCTCCGGGTCATGTGGCCAGCATGACTAAGCCTCTTCTGGCGAACTAGAGCAGCGCAGGGAAACACCGTTTACCTTCCCGCCAGAGCGGTTCATATTTATCTACTTGCACTTTGACGTGTTTTCGAACTGCTAGGTGGGCAGGAGCTGGGACCGAGCAATGGGAGCTCACCCCGTTGCAGGGATTCGAACCGCCGACCTTCTGATCAGCAAGCCCTAGGCTCTGTGGTTTAACCCACAGCGCCACCTGGGTCCCTAATGAGCATCTAGTCAGCTATTTATACTGACTCCACATCCAGTTTCTTTATTCCTCTCCTTCCCTTTACACTGTGGGCTTTGCTAGTTGGGGGAGTCTGAGTAGATGTGTCTGTTCCTTCAGCACACTACTGTGCCCCAGTATACAGCTTGGGAGTTGCTGTTTTGATGCTTTTACGTGAAGCATATTTGGAGAAGATTATCCACCGTTTTAACCTTGCAGTGACCCCAGCCGGTGAGGTTCAAATGTCCCGATCAGTGTTGTCTTCAAGGGAGTAATCCTAGCTTTCCCTTCATGAGGAGATGATCCTCCTACCAGGATCAGTGATCAACAAGTGACCTCGGTCAGCCAGTTACACTCAATTTAAACTATTGCTAGAGCTAGTGAAGAAAATACACCCTTTGCTTTTCTCTTTCTCCTCCTCTGTCTCCTCTTTTTTTTCCCCTATCGGAGAATCTATTGGTACTAAAACTTGTACAATGATTCAAAGCAACAATTGTCTCCTCTTCCGTACTCTGCATGGGCACATTGTCATGCATTAGTAATATGCACATTCAATAAAGCCCTCATCTGCTTTCAGCTGACAATTGTTTAACTTTTCTTTACACCGAGGCTCATGTTCTTTTTGGAGGATGGCAAAGCTTAATGGAGGTGTTGTGAAATGCTTTTCATTGAAGATCTGCTTTAATTATGGATGTCCTGCGTGACAAGTTCTTCTTTAGCATATGTTTTTTCACTCAAAGAACACTGGTTTAAGACAGCGATCAAAGGGAGCTTGAGAGAAACGCTGTGTATGAATAAATCCCACCTTGGCGTGTTCTGAATATGGACCATCGTCCTGCCTCAGAAAGATTCCATTTATTAACAGGTTATAAAAACGCTTGCCATTTTGACAGGAGGTCTGTACATAATGTAAGGGCTTATATACTGTAATAGGCACCATTCTTGTATCCTTCTTCCCCGGTGTCAATGAAGACCAGACCTTCTTTGTCTGAAGGAGCGTCTCCACTGCCATCGTTCAGCCCGGACACTGAAGTCCACCTCTGAGGGCTTTCTGGCGGTTTCCTCACTGTGAGAAGTGAGGTTACAGAGAACCAAGCAGAGGGCCTTCTCGGTAGTGGCACCCGCCCTGTGGAACGCCCTGCAATCAGATGTCAATGAAATAAACAACTACCATACTTTTAGAAAACACCTGAAGGCAGCCCTGTTTAGGGGAGTTTTTAATGTTTGATGGTTTGTTGTGTTTTTAATATTCTGTTGGGAGCCGCCCAGAGTGGCTGGGGAGGCCCGGCCAGATGGGTGGGGTATAAGTAATAAATTATTATTATTATTATTATTAGTAGTAGTAGTAGTAGTATCTGGAGGAGAGGGAAGGTTTCCCCCTCAGTATGGCCAGCTACCACGCCTTAGTTTTCACCATGGAAAAAAAATGGCAGACATATATGGGAAAAAGTAAAGGAGATGGATTATTTCCATAGGGAACTGCACTTTTTTCTCATTCTACTCCTAAGGCTGAACTACATGATATGCACATGCATGTAAGGGTTTTCTTCAGAAAAAAACAATTTCAGGTAGAGGCCTTGGAGTAATATTCCCTTTCCCCTTGTCCTTTGAACACTGGTGTGACCAAATGGATGGATAGTGTTGGCGTGACTATTGTCTCCCTCCCAGAAATTTCAGAGAAGTGCTACACTCAGAATATTTTTGGGAAACAGGGAAGGGCTGGAAAGCATATTATAAAATGTGTAAATCAATAAAAGTCTTACGGATTTAATTAATCAAGCCGACAAGCAAATATCAGGTGTCAAAATTGTTGGCTAAGTGGTCATCTGTTCAAAAAATATTATTGAACATGTTTTCTTTTTCTCTGAAACATTATTGATAAAAAACATCACTTTACTAAATTTCTAAGGTCACTGCTACACTTTCTCAGGTCATTCATTGGCTTTAATGATTGAATTGCTTTTCATTTTTCTTTGAAGAAGTCATCATCTTCATTGATACCATCAGCTTGGCTGAAACCTGGCACTCCATTTGCTACTAATTTATGTCCCATTGATTTGATTTGATTGATTCCTAATTTGTATCCATTGGTATATGTTTTCCCTGTGGTCAAATATCTGCTTTTTCTGCATTCCTTTGAACTAGATCTTTTGGGAAGCAATGCAACCCACGGTGAGATGCTATACTTCATTAGAATGCAAGCATAATTGTAGACTAGGAGTAGGCAATGTACAGTGGTACCTTGGGTTACAGATGCTTAAGGTTACAGGTGCTTCAGGTTACAGACTCCACTAACCCAGAAATAGTACCTCGGGTTAAGAACTTTGCTTCAGGATGAGAACAGAAATCGCACAGGGGCAGTGGGTACCTCAGGTTAAGAACAGTTTCAGGTTAAGAACGGACCTCCAGAACGAATTAAGTTCTTAACCCAAGGTACCACTGTAGCATAGCTGTCAACCCTCCCTTTTCTTGCGGGAAACTCCTTTATTACAATGTCGTTTCCCGCTGCTATCCCGGATTGTTGATATCCCTTAAATTTCCCAGATTTCAAAGGAAGCAGCTCCTCTCCCTCCCTGCCGGCCAGGGAGGCTCCTCAGCTGCGTTGCTCGGCTGCCAATAAGGAGTCTGAGACCGACTGGGGGCGGAGCTTGCATGCCTTGTGCAGCCAGACCCTCACGCCCACCCAGACAGACAGCCTGCCTGCCGTCTACGCACTCGCTCTTTCGCTCACCCATTCGCGCGCAGCCTCTGGAGCGCAGGGTGGCGAGGCTACTTGGTGCCATTGCACCACCTTCGCGGCATCCCTTATTTTCAAATCCGAAAGTTTTTGGGAAATCCCTTATTTTCAAATCCGAAAGTTGACAGCTATGCTGTAGTGCTTTCCAGATGTTGTTGGACTACAGCTTCTATGGTCCCAGACCACATAGACCATGCTGGTTGGGGCTCATGGGAGTTGTAGACTTAATAATAATAATAATAATAATTTATTATTTATACCCTGCCCATTTGGCTGGGTTTCCAGATGTAGTTTAGAGCACTGTAGACTATTATTAGAAATTCCAGGGGCATCCAAACCAGACAATGGTCTGAAAGAGCAAACACATAATGCAATTATGCTGCTGGAAATTAAGCAAGTCTAGAAGGAAGTTTCCTCCAATAGAATAGGTATTTGGTGGAAGAACTGGGCCAGTTCATCATCAGCACCATCTGCTCAAAATCAGTGTTATAAGGATTCAGCTGAACGCATTGCAATCAAAATTTGTCATTCTACAAGCATCAAGTTACATGATCAGTAAATTAGTGTACTAAATATTAATACTATGGAATGCAGGTGAGGGATTATATCTGTGAATGTTTCTCACTGACCCTAATTTCTGACATGAATATGTTTAGTGTGTGGGAACTTGAGAAGCCTTCAAATATGTATGTTCTACACTTTTTCTATGGTACAGGAAAAGGCAAGGAAAATTATCAGGGGGATGGAGCAACTTCCTATGCAGAAAGCTTATATCAGGGGTGGCCAACTCCCAAGAGACTGCGATCTACTCACAGAGTTAAAAACTGGCAGTGATCTACCTCCTTTTTGGTGGTTCAGGTCAAAGTTGTTGAGCTTTTTTCAGGGAGGAAATAAAATGTTAAGCTTTTTTTAGGGGAGCCACAGTTGTTCAGCTTCTTTGGGGGGAACGAATGGTCTACCAGTGATCTACCGCAGACATCCAGTGATCTACCAGTAGATCACGATCTACCTGTTGGACATGCCTGGCTTATATGTTTGGAAGTATTTAGGTCAGAAAAAAAGTGAGTTGTAAAAGTATATAAAACTAGGCATGGGAAAAGTCTACTGTGTTTTTCACCCTCTCTCATCATTCTAGAATCTGGGGTCATCCCATGAAGCGAACTGCTGGAAGATTCAGGACAGACAAAAGGAAATACTTTTTCATACAGCTCATAGAATTGGCTACTACAAGATGTAGTGATGGCCATCAACTCAGATGGCTCCAAACGTGAATTAGACAAATGCACAGAGGAGAATGTGTGCATCAAAGGCTCCCGTCTGTACCAAAGGGAATCTCCAGGCATTTGTGACCGAGTCCAGGTGGCGCTGTGGGTTAAACCACAGAACCTAGGGCTTGCTGATCAGAAGGTCGGCGGTTCGAATCCCTGCGGCGGTGTGAGCTCCCGTTGCTCAGTCCCAGCTCCTGCCCACCTAGCAGTTCGAAAGCACGTCAAAGTGCAAATAGATAAATAGGAACCGCTCTGGCGGGAAGGTAAACGGCATTTCTGTGCGCTGCTCTGGTTCGCCAGAAGCAGCTTTGTCATGCTGGCCACATGACCCGGAAGCTGTACGCTGGCTCTCGGGCAATAAAGCGAGATGAGCGCCGCAACCCCAGAGTCGGACACGACTGGACCTAATGGTCAGGGGTCCCTTTACCTTTACCTTTACAACATCAGAAACCATTGCCACCTCTTATTTTTCAGCCTGAAATAAAAATTGCCCCTGAATCTGTGCACTATCGAGATGCAAATTTTTGAAAACCTGACCTCATGAGCCTATGTGTTAGGAGTCAATGTAGTGACATAACCAGTTCATTGTGTGAGCACCTTGAGCATTAAACTTATTCAGGCAAAGCAATCCTACAGTAGCTCAGCCGGGCCAATGCCATTTTTAATGGCTGTTTCTGCTAGCTTTCCTAATCCTATTTGATACTTTCAACAACACTTTAAAGATTTCTTTGTAGAAGTTTCCAGTCTTGCATCTGGGTGACTTGCTGAAAATGGAAACTGACAGCCAAGTGGAATATGTCTTGGTTTCCTTACATAAAGGGATCAATAGCACTTTACACCTAATCTTTATTTCGGCTTTTAAGCTTTTAATGCATCATTTGCTCCCTTTTGACACATAGGGAAGGCCAAGCGGGCTTGGGGGTGGGGTTGGGGTGAAGAAAGGAAAGCACAACAGTACAACAATATAATTTTTACCTCGATATAATTGACAGCGAACTCCCCCCCCCCTTCCTTTAATGCTGCGAAAGAAGAAAAAAGATGTTAGGGTCACTGGGAAAACATTCTATTTTACTTTTCAGTAGACTAAGCAAAGGAAATGACTTTTCAGTCAATAGAAAACTAGTCAATCAGGAGAGAGAGAGAGAGAAAGCCCCCAAAAGGGAAAGAAGTGCTGCAAAGGAAATTGAAGGGCCTTTTGCACTCTGCGCACAAGGGTGAAGAAAACACTCCTGCCCCGCTGCCCTCCGTGTAAGTCAGCAGGTGCTACCATAGGGAGAAAGGGAGACAAAGGACACTGGCGCTCATGGATTTAACCAGGCTTGTCATCATTAAAGACTCCTTTTTAGGGCTCTCTCTGCTTCCCCACATGCCACCGTGACTGCTATCCAAAGGCCGCTTGACATTTGAACTGTGAAAGGACATCGTGGTCTGGGAATTTTTCTGAAATAAAAGGGTTCTAGTGGCTCTCTCTCTCTCGCTCTCTTGCTCTCTCAATTCTACTCAGTGGTCTTTTCCTTTTCTAAAAAGAAAGAAAGAAAGAAAGAAAGAAAGAAAGAAAGAAAGAAAGAAAGAAAGAGGAAGGAAGGAAGGAAGGAAGGAAGGAAGGAAGGAAGGAAGGAAGGAAGGAAGGAAGGAAGGAAGGAAGGAAGGAAGGAAGGAACTTTCCAAACACTGAATATTCCTACCCATGGATATTCCAGGTGATTTGTCAAACACTTGCCTTGTCTTGAGGGGTTCCAAGTTGTGCCTGTGAATCACCCCCATAAATGTAGGAGCAAAGGTTTTAGGTTTTTTAAAGAAATAATCTTATCTCCCTGAATGAGACACCACAACTCTAAGCATCCTTAGGATTTCATCCTTTGAGAATGAAGGTCAGGAGCCCTAAAACACACACACACAAAACCCCATAATAAACAGGGTGGGGGTGGGAGCTCTAGCCGGTTTGGATTGTTTTCTCTTCCGTTTAGCCATTTCTTCATTTTAGGCTACATGGGGCCAAGGCAGGAAGAGAAACAATGAGGCAGCCTGAGCTCCAGGCCTCAGAACAGACCCTCTGACCGTGGCCTCAGGCTCTCTTCTATTAAGCTGACCTTCTGGCTCCAAACCCACTGACCTGCGACACCGTTCAACTGTTATTTAATCAATTCTGTCAAAATTAAAAAGATGTATTTTTATTCATGTGTGTGTGTGTCCCCCCCCCCTTCTGCCCCTCTCCACAACATTTATTTCTGGTTTAATGTTTTGGTGACCTTTGAAGTATTTGATTTCAGCTGTCGATAACACACTGTGGGCCAGATTGCCTTTTCTAATAAATAACAAAGCAACCTAGGAGGAGAACCTGGGCTGTGCTAGAGTTGCTTTGGGGTGTCCTATGCGAGGCTGTACGCAGAGTGGACGGCACAACTGTATGACCAAAGGCTTTACTTCTCAAGGCAATAGATAATATCAGAGTTCTGTGGCATCTTAGACCTTTAGACCACAATCTGGAAGGAAGTATTCCTCTTCTGGGCCATTCCATGAAAAATGAGCCTGATAAGAAAAAAAATATTTTTAAAATATACTTCTTTTACTTATAGTTTCATTACCTAAACAGATTCCAAACGTGCAGTCTAACCAATTTTTTTAAAGCTAAAGACAAAAGAAGTTTAGTTTATGGATCTTCTTTTCAAAAGTCCACCCACAGAAGTGTTCAAGTTAAAAGTTTTCTGATGACTGTCCCACCCGTGAAAGCATTTTTTCCTTAATTTTGTATCGTTACATTTCTTAAACTTAATTTCTGATTGCATAGTTGTAACCAATAAACATTGATTTAAACAGATATGCTGAGTTGATCATTGATTCACCTCCCAACTCACAGAGTTTTTCCATAAATCAAACTTATCTCAAGCTCCATGTCCTTTTTTTGTCCCACCCGTGACAATACTTTAACATTTAATAAAATTGTCAAAAATATCCATAAAAATAATAAAAAAAAATAGTAAAATGTTCAGTATCTTATTACCATAAGAACATAGTTTAAATTTTGATTGTTAATTTTTATGTATATTTACATTGTTACACATGTGTGAATACCAAAAAACATGGTCCAAGTGTCCCACCCGTGACAATGGAATGGCCCTTCTGTGAAATCTCCATGGAGCTGGGGGTGTCACTTTTTGTAAGCATTTCCTTATATGGTGCTATGTACCACCACTGGGTTGTATGTGCCCTTATTTGGTTCCTTGAGCTGCTCCTGTGGGGCTAATCATTAACTGATGTGTGAGATTGTCAATAAAAGGGAGCCCTCGGGTGTGGCTCGTGGTGGCCTTCCCGTTCATACCATCCTGTCATCGCGTCGCTTCTTTGCCGGTGCAACAAAGAAGAAGAAGAAGAAGAAGAAGAAGAAGAAGAAGAAGAAGAAGAGGAGGAGGAGGAGGAGGAGGAGGAGGAGGAGGAGTTTGGATTTGATATCCCGCTATATCACTACCCAAAGAAGTCTCAAAGCGGCTAACATTCTCCTTTCCCTTCCTCCCCCACAACAAACACTCTGTGAGGTGAGTGGGGCTGAGAGACTTCAGAGAAGTGTGACTAGCCCAAGGTCACCCAGCAGCTGCATGTGGAGGAGCGGAGATGCGAACCTGGTTCACCAGATTACAAGTCTACCGTTCTTAACCACTACACCACACTGGCTCTAGAGGGAGGGTTTCCCTTTAGGCTCAGGTTGTATAAATGTGTAAATAAACCATATATCATAAAGATAACACAGTCTCCACTGTGCCTCGTTTCCAAAAGGAAACACGGACCCTGGGTAAGTACCTGGAACCCCATGGATCTTGCGCTGCTCAGAGACAGAGGCAGTGTGCAACACTAGTCTTTCTGAAGTGAGGATGGCAAACAGGAGTGAGAGTGTTTTTGTTGGTGGTAGTACCACCCTCGCCCCTGAGAGATCAGGTTTCCTGAATACATGGAGTGCCTTTTCACATACAGCTCTGCAGATGCATGTGTGCATCTGTCTGGTCATATGTGAATATGTGAATACGTCTGGTCTGTAAGTCACACAATGGCATGACTGGGGTCATTAAAAACTGTCCCCTATTCTGAGGGGAGCTACAGTTCTGAACAGCTCTGATGCCTTTAGGTTTTCTTCAGACATTGTATTGGCTTCTTTGCTCCTCATGATCATTATTTGAATATGTGAATTGTCTCTTCTGAGATACATTAGTTTGGCTTGGACATAACATTACACCATAGTTTAGTGTTATGAGAACAAGCCACAGCAAGAATAGAGCTGATGAGCTTTCCAGCAACTCCTCATCTGCTTTCACTTCCATCTTAGATTAACTACAACTTGCTGTACCATCCAAACCTAGACAAATACAGTGGTCCCTCGACTTACGAATTTAATCCGTCCCGAATGGACATTCGTAGGTTGGAAAAAATCGTAAGTCGAGTCCCCATAGGAATGCATTGGGAGAAAAAATTTGTAAGTCGGAAAAACCCCCATCTAAAATTCGTAAGTCGAGGAAACCGCATCTAAAACGTCAACCATTTCCATTCGGAGGTCGGAAAAATTCATAAGCGCGTGGCCACTTTTTTCACTCATAATACGGAAGTCGGGTCATTTGTAAGTCGAGGGACCACTGTACAGTGAATTTTCACAATGCTAAGTTGAAACAAGCCAACTTGCCAGACCATAGTTTATGAGGCAATAAACTGTGGTTAATAAAAAACAGAAGTTTCCAATTAGGAATGGAAACTTTATATATATATATATATATATATATATATATATATATATATATATATATTCTATCTATCTATCTATCTATCTATCTATCTATATCTATATCTACCGTATATCTATATCTAGATCTAGATCTAGATCTAGATCTATATATAGTGATGTTGAGCTCAATTGCATGGATATTTTCTAATTCTCATCTCACTCCTTAATCTTGACAAAAAATGAGTTTCCCACTATAAACACTTATTTCATACCATAAGTATTATTATACTTACATTATTATATACATATGCACTCAAGTTTCCTAAAGTAACCAGCACATAAACAACCAACAGTTCATCCTCAGTGATAGAAGTGGTGTGATGCAAGCCAAACTTGATTGGGTCAGAACTGCTGGAATCCATGTACAAATCCATGTATAAAATTGACTCCTCACCTATCCCAACTTCTGATCTTCTTGTAGCCACACTGGAGAAGGAGTGGCAAAATGAGGGTTATTCTCGTAATCCCAAACCTTGGTTTTGTGCTGCATCTGAATGCAGCCACTGGACCCCAGTCAGCATGACACCTCATCCAAGTCTACTGGGTGTGCTTATAACATTAAACCTTCAATGGGCATGAGAAATGCATTCTAGAGAAACTGTCTCAAATTAAAAGGAAGAGTTTTTGAGATATTCCCATTTGCTCGTCACTTTTCTTTCTTTTTTTTAAAAGGATGCATAAGCCACTTTAAATGTCTGGGTGGGTGTTTCAGCCTTAGCCTCAAATTTAGAAGCACTAGATTTTTATAGGAGAAGAAGAACAAGTCTAAAAATTGCTTGTGTTAGAGAGAAAGTTGTTACTGGGCTGACTAGATTAACCATGGTAATTGGCACAGCATTTTTTTTTTTTAAGCACTGTGCCGTGCTTTCCAGGCGGTAGTAATAAATAATGTGCACTTAGCCGCACCATTGGTCATTCACAGCCCTATCACAGCAACCTCCCCCTATTCAGGGAAGATAAATGTGATTTAAATTAATAGCTAGTCCTAAATAACTCCTCAGCTGGTAAACGATCCATTTATCTGGCCCAGACAGGCGGTGTCCTTTGATTCATAGTCCCCCCTTACAATGTGAAGGGTGCGTACAAAAATTGTTATTACTTTTTAATAAAGTGTTGCAGTCAGTCTCCCGTCATTTATCAGAAACGAAGGCTTTCTGACAAACGGAAATCTCTTACCAGTGGGATGAATGAGAGGGATGGAGGACACATTTCTCAACAAAAATAATCACTGGCTAAACAATCTCATAAAAGTCAAGCTTCTAAGTACCTTCAAATAAATATATGCAACTGAAAGACATGGCCTTGATATGTTTATTGAACTGAAAAAAAAAAAGGAGGGCAAGGAACTGTTTTGATATTTGCTTCCATGCCAGAGGAAATCATTCTTATTTACATTCTCTTTCTTTGTGGTAGGGATGTAAAAGGACTGAAAAGCCAGCCAAGGGCTTTAGCTTGCTAAAGAGCTCATAATAAATTTCCAGTTTGATTTCTAAGCAGAAGACACGCCTCTCCTCTCCTCCAAAGTGTCTGCTCCTACGGAACAGCCTTTGCAGGTGGGAAAGAAAAGTAGGGCGAAGGATGGGAACTCTGGATTGGATCCAGATATAAAGGAAGAAGAAAGAAATTCTGGCAGTGGTGCTCTGCTGCAAATGGTTGTGTAGGAGCAAGTGGAAGGCTATCCACAACATTGATGTGCCAAAAGCAAGCATGCGCCTTGAGATGTTGGGCCACTGCCTTGGGCTAAATTTCCATTCTTTTCTCTTCCACCAAGCTAGGAAAAAGCCCTCCACATGCAGGAGGGCACCTTGAGATCCAAGCCAGTCAGCTTAGATGCACCTGCAAGTTGTGAGGTTGTGTGAATGGGTGGCGAGAGTGATACTGTGTGGGTGGTTCTGTGAACAGTGCACTTTATGTTGGTTGGGAACTGGTAATCATGCTGGCGCCATGCTGTTTTTATTGTAATAGTTTGTAGTATAATAATAATAATAATAATAATAATAATAATAATAATAATAATAATTTATTATTTGTACCCCGCTCATCTGGCTGGTTCCCCCCAGCCACTCTGGGCGGCCTCCAACAGATATTAAAATACATTAAAATATCACAGGCTAAAAACTTCCCTAAACAGGGCTGCCTTCAGGTATTTTCTGAATGTCAGATAGTTGTTTATCTCTTTGAACTCTGCTGGGAGGGCGTTCCACAGGGCGGGCGCCACTACCGAGAAGGCCCTCTGCCTGGTTCCCTGTAGCTTTGCTTCTTGCAGTGAGGGAACCGCCAGAAGGCCCTCGGCGCTGGACCTCAGTGTCCGGGCTGAACGGTGGGGGTGGAGACGCTCCTTCAGGTATACAGGACCGAGGCCGTTTAGGGCTTTAAAGGTCAGCACCAACACTTTGAATTGTGCTCGGAAACGTACTGGGAGCCAATGTAGTTCTCTCAGGACCGGTGTTATGTGGTCCCGGCCGCCACTCCCAGTCACCAGTCTAGCTGCCGCATTCTGGATTAATTGCAGTTTCCGGGTCACCTTCAAAGGTAGCCCCACATAGAGCGCATTGCAGTAGTCCAAGCGGGAGATAACTAGAGCATGCACCACTCTGGTGAGACAGTCTGCGGGCGGGTAGGGTCTCAGCCTGCGTACCAGATGGAGCTGGTAGACAGCTGCCCTGGACACAGAATTAACCTGCGCCTCCATGGACAGCTGTGAGTCCAAAATGACTCCCAGGCTGCGCACCTGGTCCTTCAGGGGCACAGTTACCCCATTCAGGACCAGGGAGTCCTCCACACCAGCCCGCCCCCTGTCCCCCAAAAACAGTACTTCTGTCTTGTCAGGATTCAACCTCAATCTGTTAGCCACCATCCATCCTCCAACCCCCTCCAGGCACTCATATGCACTGTATGCTTTGAAACAGATTTTGTACATGTACTTAAATGGGCATTTCCTTTCCAGGGATCGCGCCTAGAGCCAAAATCGTGTATAGTCAAAGCACATTGGATTCAATGGCGGGTGGAGTTGCCAAAGTCTTTTCCCCTGGACCGCCCCCCCTTTCTGCCGCCTTCTTAATTTTTAAAAAAACAATCTTTGCAAGCACATAAAGCTGAATTCACACATTAAATGCATGTAAGTTGTGGCCTTACTTTATATAGTTTTAATTCTATTTAATTCTTTAATCCTATTTAATTTTAATTTAATTGTATTTTAATGATTGCTTTTTTCCTATGTTTTTAGCAGTTCTTGTTTTTATCTGTCAGCTGCCTCAAATTCCACTCAGGGAAAAAGGTGGGGTATAAATAAATAAATAAATGGGACGTGGGTGGCGCTGTGGGTAAACCACTGAGCCTAGGGCTTGCCGATCAGAAGGTCGTCAGTTCGAATTCCCATGACGGGGTGAGCTTCCGTTGTTCAGGCCCAGCTCCTGCCAACCTAGCAGTTCGAAAGCACGTCAAAGTGCAAGTAGATAAATAGGTACCACTCCGGCAGGAAGGTAAACGGCGTTTCCATGCGCTGCTCTGGTTCGCCAGAAGCGGCTTAGTCATGCTGGCCACATGAGCCAGAAGCTGTACGCCGGCTCCCTCTGCCAATAAAGCGAGATGAGCGCCGCAACCCCAGAGTCGTCCGTGACTGGACCTAATGGTCAGGGGTCCCTTTACCTTTAAATAAATAAATATACAATCACCATCACCATCATGCTGCTTAGTAATTTTCCAATCCTAGTTATATAGTTATGATTACTATGGATATGGATCGTGGTTGCTTTTCCTTATTTTCCTTACTGAAAACTGCTTTGAAATCTGTGGATAGTAAGTATTCTATAAATGGACTACATAAATAACCATTGACAGTTATTTTTGGGAGATTCTTGTATGAAATCCGGGACAGTTACTGCCATTCAGTATGGATAATACTGACCTAGATGAACTAACAGCTTAATGCTATAAGGCATCTTCTGAT
This sequence comes from Darevskia mixta, assembly GCA_034641385.1. Lineage (NCBI taxonomy): Eukaryota > Metazoa > Chordata > Lepidosauria > Squamata > Lacertidae > Darevskia > Darevskia mixta. The sequence continues at coordinate 39,696,513 of JAWWNH010000011.1, read as the reverse complement.
GTTCCTGTAAGGCCTGATCCAGGTGAAGTTAACAATTTTTTGCACCCTCTTGATTGTAAATGGGGAGTTTAATGCAGCTACTTGCCTACATAATTAAAAATACTTCGTTAACAAAGCTTTGTCACATTGTGTTAAATATCCCCAGGACTGTATAAGACCTGTTCTAATAATTCCAAAACTATGTGCTAAGATACCCTAACTGATGATTTAATTCACAGAGTCTTCTGTGAGTTGAAAGAACCCACTGAGGGACGAGGCTGCACAATGCATACCCTCCAACTTTTATCCAATGGAAATAGGGATGTCCCATTCCATAAAGATAATTTTACTATTTATACCCCACACATCTTACTGGGTTGTCCCAGCCACTCTAGGCAGCTTCCAACATATATAAAAACACAATAACCATTAACTTCCCTATACAGGGTTGCCTTCAGATGGCTTGGGGGGGTCGGATAATTCCATATCCTCCAATATTTCTCCAATGAAAATAGGGACATCCTAAGGAAAAGCAGGACATTCCTGGATCAAATCAGAAACCGGGATGGATTCTCTAAATCAGGGACATCCCTGGAAAATAGGGACACTTGGGGGGTCAGATGTTGCATCTCTGCATGATCATTGCAGATTTAACCAGTTCATCTTGTGTATGCCACTCTAGCAATAAATTGTACATTCTGGATAAGTTTTTCGTTTTAGGCTCTAACAGTTCCATTTCCAACTTTGACTTTTCAGTCTGAAAGCCAAGTTTTTTGTCCATTTTAAAGGCTTCATTAATTTGATGATAATGTAACCAATCTCGTACTTCCCCTTTCAATTGTTCATAAGGTTTCAACCTGACACCATCTCCTTCTTGTAACAAAATGTCACTATATTTTGGCCACTTACTTTCCATATTCAGTTTCTTTGGAGCTTTTGCTTCTAGTGGTGAAATCCATCTGGGTGTTTTCCTCTCTAACAGATCTTTATATTTCATCCACACCCTGAACAATGCTTTCCTAATTATGTGTGTTTTGAAACCCCTGTGGGCCTTGATTTTGTCGTAATAATAATAATAATAATAATAATAATAATAATAAATTTTTATTTGTACCCCGCCCTCCCCAGCCGAAACCGGGCTCAGGGCGGCTAACAACAGTAAAAATCACAATAGAATAAAAACCAATTAGGTTAAAATACAAGTTAAAAACCAGTTTAAAATGCCGATTCATTTGCACCCATTACCAAACCAGGGGTACCATAAGTATGCATGCCATCCAAATACATTGTCATAACCTTCCAGGTCTAATACATCAGTATTTTCTAACATAAACCAATCCTTCATCCAGCAGAAGGCCGCAGCCTCAAAGTAGATTTTCAGGTCTGGCAGGGGAAAGCCCCCTCTTTCCTTTGAATCTGTTAAAATCTTATATTTAATTCTGGGTTTTTCCCCTGCCAGGCAAATCTCGATATATCCTTCTGCCATTTTTTAAAAGGCTCCATTTTATCCACAATCGGTAGCGCCTGGAATAGATACAAAAGTTTAGGCAATACATTCATTTTATTTTTATTTTTATTTTTATTTTTTTATTTAAATTTTAAATTTTATTGAATATAAAACACATTTTAGAGATGTGGCAGTATTAGCTAAAGAGGCTGTCTATTATCTCTCTGTGTGAGTTTCTGCTCTGGGCTTGCCCAGTTCCCATCAGTAGTATTTGACTCACAGTGAACAATGATTCACAAAGAATGATTTCACAAAGAAGTATAAGACTCCTTTGAGGGTATGTAAACCTTAGGCTTGCACACCCTAAAAGCAAAATATTTCAAGTATGCTAGTACTTTTTGATTCAGTGTGTGTCAGCTATCGTGGTTTAGGAAATACTGTCATATAGTCAAACCAGTTACTGTAGACTTTGCTCATCTTAACTAGATTAGCCATCTAGTTGTAAATATTTAGATGCATCCTTCTCACAAAGAGGTTGTCTGTTGTGGATCTAAGAAGGAACCAGGAAGTATCTCATTTATTTTACATAAAAATTGCCCTCTCACATACACACGCACATGGAGATACAGACAGACAGACAGACAGAGTGTTATGCTGGAATAAATTAGCTCTTTAATTTAGTTTTCTCAAAAAGAATGCAACGCAGAAGGCAATCCTCTTGTGTATAGCCCAACATTAAGCTTCATACCCAGGTAACAGTCAATCCATTAACCTTTGCTTTCCACATAACCTGTGTGCCGCTCGGATCACAGTTGTGTTCCTCTTTTTAATACCTTTTCCTTAATAGTTGCACACCCACAACTGAAAAGGGCAGAGCAGCTCCTCATGACATTGACTGTACAGCTACAGTAATAAGCTCCCTTCTTCTCCCACCCCTTCACTTTTACCTCCTGACTCACTATGGGTGTCAGCAGCCATTTTTGGAAGGTAATCTAAAAAGAGCTGTAGAGGCAGAGGTCATGTTAAACTGTAACACAAATGTTATTCCTCGATTATCTGGCGGGGGTAAAGGTCAACTGCTCCAGGCTAAAGCAACTGCAAAAGCAGAGTGTGTGAATCTAACAAAGAGCGGGCGGGGGCCGGCGGAGAAGAGGATTTAAGCTGGAGCATGCTTCAGGGCTCAGAATGTTAAACCAAGCTCTTGTGGTGGTTTTCTTTTCCCCTAAAAAAAAAAAAATCTTCTTCAGCTATCATGAGTTTATGCCACACGTTAGCCAGGATTTGACAGCAACGACTTCTCCACCTTCATCTCTTATGGCACACATTATAATGCATGATACGAAAATGTGAAAAAAATGGCAAATTTCAACAATGCAGCTGATGATCACACTGAATAAAGAACAGTGTAAACACAGCAATAGATCAGGTCAAGTGCCCATCTTGCCTTTCTAGAGATGGGCAAACTGACCCCGTCATAATTTGCAGGTTACGAATCCTCAACGTCCCCAAGTTTTCCCTTCTGAATTTTTGAATTATCTTGAACTTTTGTGAATGTGCACCATCAACGTGAGTAATCAGAATTTATCACAATAGGGCGTTCTTTTCAGTACCATTGGCATAGCTGTCAACTTTCGGATTTGAAAATAAGGGATTTTTTCAAACTTTCGGATTTGAAAATAAGGGATGCCGCGAGGGCGGTGCAATGGCACCAAGTAGCCTCGCCACCCTGTGCTCCAGAGGCTGCCGCGAACGGGTGAGTGAAAAAGCAAGCGTGTAGACGGCAGGCAGGCTGTCTGTCTGGTTGGGCATGAGGGTCTGGCTGCACAAGGCATGCAAGCTCCGCCCCCAGTCGGTCTCAGACTCCTTATTGGCAGCCGAGCAATGCAGCTGAGGAGCCTCCCTGGCTGGCAGGGAGGGAGAGGAGCTGCTTCCTTTGAAATCTGGGAAATTTAAGGGATATCAACAATCCGGGATAGCAGCGGGAAACAGCATTGGAATAAGGGAGTTTCCCGCAAAAAAAAGGGAGGGCTGACAGCTATGACCATTGGACCGGGGTGGAAAGGATATAAACCTACATGGCTGCTTCTTCAAACATGTGATAGTTAAAGTATGGCTTAAGAGCCAAAGTTTTAAAAATGAGCAACTAAAAGGTTAAAAGTTAATAAATAAATAAATAAATATCACGTGCTTGTGAATTGCAAACATTAATTTTTTCATTTCCTTTGGAGAGCAAAGGGTTACAGCAACAACCAATTGAGCATGTGATCACTGGAGTTTGGCTACTTAGTCAACCCAACCATGCAAATGCAATAAATCTAAATTGGCTTGTAATCAATCGCAGATTGAATTGCAAAAATATTAAATTTTGTTGGATCAAAGACAGGATTATGATCTTCCTGGAATCAATTGATGAACTGATTAATGTTCAATTTTGGTGGAATCATTCTCCAGCGCTCTCTTTCCAATAGCCTCCAGGAAGTTCACATAAAGAAGAAGAAGAAGAAGAAGAAGAAGAAGAAGAAGAAGAAGAAGAAGAAGAAGAAGAGTTTGGATTTGATATCCTGCTTTATCACTACCCGAAGGAGTCTCAAAGCGGCTAACATTCTCCTTTCCCTTCCTCCCCCACAACAAACACTCTGTGAGGTGAGTGGGGCTGAGAGACTTCAAAGAAGTGTGACTAGCCCAAGGTCACCCAGCAGCTGCATGTGGAGGAACGGAGACGCGAACCCGGTTCACCAGATTGCAAGTCTACCGCTCTTAACCACTACACCACACTGGCTCTCAGGACATGTAAGCAACTGTCCTCCCTTGGTGTTTGTCCCTAGCCTCTGGTACTGAGAGGCATATTACTTCTTACTACAGAGGTTCTTGATCTGATATGGATTGGCTCAGCATGGTCTGTAAAATAAACCGATCTCTCGTCCTATGTGAGTAGGGTGTGTAGACCCTTTGCAAATTTCACTTAGATGTTGTCAGCAGTTGATTTGTCGACCTTCATTTTTCTATGACATGGCGTAAAATATTATTTGGTACTAGCAACGTAACACCTGAATAAAAGCCAGGCCTGCATATCAACTTGTAAACCATGAAGTCCACCACTGTCCACCTACCATGGTGGCCCACCAGAACCTCAGTAAACTCTTTGTTTTGCTTCCTGTTTGAGATTCCAAAAAAGGGTGGAGGTTCTCCAATGTGTGGTTGGTGAGCTTCATTCAGCTCAATGAGTTACAACCCGTGTAATCCTCATGACTTATGATCCTATTGTTGTACGACTCATGAGCATTTTTGATAAAACCATGCGCCATTGTTTCATGTTGTAAGTGGAATCGATTAAGTATTTCTTCAGTTCAAATAAGTATTGACAAAGTGGGTGGAAAAATGAGGTGGGCCTCAAAGAAGAGATGGAAGCTACAATTTAGATTTTATAAACTTTACATCCCTTCCAAAGTTCATATGAAGTTGGACCCAGCAGAGGCGGATTGAGAGGAGTGTGACTAGTTAGCTTGCACTGGGCACAGAGCCAAGAGGGCGACACAGGGGGTGCTGTAGCAATGATAAACAACGGAAAGTGAGAGGTGGGAGGCGCTGAATTTTGGCATCACATAGGGTGCCGCTGAACTTTTAAAGCTCAAAATCCACCACTGGACCCAGACCCCTTAAGAGCAGTGCTAGGGATGATTAGGAAAGGAACTGAAAATAAAACTGCCATTATACAAATCATTGTACCACCACATTTGGAACACAGTGGTACCTTGGTCTAAGAACAGTCCTGTTAATGAACGATTCGGGGAACGAACTCCGCAAAACCGGAAGTGGGTGTTCTGGTTAGCAAACTTTGCCCTGGAAGATGAATGGAATCTGAATGGGGGAAGGGCACCGGCGGCAGGAGGCCTCATTAGAGAACGTGCGCCTCCATTTAAGAACACTTCTGCTTAAGAATGGACCTCCGGAACTAATTAAGTTCGTAAAAGGAGGTACCACTGTTCTGTGTACAGTTCTGGTTGCCTCACCTCTAAAAGAATATTGTAGGGTTGGAAAAGGTTCAGAAAATGAGAAAGGAGATGGAGTAACTCCCCTCTGAAAAAAGGGCTGAAGCATTTGGAATTTCAATTTTAATTTTTGCTGCCCATGGCAGCCATTTTGTGCTAGCACCCATGTCACTTCTATCAAAATTGGGTAGGAGGAAGAGCACTGTTTAAAAGTCTCAGTTCATACTTTCCAACACCTAGGTGGCAAAATCCAGGACACAATCTTCCCAGATGCCACCTCACCATTTTTCCTCGGGAGAGAATAGCGGCCATTTTGGAAATGCGTATTTTGGGGGGGCTGTGCAAGATTACGGTGGTGGAATTTGTGGTGGGAAATCATGCAAGATCATGGCTTCCAAAATGGCCGCCGTTCCCTCACGAGAAAAAATGGGATGTCCCAGTTTTTCTGGAACACTTCCAGGGTGTGTTAGTTTGATCAGGTCAGCAGCGCTGAAAGTCAAAAGTGGCTTCTTCTAGCTATTATTTATGTGTTTATATCATAACATGTGAATGCTGGCAACAGAATCCAATAGTCTTTTATTTTAGGGAAAACAGCATTGGCAGGAGAGAGGTGCTCCACAGTACTTCCTTTGGCCATTTTCCCACTCTAAGCTATGCTCCCTGAAGCTACTTTGCTCCTAAAAAATCCCGGTCAGGGTTATTTTACATGTGTTTGTGTAACATGTAGTTATGTCCACAGATTAATTTTGAAATAGACTAATTGTCACAAAGAATTGTGCAGGCTTTAAAATGTTATCATTAATACTGTGGCCTTTCTCCACAGAAACCTTGGAAATATTTATGAAAGTCACAAGAAAGAGTTGTTCCTTTTTATCTATCTCTTCGCCCAGCTCTAGTGTAGCCTAATTGAAATACAATAATTATAAATGGGCTTAGCTTCTCACTTTAATTTCCTTGTGAGTAGTTTCATTTATTTTCCCCCAGACTTTGTTAACATGTTTTAATTAAAAGAATTAACAAGGCTAAGAACAGAGACTAATGCTTAACTTGGCACCAGGGTTCCTTTGGCAATATTTCCAAATAAATTACTTTTTCTTAGTATACTAGGCTTGCCACCAAAATCTGGGCTAAAGTGAAATTCAAAGAAAATTTGAGGGTTCCACAGGCAAAATATATGAGAAATGTTGAGGAAGCTAACTAGATCAAACTTTTTTCCTCATGGACCGCTGGAAAATTTCTGAAGGGTCTTGGCCGACTTAATGACTTTTCTGCCTGTTATAGCAACTACAATGCACTGTGCTAGATGCTGTATGATTTTAATTGTATTTTTATTGCTTCCTTTATTTCTTATAATTATATTCCATAGAATTCAAAGTGTAATGCAATAAAAGACACTATAAGAAATCGAAAGGCAAAAATATAATTAAAAATAAATAGGAATATTTAATGCAATGGAGGCACCATCTCCCATCTCCAATCACAAATCAAAGGCACACCTCAGACCACCTGAATGAAGCTTGTCATAGTAAAATTTAGTGGGTGAGCACAGCCTCTCTACATCCATAAAGGTAAAGGTAAAGGGACCCCTGACCATTAGGTCCAGTCATGACCGACTCTGGGGTTGCGGCACTCATATTGCAATATTGGCCGAGGGAGCCGGCGTACAGCTTCCGGGTCATGTGGCCAGCATGACTAAGCCGCTTCTAGCGAACCAGAGCAGCGCACGGAAATGCCGTTTACCTTCCCACTGCAGCGGTACCTAGTTATCTACTTGCACTTTGACATGCTTTCGAATTGCTAGGTTGGCAGGAGCAGGGACCGAGCAATGGGAGCTCACCCCATCGCGGGGATTCGAACCGCCGACCTTCTGATCGGCAGGCCTTAGGCTCTGTGGTTTAACCCACAGCGCCACCCGCATCCATCCATAGCCTGGGCCAAAACAAAAGCCATAATGAATTTGGAAGATCTTCCTCAGGGAATTTTTTTATTTTTATTTTTGAGGGATGTCAAACAGTTTTCTAAGATTAGCAAGCTGCAACTGTCCAGCAAGGAGATTTTTATTATTATTATTATTATTATTATTATTATTATTATTATTATTTGCTTACTAGAAACATAATGATTATTGAATGAATAATAGGTATGCCGAGTAATCCATAACGTTAAAGTATACCAGGTGCAATGAGCACATCGTCAACATCTGCAGTTAAAAAAGAAAGAAAAATCCCTCTGATTCAAATGGAGTTTTGATTAAAAGGGAGCTGTTATTTGGGATGATGGCAGAAGTGCAATTTCTTCCCAGATGACAAATAACAGGAAGCATGTTTTCCAGTCAAAGTCACATTGAAAAGTGCTGTAGCTGATGGAATAATGCTAAAGGGCCGAGACCCTCTGCAAGCAACTTGACCCCGCAGGCATTTTGCTTGTGGGTATATACAGACCCACCCACAAAGATTTTGCTAAGAATGAAGCCAGCAAGCAGAAGGAGCCACATGGCTAGATGACCTTCCTTGCTGGGGATAACAAATGCATTTCTTACCTCAGCATCTGTGACTTTCAGCTGCCAAATTCATCTCAGACTTTCCTTTCTCCAGGAGAAAATGTCATTGGGAAGTACAGGGGTAGCCAAACGAAAAGGCTTAATTAACTTTCAGCCAAGTCCTAGGCATGCCTATGTAGAAGAAGTAGTTTCTGATGTGTTGAGCAACTCCCCCCAAAAATATCTGCATCCTGAAAATGGCCATTCATCGCTATCGACATATGCAGAAGCTAGTTTATTTATTCTGTTTATATCTTGCCTTTGCTCTAAGCCAGGAGTTTAGGGCAGTTCATGGTTCCACCTTCACTCTGTTTTATCCCCACAAAACTGCCCTGTGAAGTAGGTGAGGCTGAGACAGAATGACAGCCTCAAGGTCATCCAGGAAGCTTTGTTGACTGAGGGGGGAACCTAAACTTGTTCAATACTAGTCTAACCTTGACAATGGGACGGTGCCAATAGGCCCTGCCTTGGTTTTCAGTGGCTGGGAGCATCAAACAGAGAAATCAGGTTTGAACTGTTCCAAAGTCTACCCTCTGACCATGGGAAGGTGCTTTATTCTAAGCCATACCTTTGCTGTGTCTAGCGCAATGTTACCTACACTGACTCACAGTGGTTCTTCAGGGTTTATCATAGAATCATAGAGTTGGAAGAGACCACAAGGGCCATCCAGTCCAACCCCCTGCCAAGCAGGAAACACCATCAAAGCAATCTTGACAGGTGGCTGTCAAGCCTCTGCTTAAAGACCTCCAAAGAAGGAGACTCCACCACACTCCTTGGCAGCAAATTCCACTGTCAAACAGCTCTTACTGTCAGGAAGTTCTGTGGGATGTATAACACTGGTGCAGTCAATCACAACATTCCTAGAGTGTACACAAAGGGGTCTAGGTCCTCCAGGTAGAGTTTCCTGTGCCAAGACTGAAATCACTTCCTTTGTGTGACCAGAAGTGGGAGTGGCCTTACCTGTAGCTATTCAAAGATACAGGTGAGCTGCTACTCTCCCTCTCTTCCCACCAGGACTCCGAGGATGCAACATCTCAGGAGATGCTCTCTTGGCTTCCAGCCAAGAGAGGCCCACATGGAGCCTTTCTCCCTTAAGGAGAATCTCCACATGTAAATATATTTAATCTAAGCTAGCCTGCCTTCTGAGACTGCCTGTATGAGCTTGGAATGTCTGTAAGTAAAAGCTTTATACTTTTATAAGCTTATGTGTCGCGTATTTTCTTTTAAGAGGGAAGCAGGGGAATTATATGCCAGGATCTGCCTTGTTCTAGAAGTTCATAGGAACTTAAACGCCACGTTTTGCTGCGCTTTATTGGGGATGAGAAACTCTGCTAGTTTGGAGCTTGTTAGCACAAGCTGGGATAGGAAATATTAATCAATATTCCCTCATCCACATTCCCTCTCATCTCCCACAAAGGGTTTTGAGGCCCAGAACTGCGTATTTTGTGTATTTTTAAAGGATTGCTTTGGATTGTGATTTTTGGCAGAGTAGTATTTTTCTGTTTGTACTTCCTGGTAAGCACATGGTCCTTTGTTCTCCATTGTGCTGTGAAAGGGGGATTAGCGACCCCTCCCCTCCCTCAGAGCTCACAGACCTCAGAGGCAGTGAAGATTAGTTTGCATTTTGAGATTTTTAAGTTTTGATTTTTGAATTTTAACCATTTTTTGAAATTTTTTAAATTTTTTAAATTTTTGAGGATTAAGATGGCAAGCTCAGGTTTTGATAGTGAAGCAAGATCAAGCTTTATGCTGCTGAATGATCGTAACTTTGTGCAATGGAAGCAGCGCCTTTTAGTGCATCTTGGTGCAAAACAAGTGCTTAAAGCGGTGAAAGATCCCAAACCTGATTTTGCTGATTTAACCAAGAAAGCAGATTGGGAAAGGCAAGATGCAGAAGCTAAACACATAATTTTGAGCAGTTTGAAAGATGAGCATTTATCTCTGATTGACTATGAAAGTGATGCATCTCAGATTCTAAAAGATATTGAGAGGGTTTATGCACAATCATCAGAGAACTCTTATAGACATTTATTGGATAAACTGCTGAAGTTAAAGATGAATTCCAGAGAACAATTTACAGGGCATTTTAAGGACTTTAATGAAATTGTTCAAAGGATTGCCCTAACTCCCAGAGCTTTTGATGATGCAACCAAAGTGACTTTTATGCTGGCATCATTAGGAAAAGAATTTACTTCATTTAAGAGTATAATGGATCACACAAGAGATTTGACTTTTAATGAACTAGCAAATCACTTAAGAGAGGAATGCAGAGCTTACCTTGATTCTCCACAAAGAAATCCAAGGAAAATGGACACAAGTTATGTTTCTAAGCAATTTCCCAAGTCTAAGGAAGTGTCCAAAGAATTAATATGCCATAACTGCAATTTAAAAGGGCACATTGCAAGGAGTTGCCAGAAGCCCAAGAATAAGTCCCGCCCCTTTCAACCAAAAGGTGAAAAGAAGGGGGGTCACGAGCGTACATTTCTACTGCAAGAAAAGAGTTTAAATGTGCAAAGAAATGAAAGGAAAAGTGACCAATTTATTTTAGATTCGGGAGCTACAAGCCATTTTGCGCATAAAAGAGAATATTTCAGAGAAATTAATGATAGTGAATGGACTGAAATCCAGATTGCTGATGGAAATGTTCTAAAATCACAAGGTGCAGGTTCAATGCGTTTGAAATTCAAGGTGAACAATGAATCTCTTGAAACAACTGTGCCTAATGTTCAATATGTCCCAGAATTGAATTGTAACTTGCTTAGTGTGTCTGCTTTAGACAAGAAAGGTTTCAAGGTTACATTTGCCAATGGAGAATGCAATGTAACGAAAAATGATGAGGTTTATGCTCAAGGGAAAACTAATCAATGGTGTTTATGAGATTAACGTTTCAGAAAACCAATCAGCACAAGTCGCCCAATCCAAGCAGAAGCATGAAGCAGATCTGGAGCTCTGGCATCGAAGACTGGGTCACAGGGATATCAGAGTCATCCAGGAACTGCAGAATGGAGATCTTGTGAGAGGTCTACAGGTAAACAAAAGTAACACACCCACACCAAAATGTATAACTTGTGTAAGTGAAAAAGGAGTCAAACCTTCTTTCCCACGTTGTGCAGAAAAGAGAAGCACAAAAGTTCTGGACATTGTGTACACTGATTTAGCTGGACCTATGAATATACCTTCTTTAGGAGGAAATAGGTATATTCTTATCTTTTTGGATGATTATTCAAGGTTTTGTGTGGGATACCTTCTCAAAGAGAAGAGTGAAACAGTGGAATTGTTCAAGCAATACATAAGCATGGTCAAGAACAAATTCCGGCGTGCACCCACCACTCTAATTTCCGATAATGGTGGGGAGTTTTGCTCACGTGAAATGGAAGCCTTCATGGCTCAGGAAGGCATAGCACATGTGACCACAGTTAGCTACACACCTCAACAGAACTCTATTGCTGAGAGGAAATTTAGGTCCATCCTAGAGATGACAAGGTGTATGCTAAAAGGATCCAACTTGTCGAAGAAACTTTGGGGTGAGGCAGCAAATACTGCGATTTATATACAGAATAGGCTGCCAACAAAAGGCACAGAGCGCACGCCATTTGAACTTTGGCATGGAAGAGTCCCAAATTTGTCACACATACGTGTATTTGGAAGTTTGTGCTATTACCACGTGCCCAAGGAGCACAGACACAAACTTGACTCCAGAGCAAAGCCTGGTATCCTAGTTGGATACGCTTCTGGAGGAAAAGGCTACAGAGTTGTGGACTTACAAACAGGGAAAACAAGTTCACATCACGTGATTCATTTTGAGGAGTATGAAAAGGCTGACACAAGGAACACAGCAATTGACTGTTCCAATGAGCCACCAACAGAGGAGTTTGTAAGTTTTCCTTTTGAAGCCATACCAGAAACTAATCCACCTCCTAGTATTGTACCTCCTAGTGTTGTAGCACCCCCTACAGATGACACCCCAGAAGACGCGGAGGACCAGATGTCAGAAGGCTCCAGAGACGAAGAGGACCCGTATGCAGGGATGCCGCCATTGGAAGGAGATGAGGAAGCTGATGCGGTTCAACAAGAGCCAGAGGTCAGACGTTCCTCCAGGTCCAACAGAGGCGTTCCACCACTACGACTGTCCTACTTTGCAGGGTCGGCGCCACCACAGGAACCTTCCACGTGGGAACAGGTTCAACGGTTGCCAGCTGCTGAGGCCAGTCTCTGGAAGCAAGCCGCGCAGGAAGAGATGGATGCACTGCATCGCAACAAGACCTGGACCCTGACAGAGCTACCTCCTGGTAAGAAGGCAATTGGGTCCAAGTGGGTGTTCAAGCTTAAGAAGGGGTCAGAAGGGGAGGTGCAACGCTACAAAGCTAGGCTTGTAGCACAAGGATTTTCACAACAGTATGGCGAAGACTATGATCAAGTATTTGCGCCTACAGTGCGATACAGCAGTGTTAGATTACTTCTAAGTATTGCAGCATCTAAAGGCCTATCAGTCCGTCATGTCGACATAGCAACAGCTTTTCTTCATGGGACGATTTCTGAACAGATTTATATGAAGCAGCCCAAAGGCTTTATCAAGCAAAATGAGGCACATCTTGTATGTAAACTTCAGAAAGGAATTTACGGTTTGAAACAAGCTGCAAGAGCATGGAACCAGAAATTACATGAAATGCTGGTTCAGCTTGGGTACAAGCAGTCAACAGCTGACAAGTGCCTGTACACTAAGAACAGAAATGGACAATTCTCTTACATTCTGGCTTTTGTCGATGATTTATTAATATCAACGTCCAATGACAGAGACTATAAAGACATAGTCAGACATCTCAACAAAGAGGTGGAAGTAAAGGAATTGGGACTTGTCCAGTATTACTTGGGAATTCAAATTGAGAGAGAAGAGGACGGCTCATTTCTTCTCAGCCAGAAGCAGAAGATAATAGAACTGATAGAAAGCATGCAGATGCAAGGTGCACACCCTGTCGCGACACCCATGGCCACAGATTTTCTAAAGAATCAACAAGATTTGAAGCTGCTGCCAGACAACAGCGAATACAGGTCAGCGATTGGTAAACTTTTGTATTTGGTTACTACCAGCAGACCTGACATAGCAAGTGCAGTGGGGATCCTAAGCAGAAAAGTGAGTTCTCCCACTGAACATGACTTGGGTGGGGTCAAGAGGGTGGTGCGTTACCTCAAGGGTACAATGAATTGTAAATTAAAATTGCCAGCTGTAAGGGACCCTAAGTTGGTTGGGTACAGTGATGCAGACTGGGCTGGGGATAAGGCAGATTACAAATCCACAAGTGGTTATGTTTTTATGTTTGGAAATGCACCTATCATATGGGGCAGTTATAAACAGAAATGTGTAGCCTTATCGTCCACAGAGAGTGAATATATTTCAGCTTCGGAAGCATGCAGAGAAATCATCTGGCTGGATCAACTCCTGACAGACTTTGGTTTGCCGAGAAAAGGACCTGTCAGCTTGATGGAGGACAATCAAGGCTGCCTGCAGCTAGCGCAAACCGAAAAGTTCCTTGCACGTTCAAAACATATTGGGGTCCGGTATCACTTCATTCGCCAGATGATCCAAGATGGACTAGTAGAAATGTCCTACTGTAGTACACAAGAGATGACTGCGGACATTCTCACGAAACCCTTGCCACGAGAGAGTTTCCAGAACCTGCGTGTCAAGCTGGGACTCTGGGTGGTTGAATAAAGTTGTTTTATGTTTGTTAAATGTTGTTCAGACTGAGAAGGGGTTTGTGGGATGTATAACACTGGTGCAGTCAATCACAACATTCCTAGAGTGTACACAAAGGGGTCTAGGTCCTCCAGGTAGAGTTTCCTGTGCCAAGACTGAAATCACTTCCTTTGTGTGACCAGAAGTGGGAGTGGCCTTACCTGTAGCTATTCAAAGATACAGGTGAGCTGCTACTCTCCCTCTCTTCCCACCAGGACTCCGAGGATGCAACATCTCAGGAGATGCTCTCTTGGCTTCCAGCCAAGAGAGGCCCACATGGAGCCTTTCTCCCTTAAGGAGAATCTCCACATGTAAATATATTTAATCTAAGCTAGCCTGCCTTCTGAGACTGCCTGTATGAGCTTGGAATGTCTGTAAGTAAAAGCTTTATACTTTTATAAGCTTATGTGTCGCGTATTTTCTTTTAAGAGGGAAGCAGGGGAATTATATGCCAGGATCTGCCTTGTTCTAGAAGTTCATAGGAACTTAAACGCCACGTTTTGCTGCGCTTTATTGGGGATGAGAAACTCTGCTAGTTTGGAGCTTGTTAGCACAAGCTGGGATAGGAAATATTAATCAATATTCCCTCATCCACATTCCCTCTCATCTCCCACAAGTTCTTCCTAATGTTTAGGTGGAATCTTCTTTCTTGAAGTTTGAATCCGTTGCTCCATGTCCGCTTCTCTGGAGCAGCAGAAAACAACTTTTCTCCCTCCTCTATATGACATCCTTTTATATATTTGAACATGGCTATCATATCACCCCTTAACCTTCTCTTCTCCAGGCTAAACATACCCAGCTCCCTAAGCCGTTCCTCATAAGGCATCGTTTCCAGGCCTTTGACCATTTTGGTTACCCTCCTCTGGACACGTTCCAACTTGTCAGTATCCTTCTTGAACTGTGGTGCCCAGAACTGGACACAGTATTCCAGGTGAGGTCTGACCAGAGCGGAATACAGTGGTACTATTACTTCCCTTGATCTAGATGCTATACTCCTATTGATGCAGCCCAGAATTGCATTGGCTTTTTTAGCTGCTGCATCACACTGTTGATTCATGTCAAGTTTGTGGTCTACCAAGACTCCTAGATCCTTTTCACTTGTACTGCTCTCAAGCTAGGTGTCACCCATCCTGTATTTGTGCCTTTCATTTTTTTTGCCCAAGTGTAGTACTTTACATTTCTCCCTGTTAAAATTCATCCTGTTTGCCTTGGCCCAGTTCTCTAATCTGTTAAGGTCATTTTGAAGTGTGATCCTGTCCTCTGGGGTATTAGCCACCCCTCCCAATTTGGTGTCATCTGCAAACTTGATCAGGATGCCCTCAAGCCCATCATCCAAGTCATTGATAAAGATGTTGAATAAGACTGGGCCCAAGACAGAACCCTGTGGCACCCCACTAGTCACTTCTCTCCAGGATGAAGGGGATCCATTAATGAGCACCCTTTGGGTTCGGTCAGTCAGCCAGTTACAAATCCACTGAATGGTAGCATATTCGAGTTCTACCTGGGATTGCCAGGGATTGAACCTAAGATCTTCTTCAAGCACAGCATGTGCTCTACAATAAGGTTACCAGACGGCCCCGTTTCCCGGGGACAGTCCCCGGATTTACAAATCAGTCCCCTGACAAAATCCAACTATTTGGTAGGAAGTTGAAAAGTGTCCCCGGATTCATTGAAAAAAATCTGATAACCTTACTCTACAATTGCTCTAAGGCCCTTCTCCGCATGGGAGGTAAATGGTTGCTCCAATGAGGAAAACTTATAACAGAAAACACTGTTTCTCTTGCTGTGAGAGAAACAGTGACCCCCATCCACAAAATGGAGTGATTTGGTTGTCACTAATGGAATCGGACCTTAACCATTTTAAGTTGTTGATCATTTCTATTTCTGAAAATTGATAAGTTTTAAGTTTGATAATAATAATAATATAATAATAATTTATTATTTATACCCCGCCCATCTGGCTGAGTTTCCCCAGCCACTCTGGGCGGCTTTCAACAGAACATTAAATAGTCTTGTTTGTTCGTAATGGCCATTGGTCAACCTAAACTCTGGTCCTAAACCTCCACTCCTTGGGAGAAGAAAATACTAAGATGCAATCCCTAAGGCAGTTAGACAGCAGCTTGCACACCTTCTTTTGGCAACTTCGTACTAGCAGATGCCAAAATGTATTACTCCGCTTTCCTTTGGACCACATCAGCGAGACCAAGAGGGACGTCTTGTCATCTGGGCAGCCCAGGACCTCCATACACACTGCCCAGGCTTGCGCTCTCGGGAGGTCACTTCGCTGCTGCTAATGCAGCAGTTTGACTTCATCCCCAGAGGCTTCCCGCGTTATCTCTCAAGACAGATGGATGGCAACACTGGCTAAAGAACAATACAAATCTGCCTGATTCCTTCGCTGACAGGTATCCTAAAGAGGGGTAGAGTGTGTGTCATCTACAGACCATGTAGAGATGCATTGCCTTCTGCAGAGCTCTTCGCCATACCTGCCACCCCCTGCATCTCTTCCACCCTCTATAATGTGAGGTGTTGTGCCAATTAAATATATATTACAATCAAGCAGTGTGTTGTGAACTAAATAAATAATGTGCTGTAGTGGACGAGCTGCTAACATTGGACCAGGAGGGTTTGGGTTCAAATCTCTGGCCAGCGACATGGCCCTAAGGCCTGTTTCTCCTTCTCTCTAATGCTAACCTACTTTGTGTAGGTTGTTCTGATAACCATGTACGCTACCCTATGCTCCTCAAATGTCATATACACCTGATAAAGAATCAGGAATATATGCATGATATACACATGATAAAGAATACAACCCACAGGAGCCATTGAGGTAAGAGTAGTAACTCCAGCCCAGGGTTTTTTGTTTTGTTTTTTAAGTTACCCTTCTGGAGGTGTTAATGTCTAAGGAATATGAACTGAGTTCGCCTCAAGTTCATGACACAGATAACCCAGAGGAAAAGAAAGAGGCAGCCTGGATCACATGTTTTAAATATTTATTCACCTAATTATAAGGCAAGGTCTGACATGTATAACCATGGCTATAGATGCAAGGGAACAAGAGATTAACTTGAGAGGTTGCATTTAAAGGAATATAGCTTTTAATGGTTAAGGTAATTAGCTGTGCCACAGAAGCAGATTCTAGATTCTGCAGAATGGCATCTGCAGATCTGAGACAACAACAACAACAATAACAACAACAATTTATTATTTGTACCCCGCCCATCTGTCCGGGTTCCCCCAGCCACTCTGGGCGGCTTCCAACAGAACATTAAAATGCAGTAATCTATTAAACATTAAAAGCCTCCCTAAACAGGGCTGCCTTCAGATGTCTTTTAAACGTCAGGTAGTTGCTTATCTATTTGACATCTGATGGGAGGGTGTTCCACAGGGTGGGCGCCACTACCGAGAAGGCCCTTTGCCTGGTTCCCTGTAACTTGGCTTCTCGCAGTGATGGAACCGCCAGAAAGCTTTGACTCTTTGACTCACGGTCGGTCACCTCTTTCATGCATTATATGCACAGAGGAGTCTTCTTTTGATTTGTGGGGAGAGATCTGGCTCCACCCCAGAGATCACGTGGTTTCCTCAGCTTCCATGCGTTAGGCTACATGCATAGACATCTGTGGCTGTAGGCTTTCCTCCTGAAGACGTTGATGCCTAACACATGGACATGGAGAGCAGGAAAGTCATGTGACATCTGGGGCAGGACCACAGATTCAGCCACACTCCCCAGCAAATGCATGGAGGTGCCCATGTGGCATCTCAGTGTGTGGATTCTATTAAATAATTGCAATAATTAGCCTATGGAACAACAGGAGCTCAAAAGGAAATAATCCTCTTTTAAAGCTATCCAAATAGGCCCCTTTTTATTTAAATTTCATAACAATATGATTTTGTATATATAATATCTGTGTGTGTTTTAGAAGTTTCCAAAAGGCTTTTATATGTATGCTTTAGTACAGGCTTCCTCAAACTCCAGATGTTTTGGGACTACAACTCCCATGATCCCTAGCTAGCAGGACCAGTGGTCAAGGATGATGGGAACTGTAGTCTCGAGTTTGAGGAAGCCTGCTTTAGCAACTGTTGTATTATTATTTCTCATAGCTAAATCATTGATAAAGACAATCATGCCAAAATGTGTCAGGCGTATTTGCAATAAAACGTTTTCTCATTTTTTGCACACCTTTCTCTGATTTCTAGAACGGCTAATTCAATATCTATGCATTGGACACATATGAGAGACCTTGAAATAAAAGTTAAAGCATGCTAAAACATGCTGTAGCTTACACTGCTCTTTTTTAAAAAACAAAACAAACCAGCACCGATATGGTTGTAACTTTTATTGAAAATCAGTTTTTAAAAATGCAGAAAACATTATTCTTGTGTAAAGCGTGTTCTCCTTCATGGAGAGCACGTGTTGCAGTGGGGGCCAGCAAGTCACCCCTCTGGTGCTGGGCGGGATTGTATAGATGGCCACGGCTGTGATTGGACCCAGGGTGTTGTTGGGGAGATTTGTATGTTGCAATTTATTGATGGACTGCGCAGCGGATATATATATTGGTTGGTATGCAATGTGATTTCCCTCTTTGCTGAGTGCTTCGGATCACCCGCCCGCCCTCCCTCCCTATATTTTAGGCCTCTGCGTTGACCTTGCTATGCCTGTCATGGGGTTGTCTGCTGTTGGGGCAGGGGCCTGGTAGGAATTTTTCCATTTGGCTGAATGGCTGGTGCTATCTGGTTTTCGCCTACTGCGTAGCAAATAGTCACAACTTGTAAGGTTGGCGGTTAGGCATTGGTTATTATGTTGGTTGTAGGAGGGGTTATGATTGACTGTGTCTGCCCCTCCAATTGTTGCTGGTGTTAGGGGAATTCCGTTAAAGGAATCCAGGGGCTCGATGCTTTTTGTCCGAACCCCCGGTCGGGGGCCAGGGCTGTGCAAGAGCCCTGGGAGTCTGAGGGGAGAGGGGAGGGTCAGACCACCCGGCTCCCTTTATCTCTCCAGAGGGTTTTCCCCTTACTGACAGTCGTCAGTTCTGTCCCCTGTGGGACAGATAGTCTTAACCAATGCCTAAGCAACCACTCACATTGTTTGTATTTTAATAAAGTTGTGGCCAAAATCATGCCAAAAACCAAAACTAAAATTCTGACTGATGTGTGAATTATTTGAGGGGTGGGTTGGGGACCTCGGCACGCAACTCCCATTCATTTCAATGAAGCCTATATAGCAAAATTTCCTGGTTTATTGTGCCTTAGATCTTTGCAGTACAGGCAACGACTGATTTACGAATGTCCGATTGACATGTGATTGCGCACAGGCGCATGGCCCCAAACCTGGAAGTGACCCCAAAACATCGCTAAAATGTCACAAAGATGGCGGAATGGGGGCAGGGCAGAACGCTTTACAAAGGCCCTGCCTACACACACAGGGGTCCAGAGTGTAACCCCCGCATAAAACAAGGATTGCCTATAGTAGTTAATGATAATTACTTTTAATCTAGATAGATAAATTCCACTGTTTGCTATTTTGGTCCATAACTCCCCATTCTTCTAGTATTTATTGCCTCTGACAATATCATATATTTTGTGTCAAAGTTTATAGGGCACACACAGACTTAATTAGTCTCCATTATTGTAACAAATGTGCAGCGGGGAACCACACACACAACCCCAATTTTCTTTCTGGTTAAACATTTATAATTATATCCAAAGACCGTGGAATGTCAAGAAGGCACTTTGCTACTGAGCTTGAAGGTTTTTATTAATCTTATTTTAATAACCTTCTGCTGTGTTACATCAATGCATCGCCATCACTTTACACTCACTATTACTCATGTTAAGAAAGGAGAACTTTTGACAAAAAAAATAATATATTCAAGATGAGAATTATGTCCCTAAGTTCTACCAATCAATATCCCTGCTAAACTGGTTGTAAAAAATACTGGTAGATATGCTATTATTTACCTTGGTAAGTCCATCTGAAGGCAGCCTTGTATAGAGAAGTTTTTAAAGTTTGATGTAGGTTTTACTGTGTTTTTTATATTTTGTTGGAAGTCACCCAACAAAATTATTATTATTATTATTATTATTATTATTATTATTATTATTATTATTGAAGTATAATGGTGACTGTCTATGGTGGACTCAGATACTTTTGGTGCCTAGACTAGTGAACAAAATTACAAATATTCAGAAGTGTGCCATCGCTTCTATGGATAGCAAGCAATTGTGCAGAATGCACTGAGGTAACAGCCTTCCAAAGTTGCTACAAAAAGGTCTTGAAGGACTAGAATTTCCAGGTACACAAGCAAAAGAAATGATGCAGAAGATAACAGTAGCTCTACATTAGTGGGAGTGAGAATCTGTTTGATGAGCTTGTGGGCAGGGACCTGTGTTTTATTCACGTATAGTGTCTACTTCCTTTTTGGCACTACTACAAAGAATAAATGAGGTGGAGGTGTGCAAATTAGACACTTATTGTTGTGGTGCACAGCATGCTATATGTATTAGGAAGGTAATCTTGATAGGCTTCCAGGAACCAGACTACTGGGATTGCACAACATGACCTACCCAAATAAAACTTGGATATCTCTACGAGTTCACCTGAAGAAGAAGAAGAAGAAGAAGAAGAAGAAGAAGAAGAAGAAGAAGAAGAAGAAGAAGAGTTTGGATTTGATATCCCATTTTATCACTACCCAAAGGAGTCTCAAAGCAGCTAACATTCTCCTTTCCCTTCCTCCCCCACAACAAACACACTGTGAGGTAAGTGGGGCTGAGAGACTTCAGAGAAGTGAGACTAGCCCAAGGTCACCCAGCAGCTGCATGTTGAGGAGTGGAAACGCGAACCCGGTTCACCAGATTATGAGTCTACCACTCTTAACCACTACACCACACTGGCTCTGAGGGTGAACTATATTATGCATGCAGGATATATTTGAACGGATGAAGAAATGTGGCTTAATCTTTTCCCTTCTTCTTGTCTTTCCACTCAGGAGTGCTTTACCCAACCACCCCATCCATCCAGCAATAGGAACCAGGTTAAAAAGCACAAATGGCTGGAGTTGCCTCTTCACAGCCTCCCATATAAATGCAAAACTGTCTTTCGTTCCAAAGATGGACGGGGATGCTGTGGGTTCCCACCTTTTGGGTGGGTGAGGTGGCATAGCTTCCGCTAACCATAACATCTATGCTTGTGTTTATCTGTAGCAACTTAAAGCCACGAAAAAAAATGAAGTGTACATTTATCCTATCATATAATGGCATGGACATGTAATATTTTGTCATCCTTAACCCTTCGTAGGAAGGAGTGTGAAGTATTTAATGAAAAGGATTGACTTGAGTGACAGCTCAAGGAAAGGGCAACCCTGCATGGCTCATGACTGAAATTGGCTGCTGCTGTGATTTAGTAAGATTTTTTTTCCCCTGCCGGGAAGTGGATATTGTAACTCACAAAAGGTAACTTAGAGCAACAAATTGAGCTGAATGGAGCCTAAACTAATTCATGTTTTATTGAGTGGCCCTCTTGTCAGTGATAGCCAACAGTTAACTTGAAGTGATCACTCCAATAATCACTCACAGTGATGTACTACCAGCTTTGCCAACGCATGGGAACCCTCTCAATGAAGGCAAATAGCTTAATTGAAGAAAAAGATCCCCAAACTAACCTCTCTGAAACCTAGCTAGAAAAAACATCCTGGAAAGGCACTCATAATATGGATAAAACATTATTATTTAAAAGGGTGGTATTATTAGTATTATTATTATTTATTATTTATACCCCGCCCATCTGGCTGGTTTTCCCCAGCCACTCTGGGCGGCTTCCAACAGAACATTAAAATACAATAATCTATTAAACATTAAAAGCCTCCCTAAACAGGGCTGCCTTCAGATGTCTTCTAAAGGTCTGGTAGTTGTTTTTCTCTTTGACAACTGGTGGGAGGGTGTTCCACAGGGCGGGTGCCACTACCGAGAAGGCCCTCTGCCTGGTTCCCTGTAACTTGGCTTCTCGTAGTGAGGCAACCGCCAGAAGGCCCTCGGCACTGGACCTCAGTGCCCGGGCAGAATGATGGGGGTGGAGACGCTCCTTCAGGTATACTGGACCAAAGCCATTTAGGGCTCCAACACTTTGAATTGTGCTCGGAAACGTACTGGGAGCCAGTGTAGGTCTTTCAAGACCGGTGTTATGTGGTCTCGGCGGCTGCTCCCAGTCACCAGTCTAACTGCCGCATTCTGGATTAGTTATAGTTTCCGGGTCACCTTCAAAGGTGCCCCACACAGAGCGCATTGCAGTAGTCCAAGCGAGAGATAACTAGAGCATGCACCACTCTGGCGAGACGGGTAGTTTTTAGGGCCAGACTTTTTGCAAGGCCTGTTTCCTGGGAATAAGATAGGCCTGGAAAATTATGGAGTCTTTGAAAAATCTGTTTGCAAATCTACACACAGAGAATGCGGAAGCAAGCACTGCTAAAGCAGGCAGCATGGCTGTTAATTCTGACTCAGACCATTTCCCCTTAAGTCAATTCCTAGTTTGAGCTAACTCTAGGGGAAAAAATCCAGCTCACTGTCTCTTTCTCCCCCTTCCCCCGGCTCCCCAAATTTAAACTGCTTCAAGCTGTTGCTCCGTCCCTCTGCCAAATTCCAATGAGTGTGGGTGACATCAGGACTGGTGCTAGGGATTTTTGCGCCCTAGGCGAGGGGGTGGGCCACGTGACGTCATTGCGCATGACGTACGGTGCCCCGCCCCCTGCCCTGCCGGGCGCCCCGCACCGCCGCGGTTTTCGCCGCTGGTTGGGGTGGCACCGGGCCGCGGCGGGGGGCGAGGGGCAGGCTGGCCAGCGCCCCCTCCATTTTGGCGCCCCCGCCGCCGCAGTTTTCACCCCAAGCTGCTTGCTCCACTGCTGGTTGGGGCGGGAGCGGGGGGCGGGGGGCAGGCTGGCCAGCGCCCCCTCCATTTTGCCGCCCTAGGCAACTGCCTAGTTCGCCTAAATGGACGCGTCGGCCCTGGGTGACATTCCAAAAGCTGAACAGAAATTTCTAGATGGTTCCCCTCTTATTGTATAGCATCAGGAGCAAAGGTATACAAATGAGAGCGGAAGGCCCATTCTTAATAAATGAGACAGCAAGAACTGTCGTGGTTCTGTCACTCACTCCCCCTCCTGCCCAATTCTTGAAGCCATAAATAGAATTGCATATAAGAGTCGAGTTCCTGGGCATTGTACCCCCACTTCAAGTACCAGCCTATCTATCAACTCTTTCTATTGCTAGTCATCGTTTCGCTTTTATTAAAGCATGGTTTAATGTCTTCCCCTCAAACGTCCTTTCTCCTAGATTTTCTAGGGGCCAAGCTTCGGTCTTATGTGCCTGTGATAACCGTTCGATTGAATCTCTTCATCGCATAGTATTTGTCTGCCCCTTGTATTCTGCCGCCCGAAAGACTCTATTACTTCCATTAACTCAAAAATTACCGGGGTATTTGGAAGAGTCTTACCTTGCTCTTCTGTTGCAAGATTCAGACTCGATTATAACCCTACATATGGCAAAATTTCTGACATCACTTCTGACACTTAAGAAACGCAATGGATTGTTATATACAGCTTGAAATTTTAATTTAATTTTTATCATATTTTATTCAATTGAGTATCCCTTTTAATCTATTTTACTGTTAGCAATTGTAAACCAGACTGTGCTGTTTCTGGTTTTGGTTGTTATGTCTATGGGCTTAAAGCCGAAATAAAATGAGTTGAGATATAAGAGTCGAGAAGTGTACATGATATAGCAACCTTGCTGAATCTAAGCATGTTTGGATTTGGTTTCTACCAAGATGAGAGATGGTCTTGGTACCCTTTGCATTCTGCCTTGGGCTCCATTGTGTGAGAAAGACAGGAATAAATAATTATAATCACCCGATATGCATGAAAATAAATAACTGCTTATACTAAGGCAGACCTTCCTTTCCCATGGCATCCCCATTTTAGTGAGATTGGTTAGACACAACCCCTTCAGACTTTTAGGAGATTGGTAAAGGGTTTTGGAACTGCGGACAGATATTAACTAGGTTCATTCATTGTTGAATAGCTGTTGTTCTAGCTGCCCTAGAAGCTTATTGAAGGAAGTTGTTTAATTCCTCAAATAAATAACATAATACAATCGTTTTAAAGAGGGTTCCAGTTATTATTGATATGTCATTCCTGTTTTTGCTTTATAATTGTTTCATGTTTTGGTCTTCATTTTATTGTGATGCACGCTTTGGCCAAACAAAGAAACCTACAATCATTTGGCATTCTTATCATGCCTTTCAAATACTGCCAGAGCTGCAGTTCTGAGCAACCTCTACAAGGATTTACATGAAAGTAAACATTGGGCTGTAAAAATTTGGGATAGGTGACACCTTCTTTAAATTATCTTTTGATCCAATTCACCAATAATGAAATTGCATTTAGGGTAGGAATGGACAAATCTGTCAGTTCCAATCTTAAATTCAGTTCTCTGCAATTTTTCATCATTTTGAATTTTAAAAAAAATCCTCACAAAAACCCATATATGTTCTTTTGTGTTTTATTAAAATTCTATTCTATCTTTCCTTCCAAAGCAGCCCAGGGAGGCAAATGCCAAAGTGTTAAGACAGTATAATTTAAAACTTACTTTTTGAACATTTTGTTTTTGCTTGGAGAACTGCATTGCAAAATTCAGGAAAGTATGAAATCTCATGGCTGGCTACACATTGGTCCAGGTAGTCCAAATTAAGGGAGGTTCACATTAAACTGAAGACCAAATAACCTCTCTTCCATGCCTAATGGGCGGGAAAATTTATCCAAAGTGATTATGCAATCTTTGTGCTGTGAGGATTGTGGGTTGTTTTGTTTTGTTTTTCATATTTCTTCAGATCCTGGCATTACTGTACATCAAGGGCACCCTCCAGATGTTGTGGACCCTCCAGATGTTGTGGACTACAACTTCCACCAGCCTCACAAAATATGCTCAACGGCCAGGAATTGTGGGAACTGTAGTCCAAAACACCTGGAGAGCACCACATTGGTACACATATTCTGTACAGTAGGCTTATTGTGCAGAGCTTACCGGTACGTTATAAGACATTACATTGGCTGGAATCCAGTTTTGTGCTACGGCAAATGCTCCATCTGCACAAGTATTTCAGATTGCCAGACAGAATGATACGTTTCCGAGCACAATTCAAAGTGTTGGTGCTGACCTTTAAAGCCCTAAATGGCTTCGGTCCAGTATACCTAAAGGAGCGTCTCCACCCCCATCGTTCAGCCCGGACACTGAGGTCCAGTGCCGAGGGCCTTCTGGCGGTTCCCTCACCACGAGAAGCCAAGTTACAGGGAACCAGGCAGAGGGCCTTCTCGGTAGTGGCGCCCGCCCTGTGGAACGCCCTCCCTTCAGATGTCAAAGAGAACAACAACTACCAGACCTTTAGAAGACATCTGAAGGCAGCCCTGTTTAGGGAGGCTTTTAATGTTTAATAGATTACTGTATTTTAATGTTCTTTTGGAAGCCGCCCAGAGTGGCTGGGGAGACCCAGCCAGATGGGCGGGGTATAAATAATAAATTATTATTATTATTATTATTATTATTATTATTATTATACCCCTTCCCATCTCCCCCTGTGCTGTTTGGGGGTTCTTCCAACCCCCTCCCCCACCAGCCAATTTCAAGGGGGGTTGTGGGGGAGGGGGGAGCCCCACTGCGCAAGCAAAAGGTGAATCCCACTTATTGTTTCTCTTTTGCTGACCCACAACAGCGATTCTGGAAAATTTATACACAGCTGCAAATATGCATTTACATAAACCACAAATATTCAATGCATATATGAGATCAAATATTTCTTAATACCAAATTTAAGTGGTTGCTGTGGTTTGCTTTCCTTGCAAAAGTGGCCAAAGGTAAAGGACCCCTGACAGTTAAGTCCAGTCGCGAACGATTCTGAGGTTGCAGCGCTCATCTCACTTTACTGGCCAAGGGAGCCGGCGTTTGTCCGCAGACAGTCTTTATGGGTCAGGTGGCCAGCATGACTAAGCCGCTTCTAGCGAACCAGAGCAGCGCACGAAAACGCCGTTTACCTTCCCGCCGGAGCGGTACCTATTTATCTACTTGCACTTTGACGTGCTTTCGAACTGCTAGGTGGGCAGGAGCTGGGACCGAGCAATGGGAGCTCACCCCGTCCCAGGGATTTGAACTGCCGACCTTCTGATCGGCCAGCCCTAGGCTCAGTGGTTTAGACCACAGCGCCACCCGTGTCCAAAGCAACTTACAAAGACAGGAAACACTTTGAACACTTTTAGGAAATAAACAAAAGTCCGGTATGCAATTTTGTTTTCTTTTGTTTTTAGAAATTTGGAGCCTTGGCATCACTGATTTAACAATGTCCCCGTCCTTGTGTTCAGGGAGATTGCATCATGCATCTTTCTCAGCAGAAAGGTTTCCTTTCAGAGTGACAGAAGTTTATCTGGTAATCTCATAGCTCTCGTATAAGGACATTGTCATCTTGTGTTTCTTCAGGGGTAATAACACCAGCCAAGCTAACCTCTAGCAGTGCACTGAGACAAGTGCGGGTGCTGAAAATGTAAAACAAAGAGGGCACCACACATGCTTAGAGGGAGCATTAAACATGAAGGCACTTGACATGATAAATCATGTATCTCCCAAACAAAATGCTGATAGATAGATAGATAGATCTAACCATCACTTTTGACGCATGGACTCATAAAAATATTACAAGAGCAAAAAAGGATCTACTCTTCTAACAACAACAATGGAAAGAGTACAGTGCTGGGATGTAGGAAACAGACTTTCATTTGTGCAAAGAATTCTATTTCTTCCACCAGCACCACATCCTCAGGACACATACCTACAACAGGAGACATGCTATTTTTGAAATGCTGATCAAAGTAACTGTGACACACTGCATGCAAATTATTTCCTACATTTGGTTTAATTGTGCATTTTGGTCCCCATTCTCAGATATCTCTCTAAGGAACTATAACCAAGACCTGAACTGGTATTGTCCATGGCGTGCATCACAATTATGCCCCATGAAGTATTTTAACTCTCTGCGTATGTGTTTTTGATGGATTTTAGTACTGTTTTTTTAATGGGTTCCTTTGATTTTTGTGTGTTTCTTTTTTTTATTTTACTGCTGTTCTTATTCATTCAAAAGCACAGATACCTTGGAATATAATATAGATCCAGATCATTATGCATAGCATGCAAACGAGCCTAAATGTGCAATACCCTGTAGATCCAGTGATCTCCCCTCCTCCCTTTTCCATATGTGATGCTAATATTCTCAAGCTTGCGGCCCATCAGGACTTATCTGCAGCAATGAATATGTGGTTTCCTCATGAGGAATCATGGACATTGGTAGCATCCCTGGTGCAGAGTGCAGAATGTAAAATAAACTGCAAGATGGACGCACCCAAAGTTCCTTGCAGTCTCCTCTACACATACTGCCAGCCTAGGCAAACACATGTCCAAAAAAGAAGCCATGGGGAAATGGGCTGGAGAGCAGGTTGCAAAAGAAAAGGGGCAAGTGAGAGAGGATTAACCTGTCACTTCTTTGTCCCCCCACAGTGGCACACCTTGGGATGTCAAATTTTGGTGCCCCCCGCCTCTTGTGCTCCATTCTAAATAATAGTTGTGGCATCCCCTGCAGCACTCCCGAGATCCAGGCAACCAGACAATATGTATTTCCTCCCCCCCCGCCCCAAATCGTACTTTTATCTTTTTGCTTTGTTTGAACATTTGAATTTCATCCTCATTTTTTTGCAATCCAAAATATTTCCTGAAGGTTTCTTTTTCCCATTAGAGTCTGAATCAGGCATCCCCAAACTCGGCCCTCCAGATGTTTTGGGACTACAACTCCCATCATTCCTAGCTAACAGGACCAGTGGTCAGGAATGATGGGAATTGTAGTCCCAAAACATCTGGAGGGCCGAGTTTGGGGGTGGCTGGTCTAAATCATCACAGAACATCAGGCAGAGGAAGGCTGATCTGCAGAACAGCATCAGCAGACAACTGAACCTATGTGGATTATGTTGTCAACAGTGATATTGCTGTCAGTTCCTCCAGAATGCCAGACTATGGTTGTGAGGCCTAACTGTGGGGAGACGCAAGAGGGAAAAAGAGACCCTGATTTGGTTGACCAGAAAAACTAGGAGAACTATCTTCCCCCAGCCCCTTGTAAATCAAGTAAAGGAGAGTGTATGTAATCATTTTGGTATTATGCCTTAAGGGCAAAGAAGGAAGATAATCGCTTCCTTAATCAGCCATCTATGTAGCTCTAACCATACTCAGTCTTCCCTGAAGATTTTATTTTGCGATTGCAGGTGTTGGTTTTTTTTAAAAAAACCAACCCTAAGATGGTGAGCAGGAAATTGAAACTGTTATTATACAGGAAATAACAGCACTCTGTCAAAATCTACAGGAAAAAACCCCTGTGTGTTCAAAGTTACTGTCGATATCAAACATATCTGATCAGATAACAAAAAAAGAGCAAAATTACAAGAGTCATTACAATATCAATTCAGGGCAAAGTTCTGTTAAAAAATAAATGTGCTCACACAAAATGAATGGGACTTTAAAACTCAGAATATCTGATACAAAAAGAGCCTATAATTATTTCATATATTGCTAGATCAATAGGCAGGAGATCCAGTTGCCTGTACAGAACTTAATTACCACACATAACTACAGACGCCCTTCACCAAAAGCAACATGCAAATGTTTCCCTGGTGTTGCAGGGTAGCATTTCAGCTAAAAAACCCTTTGCTACATTTTGGAGGAGTTGTTGTTTCAAATACCTCCAGTTGTGGTTTTAAGAGAATGAGAAAGCGGGTTCTCCTTCATGGACAGCACGTGTTGCGGTGGGGGCCAGCAAGTCACCCCTCTGTTGCTGGGCGGGATCATATAGATGGCCACTGCTGTGATTGGGTCCTGGGTGTCGTTGGGGAGATTTCCATGTTGCAATTTGTTGATGGGCAGCCCAGTGACTATATATAGTTTGGTTCGTAACATGTTATTCCTCTTTGCTGAGTGCATCGGATCACCCGCCCTCCCTTCCCTATTTTTAGGCCTCTGCGTTGACCTTGCTATACCTGTCATGGGGTCGTCTGCTTTTGGGGCAGGGGCCTGGTAAGAATTTTTCCATTTGGCTGATTGGCTGGTGCCATCTGGTTTTCGCCTACTGCATAGCAAATAGTCACAACTTGTATTGTTTGGCGGTTAGGCATTGGTTATGTTATTAAATTGGTTGGTGGAGGGGTCGGGGTTGGCTGTGGTCTGGCCCTCCAATGCTGCTGCTGCGCAGGGAATTCCGTTAAAGGAATCCAGGGGCTCACCATGCTTTTGTCCGTATCCCCTGGTCAGGGGCCAGGGCCACGCTAGAGCCCCTGGGAGCATTTTGGGAGAGGCGAGGGTCCAACCACCAGCTCCCATTCTCTCCCCAAAGTGTTTTCCCTTTACTGACAAATGTCAGTTCTGTCCCCAGTGGGACAGATAGTCGGAACCAATGCCTAAGCAACCACTCACATATTTTGTATTTTAATAAAGTTGTGGCCAAAAAGCATGCCAAAAACCTTAAACTTAAATTTCTGTCTGAAGTGTGATTTATTTGAGGGGTGGTTTGGGGACCTCGACACGCAAGTACAATGGTTAGTGGATTTGATTGCTTGCATTACAATTAATAAAGCTCACCTATCAACAGAAAGCCTCAAGAATGTTTCCATTCCAACGTCTCCTTCACACATTTTCTTCCTAAAACAAGTATAACCTAATCAATAAAAAGCTATGTTGGATGACTGTAGCAATCCAGAATTACTAGGAAAGAAACTCCACCAAGCTCATTGTGTAGCAAGCCTCTTCCCTATACAGTGTTATGTACTGAACATTTTATTCTGGCAGAGTGCTCTCTCAGCTGAGTCATACTTTTCTAAATTAATTTCTTCTATAAATATTTTAATATTATTTTGTTGTTCTGCCACATACAATGCTGTGCATGAGCACATGGCAACTTGGACTTTTGACTAGGCTCCGGAGCCTGTGATGTCTTTGTCTTTGTCTGCGAATGAATCTACCAAGAGATTAAGACCCTTGCATGGAGAAGTCTAATCCGTACCAACCTGTCTTCTATGGAGGGAAACTGAAGATGCAAATTTGGATTGAGCTTGGCTTTCTATGGAAACAGAGGAGCTATTCAGAGGTGTGGACACCTAATCCATCGAAGCAAACTCTGCCCTTTGGATACATTGGAGATGTTCATGAATCCATTTTTGGTTCTTAATTTCTGTGTGATGTGACATGTCAATTTCCTCATCCGCTCACTACCTTTCATCTGGTCAGCACAGTATGCAATTTTAGTTTCCTTATGTCCTCGCTGACAAAAAATGACCTCTTTGGTCCATAAGATAAAGTGACAGACAATTAACAAAATTTAAGACTTCTAACCCACCTTTCATACCACAGCTCTCTCGACGTTTACAAATTTATATTTTAAAAATCACAAAAACAACTTCCCCAAGCAATCCTCCAGTTAATGAACAGTGACCAATTAAAGTGTGTGTGTATATGTGGAGTGAGAGAGAGATACAAAAAATGCATTCAGGATGATTAGCAGACCAGAGACCCATTTTATTAGCTTATGTACCTGGGATGCAGGTGGCGCTGTGGTCTAAACCACAGAGCCTAGGGCTTGTCGATCAGAAGGTCGGCAGTTCGAATCCCCGCGACGGGGTGAGCTCCCGTTGTTCGGTCCCAGCTCCTGCCCACCTAGCAGTTCGAAAGCACGTCAAAGTGCAAGTAGATAAATAGGTACTGCTCTGGCGGGAAGGTAAATGGTGTTTCC
The DNA here is from genome assembly GCA_034641385.1 of Darevskia mixta. Classification (NCBI taxonomy): domain Eukaryota; kingdom Metazoa; phylum Chordata; class Lepidosauria; order Squamata; family Lacertidae; genus Darevskia; species Darevskia mixta. The sequence continues at coordinate 39,665,973 of JAWWNH010000011.1, read as the reverse complement.
GTGCGCTGCTCTGGTTCACCAGAAGTGGCTTAGTCATGCTGGCCACATGACCCAGAAGCTGTACGCCGGCTCCCTCGGCCTATAGAGCGAGATGAGCCCACAACCCCAGAGTCATCCGCCACTGGACCTAACAGTCAGGGGTACCTTTACCTTTACCTAAAGGAATTTGGGCTGGTGTTTCTTTCCATGCCCAGACACATGCTGCAGGAGTCCATAGCTTTTGAGACTGAGGGGAACATCACACTCTGTTTTTGATATGCCATGAAGAGATGGCAAATGCTGATCAAGGGAGCAAAGTATTATTTTAAAAATATGAGTCTAGGGCACTCCTTAGGTAGGTCTCTTCCCATGATCCTTCTATCATAAATGAATTAGGGTACAAGCTGAACCTCCCACTGCTGCAGGGGCTCTGAGGAGTGACAGAGCCGCCACCACATCCATAGCTCTGCCATACATGGCAGCCATGACAGAAGGTCGGGCAGGATGATTGGGCCCAATTCCCGTGGCAATTCCAGGCCTGATGGTGACCAGCAACAGCCGTGAAACCAGCTCAAGGTTTCGGTTGGGGGCTTTCTGCTGGGTTCGTAGTCAAGGATCCTGCCAGCCAACCTTTACAGATCAGCCAGCAGAGCTCAGCAAAGAGACACCTCCTCTTGATCCAAACCTTCTGCAGTCCAGTATTAGGTTTTGGGAATTGCTCTGATGTTAACTGTTATGGCGCCAACAGGATGGCGTGCCGAAGCCAGGTATCAGTACCGGGATCAAGAGAAGCCGAAGTCAGGAGCAGTCCGAGCCAGCCAAGGTCAGGTATCAGTACCAGGGGTCAAGAGAAGCCGAAGTCAGGAGCAGTCCAAGTCAGGAACCAGCCGAAGTCAGATACACAGGATCAGGAGCAGGATGAGCAGGCACAACTACGTGCTTCAGCACAGCAGTTGCAGGTGCTGGTGAGGGAAGCAGCTGACCTTCCTTAAGTAGCCAGCTCATCACCACGCCTTTTACGAGCTGCAACTGCCTCCAATTGCTCCCTCAGTTTCTCAGCTCTACGCTCTACAGCTGAGATGGGAGGAGGGGAGGGGGCCCTCCGGCTCCTCTCCTCACGAGGGCCTGATTCTGGCTCAACTTCTTCCTCCTCCTGTTCTGGCCTTCCCTCTTCCCCATCTGCTTCTTCCTCTTCTGAGGAGTGTCGCCACCAGTCTTCTTCAGGTAAGAATCCCTCCATTCCTCTGGACTCTTCCGTGGTTGCCGCCTCGCCTAGGGGGGCTTGCCACCACTCCTGCTCATCTGGTGCAACCCTGACATCAACACAGTGTTTAATGAATGGGGGGGGGGAATCTTGAGTTGGTTGAGAGACGTTCCTAAAATGGAGTAGATGAGATTAGACTAGATTGACTGTATGCCTTGGGGACACCTAAAGTAGGCATTTTGGATCTCACCCAAGGGCTACCATCAGAAACCAATGGGAATCGAATTATGTATAACTTGTTCCGTTGTTTCAGTGGGACTTTGTCGTGCTTAACTCTGACTGCAAAATAGCGTAAAACTTTAATTGGTTAATGAGTGATAGTCAATTTTAATTGGTATGGGTAAACGTTAATCAGTCGGACTGCTAGTTAACGGCGTACTTGCGTATTTATTTAGACTATTTAGGTTCTGGTGTGAACCAAGCAAATAATTTAGATCAAGAATTTTTAGTTGATTTTATTGTTTGTGAAATTATATTATATATCAGGGATAGCCAATGTTGTGCCCTCAATTTGTTGTTGGACTCCCATCATCCCTGACCATTGGCCATGCTGGCTGGGAGTGATGGGTTCCAACAACTGCTGAAGGGCACTGCCTTGACAACCCCTGCTAAATATCTCTGTGTTTCTGAATGTGTGTGTGTGTGTGTGTGTGTGTGTGTGTGTGTGTATGTATGAGAGAGAGAGAGAGAGAGAGAGAGAGAGAGAGAGAGAGAGAGAGAGAGAGAGAAGTTGGGGGGCATCCTGGGCATGCAAAATGTGAATGCTGACAACTGCAGACAAATTTTACGAATTTCTGAAAACACAAGGTTGAGTTTTCTGTACGCATCATTGCCAAGATTTCAACGTATCTGAAAAAGGAGCAAGTGCACGTCTGTTTTCAGACATTCGCGATTCTGGGGTTGTCAGCATTCACTTGTGAGTGTCAACATACAGCCATCACCCTGATTGGAAGGAACTGCTAGGCTAAGCTGGCCTCACAGTTATCGCATCCCAGACTTTCGTTGTAATATTACTATTACTATCATAGAATTAATATAATATAGCACACATTTTCTCTTAGAGAGAGAGGATATTTATATACGCACATAGTTAGATATGCAATATTACAATAAGCGAGGAATCTCAAAAACTCTTAAAGAATCTCTGCTGTTCTGCTCTTTGCTAGAGTCTGTAAAAAAAAAAAATGAAATTCTCTTTCCAGTCTAGATTGATGGCGGTAGAATGCCCCAAGCTCCAGCATTCTGACTCCAGCCACCTTGCATGATAGATGTTAATGCCTTTCTTTAGCAATGCACCATATATAAATCTTGGTATTGTTGATGGGAGAAATAAAAGTTTTATTTGTTAATGAAATATGATGTAGCCCTTGTCGTGCTCTACTTAAACACCATCAAGAAATAGATCATGTTTTTTTTAGAAGTCAGGAGTAGCCCCAGGCTCTCTATAATTCTAATTGATGTAAATGAAGAAAATAATGAAAGCTTGTGTGTGCTGACCCTGTTATACAGGGTGGTTCACCTCAATTAATCAAAGAATGGTTAGAGAGGCTGAAAGCATCTGGCCGGAATAGAGAGTTCTTCACTTATGGATGCTCAATTGGCAGTGCTGGATGGCGATATACTATGCCTAGATTTCAATTGGCAGGGTGGGAAGAATAGTATTATTATTATTGCATCACTGATGTACATGACATTTACACACACACACACACACACACACACACACACACACACACACCAAAAATGAGGGAAAGACAGGTAAGTGCTGGGATAGTGCAGTCGGTAGAGCATGAGACTCTTAATCTCAAGTCGTGGGTTTGAGCCCCATGTTGGGCAAAAGATTCATTCATTGCAGGGGGTTGGACTAGATGATCCTTTTGCTTGGCACTGTGGTATAATAATAATAATAATTTATTATTTGCACCCCGCCCATCTGGCTGGGTCTCCCCAGTCACTCTGGGCGGCTTCCAGCACATATTAAAATACATTAACATGTTACCAGGGTGGATTAAAATAAAAAAAAATGGATTTTTTTTATTTAAATCGATTTTTTTTTATTTAAATTGGATTTTTAAAATAAAATGCTTTTGGAGGAAAAATCTTTCTAAATATAGTCTTATATTTAAGTTACATTGTAGTCCAAAGGCTATTCATCAGGAAATAAGGATTTGTTTTAAGTTTATCAAGTGTGATAAAACTCAGTCTAAGTTTTTTTAAAAAAAAATGTTTAACCACATCAGTTAACAAACATGGATACATATGCTATCATGTTATTGTTTTAGTTAAATAAATTGTTTAAATGGTTATTAAGGAAATGATTATTTTTCTCCTTCCAATAAAGTACAGCAGAAAAGTTGTCCAAATATAAACAGTTAACTTATTAAACCTCACCATAATTTCATAATTATCTGTCTATGTATTTCTAGGTAGTATAACCAAATCAGTAATTTTTGATATAACTGTAAAAACTACTCTGAAAATTTATTATTCCAAAAATGAAACCTTCATATGGTTGTAAATATTAAGATTATACCAGCAAGAATGAGTCTTTCTGTAAAAAAAATATTTAAATCAAGTCTTACTGACTAGTGATTTAAATCAAGCCTTACTGACTAGTGATTTAAATTGTGATGCTACAGATTAAAAACTTCCCTAAACAGCTTCCCTCAACAACTACATAACATTTAGGAAATACCTGAAGGCAGCCGCCTTCAGGTATTTCCTAAATGTTATGTAGTTGTTGATCCCTTTGACCTCTGCTGGGAGGGCGTTCCACAGGGTGGGCGCCACTACCGAGAAGGCCCTCTGCCTGGTTCCCTGTAGCTTTGCTTCTCGCAGTGAGGGAACAGCCAGAAGGCCCTCGGCGCTGGACCTCAGTGTCCGGGCTGAACGGTGGGGGTGGAGACGCTCCTTCAGGTATACTGGGCCGAGGCCATTTAGGGCTTTAAAGATCAGCACCAACACTTTGAATTGTGCTCGGAAACGTACTGGTCTAAACCACTGAGCCTCTTGGCTTGCCGATCAGAAGGTCGGCGGTTCGAATCCCCGAAACGGTGTGAGCTCCCGTTGCTCGGTCCCAGCTCCTGCCAACCTAGCAGTTCGAAAGCACGTCAAAGTGCAAGTAGATAAATAGGTACCGCTGCGGCGGGAAGGTAAACAGCATTTCCGTGCGCTGCTCTGGTTCGCCAGAAGCGGCTTAGTCATGCTGGCCACATGACCTGGAAGCTGTACGCCAGCTCCCTCTGCCAATAATGCGAGATGAGCGCCGCAACCCCAGAGTTGTCCACAACTGGACCTAAAAGTCAGGGGTCCCTTTCCCTTTTTACCATGGCCCAAAAAGGTTGGCAACTTCTGGCAGAGAACCCTAGGGCTACTGAAATGTCAATAGAAGCCACCATAGAGAGGTGGATAGAAAAATATCTCCCTTCCTTCCCTCTCTTGATTGCCAGCTGTTGCTGCTGAAGCACTTGGGACTTGGGGTGGGCGCCATCTTGCCCTTTGCTACAGGTAGCAAAATATCAGCCCTGGAAAGGCAGTATTAAAACTCCAATCAACGCCATCCGTTGTCTGGCCAGTACCACAATATGCACACAGGTGAATTTTCTTCCACCCCACAACGAAACAGCAGCACATCCCCTGCACATAGGAAGGTAAAATATCAGAGACAAAGGTAGACTAGGATCCTTTCTCTTGACATGTAGTTTTCCGTGTGGAGGGAATTGTACCATATTTGGAAATGGCATTTAAGGAACTATGTTTCAGGCTCTGTGTCATTGCACTTCAGAAACATCTGCGACAGCTCACAGGTACCGGTATATAGTATTTGAATTCAGGTGTGTTTTGTTGTATTTTTATCAACCAGATTATCATGCAATTTCAATGCACAATCCAGGTCAAGTTTTAGTCAAAATTAAAATTATACATACCAAAATGTACAAAATGGGTGGAAATACCATGCCTGTAAACATGGTAGGGAGTCTGTATTATTATTAAACGAATTTGTGTAGTAGAAATGTGTGTCAAATATACAAGCCCACTTGCATCTAAGAAGAAAAGAAAAAATTCTCCACTTCTGGTCTCCCTTCAACCAGAAACTCACTAGGTGGTCTTAGGCAAATTCTTGTCTTTCAGCCTCTGCTCTCCATTTGCAACAAGGGCATAATATTTATGGCCTACATTACAGCGTTTGCGGAAGGCTATGGAAATAATGTATGCGCTGGCCCTTCTAAACTGCTATATAAATACTAAAGAGGTCATCCTGCTGGACTCTTCCCTGTGGCAAAGTATATGCTACGTCCTCCTGCTTTTGTGATTCTCCACATATGAAGATGTGATCAATACAATAATTCCACTTGTGTGTGATATGGGAAGGATACAGCAGCAGCAGCATAGCTGTCAACCCTCCCTTTTTTTGCGGGAAACTCCCTTATTCCAATGCAGTTTCCCGCTGCTATCCCGGATTGTTGATAGCCCTTAAATTTCCCGGATTTCAAAGGAAGCAGCTCCTCTCCCTCCCTGCTGACCAGGGAGGCTCCTCAGCTGCCAATAAGGAGTCTGAGACCGACTGGGGGCGGAGCTTGCATGCCTTGTGCAGCCAGACCCTCACGCCCAACCAGACAGACAGCCTGCCTGCCGTCTATGCACTCGCTCTTTCGCTCACCCGTTCGCACGCAGCCTCTGGAGCGCAGGGTGGCGAGGCTACTTGGTGCCATTGCACCTCCCTCGCGGCATCCCTTATTTTCAAATCCGAAAGTTTGAAAAAAATCCCTTATTTTCAAATCCGAAACTTGACAGCTATGCGCAGCAGTGGAGCTAGCTGCTCGGGTACCCGGAGCGGCGCACATGCCGTGTGCCCGGGGGTGGGGCGATCTGCCCAGACTCCCAGAGGGTGGGGCGATCACACCCAGGGGGTGCAGCAATTGCACCGGGGGGTGCGATCCAGCATGGTGGCAATCGTGCCAGAGGCTGAGATCCGGCACGCCGGCAATCGTGCCCAGGGGGATTTTGTCACACACATCCCGGATGGCACCCGGGGCGGACCGCACCCACCCCCTTCCTACGCCCCTGTACAGCAGAGAACCAGATTTTCCCATGGCATTATCAATTCATCTAAAATCGACAGAAAATACTCACACAGAAAAAAATTGCTTTTTCAAAACCGATCATGATTCCCCCCCCCCCCCCGAGACCCAAATGATGCATGTGGCTTATTCGTAAGATGCTTCCCTCCCCTAAAGGTTTGTTTTTATTTGAACAAAGAGGAGTCGTGGGAAGCTGTGGCACAGAGCAAATGGCTGTAAGGTGTGGAGAACGTACTGCTGCTTAACTGCAAATGACCTCTCCGCAAGCTGCTGTCCTGTCTATGAAGGGCAACACCTGAAGAAAGAATCATGAGCTTAAAGTGTGATATGTGATTTGCACTTGGATCTTACACACACCAACCAGTGAAAACACATCTTCTCCTCCACCCACTATTTGACTGAAATATCCCCTTCTTGAATTGGAAAGTCATAATGATCATTTTCTAGTACTAAAATTAGCATATGCAGGCGTTTCACCAGCAGTCCTATTGACTGACTGCTAGCTTATGGTTTTGTTTTTTTGCTTGAAATGTAGATGCTCTGGTAACATGTTACCTTTGCCGCATCTGATATGTGCACTTTCCATAAAATGACCTTCATGCCACACCGCTAACTAACAATGCTCTCAAGTAAAACTTGAAATCAAATGAAGGTTTGTAATAACACACACAGGAAGGTTATGTATACCGACTGCCGGGGTTTGGTTTGGTCTTTTCGACAGCGATATATTGCTTTGTTCTAAAAATGCAGCATTCATACATTTTAAACATACTTAAAATTGTTCTACAAATGTAGTCATTAAATTTTTCAGCAAGGTCACCATGTGGTCAGTGGCTGATGTGGTAATTCTAGCTAGGGACTGCCTGCAGATTGGATATACAATTTAAAACAAAAAACCTTGTGGAAAATTTACACCCATATGCTGCTCATACAAATTTAAAACCAGCCTAGCTCTTTGCATAGTAAATACTGTCTGATGTAACCGCTATGGGTAATCTCTCTGAAAGGAACTTGGCCTCTGAGGGCTAGCAGTGTAACTCAAGGGAAACATTGGGTGAAGATTAGAAAGAAACAGAAGACAATAACTAGATTTAAGAAAGTCAGCATCAGGGTTTACAAACAGCGTAGCCATTCTTTGCCCAGTCTGTAGGGGAATCATGATGTCATATGCTATTTAGGGACAATTCCTTTTTTTTTTCTTCCCTGGAGCCTATCCCTAGTAAATCACTGTCACTATTACACCCTCTTTCAGGAGAGATTTTAGAAATATCTTTATTTAAAACGTTGCTTTGTGTACATATGGACCAGATTGCTCTGGCATCCCTTTCCTTCCCAGATTGCAACTGTCCTATCCATGTATTTATTTAAGGAATGTATATCTTCTTTTTCAGTATATGCCTGAAAGTAGCTTACGGGGGGGGGGGGATGAAACTGTTGTTATAGTTCATTATTTGTTGAAAATATTCACAATGCACCCTTTACCTGTGCAGGTAGCAGGAATGGATGAACACATTAAATTGAAGATCAGCAGTATAGCACATGTTCATAAAAACCATTAAAAAGTACTTAAAAGCAACAGGAACAGCTAAAATAACAGGCCATTCTAACAACAGCTAACTAAAATGCTCAAAATGCCTAGCCAAACACATAGGTCTTTACCTGGTGTCAAAATGGCAGCCATGTTGGTACACTTCTAACTGAAAAGCATAGCTGTCAACCCTCCCTTTTTTTGGCGGGAAACTCCCTTATTCCAATGCCGTTTCCCGCTGCTATCCCGGATTGTTGATATTCCTTAAATTTCCCGGATTTCAAAGGAAGCAGCTCCTCTCCCTCCCTGCCGGCCAGGGAGGCTCCTCAGCTGCGTTGCTCGGCTGCCAATAAGGAGTCTGAGACCGACTGGAGGCGGAGCTTGCATGCCTTGTGCAGCCAGACCCTCACGCCCAACCAGACAGACAGCCTGCCTGCCGTCTATGCGCTCGCTCTTTCGCTCACCCGTTCGCGCGCAGCCTCTGGAGCGCAGGGTGGCGAGGCTACTTGGTGCCATTGCACCGCCCTCGCGGCATCCCTTATTTTCAAATCCGTAAGTTTGGGAAAAAATCCCTTATTTTCAAATCCAAAAGTTGATAGCTATGCTGAAAAGCATTCCACAAATGGGGTGCCACTGCAGAGAAGGCTCTTCCACCTGTGCACCATAGCTTGCCCATGGTGGAATGTGGAGAAGAGCTGCAGGTGTCACTTGATGTATCTAAGTTGGAACTGTAGAATGAGTGACTGAGTGACTGATTCCCCCCCCCCTCATTTTACTGAAGTTTGCCCCCATCACTCATTAAAATCAACTGTTTGCCACATTGCAATGATAAGAGCCTGCTGGTACACAATAGGAAAATGCAACATTTTGCAAAATGGACAATTCATGTTAAAACTCCTGTGTGCCTTGGAAGAAAGAGAACCATTTAAATGAGCTTATACTTTACTGCCGAAATCTGTAATTAAGCCACTGTGATCCGCATCACCCTACAAGAAACACCCTCTGCTAGGCTTATATATATCTCACCCACTACATGAATACTTTTGGTTCCTTACATCATTTTAGCAATTTTATCTGATGCATTAAGAGAGTAAGTAGCATTTACTCCAAGTATAGATTACGCAAATTTCCTTCAGGTGCTTATTTATTCTAGCAGATTATTTGTATTTTTTTTTCATACAGATGAAAGAGATAACACGTACTTCATTTTGTAAGAATGGTGTAGAAGATAAGAAACCAGTTGTAACAAATTTTGTCAGTTAAATAGCGTGTTTGGTTAGTACATTTCATTAACTGGAGTTATGCAAACCAGGCATGGGCAGATTCCAAGCTTGTTTTAGATGCCGCCCCCCCCCCTTCCTATTTCAACGGGCATTTTAAAGTACTTTCTTATTTATTTGGTGAACTTCAATTGTTCTCATTCTTTGTATTTTTTTAAATATTTAATGTACACCACTTAGAAATTATGACTGGACACGACTGGACCTAATGGTCAGGGGTCCCTTTACCTTTTTATACATACATATACATATACATATACATATACATATACGTACGTGTGTGTGTGTGTGTGTGTGTGTGTGTGTGTGTGTGTATAATCTCACATCTTTCTTGAAAGTTCAAAAAGTACATAACTATATGTGTACCAGACATGGTGAGATGCAAACAAAAAAGAGAAAAAGAAGAAGAGTTTGGATTTGATATCCCACTTTATCACTACCTGAAGGAGTCTCAAAGCGGCTCACATTCTCCTTTCCCTTCCTCCCCCACAACAAACACTCTGTGAGGTGAGTGGGGCTGAGAGACTTCAAAGAAGTGTGACTAGCCCAAGGTCACCCAGCAGCTGCATGTGGAGGAGTGGAGACACGAACCCGGTTCACCAGACTACGAGTCTACCGCTCTTAACACCACACTGGCGGTGGAGAAACAGAACCCGTGCAGAAGGGAAAACAACAGCACCTAACAACAACACCTGCTTCTATGGCGTCTGCCCGTGGCCAACTGTCGTTGTGCCCTTTGTTCTTACACCCTTAGTGAATGTCACGTTTTGGGAGAAGGCAAGTTGGTTATGCTGTCCAGTGACGTGTCAGCTAGCTGCTCTGTCTCCCTTCCTCCTTCTCCTAACACCACATAGCTCTGCTGTTCTCCTGTCTCTGAGCTGTTATCGTCCTCAAAGCCCTGCTGTAATCCGAGACTGCCTTCCTCTTCCCTGGAAGCTACAGGTGAAGGAGGGGGCGACCTCCACCACTCCTCCTCCTCTTCAGTCCAGTCCCTGACACCAAGTATGGCACTTGCTCTTCCAAGAGGCAGTGATGGCCACCAACATGGATGGCTTCAAAAGAGCATTAGACAAATGCATGGAGGAGGAGGAGGAAGAGACTCTTAATGGCTACATGATGGCTGTGCTCTACCTCCATAGTTGGAGACAGCAATGCTTCCAAATGTCCATTGTTGGAAATCACAGGAGGGGAAAATGCTCTTCTGCTCATGTTCTGCTCCCTGGTTTCCCACAAGCTTCTGGTAGGCCACCATGAGGAAAGGATGCTTAGCTAGATGGGCCATTGACCTAATCCAGCAGGTCATTATAACGCCTGATAACCAGAGCCAGAGTAATTTTTGTGTGTGTTTCTGAAGCAGATTCACTCCCTGAATCCCTATCGGTTAGGCAGACACTGAAGAAACTATTTGAAGAAGTATGCATGCACACGAAAGCTCATACCAAGAACAAACTTAGTTGGTCTCTAAGGTGCTACTGGAAGGAATTTTTTTATTTTTTATTTTGTTATTATTATTATTATTATTATTATTATTATTATTATTATTAGTCTCCCCAGCCACTCTGGGCGGCTTCCAACAAAAATAAAAAATACATTAAAATATCACATATTATTAAGAAGATTGATCTCATCCACACAGAGACATTGTTTATTATAATTTAGCCTGCTATTTGGCATATATCAGTGGCTGTGGAAACATCGGAAAGAAAGTTAAAAGCAATTGATGGAGGTGATCAGGAAGCTCTGACGTCCGAGGCATGGGGAGTCCATATATATATATATATATATATATATATATATATATATATATATATATAATAATTAGGCATAATTGAAATGATTTTTGTTTTTGTTTTTTTAATTGGGAATTGTATAATTAATTTGGATTGTAATTTGAAATGTAATTTGGAGTAATTCCAATGTGATTTGTATTGGAAGATTTAATAAATAGATTTAATTTTTTTTTTTTTTTAAATCACATATTAAAAACTTCCTTAAAGCTATAAGCCATCACCTCTGGATTGGAGGATGCAGTCCTGTTCATATTTACCTGGGAGGAAGCCCCATTGAGCAGTGATAGATTTGCTTCTGAGTAAACCAAAACCTTGGCCCAGGCTCCAAGCTGCTTCACCGGACAAGACCAGTCAAGCTCTTGATGACTGACAGCGATTCCGGGGGTGGTGGAGGAATTATCATAATTAGGAAGGCAATAAATTTCGAGTGTGGAAGCCAAAATCACATTGTGCATGAAGAAAGGCAAAGAGTTCCACCAGGGTGCCGGTGCTAATAATGACAAGGCGGTTTGCTATTCACATCTGCAGCAGCAGCAGCAGCAGCACACGGCGCCGCGAAAAGGGAAAGACAAAAAAAAATGAGAAGAGAAGATGGAAGAGAAGTCCTGGGGTGCACCAGCTGTTGCTGTTGCTCCTCCCTGCTGAGTCCTGAGCCTTGTGCCCCCACCGGAAGGCACAGCAATCTGTTGACATCTTCAGCGCTTTGCTACTTCAGGACTGTTCTGCTGAATCAAAGACGACCATCATCTGGTTGAATGAGCGAAAAAGCAGCTCCAGTAGTGTGAAGGAGCGGGACAGTCGCACCAAGCAGATGGCTGGAGGCCTGTTTGTTCCTGTTTTTGGAGCTGTTTACATTCTTAAGTGACTAATTTTGACATGTTCTACCACTAATGAAGTTTTTTTGGTGTGACCCAGTAAAACGGCAAGCAGCGCGCCCTGGGACTACTCTAATTTGGCTTTGGAGGCCCATTGCTATCTCAGCTCTACAAGTAGTCAATTAAAATTTCCTCAGCCTGACTAATCATTGTCAGGGAAGCCACAGAGGCTTTGTCTCGAAAATTCAATCTCTCTCTCCTTTTTTTTGGCAAACCATTAATGGAGCTGTGAGGAGGGGGCGCTTGAAAATTCAAATATGTTATCAAAGAAGTTGCATTTCTTTCCATCACCTACAGGGTTTTTTTCCTCCCAGATGAACCCCGGAGACCTCCATTTCAAATGAATTTGTCTCTTTAACTGAACTCTAAAAGAGAGAAGTGGGTGGGGAGCATGGAGAGAGAGAGAGAGAGAGAGAGAGAGAGAGAGAGAGAGAGAGAGAGACGGAATACCTCAAAAAATTATTTCTACTCAGTTGGCAGAAGCATGTTGGCAAGCAGTGTGTGAGAATTCAGATCCTTATCCTAAACCTCATGGCACTTTATGAGAAAAAGGCAAGTTGAAATGTATTGGATTACTTGTGTTGGGCATAGCTGTCAACTTTCGGATTTGAAAATAAGGGATTTTTTCAAACTTTTGGATTTGAAAATAAGGGATGCCGCGAGGGCGGTGCAATGGCACCAGGTAGCCTCACCAACCTGCGCTCCAGAGGCTGCGCGCAAACGGGTGAGCGAAAGAGCGAGCGCGTAGACGGCAGGCAGGCTGTCTGTCTGGTTGGGCGTGAGGGTCTGGCTGCACAAGGCATGCAAGCTCCGCCCCCAGTCGGTCTCAGACTCCTTATTGGCAGCCGAGCAACGCAGCTGAGGAGCCTCCCTGGCCGGCAGGGAGGGAGAGGAGCTGCTTTCTTTGAAATCCGGGAAATTTAAGGGATATCAACAATCCGGGATAGCAGCGGGAAACAGCATTGGAATAAGGGAGTTTCCCGCCAAAAAAGGGAGGGTTGACAGCTATGGTGTTGGGTGGTGGCTGGTGCCCACTGGCACTTTTAACACAGGTAGCCCAACATGGGCAGAGCCATAACCAATGAGGAATTAGTTGGCTTAGTCTTAGTTTTGTCCTCCTCCTCCTCCTTCTACAAGGACAACACTGACATCAGGGGGGGGGGGACTGATAGGCAGTGCCAACCCTTGGATTGGCTGCAAGAAGGCAGATGAGGAGAAGGTTGCCTAAGGGCAGATCAAGGTTGCTGGAACAGCACCCTACATGCAACGGCGGAGCTAGCCACTCAGGCACCCGGACCAGTGCACATGCCATGCACCTAGGGGTGGGGCGATCCGCCCAGGGGGTAGGGTAATATGCCTGGGTGGTGGGGCAATTGGCGTGGCGGCGATCCGCCTGGGGGTCCAATCAGCACAGCGGCAATCCGCCCAGGTGTTGTGCTCAGGTCCTACTGAGAGTCAGTAGTGGTTAAGAGCGGTAGACTTGTAATCTGGTGAACTGGGTTCGCGTGTCCGCTCCTCCACATGCAGCTGCTGGGTGACCTTGGGCTAGTCACACTTCTTTGAAGTCTCTCAGCCCCACTCACCTCACAGAGTGTTTGTTGTGGGGGAGGAAGGGAAAGGTAGTGATAAAGTGGGATATCAAATCCAAACTCTTCTTCTTCTCTTCTTCTTCCCATAAACATCAGGTTGACCACTGAGAGAACAGGATGCTGAACCAGATGGGCCATCGGCCTGATCCAGCAGGTTATTCTTGTTAATAATGTCTGTGTGCATCCTTAAAGTTATATATGTGTAGATGAATCTCAAGAACTAAATGTTGTGACAAATTGTGCATGCACCGTACTACGTTAAAAATATATGGATTTTTTTTTTTTTAATGGAAGTCTACCAGATTCTTATCACACAGGCACAGCTGCACAAAGTACACCCAGAACTTTGGGGGTACCAGAGTGAAATTTAGATACAGAGAATTACATAAGCAGCCCACCTTCAGGAAAAGTATAAACAAGGTTTGTTGGGGGCTCTATTTTACATGCTTCATGCTCCCTTCCCAATGCAGAGTCTGTGGATTTGGAAAACAAATTCAGATTTCACCGGTTGTGTTCACTGTGAAGAGAAAGAATTGGCACACACCGACTGGGAACTATTTCCAAGGACCGAATAGTTCTAAAGTAAAGGCAGGAAATTCACAGTGCTTTCTTTCACAAAGACATAACGAGAACAAGAGTGTGGGTATCACTGCCCTCTACTGTATGGAAACACAGGAGTGTTCAACTGTTCAAGCCAATCCAAGAAGATATGCAGGGAAATGGAAATTGTCAATGTTTGCTCATTTGTCTCATGTGTGGAACAGAAATCAGTCCAGTGAATACAATTGGTATTTGCTGTTGTCAGTCCACAAACAATATGCAACCGATAACTCCCTCCCCATTTTGCATTGTATTTCCTTTGCATTGAAATGGTGTGAAATAATGTAATGATAATGTAATTAATTATGTAAAATTTCACCATAATGGACAATGAAATGAATAACCTGGTTTTTTGGAAGCTGAACTGCAGCGAAACGGAGACAGTGTTGCGTGTGATGACTATGGGGCAGAATGCAAACCAATGCCTTCTTATATCCCTAGCACAGAATTTAAACCAGGGGTCAGGAACCTTTTTCAGCCGTGGGCCGGTCCACTGTCCCTCAAACCTTGTGGGGGGTTGGGACTATATTTTGAGGAAATAAATTAACAAATTCCTATGCCTAACTAATAACCCAGAGATGCATCTTAAATAAAAGCACACATTCTACTCATGTAAAAACACCAGGCAGGCCCCACAAATAACCCAGGAAAGCATTTTAAATAAAAGGACATATTTTACTCATGTAAAAATACGCTGATTCCAGGACCGTCTGCGGGCCGGATTTAGAAGGCTATTGGGCCGGATCCGGCCCCCGGGCCTTAGTTTGCCTACCCATGATTTAAACAAAGGAAATAATCCCATTCAACCTGGGCTGAAGGGGGCAGAGAGGGGTCAAAAAATTGGACCTTAACAAAAGAAAAGATGGCACTGCAGAGGTTTATGAATGGCGTGTAAAGGGTGAATAGAGAGAAATTATTGTCAGTCCATCTGGCTATCTCAAAATGTCAGAACTCATATCCAATGAAACTCACAGCTGGAGAAAGAAAAGGAAATAGAATACAAAACTCGCTTGTAGAATTCAGCATCTTAAGATGTAGATATAGCATACTTTCTTCTTAGCAGATGATAGAGACAAACAATAGGAACTGCCCAACATCATCATGCCTCACTTTGTGAGTTTTACAGGCATATCTGTGGCGGCACCAATGAAGTCAGCAATACTAAGGAAGTGGGACCCACAGCTGGGCCCCTAATTTCTATACCTTATTTGTGGGCAGGAAAATTGGGGAGGGATTTCACTGAATTGCCATGTTGTTGTTGTTGTTTAGTTGTTTAGTCGTGTCCGACTCTTCGTGACCCCATGAACCAGAGCACGCCAGGCACTCCTGTCTTCCACTGCCTCCCGCAGTTTGGTCAGACTCATGTTGGTAGCTTCAAGAACACTGTCCAACCATCTCGTCCTCTGTCGTCCCCTTCTCCTTGTGCCCTCCATCTTTCCCAGCATCAGGGTCTTTTCCAGGGAGTCTTCTCTTCTCATGAGGTGGCCAAAGTATTGGAGCCTCAGCTTCAGGATCTGTCCTTCCAGTGAGCACTCAGGGCTGATTTCCTTCAGAATGGATAGGTTTGATCTTCTTGCAGTCCATGGGACTCTCAAGAGTCTCCTCTAGCACCATAATTCAAAAGCATCCATTCTTCGGCGATCAGCCTTCTTTATGGTCCAGCTCTCACTTCCATACATCACTACTGGGAAAACCATAGCTTTAACTATACGGACCTTTGTCGGCAAGGTGATGTCTCTGCTTGCCATGCCCCTCCCCAAATTGTCCAACAGTTGCGGGGCAGAGCCAGAAAAAGAATATTGTAATAGAATTCCTCAGAAAATTCTTGTCTGAGAAACTTTGGCTCTGTGCTACCTATGTTACTTCTCTGCAGCCTCTCCTTAGTTCACCCAGCTCACGCAAAGATGCGGTTATCTCTTTATGCTATCTGTGTGATTTTCTGTTTGATCTCTTGACTGCCGACCGTGTACCACAATTGTTGACCCGAGGCCTTCATTGTCAACAGGATGCTAATAGCAGATCAAGTCTTGAAATAATCGCTCTTCAATATCACAGTTAAGCCAGCCTCAGCCACTGCTAGGGCCTATGATGTTAACATGGGGTGTGGCAATTATGAGTATTAACATGTTTTTAATTGCAACCCACCTGAGGGAAAGGTCTAAACGCATTAAACAGGTGGTGCTGCTTGAAAGAGGTGTGTGAGAAAAAACAACAATCTATGTGTACAGAAGCACCACAACTAGTGTTGCTCCAAGAATGGCGATTTGCCAGTTCACAAAGCAAGGGAGGAATAATCTCTTGTGTACAGGTGGAGCTAAAGCTGTTTTGGCCACCAATGAAAATATCAGTTGGTTTCTAAGGATTGGTTGTTGTTTTCTTTTTCGGATTATCCTGTTGTAGCATGCTCTCCTCTGCAAGACATATGTTAGAACATTATTGCTTAAACTGAGATGTAAAGCTGATAGAGGAGGAAAGAGATGCTGTAGCGGTATTTAAAACCAAACCTAAAACAATGATAATACACTTTAATCCTGTTATTCAGGAAGGTATAAACCAAGGCAGGCTGTGAAGTTCTCTGAAAGAACCTCAGCAAACTGGGAAAATGGGCAGCAAAATGGACACACGAGGGACAGGATAAGCTCAGAGCAGCATATATGTTGGGGACAACCTTCCTTCCTTTTCAGATATATAGTACAGTTTCTGAACAGAAGCTTTTAATGCAGTTCCCTAATTGAAATACATCAGGTATTCCTTCCAGTAGCACCTTAGAGACCAACTAAGTTTGTTATTGGTATGTGTTTTCGTGTGCATGAATTTTTTTATTTTGTTTTGAAATACATCAATTTGCTGCCTCACCACTCAACATTTCTCCATCAAGTACTCAGTCAGCAGAGCATGAGGTTCTTAACCTCCAGGATGTGGGTTTGAGCCGCACGTGGGGTGACAGATTCCTGGATTGCAGGGGGTTGGACTAGATGATCCTTATGGTCCCTCCCAACTCCACAATTCTACGATTCTAGGAATTTCAACAGAAAGTGAAAAAAATAATTTTGCATAAGGCTACTGAAATTCCTCAGAGCAATCCCACACATCCCCTAAGCTATCACCGGCTTTCACCAAAAGTGAAATTCCAAGCAAACGTTGAAGGCTCTCTTCAGGCAAAATATCTGATGAATTTTGAAAGAAGCCAATAGATGTTTAGCAAATGTTGTGCCATATCTCCAATGAGGATGGTATGATGGGGTGAGAGTCACCCCTAAAATGTGAAATCTTTTTTTCTCACATGGTTTTTGAATGCGGCATTCATTTCCTGGCCAGTGGACTACATTTTACCACATCTTGTTGTTGTTGTTTTGCAAAATGGTAAACTTGCAAAGGGACAGCTAAAATTGAGTTTGTGGGAAGCATGGGGGCCAAGGGACATCAGTTGCCTAACCATAATCTGGGCCCCATCTGCGCTATGCATCTAAAACCATTTTAAACAGTCATGGCCTCCCCCAAAGAATCCTGGGACCTGTCATTTGTTACAGGTACTGTGTGTTGCTAGCAGACTCCTAGTCCTCTTATGGAGCTACGGTTGTCAAGGTGGGTTTAACAGTCAATCCCTCTTCCCGGGGAACTTGAGGAACTGTAGCTCTGTGATGGGAATAGGTAAAAGGAAAGGTAAAGGACCCCTGGATGGTTAAGTCCAGTCAAAGGCGACTATGGGGTTGCTGCACTCATCTCACTTTCAGGCCGAGGGAGCCGGCGTTTGTCCACAGACATGGGTCATGTGGCCAGCAGGACTAAACCGCTACTGGTGCACGGAGGACCATGACGAGTGCCAGAATGCACGGAAACGCCGTTTACCTTCCCGCCGCAGCAGTACCTATTTATCTACTCGCACTGGCGTGCTTTCGAACTGCTAGGTTGGCAGGAGCTGGGACAGAGCAATGGGAGCTCACCACGTCGCGGGGATTCGAACCACCGACCTTCTGATCAGCAAGCCCAAGAGGCTCAGTGGTTTAGACCACAGCGGAACCCGTGTCCCTCAAAAACCCATCTTGTCAGAAGTGGGAATAGGGGGTCTCCTATCAACTCTCAGCACTTTAACAACCCACGGTTCCCAGAATTCTTTTGGAGAAACTCAAAGAAGTATGTATTGCACCGACGGGGTCCTAGTTATGAAGTTCAAGGACCAGAACATTCCATCTCTTGACTCTGAGGCAATCAGTTCAGTGCTATATTACTTCTCCCCCCCCCCACCCGCCGCCTTCCCCTCTCAGGCATTCTTTACATGTTGTTCCTGAAAACCTGCTGTGGCTCTTTCTTGTACAGTCTCTAATCTGCCTCTCCTTGTAACCTCCTCAGTATGTCGTGGCGTTTTGTGTATGTGTAATTACATAGTTCTAAAGTAAGACAAATTGAAATGTCTATTATGGAAACATCCAGTTGTAGCTCTCCTAAACAATAAGCCATGTGTAGGAAGGCTGAACAGAGAGAACACGCTTAATAACCTAGAGGCTGGGTGCAGCTCCATGCTGCTTCAAAGGAGTTCCTATTTTAAATCTTAGTACTGCTCGAAGCAAACAACTGACTTTATTACAGTTCCAAACAAAAACAACTAAAAGGGGAGGGAAGGTAGAGGGACCTGGATTTAATAGGCTTTTCTGAGAGTCTAGACATTGAATACATTGTAGAAATAATGCCATCTGTTATACAAGAAATGCACATTTGCGAAGGGAAACTTGTTGATTTCAGGAGGGGTGGAGCCTGCCCCACTTTTAACACCTCATGGGTCATCCAGTTTTTTTTACACCTTAGAACTCCAGTGGACATCACAGCTTGCGAAGTAGCCTGTCACATATTTAGACAGCAAAAAAAGAAGGGGAATAACACTGTGAAAGATCACTGAAACGAGATGAACGTGTATTCAAAAAATGTATTGAGTTACTCTCAAAAAAATACTTTGGGTTGCTCTTAAACAGAAATGCTCAGAAACGTTGTAAACTGACTCAAATGATTATAAATAATAAAATGAACCCTCCAACTAAACTCCAAACTTGTCAATTGAAAGGTTGATTTGCCGTACTTTTCATTATTTGGAGTTTAGTTGGAGGGTTCTTGCCATTATTTATATCCTTTAGTCAGTTTACAACGTGTCTGAGCAATTCTGTTCAAGAGCTACTCCAAGCGTTTTTTGAAAGCAACTTAGGTTGAATTGTAATATTTTTCATCATTTGGAGTTTATTGGGAGGGTTCTTTTTATTATTTATAATCCTTTGAGTCAGTTTACAACGTTTCTGAGCATTTCTGTTTAAGAGCAACCCAAAGTAGCAGGCTGTGCAGGCGCACAGGTCATGGTCTCACCCACTATGGCGAGATATGTTGTAACTGTATTTAAATTATAGCCATTGGACTGGGAGAGTAAACATTACTTTATGGAAGCAAATATGTAATAAAAAAACAACCCCAGAAGACCCCTTCCAGCCCTGTGATGTGGTAAAATGAGCAGATACAAATTGGGAGGTGGAATCTACAGTTTGGGGTTTAAAAGCCTATTATATCAGAATTTTCCTTCAGTATCTCTTCCCGAAATTTGCGCACATGTTTGCAAGACCACCACATATGCCAATAGGTTCCTCTTTTACTACATCCCCTCCAAAACATAGGGGAACCAACTTTAGTTATATGTGCAAAAGCAGACTGGAGTCAAGAACCATCCATGGGTTATTTTTAAAGAACTTTCTCTGAGAGTTGCAGAGACTGATCTACAAGAGGGAGTAAGCCATAGTTTTCCTCCATTGTGCATTATCCAAGATCTGTCCCAAGCAAATTTCAAAGAAGGAAGGGAAGAAAATGGAAGATCTAACAGCAAAGAATGTATGAAAGAGACCAGTCCTCTGCACATTCCACATCTAATCAAAGCCTTGAATGAACTCAGATTTCTGGTGCCTGCCCCGCACACTTCAGAAATGCTTATAAAAGAGTGTAATTGCTAAACACTTTACGAATTTAGGTCCAGACTTGGCAACTCTAAGAGGAAAAGACATTATGTTTGAAACTTGGTCAGGCATGGGGCAGGAGTATTAATGTACCGTATTTTTCTGTGTATAAGACGCACCCGTGTATAAGACACCCCCTATTTTTGGGGACTCAAAATTGGGGGGGGGAGATTGCCCCCGTGTATAAGACTACCCCCCTTTTTTACATTATTTACATTATTATTTTTACATTATTACATTATTTTTAGTAAAAAAAAAAAACCAACAACAACCTAGTCTTATGTATGGTATGTACCTGCAAGACCTTAATAATTTTGACTTTATATTCAAACAAGTTACTCTTCATTATATTCAATCTAGTTTTCAGAAAGTTACGGTGAAGTTTATTTTGAGTCTAGGCTGCCCCAAAAGATTGTTGCACATATTTCTCAGTAGCTTATTCTCCAGGCTAGTGCCATAAATTAGGAGACCATGGGATTGATAGATAACTGTTGTTTATAGCAATGTATCCTGCCTGCTGAATATACAGCTGCTGCTAGAGTAAATGCAGAGGTCACCCTGCTTTCTTCCCTGCAGCTTTTCCAGGTGTTGCCGCCTCTGTAACATCTGGGAGAGTGTGAGCATTTTGCTCAGGTTGTCAGTTGTTCCATAGGTTGCAAATTATGTCTTGTCAGTAAACTCTAGGTTTACTGAACACTAGCAGGGGAAGCCACTATCTCTCCATTCTGCTCCCTCCCAGGGACGGGGGCAGTAACAGAAGAAAAAAATAATTAAGATAGTGTAAAATTAAAAGAAGCAGAAAGAAATGCTCATGACTCAAAATGAACAATCGTTTTGAGCTTTGAACAATCACAATATGTGATTCATATTGTGATTCAAGAAGGATATTGACAAGCTGGAACGTGTCCAGAGGAGGGCAACCAAAATGGTCAAAGGCCTGGAAACGATGCCTTATGAGGAACGGCTTAGGGAGCTGGGTATGTTTAGCCTGGAGAAGAGAAGGTTAAGGGGTGATATGATAGCCATGTTCAAATATATAAAAGGATGTCATATAGAGGAGGGAGAAAGGTTGTTTTCTGCTGCTCCTGAGAAGAGGACACGGAGCAATGGATTCAAACTACAATAAAGAAAATTCCACCTAAACATTAGGAAGAACTTCCTGACAGTAAGAGCTGTTTGACAGTGGAATTTGCTGCCAAGGAGTGTGGTGGAGTCTCCTTCTTTGGAGGTCTTTAAGCAGAGGCTTGACAGCCACCTGTCAGGAATGCTTTGATGGTGTTTCCTGCTTGGCAGGGGGTTGCACTGGATGGCCCTGGTGGTCTCTTCCAACTCTATGATTCTATGATTCTATGATGCTTTGCTATTGTCTCACGGTTTCAATAGCTCTATGCTGGTACTTGCCACACATCCATGCAAGCAAGCATCCAGTGATTAGTCCAAATGGGCCCCCCACATATATTATTATTATTAGTATTATTATTAGGCCTGTCACCACCTCCAAACATCAGTCCAGCCTTTCCATAGCCTCTACTGCTGTTGGTGTCACAAAGGAATCAATGCCTAGTGCTGCTCCTATACTCAGTTCCTAGGAGGGATAGGTTCTTTCATAGGTGGAAAACCGCAGGTTCCCCAAACATACACCATGGCTTTCCCTTCCTACTCAGCTTTCCAGTGCCAAAGTGGCTCAGGAGATGAACAGACAGATAGCAGAGCAATGGGATGCTAGCAGAGAACAAGCCTGAATAATAATAATAATAATAATAATAATAATAATAATAATAATAATAATAATTTATTATTTGTACCCCGTCCATCTGGCTGGGTCTCCCCAGCCACTCTGGGCGGCTTCCAACAAAAATGAAAAATACACTAAAATATCACACATTAAAGGCTTCCTTAAACAGGGCTGCCTTCAGATGTCTTCTGAATGTCAAGTGGTTGGTTATCTCTTTGACCTCTGATGGGAGGGCGTTCCACAGGGCGGGCACCACTACCGAGAAGGCCCTCTGCCTGGTTCCCTGTAGCTTTGCTTCTCGCAGGGAGGGAACCACCAGAAGGCCCTCGGCGTTGGACCTCAGTGTCTGGGCAGAACGATGGGGGTGGAGACACTCCTTCAGGTATACTGGGCCAAGGCCATTTAGGGCTTTAAAGGTCAACACCAACACTTTGAATTGTGCTCGGAAACGTACTGGGAGCCAATGTAGATCTTTCAGGACCGGTGTTATGTGGTCCCGGCGGCCACTCCCAGTCACCAGTCTAGCTGCCGCATTCTGGATTAGTTGTAGTTTCTGGGTCACCTTCAAAGGTAGCCCTACGTAGAGCGCATTGCAGTAGAACAATGTTTACTCTCCAGCCTTTGGGCACAAATGCACAAATGGACCCCTTCATGGGTGGTCAAGTGCCATAGTAAAGTAAAATCAGGGTAATTCTGCAAGAAGAGCTGTACTGGGATGGAGCACATGCTCGCATGCATAGCTAGGGCATTGTGTTATGATTATATCCTCAAGTGAGATAAAGCTTTATAGTATGTACTAAAAATCCTCCAGGGAGATTCCCCACAACGTTCCCTTACGTGTGAACCTACGAGCAATCTTTTACCATGGTTTGGATTGAAATTAGCTTTCTTCTTCAGCTAGCCCCCCCCCCCCGCTATAGAAGGTTGGGTTTATATTTGTTTGTTTTGCAGACGGCCATAGACATTTTGTACCTCTAGCTATCATCTAAAGCATTTGGTGGTATCTAAATTGTCATCTTCTGTTTTCCAGAACAAGCCTACAACATTTCCATTGTAAGGACAAAGTGATGTATATAGAACTATCCCCAGCAGAGGGAGTGGCTCTTCTGCTGGAGGGCATTAGATGAAATGCTGAAGATTAGCAAAGGGAAATTCCTAGATTTGTTTTACAGTTAAGAATGATATGTAAAATGCCTTCCTTGGCAAGCACCTCAACAAAGCATGCTTGTCTTTGCCAGCACCTGAGAGCAAAAATGCACTGTAGCTCCAAGGAACAATTAATGTAAGCCACAAACCGAATCAACAGCAACCCTCTTCCCAACACAAAGCAAATGTTTGTCAAAAAGTGGGGGAAGCTTCTCATGGAAAGAAAGAATTATATTTTCGGGTGGCATTTTCCTTTGGGAAAGGTTTGGTTTGAGGAGGAGAAGAAGACGTTCTTCCCCGTATCCACAGTTCTTTCAGGCGACAATCAGGGAAAATGTGGCAGCTAATCAGAAATCCATAAGACTCTCTTTAAAGTATAGTGGTGATAAACAAGTCCGAAGAATTTACTCTGGCTCTCCGGAGCTTCCTGTTTGGCTCTCTTGCATGGTCACCTGTGGGATAACCTTGTTATGTATCTCCACTACTTTCTCCCTAATCAACAGGAAACCAAGAGAATGCCTTTCTAGCATTAACAGCATAAAGGGCTCTCCTTTATGCACCCACAGCCAGCCTTACCATTAGGCAGTGTGAGATGGTTGCCTCAGGTGGCAGATGCTGGAGGTCAAAAACCCCATCCCGTCCTCCTGAGTCCCCTCTCAGCAGAGGTGGATTTAAGGGACTGCAACTGGTTTGCTCTCACTGGGTGTGGAGCCTCAGGGGCACCACAACTATGATTTAGAGTGGAGCACAAGAATCATAGAATCATAGAGTTGGAAGAGACCACAAGGGCCATCCAGTCTCTCAGCCCCACTCACCTCACAGAGTGTTTGTTGTGGGGGAGGAAGGGAAATGAGAATGTTAGCCGCTTTGAGACTCCTTCGGGTAGTGATAAAGCGGGATATCAAATCCAAACTCTTCTTCTTCTCTGCCAAGCAGAAAACACCATCAAAGCATTCCTGACAGGTGGCTGTCAAGCCTCTGCTTAAAGACCTCCAAAGAAGGAGACTCCACCACACTTCTTGGCAGCAAATTCCACTGTCGAACAGCTCTTACTGTCAGGAAGTTCTTTTTAATGTTTAGGTGGAATCTTCTTTCTTGTAGTTTGAATCCATTGCTCCGTGTCCTCTTCTCTGGAGCAGCAGAAAACAACTTTTCTCCTTCCTCTATATGACATCCTTTTATATATTTGAACATGGCTATCATATCACCCCTTAACCTTCTCTTCTCCAGGCTAAACATACCCAGCTCCCTAAGCCGTTCCTCATAAGGCATCGTTTCCAGGCCTTTGACCATTTTGGTAGAGGGGTGCTGAATTGTGGCGTCACACAGGGCGTTGCTGAAATTTGAGACCCCAAGGCCCACCACTGCCGTTCCCTCTGAGTCTTCTCCCAATCCTTCCTCTTGAGCCAGCTCCACAATGGAAGCAATGCTTCCTTTTTGTTGGCTGTCTCTCCCCTTTGTTGTTGTTTAGTGATTTAGTCATGTCCGACTCTTCGTGACCCCATGGACCAGAGCACGCCAGGCACTCCTGTCTTCCACTGCCTCCCGCAGTTTGGTCAGACTCATGTTGGTAGCTTCGAGAACACTGTGTCTCTCCCCTAGTTGCCTTCTAAATTAAGGTGGGACTGAACCCTGGTTTCTCGTGCTCGTGTTGAATAGCTGGACCATTGCTTTACACTGTCTGTATATCCTTCTTCATTGTATTCTTTCACAGCCCAGTATTCAGCATTAATGGTGTAACGCTGCAAGATTATGCACATTTACCTGGGAATATGTCCCACTGAACTCCATACATGTACTTTTAAGCTTTCCATACTAGAACTGGAGCAGTCCAAGAAACATCTTGCTTATCCAATGCACATGCTTTTCTTGTTGCATTAAAGCTACTTTAAAGTAGATATCGCAACTTTAAAATTTCCAGCAAGAGGGTAGTCAACAATTTCATTAGCTGCTATGATAGCTTTGATTGCTCCACAGCAACCACAGATAAAATCAGTGTCGGGAAAACAAGCGCATATCTTTTGAACTGCAGCGTGCATAACAATTACTTACTGAAAGATTAAAAATTATTAATTACACCACTGCAGGTAGGCCTTGCAGGGCTTAAAGAACATGTGCTGTTTGCACTCATATGTGTTCATTAATCATAGTCTATTACTGTAATTTTAATGAATGTTTATCTTATTTTCTTTGTGTAATCCAATTACTTTTGTTTTCTTAACAATCGTCAGGGATCTCTTTGTCTCCGGCATCCTGCCAATCAGTTCCGCTTTCGATGTGCCCAATTGCATTCATTATCATTAAGTTTCTTCTATTTCTTACACTTCTGGGGGTTTCAGTGATAGGGAATATAGGAACAGAAGTACTCCCACAGCAGGAGTATTTAAATGTGGATGGAACACCTGAGCAATTAGGTGAAATCTTTGTTGTTGTTGTTGTCCCAGAAAGACGCTCCGGTGTCTTTCTAAATTTGTACCATATTAATGATTAGAACATCTGGCATGTTTCTTTGCTGATAAAATTAATAACACCATTAGAATGGAACCTTTAGGGGATGAGAAAATGTAGCGTGTTGGACCCTGCTCAAGCATTGTTGCTCCTTAGAAATGTTATATTTGTAAGTGTGTACATGGCCAAATTAATATCACCATACCAAAGATTTCTGCTGTAATTCCTGACAGATAAACTAGCAGTAATTGGCACTAGCAGGACTGAACAAGTTTTCTGCTACGGGCAGAATGAAACATTACAAGAAACATGGGACTGCCATTGGAAAAGGCAGCCTTATGCCAATTTCCCCTTTCCTCCTCTAGTGTTCAGTTAGTAACTTATCCAATGACCTGGTCTTATTGCAATGCACAGTTCTCTGGCCCTGGCAGTGAATGTGGAAATGCTTCAGTCTAGCGGCAGCTAGACTGGTGATTGGGAGTGGCCGCCGGGACCACATAACACCGGTCCTGAGAGATCTACATTGGCTCCCAGTACGCTTCCGAGCACAATTCAAAGTGTTGGTGCTGACCTTTAAAGCCCTAAATGGCCTCGGTCCTGTATACCTGAAGGAGCGTCTCCACCCCCACCGTTCAGCCCGGACACTGAGATCCAGCGCCAAGGGCCTTCTGGCGGTTCCCGCACTACGAGAAGCAAAGCTACAGGGAATCAGGCAGAGGGCCTTCTCGGTAGTGGCGCCCGCCCTGTGGAACGCCCTCCCTTCAGAGGTCAAAGGGCTCAACAACTACATAACATTTAGGAAATACCTGATGGCAGCCCTGTTTAGGGGAGTTTTTAATCTGTAACATGTTAATGTATTTTAATATTTGCTGGAAGCCGCCCAGAGTGGCTGGGGAGACCCAGCCAGATGGGCGGGGTACAAATAATAAATTATTATTATTATTATTATTATTATTATTATTATTATTATTATTATTATTCATTCTGTTCTGAGTGAGAGTCAGCTGAAAAATGCATTCCTTCTAACTGTATACTGTATATATATTTAATATCTACAGCTGGGGATGGAAGCAAGGCTGGCCCAAGACATTTTGGCACATGAGACGAACCACAAAATGGTGCCCTCTCCTGCTAGGGAAGAAGGGGTGAGTGAAGATCTACATCAGGAACAAGCAAGGAATAAAGACCTACATCAGGGTCATGGTAGGGGGGATCAAATCCACCTTACCTGTCAGGAGTTCCGGTTCTCAGCTTGATAACACAGTAAGCATAGGTAATTAAAAAGGAGGATTTATTGCAAAAACAAACAGATAATCTCTGGATGGCTCTAACAAAGCCTCCGGCATCATCACTCAAGATGACCCTTCTGAAGACTCCTTCCTATGTCTACAGAAAATATTGAACTTTCGCAGCCTACAACTCTTGTTTTGCTTTCGGTCTAGCAACCCTCCCATTCGTCGGCTGTGTGGACTTACTGGCTCAGCTCCCACCTCTTCCTTTTCAGAGACACTGTCTCTGATTTTTTTCGTGCCGTTTTGGCTTCGGGTGAGCTTTGGCTGTGTTCTAACCTGTTTTCAGCTACTGTCTTACCAACTTGCTCATCAAGGTCAGGAAGAGCCGAATTCTGCAACTGCCGGCTCTCCCCTGTCTGACTCACCTCTAAGCCTCTCTGTTCCTAGCTGCTTTTTTCACTTGGAGCTGGCTCATTCCTGACATTACCTGATGATTGAAGTGGGAATCAAAAACCATCACGGGGAGTGGGGAGGCCTGCTCTAAATCACACCAGATGGGCACACAATCCAGGAGACCCCAGAAGACAGTCCCTGCCATTTCTTCCCTAGGGGTGGGAGGAGACCAACAGTGCTTCCTATGAGAGGCTGCTATAGAGGCAGCATTGGGGTGGGAGCAGGGTGAGTCACTGATGTTTTGTTTGGGGTCTGAATCTACTACCCCTGTGGATCCTGCCGCCCAAGACAGCTGCCTCACATTGCCTCACGCATGAGCCGGCCCTGGATGGAAGAATCTTTCAATTTCAGTTCTCTCACTTTCTTATTTTGCCCATCTTACATTCAGTTCTCCGCATTTACCAGCAATTTGCAAATAAAATAAAATAAAAATTATCTTGAATATTCACCAGCACTTCAGTGTGACTTTCTCCTGATAAAAACATTTTGAATTATGTACATATATTTGCAAGCAGTTTTTCCTGTTATAATGCATTTTTGGTATATTATTTTCACGATTATCTTAATCTTTGTGCCTGTTCCCCCCCAATATATGCATTGCTGTAAACATTGGTTGGATAGCTGCATCACAAAATGTGGATAACGTGCAAATCTTGAATGATGGCTGTATTTTTGGTTCTCATATTGTCTCGGAAAGTGTGAATTTGATAGATCTGACTTCAAACGCAAAGAGAAATTTGTTTATTTAATAGCATTACTATACCTCTTGATTGCAGGAAAAAACCTCAACGTAGTTTACAAAAAAGATAAAACAATAAAATCACCATGAATACATGCTTCAGCAATATTTAGGGCTAAGCTTCAAGCAGCGATCCTTCGGCTGAGAACTGGGATGCTCCAACCATGCCTCTATTTTTTTTATCTTATTTATTCACTTATTCTATCTGTATACTTCCCACATAACATAGTTCTCTGAGGGTTTTTTTGAAACATTAAAGATAGTATAAACACAGTTCAAGCTCTTACACAGTGAAAAACATGGAAACCAACTATAAAAAGCACAACAGCCAGAATAATCTAAAAACCCTGCAGGAGCACAAGCACTCATAAGCATTGTAAAGCCAGCAAGGGAGATAAAGGTAAAGGGACCCCTGACCATTACCGGTAGGTCCAGTCATAGATGACTCTGTGGTTGCGGTGCTCATCTCGCTTTACTGGCCAAGGGAGCCGGTGTACAGCTTCCGGGTCATGTGGCCAGCATGACTAAGCCGCTTCTGGCGAACCAGAGCAGCGCACGGAAACGCCGTTTACCTTCCCGCCGGAGCAGTACCTATTTATCTACTTGCACTTTCGATGTGGTTTCGAACTGCTTGGTGGGCAGGAGCTGGGACCGAGCAACAGGAGCTCACCCTGTCGCGGGGATTCGAGCCGCCGACCTTCTGATCAGCAAGCCCTAGGTTCTGTGGTTTAACCCACAGCGCCACCTGCGTCCCAACAAGGGAGATAAATTGGTGCAAATATCTAACACAGAAGATGGGGGTACCCACTATGATTTTTAGAAAATGAAACTAAAAGGTCCAGGAGGAAAAAAGCTCTTTGCATAGTGCCTTAAATAATTATAATGAAGAGAGCATGCCATAAAGGGGGCACTATCACCAATAAGGCCCTCTGCGAAATGTTGAAGAGAATACTCTCAGCTTCTCATTTATCCAATCTCAAATTCATTTCTCCACATTTTGCAGCAATCTGAGTTTGAACAAAACCTTCACGAAAATTTATCGGCATTTTAGTGCAAATTTCTCCTAATAAATACATTTCATACATAGCTTTGACTAATGTACATATTTTTGCAAGCTATTTCCCCTAATGTAATGCATTTGTATACATCATTTTCACTCATGTCTTCCTTGTTACTCGCGCTTTTCCTAATATACACATTTTGGTAAATATTGTTTAGCTGAAGAACTTGCATCACAAAATAAGGAGAAGTAAGAATTTGGAAGGATAGCTATGTTACCACTGGTATATTATTTCAGAAAGTATGGTAGGGCTGCCATACATCTGGATTTCCCAGACATTACCAGGATTTTAAGGGTGTAATTTACATCTGGGTGGAATTTCTGAAAGGTGGTGCAATTCAATTGAAAAATCTTTATTTTATTTTTTATTTTTTGCATTGTAAAAAAATAAAGCTCAACAACTTTCGTGGTGTCCTGGTTTTTCCTTTTGGAAATATGGCAACCTTAAAGAATGGATTTGATAATTTGGCTTTAATAAATACCAAATTGAATTTATCCTCTGAAAATAATAATAATAATAATAATAATAATAATAATAATAATAATAATTTTATTATTTATACCTTGCCCATCTGGCTGGGTTTCCCCAGACACTCTGGGTGGCTTACAGCACATAAAAAATTGTAAAACATTAGACATTAAAAATTTCCCGATACAGGGTTACCTTCAGATGTTTTCTGAAAGTCAGATAGTTTATTTCCTGATGAGAGGGAATTCCACAGGGTGGGCGCCACTATCGAAAAGGCCCTCTGCCTAGTTCCCTGTAACCTCACTTCTCGCAGTGAGGGAACCACCAGAAGGCCCTCGGCGCTGGACCTCAGTGTCCGGGTAGATTGATAGGGGTGGAGACGCTCTTTCAAGTATACTGGGCCAAGGCCATTTAGGGCTTTAAAGGTCAGCGCCAATGCTTTGAATTGTGCCTGGAAACATACTGGGAGCCAATGTAGGTCTTTCAAAACCAGTGTATGTTGTCTCGGTGGCCACTCCCAGTCACCAGTCTAGCTGCCGCATTCTCGATTAATTGTAGTTTCTGGGTCACCTTCAAAGGTAGCCCCATCTAGACCACATTGAAGTCCAAGCAGGAGATAACTAGAGCATGCACCACTCTGGTGAGACAGTCTGTGGGCAGGGAGGGTCTCAGCCTGCGTTCCTTGTAGACAGCTGCCCTGGACACAGAATTGACCTGCACCTCCATGGACAGCTGTGAGTCCAAAATGACTCCCAGGCTGTGCACCTGGTCCTTCAAGGGCACAGTTACCCCATTCAGGACCAGGTAGTTCCCCACACTACCTGCCCCCTGTCCCCCCAAAACAGTACTTCTGTTTTGTCAGGATTCAACCTCAAGCCATTAGTCACCATCCTTCCTCCAAAATATCATCATGTAGGTGCCAGGTGGGCCTCTTTGTTGAGAGAATGTTCCATAAAAGGGTTACTGCAATCAAGAAAGGCTACCTGTGAAATGCTGAAGATTATCAGTAGGGTTGCTAAGCCTCCACCCATCGAAGGCCTCTGTCTCTGTTTTACCATAAGAACATGGCTGATCTGCCTCTACTATGAAAGTGGTAGACAACAAAAGTGATGTAGACTAAGCAGCACATAGGAGCCAACTCCTAGGGGCCATGGGGGCTTCTTGCCCACAATAAAATATTTGAGGGGGCCAGGCCCCTACAAAGTTGATGGGCATTCCCATTCAAATGGTGTGTGTGCATTGTGTTGTGTGATCAGTTATGTGGGTCGGAGCTTACCTGGGCCCCCACAATATTTTATTCAAGTTGGCACCCCTGAAGCAGCAAGATCAATTCTGGGACACTGGACAAAAACACTGCTAAGGGGTTTAGGGATAGGAATGGGGAGCCTCTTACCCTCCAGATGTTACTGGACTGTAACTTCCATAATATCTGACCACTGGACATGCTGCGTAGGGCTGATGTAAATTGGAATCCTGCAACATCTGGAGGCCTACAAGATCTGCATCCCTGGTCCAGAAGAGGAAAGTTGAAGAGTGGGAACAGTGAGTGGTTGAAGTAACGGAGGTCATCAGATTTTGGAGTAGGAGGAGGATGGATTAGGACCTTCAAGACTCTCACCAACTGATCAAACCTTTGAACAGTTTGGAGAGTAACTACCATGTTCCAAGGAGGAATGACTTGAGGGTTTGCCCTAGCCCTAACAGATTTCCGTTACAGACTCTCTGAAAGGACCTGTGCCTATCTGATTTTC
Source organism: Darevskia mixta (assembly GCA_034641385.1). Classification (NCBI taxonomy): domain Eukaryota; kingdom Metazoa; phylum Chordata; class Lepidosauria; order Squamata; family Lacertidae; genus Darevskia; species Darevskia mixta. The sequence continues at coordinate 39,634,970 of JAWWNH010000011.1, read as the reverse complement.
TCTCCAGTTCCATTCTTGTCTAGCCAGTGCATTTCTCTGGGAAATATTTCCGTTTGTGGCATTCATAATGCCCTGTTCCTCTTTTGTAAAGCTCTTCTCTTGCCCTCCCAGGACAGGCATGGAGACTTCTGAGCAATGAGCGGCCCAGCTGTTTGCAGGGCAGAGTACCAGAGTCATGTCAAGAAAAGCCACGAGAGAAATTATTTTCCATTGCCTGACCTTTGCATAATTGTATATTCTTTATAAATAAACCACAGGAACAAGGAGGTCCCTTTTTCTGCCTCCTTGCAGAAGAAGAAGAAAAAAAGTTTCTTTTAAAGTGAAACAGCATTATTGATCAAAGGCGAAGGTAGCACCGCATGTAAAGAAGGAACAGCTGGCAGTCACCTCTCTGTCACTTGCAAACACACTTTGCGCACAAACCCACACTTATTAAAAACAGGTCAGATCAGATTCCAGGTTCACCCTGCAAAATTAATGACAACCTCGCAATAAAGTAACAGCATGAAATTGAGCCTTGTAATACAACGTGATTACTAGCATTTTTATTAGCCGGGCTCAAGCAGCAGGCAAGGCCGGCTGGTATTTGACACACAAGCAAGGATGTTACCAGGTGCTCCGCTCTAAAATGTCACATCAAAGTCACAGGCCTGCTGGCTTGGCTTACACCTGAGCCAATTAGCTGAGGAGATCAGAAGGGTCTTGAAAAACGAGTCCGAATCTTTTATTTTCGTGCGGGATGGAATCACTTGATCCCAGGTAAGAGGATATATGGGGAACAATGAATGCTTAAAATGTGGCAAAGGTGGAAGAGCGGGGATCTTTGGAGGACCGACATAAAACAAACGGCAACAGGCAAAAACCAGGAGTGCGCAACCAACACCTGGCCTCTCTCACTCAGTGTGTTTGTCAGTCTTTTGTTGGCAACAAAGGAGCTAATTGAAATGAAACAGTCTTCAGTCTGTTTGTTGGCACATCAAATATGCTGTAAGATATGTTGATTCTTGCTCCTCTTGAATTATTGAGCATCGTGCCTTCCAGACAGAAGACAAGGGAAAAACCCCTCCAAGTAACACTGTAGTTGAAGAAGTGTGCTTTTTTCCGGGTTCTGTCAGAGTCCCCTTTTTGTTAAGGTAACATACAATTAAGAATTGTACATCCTTGGGTAATTAGTACATCAAAGCCTGTATAAGAATTTGTGTGATCAACACCCCCTCCAACACATGCACAAACATACTTTCCTGCTCGTTGGAATGAGAAGACAATTTCTCACACCACAGTCAAGCACGGTTGTGTTTTGTTTTGTCCTCAATTGCCAGAATTAAATGGTATAAACACTCTTTGAATATGCATGTGTAAAGAAAGCCTGGGTACCAATAATGCAAAGGGCATTATTAAAGCACAGAGAAAGCAAAGGGTTTTCCTCCCTGCCTGCCTTCCAAAGTGAAATGCCTTTGCTTTAGTTAATTGCATTAAACAACTTCCCCAACTACACACATAAAAACAAATGACTAGTAAATATTTGGAGGGAAATTCATCAAAAGAGATCTGATGAGCAAATATTTTCCAAAGCTAGTTTTCAGCCAATCCTGAGACAGATCTCTCTTATTCTGTTTGTTGATGAGTGTTTTGGACCTTTCTGAACGACACTCAGTAACGTTCAACGTTCAACTTTGATGCAGCCACTTTGTGACACAATATCTAACTTAGCTTGACAAACCACTTCTTCCTGGCCATGATTTGCATGACCATGCAAGGTACAAAACGGGTCAACGCACTCCCACGAATCAGCACCTGGAAGTGGCTTTTGTCAACATCATTGTGCTGGAACAGATGCTACTTCGGTTATGGGGCTGGCTCCACCGGGACCCTCCACATGGAGGGCTTTGAAGCACTGGATGTGTTGTGTGCATGGAGAGATTGTTGTTGTTGTTCAGTCGTGTCCGACTCTTCATGACCCCATGGACCAGAGCACGCCAGGCACGCCTACCTTCACTGCCTCTCGCAGTTTGGCCAAACTCGTGTTAGTAGCTTCAAGAACACTGTCCAACCATCTGCTCCTCTGTCGTCCCCTTCTCCTTGTGCCCTCCATCTTTCCCAACATCAGGGTCTTTCCTAGGGAGTCTTCTCTTCTCATGAGGTGGCCAAAGTACTGGAGCCTCAACTTCAGGATCTGTCATTCTCGTGAGCATTCAGGGCTGATTTCTTTAAGAATGGATAGGTTTGATCTTCTTGCAGTCCATGGGACTCTCAAGAGTCTCCTCCAGCACCATAATTCAAAAGCATCAATTCTTCGGCGATCAGCCTTCTTTATGGTCCAGCTCTCACTTCTGTACATCACTACTGGGAAAACCATAGCTTTAACTATACGGACCTTTGTCGGCAAGGTGATGCCTTTGCTTTTTAAGATGCTGTCCAGATTTGTCATTGCTTTTCTCCCAAGGAGCATTCTAATTTCGTGACTGCTGTCACCATCTGAAGTGATCATGGAACCCAAGAAAGTGAAATCTCTCACTGCCTCCATTTCTTCCCCTTCTATTTGCCAGGAGGTGATGGGACCAGTGGCTATGATCTTAGTTTTTTTGATGTTGAGCTTCAGACCATATTTTGCGCTCTCCTCTTTCACCCTCATTAAAAGGTTCTTTAATTCCTCCTCACTTTCTGCCATCAAGGTTGTATCATCAGCATATCTGAGGTTGTTGATATTTCTTCCAGCAATCTGTGTGTGAATCCACAAATCATGGATATAGCCAGCGGCAATTGTCATGAATTTGGCGACTGGAAAAAGATAGCTGCTATGTCCATAGAAATTGGCATTGACTGTGTCCTTGGCCTTTTGATTCACAGTGGACACCATGTCCAGTGGCCATTTACATGCTGGCTGATGTTGCATGTGGAGCAGCCTTTAAATAATGTTGTTTTTCTGCCAACTTTTGTTTAATTATTAGGGTGTCCCACTTGACAGCCGTCTATGACTTGGAGCGCAAATACTACTGTTCTGGTAAAGGAGGCCCAGCAGAGAATTTATTTCCTCAGTCTTTTAAAGAAGAACAATCTGAGTGAGAGGCTGCTGGTGTCCTTCTACCGAGGCTCCATAGAGAGCATTCTTACATATTGTATTTGTGCTTGTTTTCCAGCTGCACAGCCATGGAGAGGAAGGTACTCCAGAAGGTCATAACCACAGCCCGAAAGATTATTGGTCATCCTCTCCCATCTTTGGAAGAACTATACAGTTCCCGTTGCCTTAAAAAAGTAAACAATATTTTACAGGATCCATCTCATCTGGGATATAGTCTTTTTGCACCACTGCCTTTGGGCAAGAGATATAGAATGATTAGATCAAGAACAAATAGATTGAAGAATAATTTCTACCCAAGATCTATAACCATCTTAAATGCTGTAACTAGATAATATGACCTTGGAGGGTTGTGATGGGTGTGTACGTATGTGCATGTGTGGCTGAAAATGCATAGCTGTCAACCCTCCCTTTTTTTTGCGGGAAACTCCCTTATTCCAATGCCATTTCCCGCTGCTATCCAGGATTGTTGATAGCCCTTAAATTTCCCGGATTTCAAAGGAAGCAGCTCCTCTCCCTCCCTGCCGGCCAGGGAGGCTCCTCAGCTGCGTTGCTCGGCTGCCAATAAGGAGTCTGAGACCGACTGGGGGCGGAGCTTGCATGCCTTGTGCAGCCAGACCCTCACGTCCAACCAGACAGACAGCCTGCCTGCCGTCTATGCACTCGCTCTTTCACTCTCCCATTCGCGCGCAGCCTCTGGAGCGCAGGGTGGCGAGGCTACTTGGTGCCATTGCACCGCTCTCGCGGCATCCCTTATTTTCAAATCCGAAAGTTTGGAAAAATCCCTTATTTTCAAATCCAAAAGCTATGAAAATGTGTTGGTTTTTTTTAGTGCTGTTTTTTGTTTTGTTTTTATGGGATGGCATTCAATTTCATTGCACTTGTACGTTGTAGTTGTACAATGACAATAAACCTTATCTTTCCTCTTATCTCTTATCTCTTATCTCTTATCTCTTATCTTATCATTTGAAGGGCTGACAGTCTTCTCTTTGAATGACCAACGCAGTACCATATGTAAGGTGGGACTTGAGGTTGCACATCAGCAGTCAGCTGGTCAGTCTTCCCCCACTATGGCAAGGTGTATTGTACTTCTAATGAAATGAAGCCATTATTTCTAAATTTATATAGCCAGGCATACAAATTAGCATGTGTAAATTTGACGCATGTTTTCACACCCTCATTTTCCATGATGTCTTTCCTCTTTTTTTGTGGCAATGTGTAGGTGGCGGCGGCAGTGTGTGGTGGGTGGTGGCAGTGAATTGTGGCGGCAGAGGCGGAAGCCGGGCACCCACAGCAAAAAATTTGTGGGTGCCCAGGTCCCCCTGGAGTTGGTGCCAGTGCCCCCTACTAACCAATAAGGCCCAATTTCATTTCTTTACAGGGAACCAGACAGAGGGCCTTCTCAGTAGTGGCACCTGCCCTGTGGAATGCCCTCCCACTAGATGTCAAAGAGAGAAACAACTACCAGACTTTTAGAAGACATCTGAAGGCAGCCCTGTTTAGGGAGGCTTTTAATGTTTAATAGATTACTGCATTTTAATGTTCTGTTGGAAGCCACCCAGAGTGGCTGGGGAAACCCAGCCAGATGGGCGGGGTATAAATAATAAATTATTATTAATATTATTATTATTATTATTATTAAAAATGTTTTATTCATTAGTTTTTAGACATGAAATCTGAACTGTCCACTCAAGGCAGAGTACACTGAACTCTTGCTCCACCAAAAAGGCAATCTTGCAGTGTTTAGGCTCAGACTCTGGTGAGTCTCCTTGAGGGGTGAAATTATCTTTGTGACATAGCTGCCAAAATCACTTCCCTGCATGGCTTCCTCTTACAACCCAGTCTATTGCCCTGTATTCAGATAAACCGAGGAATATCCCACGAGGGGATGGTCGGCGTGAGAGCACCAGATGCTGTAGCACTGATGAAGCCAAGCAGGTCTGGACCTGATCAGTGTCTGGATGGGAGACCGCTGGGGAGTCCCATGTAACCCCCAAAGAGCTTTCTGAAAGGAAGAGCAGGAAATAAGTAAATAGGCCACTGTTGTGTTTATCCAGATGTGCAAAAAACGAGGAAGGCATTTATAATGTTCCTGACTGTTGTGCTATCCTTGAAGGGTTTCCCTCTCTCTCTCTCTCTCTTTCTCTTTCTCTCTCTCTCTCTCTCTCTCTCTCTCTCTCTCTCTCTCTCTCCAGAGTGTGATGTGGTTAACACAGCTACTAATGCATTTGACTTCCCTCTTCCTCTCTGGAGCATATTTCTCTTCAACAGATGTTTCCCAAATAATTAAATGGTGTCAAGCATGCATTATTGACAATCTCAATGCCTTGCTAATGTACTCCACATTTAAACCTTTTCTTCCGCCAGCGGGACTGAGTGTTCAGGAATGTTGTGCTTATTTACAAATAATTGCTGTAATGGACTTGGGGTGGTGTGTGTGTGTGTGTGTGTTTTAAAAAAAGGAAAGAGTTGGTAATTGTGATAATAAATAAGTAATCGTTTATTGAAAGACTGGATTTGCCATCCTTCATTCCGCCAATATAATAATGGATGCTCTGGCATGCTGTATTCTTCTCAAAGTGTTGTTTAAGGCATGGAGGAGAACAATGCAGCTCCGTTCCAATCAACATTACTGCATTTTGGATGTCTCTGGCAGTAGGAGTATAAACCCTCTCCCTTACCCCTTTGCTGCCACTCCTATGGTAGTACATAAAACTGGACATCAGAATGACTACATATGCTACAAGTGTCTCTATTAAGTGTCTCTATTAAAAGTGTCTCTTTTGTCCCTTTTTTGGCACAAACCTTTGTGCAGTAGAGGTCCCATTATCCTCAGTTGTGATGCATGTATGTCTTTGCACAAACACAACACAGCATCAAACCTATGGCTACGTACAAGATACTACACAAACACAATCAACGTAACTGGCTGCGTTTTAACACAAATAAAGTCCGTGATTTGCTGTATCATATTAACATATCAACAAAGATAAGTCATAAAGTTCAATTGAAGAACCAGAAGACCAGAAGTTGTCTCTCCAGTGAGTTCTTGAAAGAAGTTCAAACATATACTAATGTCTATTCCACATGCGTTTGTTCATGTAGTCCAAAACCAATGCCTTGTTTCGCCATCCTAGTGGTTGCGACCACTACTATGCTATGGATCCACTGTTGTGTTACATCTCATTTGAACTCATACCACTGAAGAAGCCTAGGATGGCGAAACAAGGATAAAATATTCTGGAAATCCTTGTCGTATTGTGGAATTATAGTACCCTTCATATGCATTGGTTTTGGACTACATGAACTCACTGGAGAGACAACTGATTCACTAGGTCTTCTGATCCTTCAATTGAACTTTATGATTTATCTTTGTTGTTATGTTAATATGATACAGTAAATCACGGACTTTATTTGTGTTAAAACACAGCTGGTTATGTTTATTGTGTTTGTGTAGTTTACACAAACACATACTAGAAAAAAATGTTAACAATGAAAGGAGGCTTCTAAGCATGTTCACATGAATGTGTTTGGAACCCTCCTTCAAACCTTTTTGCAGGATGTGAGTCATTGGGGTGGGTGGAGCTTATATGTACCCTCCAGTGTGGTGTAGTGGTTAAGAGCGGGGGACTCGTAATCTGGGGAACCGGGTTCGCGTCTCCGCTCCTCCACATGCAGCTGCTGGGTGACCTTGGGCTAGTCACACTTCTCTGAAGTCTCTCAGCCCCACTCACCTCACAGGGAGGAAGGGAAAGGAGAATGTTAGCCACTTTGAGACTCCTTCGGGTAGTGATAAAGCGGGATATCAAATCCAAACTCTTCTTCTTCTCCACCCACTTTCCATTTGTGTTCTTCCCAAATGCCAGAATAGAGCTTTAAACATTCAGCAGTGCCTTCTCTCTCCCCCCCCCTTGTACTGTAAAGCAGATGTGGAGGCTGCACTTGAAAAATGAAGAACAGCGATGGAGAGAGCCTGCTTAACCCTTTCCCTTTCCGCAATCTGTCTGCTTGAAATTGTAGCCATATGGTTTCCCATTGGAAGAGGTGAGAGATATGGGTCCCCTGTTTATTTTCCCTTGCTGAGAGAGAGAAAATTGGGGGCAACAGTTTTGAGCTGAGAAACAGCTGGAAGGGAAAGGGTTAAGCAGCCTTTCGCAACACACCTCTCCGTCACTCAGACTGGAAGCGTACAGAAGGTGATATGAGTGATATGAAATGAGAAAGTTTCTCCTTCTCTCATAGCAATGGTGCTTCCCCATCCTCTGTACAGTCTGAAAAACCATGGTTCATTGTGGGCATGCACACAGGTTATTGTTTACCTGCGCATGTGAACATCTTTTAAAAAAAATGTCTGTGGAAATGCACAACATCAAACTTCTCCCATGTTTCAATCATGTTTTGCAGTGGGCAAAACAGCTTTAAAAATAGCATTCAAAGTTCTCAATCCAACAGATTTGCGCAAAACAGCAGGTTCTCAACTCAACTCAAGATTTGCGCAAAACAGCAGGTTAGAAATAATGAGTGGGATTAATCAAACAAGTCCCGTAATTTGAAGCCCTGGACAATATGTTCCAGTTGTGCAATGGGGCTTCCTCCCTCTCCCAAATTTAATGGGGGGGGGAGAGAGAGTGTGGACTGCCAGTTGGATGGTGTGGGTGTCAAGTAAAGGTAAAGGTAAAGGTAAAGGTACCCCTGATCGTTAGGTCCAGTCGCGGATGACTCTGGGGTTGCACGCTCATCTCGCTCTAGGCTGAGGGAGCTGGCGTTTGTCCGCAGACAGCTTCCGGGTCATGTGGCCAGCATGACTAAGCCACTTCTGGCGACCCAGAGCAGTGCACGGAAACACTGTTTACCTTCCCGCCAGAGCGGTACCTATTTATCTACTTGCACTTTGACGTGCTTTCAAACTGCTAGGTTGGCAGGAGCTGGGACCAAACAACAGGACCTCACCCCGTCACGGGGATTCAAACCGTCAACCTTCTGATCGGCAAGCCCTAGGCTCTGTGGTTTAGACCACTGCGCCACCCATGTCAAGTAGGTGGAAACAAAAAAATAGAGACACAAGCAACTTCAAATCCACATGAAACCTTCATGGGGATGAGGTGTTGGAGTACCTCTGTGTACACAGGTAACAGACAACAGGTGAGTGAGTCAGTTTGTACGGCCAGTATGTGTGTGAGAGAGAGCGCACTATTTTAACTGAGCCATCCATTTTTCCAATATAGTTGTTTCTGCGTGTGCTCTTAAGAGTTTGCCAAATATTTTATTACATTCATAAGAAAGTAATTGAAAACCAGACACATTACCATAGGGGGAAAAACTAATCTTTCCAAAAATTCGAGAGAATATTACCATTGTACCAAAAAAAATAATAAAAAAAAAGCTCCCTTCTTATATTAGGTGTCCAAGCTAAAATAAAATGAAGCTGCATTTTTCTCCTCATTAGGATTTTATGATATTATTATTATAATTAAGCTTCCCATTAAATTTTGCTCATGGTTTTATTGAGTTACTGCTCCCTACAGATTTGAAGCATATTTAACATATAATTACAGCAGTTCATCTCTAGATGAGGATTTAGAATGCAAGGTTGTGGGCTCGCACCTCAGGTTCTTAGAAATTAAAAAATCAGCTGCCAGTTGCAAAAAGGGCAAGTTCCTGGGAAACCTATTAATTAAACTAAGGCTGAAGGAAGGATATTGTTCTTGAATTTAATGGAGGGAATAGATGTGCCACAGGGAACTGGCCAAAGTAAAATTAACATGTATCACTGAAGTAGGTTATCATAGCACGTGGTCCTGATGCTGCTCATGTTACTAAGGTCTTATGCTTTGGAATACTGAATGAACTGGCAGTGATATAATGGTGCCAAAATAAGCCGTCCTGTGAGGCCTACAAAGACATGGGATGGGGAAAGGCCCTCTAGTGGTATTTCAGATGAGATCTCTTCGCCACAGTGCTAGTTCCTATTTTTCCACAAGGGGTTCTAGATTAAAATAGGATGCATCTAGTCTGACCATAGCTGTCAACTTTCGGATTTGAAAATAAGGGATACCGCGAGGGCGGTGCAATGGCACCAAGTAGCCTCGCCACCCTGCGCTCCAGAGGCTGCGTGCGAACGGGTGAGCGAAAGAGCGAACGCGTAGACGGCAGGCAAGCTGTCTGTCTGGTTGGGTGTGAGGGTCTGGCTGCACAAGGCATGCAAGCTCCGCCCCCAGTCGGTCTCAGACTCCTTATTGGCAGCCGAGCAACGCAGCTGAGGAGCCTCCCTGGCCGGCAGGGAGGGAGAGGAGCTGCTTCCTTTGAAATCCAGGAAATTTAAGGGATGTCAACTATCCGGGATAGCAGCAGGAAACGGCATTGGGATAAGGGAGTTTCCCGCAAAAAAAAGGGAGGGTTGATAGCTATGAGTCTGACTTTTTTCAGATGAAGGGAACACGAAAGCAGCCTCCAGAGGGATAGATGCCTTTAATGCTACTTTTCCATCTTTTGGAAAGGATGAAATTTTGATATGGGTAGTTATGTGGGAAGGGGAAGGGGAAGAACAAGAAAATTTGTCACAGCTCCAAACCCCTTCATTTTCACTTTTGCAGTCACTGCCATTTTACGACTTTATTCGTGTTTTAACTATCACAATTTAAGAAGTATTTAATTTTAAAAAAAAAAAAACCAACAACTTGCCAGTCACCAGCATTAACCATGTTGCTAAAGTGGAAGGGACAAAAATGTGTTTTATAGGTTTCAATATATATATATAACATTATTGTAATATCATGTTAGACCACTGTAGCATCATTATACAAAAATAAATCTTGAAATAAGGTGGTGCCGTGGTGCTATATCCAGTGCTTTTTTTCTTTTTAAAAAATGTTTAGGGGTCTCATTTTCCTACTCATAGTGAAATATGAGGCCAAACTTAGATTCACAAAATGTTTATGGGTATGTGAACTCCTGCATCACCCCAGGAAAAAAGCACTTTCTATACCTATAAACATATTCCTATATAGTAACATTATAAGTCTGTCATCACACTGCAGTTTGCAAAGCCACCAATAGGGGGAGGAGGATGAAAGAGATCACTGTGGCAGCTGCTGTTGGGAGGATTTTGAAATCCAGCCCTTTTACGTTCCTTTCGACAGCAGCAGCCATGCACACCCTGTCACTGCCTTCACTAGCAGGTGTGGTAGTAGGGGAACAAAGGAAAGAAAGTTTCCTTCATTTCCCCCTCTCCAATGCTGCTGCCACCATCATGCCTGTTGCTCTGGGAAGGAGAGAAAGTAGGGTGAGCTGTGAGAGGATGTGGGGTTGGATGAGCTATGAAGTGTAAAGGGAAGGGGCTGGCAAGGAGTGGCAGCAGGGGTGTAAGCAGGGGTTGTGAACAACAAGATCAGGGCAGCCCCCAGTGGTAGAATATCGATAGATAGATAGATGATAGAGATAGATAGATAGATAGATAGATAGATAGATAGATAGATAGATAGATAGATAGATAGATAGATAGATGATATAGATAGATAGATAGATGATAGATAGATAGATAGATAGATAGATAGATAGATAGATAGATAGATAGATAGATATAGATAGATGATAGATAGATAGATAGATAGATAGATAGATAGATAGATAGATAGATAGATAGATAGATAGATAGATAGATGATAGATAGAGGGCCAGATTTAGGTTTGATGAGGCCCTAAGCTACTGACGGTAATGGGGCCCTTTACAGGTATATGTCCAGCTGTCCTTTGTCAACAACAAATTGTCGCTGTTTTTTGTGTTGAATATATGCTATATGGTAATTTATGGACCTAATAGATATCTAAAGCCATTTGCACATGCAGAATGTAGGCACCCTATATATAGAAATGAGCAAACCAGTGATGTTTTAGGGAGCAGGCTAGCAGGTGCGGCCCATTACTTACATCATAGGAGCCTACACAACACAAAACACGGTTGCTGTATGTAGGTTTTATTTTATTTGTGTTTTATCTTATATTTTGGAAATGTACATCCAGTTTGTTTGTTTTCTTTAAAAAAAATTGGGGCCCCCAAGAGAGTGGGGCCCTAAGCGATAGATAGATAGATAGATAGATAGATAGATAGATAGATAGATAGATAGATAGATGATAGATAGATGATAGATGATGATGATAGCTAGATATAGATAGATAGATGATAGCTAGATATAGATAGATAGATATAGATAGATAGATAGATGATAGATGATAGATGATAGATGATGATAGATGATAGATGATAGATGATAGATGATAGATGATAGATAGATAGATAGATGATAGATAGATAGATAGATAGATAGATAGATAGATATAGATAGATATAGATGATAGATGATGATGATAGATAGATGATAGATAGAGATAGATAGATAGATAGATAGATGATAGATAGATAGATATAGATGATAGATAGATGATAGATGATAGATATAGATAGATAGATAGATAGATAGATAGATAGATAGATAGAGAAATAGGGAGAGAAGAATAGGTAGAGAGAAGCATTTTAGCGATAATTAAAAGATTAATTTTTGAAAAATAATAATCTGGAGCCATAAAATGACCCCCGCCACAAGCACTATAAGGAACATGTGTCGAACTTCAAACAGCGCCACCCACAGCACCTGCTGGTATGGATGGAATATAAGACGATTTATATGCAAAAAAAGTGAAATACTCCCAGTAGTGTAGAAGGTTAATTGCAATTAACCTTGTAGCTTAAAACAGAAAAGCAATGCGTGAATATCATTAGAAGCCACCTAACTGGCAGCAGCGTCAGTCGGCATCTTAATACTGTGAATGTCCAGGAAATGTTTGTAAGGGTTGCACAGTGCTGAAGTTCCTATCAATTTCTCCTCCCCTGCCCCATAACAAGACTAGAGGTTTCTGATTCCATGAAACACCTGGGGAATTTTGAAAGATACAAAAAGAGTTTTGATCAGTGGTGTGCTGAAAATTTCTCCTACATTACTTTTTTTTTACCAGTCTCCATTGATTTATGAGGGGGTCACAGGAGGGAAGCACTCAAAACTTAATAAATAATAAATAAATAAATTTTTATTTATACCCCGCCCTTCCCAGCCAAGACCGGGCTCAGAGCAGCTAACGCCCATAAAATCATAACAAAACATACAAAACAATCAATTAAAATGCAGGTTAAAATACGATTTAAAGTTTAAAATGCAGCCTCATTTTTAAGTAGCCCACCAATCAAACCATAAAGGAAAGAAACTTATGGAAGGCCAGCAAAAATATCAGTGGAATTCTCATGTGTGGAGCCAACTGCCGGTTTGTAGGTAAGATTCACCTTCTGTTGTGTGGGCAGGACGGTCCCTCCCCTTACCTGGCCAATCCCCGGGCAACGCCTCCCCAGGCGGGATTGGGTGATTGACTGAGGTAGGTGGAGACCCCAGGTATCCAGCCTGGGGAGGATGAAGCCAGCCCGAACTACCGGGAGCCACACTGGGAGCCGGGGGGCTGCACGCGAAAACGCAAAAGTCGCCCCCCATTTGATGTGGGGAGCGGTCATTGTCATGCATTCCTCACTTTCGTAGTGGCTGATAGGTGTTTGTGGGTGTATTCTGTGGGATGTAAACACACAGAGCAGTCAAATACAACACTGCTAGAGTGGACATGAAGGTGTCTCAGTCCTCCAGCCGTAACTTTCTGTTTACCTGGACTAAGACAGCTTCCACTAAGTAACTGACAGTGGGAGTGGCTTCACCTGGGCAGGTTAGGACAAAACCACAGGTCAGTGGCCATTTTCCCTCTCTTGGATCGGGACTTCAGTCAAGCAACATCTTAGAGCAGAGATGGGCTCTTGGCTTCCAGCTTCCAGCTTCCAGCCAAGAGGGCCCAAATGGAGCCTTCTCCCACATGGAGAGTCTCCACATGTACATATATTTTCTAAGCTTAAGTCTGCCTTTATCTGGGATCTTATTGTGACCATTTGATGTCTGTGAGTAAACGTTTTTACATGCTTTTATAGAAGACTTGTAGTAACTTATTTTGAAGAGGGATAAAGGGGTAATACCAGGAAACTATTTTACAGAGGTTTAAACAAACCTGAGCAACCTTCTGCTGTGTGATTTAAAGGGGGAATGTAACTCTGCTGACTTAGTTGGAACTTGTAAACACAAGTTAGGATAAGGATATCTTAAGTAATATATCTTCATCCACATTCCAAACATTCCCACATATTCTTGTTCATTCTACAGATCGCAGCAGCGGCAGTCTGAAGTCTGCAGTCTGCGGTCTGCAGCCTTCCTGGTGGCCCACACTTCCATTCAAGCCCGGGAGAGACATCATGGGGTAATTCCTCCCACTAGGACTTTTTTTCAGATCAGGAAGCATGGGCAGCCAGGGAGGCTGCAGGTTGCTGGGAATATGTTTGCTGCAAGAAAACACACACCTCTCTCTCAGCCACCTTGCATCAATAAGCTAAGCTCAAAACCCACAGGAACTCTAAAGGAATTCTCAAGATCCCTGAGAACAGGGCAGAAGAGGGGAAGCCTCCTTTACAGGGGAAGAAAACTTCCAAGAAATTGAAGGGCAGATTTTGACACAGCAGGAGTTTTGATCTTTAAAAAAATAAGCCATATTTTTCAGGAGTGTTCCAAGTATCTCTCGGTGGGGACCACATTAACACAGGATGTTCGTCAAGCTATGCTGCGAGTGTTGTCCTCTGTGCCTCTCCATCTTCTGAGACTCCTGTTGTGAGTCAGGTTGTTGAAGGAAGTCTTCATGCGGGAGGCAAAATAATGAGCGCTATGTGAAGAGAGCTGCCGTCAATTTTCATCTAAGGCAAAAACTGGAGGCTCCTCCTTCTGAGAAGAGTTTGAAAAATCTACTGATTTTTTATTTTATTTTTAGTGGGGTTTACACAAAGCGTGTTCTCCTTCATGGAGAGCACGTGTTCCGGTGGGGGCCAGCAAGTCACCCCTCTGGTGCTGGGAGGGTTAGTATAGATGGCCACTGCTGTGTTGGGGAGATTTCTATGTTGCAATTTGTTGATGGACAGCCCAGAGACTACCGTATATACTCGAGTATAAGCCGACCCGAATATAAGCCGAGGCACCCAATTTTACCACAAAAAACCTGGGAAAGATTCATAGGAGCCACTGCCTGCCTCACTCGAGTATAAGCCGAGGGCAGCTTTTTTCAGCACAAAAAATGTGCTGAAAAACTAGGCTTATACTCGAGTATATACAGTATATACTGCTGGACACGCAGTGTGATATCCCTCTTTGCTGCATGCAACGGATCACCCACCCCCCTCCCTAATTTTAGGCCTCTGTGTATGACCTTGCTATGCCTGTCATGGGGTCGTCTGCTCTTGAGGCAGGGGCCTGGTAGGAATTTTTCCAGTTGGCTGATTGGCTGGTGCCATTTGGTTTTCGCCTACTGCGTAGCAATTAGTCACAACTTGTAAGGTTGGCGGTTAGGCATTGGTTAATTACTTGGTTGGTGGAGGGGTCAGGATTGGCTGTGTCTGCCCCTCCAATGCTGCTGCTGCGCGGGGAATTCCGTTAAAGGAATCCAGGGGCTCGCCATGCTTTTGTCCGTATCCCCCGGTCGGGGGCCAGGGCCACGCAAGAGCCCCTGGGAGCATTTAGGGAGAGGCGAGGGTCAGACCCCCGGCTCCCATTCTCTCCCCAAAGTGTTTTTTTTTAAAAAAAATAATAATTTTTATTGGGTTTTCACACAAATTATACTACATAAAAAACAAACATAACACACTACATACAACACAAAAAATACACTCTCGCACACACACTGCTTTATATTTCCCATCTAAGCTCTTTAACATTTTGGTTGGACTTCCTCCTGTCTTCCCCTCTGCGTTCCAATGTATAATTTTAACTTCTTTAGCAATTTCCTCACGTCACTTCAAACACAATCATTCCATAATCGTTTTACTATGTCTTATTCTATTACTTAATCTTATTCCTTATTGTCTTATCAAATTTACAACCTTATATCATTGTACTTATTTACTTAATATTTTCTTAATCCTATTCTGTAAAATGTTATTCTTCTAGCATTTCTTTAGTTCTAAATATTACAATACTTTTTGAGATATTCTCTAAATTTCTTCCACTCTTTCTCCACCGCTTCTTCCCTCTGGTCGCGGAGCCTCGCAGTCAGCTCGGCCAAAGTGTTTTCCCTTTACTAACAAAATGTCAGTTCTGTCCCCAGTGGGACAGATAGTCTGAACCAATGCCTAAGCAACCACTCACCTATTTTGTATTTAAATAAAGTTGTGGCCAAAATCACGCCAAAAACCTTAAACTTAAAATTCTGTCTGAAGTGTATTTTATTTGAGGGGTGGTTTGGGGACCTCGACGCGCAAACCATCAAGTGACGAGGAGGGGAAATGAAGCGGGTACAGTAGCAAAAAGGCACCTCTCCAAATACATCTGGCATTCCTGCAACAGCAATTGTTCAGCTTTCTCTTCCTTCCCAAGTGTTTTTTTTCAGCGTGAGATTAGTAGCAAGAATAAGTTCAATTACCCTATGGGAACCTTATCACCGAATCGCTTCAAAGCCAATTACCCGCCAAGTTGCAACCCAGCTGCTTTTTTCTGTAAACTGGCAGAAACATTCTTTAATAAACATTTATGAGCTCATTAGATGGAGCAATCCCTTTCCCTCTGAACAATATGGCTGCCAGGGATTGCGCCTCGAGAGGCGTTCTACCTGAATGCACTTTGCCAGAGTGATGAGCCTCGTTCCGACAGTTGACTTTTTACGTCGAGAATTTGCTTGGCGTGCCCAAGCTGCTCGCATCAATATATTATTAAAGGGGGAGGGGGAGACAGGCGCAAACCTGCGATGGTACTACAGCCTGCCATAAACATTGCATCCGTTTTCTGCATTGTTTTCCCCCAAAGAACCCAGAGAGCGAGGAATCTTTTGCCCGGTTCACAAACAGATTTACAGTCACCTTTTGTGGTTCCAGGGCTGACCCTTCTGCCCTGACAGCCAACCTCTCTGCCTTTCCCTAACATGCATAGCCTAAATAGACCACCCCCTTAAAAAAAAAAAAAAAGAGTCTCAATGGTCCCTTAGTACAAACATGCATCAAAAGGTTGCTCAGCGGGTTTGCATAGTAAACACAAACGGATATTGTTTTTGACATCTTGTGAACTTGTCTCTCTCCCTTGTATCTTGAGAGAACATGGGACCTTCTGGGCCTGCATGAGGCTTGCTGCATTTTTAATGATGGTCCCTGAAATGCAGGGCAGCGAGATCTTGTCACCTTGGCATATTTTATCCCTGATCAAACATTAGTTGGCAGCTGTTGGGAAACTTGTAACACAGTCTCATCGACGCCAGCTGCCGGTTTGGTGGCAAGAGTGCAAGATCTCACCCGGCCTATTTTTAGTTTGTATGTTGGCCTCGCTACCATCATTAAAAGACTTGCATCGGGATTTGGGTATTATTAAAGCTTGTTTTCTTGTATTAAAAGAATAGCAGCAAAAACAAGCAAAAGAAGCTCTGATGTGCTTGTATTTAGATACAGAACCCAGCAGTAATTTTAAGCAGCCTTCTTGCATATGTTGCATTTGGTGTACTGCATCTAAAATAAAATTTGTGGGAACCCAAATCTGCCTGTCAATTGTGTCCTCTCACCTGGAAATCACAATTCTATATGTTTGTAGCATACTAAGTATTGGTGCTTTTAGATGGAGAATCCAGGGCTTCTAGTTTTTTTTATATATAAAAAAAAACAAGCTTAAGTCATGTGAACAGAAACGATGATGGCGCTGGATTTCCCCAGGGAAATTCCACTGGTTTTGATTTTTTAATAAAATAGTTGCTCTTCCAGAGACGTAAAGCTCCCACCAAAAGATAAAACATCCAAGAGGGCATGGACAAAAAGGGTATGTAGCCCGAGCAAGTTTGGGGGGGACGCAAAATTACTGGTTTGCTAACAATTGAAATCTTCGTTTTACTTACTAACTGTCATATCTTAACCTGAATTCTTTTTTACAATATTTAAGTCCTCAAAATTCAGTTTATATTTCTTATAGCTTGTATGTCCCAGAACATCCATTTAATTAACACTCATTATTAACTTTGATATAATTAATACACACCCACAGAGTTGGCCATCATTACAATCATATGTAAAAGTGTACATGTCAGAGGTTCACAGCCTAAACTAAACTAAACCAGTGTGTCAATGACACCTTATGTTTTCAAAGTCAGTTTTTCCCCTCAGAACCATACGACCAAAGGGCTGAGACCGAAAGGATCTGCCCAGTACTGAACCTGTTCATCCTGTGAATTTTACACACCAACAGGAGATTTTAGCCAGTTCTTTCAGCTATGCTTAGTTGGGATTGTTCTCATTGGGAAAAGTGAATGCGTCCATTTTGTTGAGCATCTTTGGCACAGGAAAAAGATGTGTTGAAATTTTAATGTTGCCGTGAGTTGACTCCTGCCTCGTCCCTCCATTTTGTCACACAGTTAACTTTCCACATAACGAGTATTGGCAAATTATGTAGCTCTGACTAATGTTTATGACCAAGTTTATGTAACATACCAAAAATGAGGCGCCCATATGTCATAGCTGTCAACCCTCCCTTTTTTTGCGGGAAACTCCCTTATTCCAATGCGGTTTCCCGCTGCTATCCCGGATTGTTGATATCCCTTAAATTTCCCGGATTTCAAAGGAAGCAGGTCCTCTCCCCCCTTGCCGGCCAGGGAGGCTCCTCAATACAATACAAATTTATTGAACGGTCACTGACCAAATCGAGAAATGGTCAGGCTCCTCAAATGCGTTGCTCGGCTGCCAATAAGGAGTCTGAGACTGACTGGGGGCGGAGCTTGCATGCCTTGTGCAGCCAGACCCTCACGCCTAACCAGACAGCTAGCCTGCCTGCCGTCTATGCGCTCGCTCTTTCGCTCACCCGTTCGCGCGCAGCCTCTGGAGCGCAGGGTGGCAAGGCTACTTGGTGCCATTGCACCGCCCTCACGGCATCCCTTATTTTCAAATCCGAAAGTTTGAAAAAATCCCTTATTTTCAAATCCGAAAGTTGACAGCTATGCCATATGTACATACACAACCACTGAAACTATCTTTTGTTACAAATGTATGGAAGACCTGTACCTGTAAGATATATTTTAAATGTACTGTATAGTAATTTGATTGCAAGATGTGGATAAACCGTTCTTTCAGATAAAACGAATGCCTGCAAATTGTGAAACTGAATTTATTGCAAAAAAAATGTTGCTTGGAGTTCACAATCAGGGGTAGGGGGAGCAGTGCAGACTTTTACCTCCATAGCAAAATTTGTAGACCAGGCATGCCATTGTGCATGCCATTTAATAAACCAAAACTTGCAGAGATAAATGGGGGTGGGGGAGGAATCAGAATCCATTTTGAATATCTGAGTCATATTGGATTATGTGCAAAGTTTTGAGGATTAACAGTTCAACACAGTGCCCATATTCCAGTCAATTGACTTTGATTTCAAAATTTTCTTGTATTTCTTAGGGAACCTTTTACTTCACAAAATTAAGGGAACATTACCATACTATTTAGCATTGGGCAGCAAAGTCATCCTATCTGGAAACAAGCATACAAAAGCAACGACAAAATCACAGAGGTCAAATTTTCTCTGTGAGAAAGTCAGCTTCCTTGTAATAATGTCAAGATGGTGCAGAAAAGCATTCTGCCTGAAGAGGTCCATGTAATGTTTGTGGAGGGTATACTATGATTAAGAATTGCTTTGGTCAAATGGGTAATAGGTTCTTTTTCTCAAACTGTATTGGGGGGGAGGGGAGAGAGTCATTACAGTACTTGAAAAGGTAGCAGAGAGCAACAAGGCTAATCCAGGATTAAAGAAAATGAGCTGTGAGGACACCAAGAAAAACCCTTAACCAGCATGGCCTAGAGGGAACAGAAATTATATTTGATCTGGTGAAAGTCAGCAAACTGAATTTTCTGGTTCAGGTACAAAATGATTCATCCATGATGTAGAAATCCATGGATTTTTAAGTATCACTCTAAAATAAAAAGGTAAAGGGACCCCTGACCATTAGGTCCAGTCGTGTCCGACTCTGGGGTTGCGGCGCTCATCTCGCTTTATTGGCCGAGAGCCGGCGTACAGCTTCTGGGTCATGTGGCCAGCATGACAAAGCCGCTTCTGGCGAACCAGAGCAGCGCACGGAAATGCCGTTTACCTTCCCACCAGAGCGGTTCCTATTTATCTACTTGCACTTTGACGTGCTTTCGAACTGCTAGGTGGGCAGGAGCTGGGACCGAGCAACGGGAGCTCACCCCGTCGCAGGGATTCGAACTGCCAACCTTCTGATCAGCAAGCCCTAGGCTCTGTGGTTTAACCCACAGCGCCACCTGGGTCCCTCACTCTAAAATAGATAAATATAAATGACTGGAACATTATTCCACACTAAGGTGTGTGTGTGTGTGTGTGTGTGTGTGTGTGTGACCCAAGAAAGTGAAATCTCTCACTGCCTCCATTTCTTCCCCTTCTATTTGCCAGGAGGTGATGGGACCAGTAGCCATGATCTTAGTTTTTTTGATGTTGAGCTTCAGACCATATTTTGCGCTCTCCTCTGGTTTCTATAGTCAGCTGGAAACACGAATCCATAGCCACAACTGTTCCTTGTCCCTCCTTTCTTCAGCTCCATGAGGCCTCTATCCATCCTTGTCTCAAGTCCTTGACTGTCTTCAGTCAGCCTGGCTTCCAGCCAGTCTCTCTCCCTGCTCCTTCCTTCCAACTTGATGTGCAGTAACTTCTGCTTCTTAGGGCCAGTTTACATGAGGGTTTTGCACCCGCTCACACTTCCTCAGTCTCACATCTTCTGTGCTTAGGTTTTCGCCGTTCAGGGCCTCACTCACATCTCTCCAGAGTGAAGATCGATGTAACCAGAGCCAGCTCAAGATGTTTTCCCACCTGAGGCAGAGCAGCAAATGCTAACCCACCGTCAAAATACACAAGGCAGGTTGTTATTTTAGCACCTAATGCAGCAAATCCCACCAGTGCCTCTCCCTTTCCGCGGCAGTAAAAATATTATAGTAGTAAAGCAAATAGCTAATAATGCACTGCCCTTTCATTACAGCCAGAATCATTTGCCTCAGGCTAGTGCGGCGGGGGGAGAAATGTGATTCACTTTGCATTTAAAGACAAATCTGTCAAATTTGCACTTTCCAGAACAATATGCGTACCAGAACACAGCCGCCCTTTGAAATTCACGCTTATCTGAATGTTGCCATGCAGCTCTCCAACCAACCCATGCTTACACAAATGCATATAATAGAGAAAAGCGTACAGGGAGGTGAATATATTGGTGAAAATAATGTATAATAATGCACTATATTCATAGCTGTCAACCCTCCCTTTTTTTGCGGGAAACTCCCTTATTCCAATGCCGTTTCCTGCTGCTATCCCGGATTGTTGATATCCCTTAAATTTCCCGGATTTCAAAGGAAGCAGCTCCTCTCCCTCCCTGCCGGCCAGGGATGCTCCTCAGCTGCGTTGCTCGGCTGCCAATAAGGAGTCTGAGACCGACTGGGGGCGGAGCTTGCATGCCTTGTGCAGCCAGACCCTCACGCCCAACCAGACAGACAGCCTGCCTGCCGTCTATGCGCTCGCTCTTTCGCTCACCCGTTCGTGCGCAGCCTCTGGAGCGCAGGGTGGCGAGGCTACTTGGTGCCATTGCACTGCCCTCTTGGCATCCCTTATTTTCAAATCCGAAAGTTTGGAAAAAATCCCTTATTTTCAAATCCGAAAGTTGACAGCTATGACTATATTAAAGGACCTTGCTTGCAGGAAAGTGTATATTAGTCAAAACCGGATGCCCAAATGGGTTTATCAGGAGAAATTAGCACAAAAACACCGACACATTTCCACAAGGATTTTTTTTTTTTTGTTAATGCAGATTGCTACAGATGTGTGGAGAGAGCTCAATTTAAAATTGGAAGAATGAGAAACTGAGAGAGGTGAAATGGACAGATCTCTCCATCCTTATCTGAAGAGATCACCTCACTCTGCCTATCATTGCTGGCCTCCATCTGACTTGGGAGACAATGAAGGACTACGCCTTTGGAGGTGAGGTCAGGCTGCTGGAAGGTTGCAGCACTTGCTGTGGCTGTAGAGACCAATGCGGGAGAGACATGTTTTGTTGCAGCTGAGGCAGATAAAGACATCCAGTTGTGCTGCTTCAGATGTATAATGGCATTTCTTTTTTCTGTGCTCCTCCCAGCAGTTATTTCTCCTCTGGTCACTGCTATGGATACACTTCTTAACTGCCAGTCTCCAGCAGGGTGGATAAAAAAAATCAATGATTTTTTTAAATGGATTTTTTATTTATTTAAATCAGATTTTTTATTTTTATTTAAAATAAGGTTGTTGTTTGTTTGTTTTTAACTTGGATTTTTAAAATAAAATGCTTTTGGAGGAAAAATCTTTCTAAAGATAGTTTTCTGTTTAAGTTATATTATAGTCCAAAGGCTATTCATCAGGAAATAAGGATTTGTTTGAAGTTTTTCATGTGTGCTAAAACTCAGTCTAAGTTTTTTTAATTAAAAAAAAACCATTTAGCCACATCACTTAACAAACATGGATACATATGCTATAATGTTACTGTTTTCGTTAAATAAATTGCTTAAATTGTTATAATAATTTATAATAATAATAATTTATTATTTATTATTTATACCCTGCCCATCAGGCTGGGTTTCCCCACTGTTATTAAGGAAATTGTTATTTTTCTCCTTTCAATAAAGTACAGCAGAAAAATTGTCCAAAGTATAAACAACTAACTTATTAAACCTCACAATAATTTCATAATTATCTGTCTATGTATTTCTAAAATAGTATAACCAAATCAGTAATTTTTGATATGACTAAAAACTTCACTGAAAATTGATTATTCCAAAAATGAAACCTTCATCTGGTTGTAAATATTAGGATTATACCAGCAAGAATGAGTGTTCTGTAAAAAAAAATGATTTAAATCAAGTCTTACTGTCTAATGATTTAAATCAAGTCTTACTGACTAGTGATTTAAATCGATTTGATTTAAATCAAATCCACCCTGGTCTCCAGGCACTGTGTTTGTTTGCAAGGGAATTCTACAGGGCAGGTTTTTTGTTTGTTTGTTATTTGCAGAAGTGGATGAAATTTCCAGGCATGTTTGGCCTGTTGCTGGGGTTGTAACCTATCAAATTTCAAAAGTGCAGATTCCTTGCACTGGCAGCCTTTAGAGTTTTGAGATGGGGGGGGGGACCACCAGTTCTCTGTAGAGCACATCCTTGAGGATCCTACCATCTCCCATTCTGTGGACATGACCAAGCCAGTGTAGACATCTCTGGGACAGGAGCCTGAACATGCTGGGAATGTGAGCATCGGAGAACACATTTTGTTTGAAATTCTGTCCTGCCATTTGATACCCAAAATCCTGCTGGTGCAGGATTGCGTCACGCACATGCGCAGACGCAGAGGCACTGGTTGTGAACGCTGCGGGTTGCGAACGCGCCTCCCGCACAGATCGGGTTCGCAACCCGAGCGTCCACTGTATTCTCAAATCACTTATGTCACATAAAATGTCACATATTCTGCCTCCACCCTGTCTCTTTCCTCAAGTTCCTGCACCTTTACCAAGAAGAGGGACTTGATGGTTGTGGCTCTGATTATGCAACAGCCTGACTGGCACCATCTTTGTGATGCCACTTGTTTGCTCATTCAGGCCTTTGAAATAGCTTATGTCTTGTGGTCTGGACACACCTATGCCGTACATTTAAAGTATTCTTATACCACTTTAACAGTCATGGCTTCCTCCAAAGAATTATGGGAAATATAAAGGATGCTGGGAATTGTCACTCTGCGAGGAATCTCCCAACAATTCTCAGCCCACTTAATAGGTAAAGGTGAAAAGGTAAAGGACCCCTGGACGGTTAAGTCCAGTCAAAGGCAGTTATGGGGTGGCGGTGCTCATCTCGCTTTTCAGGCAGAGGGAGCCGGCGTTTGTCCACAGACAGCTTTCCGGGTCATGTGGCCAGCATGACTAAACCGCTTCTGGCACAACAGAACACTGTGATGGAAACCAGAGCACACAGAAACGCCATTTATCTTAATAAGGCATGGTGGTGTGAGGCATAGGAGCCAACTCTTAGGGGCTGAGGGATCTTTGCCCTCCCCCCTAAAATATTTGAGGGGGACAGGCCCCCGAAGGTTGATTGGCATTGCCGTTCAAATGGTGTGCATGCGCCACATCATGTATCAATTATGCAGGGTGGGGCTTACCTGCCCCGCAATATTTTATTCAAGTTGGCACCCCTGGTGTGGGGTTTTGAGAGCTCCAGGTTGCTAGCACTGGGGTCTCTTCCCACCTCATTCCTCATTGCCCTCTCACCTCACCACATCTCATCCCAGTGGATGCTGTTCCATCTACCTATCACCATCCATATGTTGTGGCTGGCTCAAACAACCATCGAATCCAACCATGGAGCTATCATCTCCAGCAACCTGAACAAACCACAGGCCCCAGAATTCCTTGTGGGAAGTCACATGCTTTAAACGTACGTTTAAACATACGTTGACGTGAAATTGATTGCATTTTTTTTTACTACTAAATCCTTCCATGCCTTAAGGCAGGGGTCAGCAACCTTTTTCAGCTGTGGGCTGGTCCACCGTCCCCCAGACCATG
This sequence comes from Darevskia mixta, assembly GCA_034641385.1. Classification (NCBI taxonomy): domain Eukaryota; kingdom Metazoa; phylum Chordata; class Lepidosauria; order Squamata; family Lacertidae; genus Darevskia; species Darevskia mixta. The sequence continues at coordinate 39,611,189 of JAWWNH010000011.1, read as the reverse complement.
TGGTGGGCAGGACTATATTTGGGGGGGGGGGAATGAACGAATTCCTATGCCCCACAAATAACCCAGAGATGCATTTTAAATAAAAGCACACATTCTGCTTGTGTAAAAACACCAGGCAGGCCCCACAAATAACCCAGAGATGCATTGTAAATAAAAGGACACATTCTGTTGTTGTTGTTCAGTCGTTCAGTCGTGTCCGACTCTTCGTGACCCCATGGACCAGAGCACGCCAGGCACGCCTATCCTTCACTGCCTCTCGCAATTTGGCCAAACTCATGTTAGTAGCTTCGAGAACACTGTCCAACCATCTCATCCTCTGTCGTCCCCTTCTCCTTGTGCCCTCAATCTTTCCCAACATCAGGGTCTTTTCTAGGGAGTCTTCTCTTCTCATGAGGTGGCCAAAGTACTGGAGCCTCAACTTCAGGATCTGTCCTTCCAGTGAGCACTCAGGGCTGATTTCTTTAAGAATGGATAGGTTTGATCTTCTTGCAGTCCATGGGACTCTCAAGAGTCTCCTCCAGCACCATAATTCAAAAGCATCAATTCTTCAGCGATCAGCCTTCTTTATGGTCCAGCTCTCACTTCCGTACATTACTACTGGGAAAACCATAGCTTTAACTATACGGACCTTTGTTGGCAAGGTGATGTCTTTGCTTTTTAAGATGCTGTCTAGGTTTGTCATTGCTTTTCTCCCAAGAAGCAGGCGTCTTCTAATTTCGTGACTGCTGTCACCATCTGCAGTGATCATGGAACCCAAGAAAGTGAAATCTCTCACTGCCTCCATTTCTTCCCCTTCTATTTGCCAGGAGGTGATGGGACCAGTGGCCATGATCTTAGTTTTTTTGATGTTGAGCTTCAGACCATATTTTGCGCTCTCCTCTTTCACTCTCAGTAAAACGTTCTTTAATCTACTCATGTAAAAACACTCTGATTCCCGGACTGTCCGCGGGCCGGATTGAGAAGGCGATTGGGCTGCATCTGGCCCACGGGACTTAGGTTGCCTACCCCTGCCTTAAGGGGAGCTATGGAAAGGTTTATTAGGTGCTTTTGAACCATCAGTTTTTGTAGGCACCACAAGATGGAGATGATATCACTTATCTACTTTGTCGGTCTGTTGTTGTCAGGAAAGCTGATATAGTATATGTGAGAAATTAAAAGATCCGAATGCTAAATATTATTATTATTAAATACTCATCAGGGCAGCAGCATCTGGTCTTTGTTTATTTGTTTGTCTTTTTTTGGGGGGGGGAGGAGAGGATGACTTTTTATTTTGTTTTAAATGGCTTCCATACATGAATTGAATTGCTTTGTCTTTCTCCCACAGGTTCATACATTATATTCTCCTGCAAAGTGTTTCTGCAGTGGAAGTAAAATGTCAAAACGCAGATGTCCAACGGAAACTGCACAGATGCGAGTGACTCTGCGATGAGCCACTGTGTAGACATCTTCATAGCGTCTTCCAAAGCGTCAGCGGAAGACCTTCCCCATTTGTGTGTTTACCCACCTTTAGAGGGAGATGTTTTCCCTCCCTCCCCCATTGCAACATCTAGATCCCAAGCTGAGTTGCCTCGTTGGCAATGATTGATTACCCAATTTCTAATTAAACCTGATCCAATCACTTATTATGCAGAGTGGAACAAACAAACTGAAGTCGACTGTCAGTCCTGTGATTGATGATACTGTCAATCCAGCTTTTGTTGTGTCTAATGTCTTGACGCTTGTTACAACCAGCCAAAGCTGTGCCGGACAAAGGGTTCTGTCACTCTTCACATGAATTCACACCCCTGCAAACACACCCAATTTTTTTAACAGGGGGAAAAAATATATTGAGAACAGCAGAGGTTTTGTTTGGGTTAGTTTGCACAATGAGATCAAAGTCCCCCAGAGACCTGGATTTCTTCAGTAGCAGAGAGCGAAAGTGCAGGGGGGGGGAGGGATTGGCAGGGGGGCTCCTGGTATGGTAATAAACCCACCTTGGGGAGAGTGACGGATATGACATTAAAGCAAACCTAGCAGGGTAATAATTTATTTTCTATTGTCTGCCAAGCAGGATTCTCTTAGCAGCCCTCATTTATAAATTTTTCAGTTTTAATGTTTTAATTATTTAAAATGCAAATAGGAACAGAAAATACAAATTCCCTAAACAGATTCAACTTTTGAAGTCGCATTCACACATTGCAAATCTTTCCCATTTTTTTTTTCTTTTTTGTTCTCGGGCTTTATTTATTTTAGAAAAGGTGAGCTATGGCTTGTTGCTCCAAGGTTGACTCCCAGTTTGTGCCTCTGCAGGATTATTAATTTCAGCCTCGTTAAGTACACATTTCTGCGGAAAAGAGCCACAAAAACAGATTTGATCTCACAAAGGTTTGGGGGGGTTAACGTCAAAAATATACAGAGATGTTTATACGCATTGATTTGTTCTCTGCTGTCATTAAATGTTTAAGCTTGTATCAGAGTGCTTTCTACTGTGCCTAGTTAAGATAAATCCACGTGACAAAACATGCCTAAAGACAGTTCTAAACTATTTATATGCATCATTCCATCTATGGAGTAAAGAACAATCCATCTTCATAGGGTACAGGCAGTGCTGGATTTACGTATAAGCTAAACAACCTATAGGGCCCCACTCTCTTGCGGGCCCCCAAAAAATTTAAAGGGAAAAAAAACTAGATGTACATTTCCAAAATCTAAGATAAAAAACAAATAAAATAAAACCGACATACGGCAACAGTGTTTTGTGTTGTGTAGTCTCCTATGATGTAAGTAATGGGCCCCGCCGGCTAGCCTGCTCCCTAAAATATCACTGGTTTGCTCATTTCTATATATAGGGTGCCTATATTCTGCATGTGCAAATGGCTTTAGATACCTATTAGGTTCATAAATTACCATATAGCATATATTCAACACAAAAAACAGTGACAATTTGTTGTTGACAAAGGACAGCTGGACATATAAAGGGCCCCATTACCTTCAGTAGCTTAGGGCCTCATCAAACCTAAATCCGGCCCTGGGTACAGGAAATGTAAGGCACAATCCTGCCAAATTTAAGCACTTTACAATCCCACCAACTTCACTTGGAGAGATACACACAGGCTTAAGCCTTTATCATTCACATCAATAGGACTTCCAACTTCTCAAACTGGGCTTGGTTGCACCGCAAATCATACTTTTATATCATATTCATAGAGTTCATAATATTGCATAATCTCAATATTAAAATCTTTCATCTATTTATTTCACATTATTCTTCAAAGCTGATTTTCAGGACCAAGCCATAAAGCAATTCACAATAATATATATATATAACAAAACACAATACTTTGGTGAAGTAACTTCACCAAAACCATATAAGACATTTTTAAAAAATGGAAAACTAACAGAGAACCCTAAAAACAAAGTAACACACAGGGCCGTCTTAAGCATATCCAGCGCCGTGGTGCGAAGTTCCCTCCGGCGGGCCCCCCCCCCCCGTATCCCAGAGTTGGCGGACCCGCTGCTGGGCACCCCTGCTCCCTCAACTCTGCAGCATCCCCGTGGCAATCTCGTGTGTGGGCCAGATCCTGAGTTGAGGGAGCAGGGGTGCCCAGCAGCTGGTCCGCCACTCTCCGCCGACTCTGGTGTCTCCTTGGGTCTCCTCGGAGGAGGCACCACGCAGAAAGCCCTACAGAGGCAGGGTGGACGGGCAGGCGCTGGCTGCTTCCCCTGAGGGGGCAGGGTAGGGATGGGTGAAGGGTGGGCGGCAGGGGTGGGTGCAGGGTGGGCGGGCCAGTTCTGGTGCTTCCCCTGACGGTGCAGCAGCAGCAGCATCTGAGGTTGCAGAGAACGGCCATGCAATTGACCAGAAACAAACCTGAGTTGAGGGAGCAGGGGTGCCCAGCAGCAGGTCCGCCGCTCTCCGCCGACTCTGGTGTCTCCTTGGGTCTCCTCAGAGGAGGCGCCACGCTGCTGTGCAACAGCATGATCCCATGACACATGGCATGTAATGATTTCGTGAGAACGTGATATTTCATGATTTCGGCATCGTGATTTCATGATTGTGGTGTCGTGATTTCATGATTTCGGCGTCGTGATTTCATGATTGTGGTGTCGTGATTTCATGATTGCGGTATCGTGATTTCATGATTGCGGTATCGTGATTTCATTATTGCGGTGTCGTGATTTCATTATTGCGGTGTCGTGATTTCATGATTGTTGTATCGCAATTTCATGATTGTGGTATCGTGATTTCATGATTGCGGTATCATGATTTTGTGATTGTGGTATTGTGATTTCATGATTGCGGTATCGTGCTTTCATGATTGCGGTATTATGGTTTCATGATTGTGGTGTCATGATTCGTATAAAAATGATTCCATGGTATCGTGTGAGAAATCATGCAAACGTGATATACAAGGGGTGGTATGTGGTGTTATGGGAGAGGTACCGTATTGGCCGAAATATAAGATGCACCCGTAAATAAGCTGCACATTTAAAATTAATGTCCTTTTCACTTGTCCAAGCAGCCTCTCCACATCCTCACATGTCACAGATTGGAACTGATCCCATGCAACTTGACTAGACAGGGCTCTAGCACTCTCACGCCCAGGCCCTGCTCCCATGGTGGAGTCTACCTCTTTTTGAATCTGAGCAACCTCATCTGCAAAACACTTTGCAAAATCAGTGCAGGAGATCTTAGGGTCCTTACCAGGGCCTGCTGGTGCATGTGGTTCCATTAGATTGTGAACCACCTGAAAGAGTCTCCTGCTGCTCTTTTCTGCAGATGCAACAGAGGCGGTGAAGAATGTCCTCTTCGCCATTGCTATTGCCACTTGGTAGGCTCAACGTTGAGCTCTAACCTGTGTCCAGTCAGATTCAGAGTGAGTTTTCCACCACCGGTGCTCCAGTCATCTCAACGAGTGTGTCATCGTCCTCAGCACCGAGGAAAACCATGGGGCTATCTGGGTTCCATGCAATCGGAGAGGGCGCTTCAGAGCCAGACAGTTGATAGCCCTGGTTAGCTCCGCATTCCAGCAGGCCACCAGGGATACATAGACCAGAGCACGCCAGGCACTCCTGTCTTCCACTGCCTCCTGCAGTTTGGTCAGAGTCATGTTGGCCGCTTAGAGAACACTGTCCAACCATCTCGTCCTCTGTCGTTCCCTTCTCCTTGTGCCCTCAATTTCCCGAAGCGGGAAATTGTATTTTTATTGCTTCTTTTATTTCTTATAACATTTTATTGTATTTTTAGAATTCAAATAGTAATGCCATAAAAGTCAATATAAGAAATAAAATAAGCAATTGAAATACAATTTAAAGTCAATAATAATATTTAATGAGATGGATTTGTCTTGTCTTTTCTTCAACCACATATTAACAGGCCCATGTCAGACCACATGAATGAAAAGGGCAACAGTTTGGGAACCCTTTGTCTAACATTTATACCAGTCCCATACCATCCAAAGAGTTTACAGTGTTTGTAGATCATGAGTCCATGGCATAAACATTCTCAGTCCATGGTAGCTTACTAAAGTAGATCAAACCTCTGATGTTATGGTTCCTTTACAATCTATATTAACATTTCCTCTGGATTCCAGATAAGGCAGTACAAAAAGCACAGGTAGCTGTGTTGGTCCAGTAAGGGAAGCAAATCAAAAATCTACAGCAGAATATACCCTGATCAACCAAAATATCAGAAAATATTGAGTCAGCATTTTGAGCTATTCAGAACTCAAATGGAAGTTGAGGCTGGGCCATCAGGAAGAAAAGGGTACTGCTCCACCAGCCTTAGTATCCACCTGCCTGTCTTGTTACTTAAAACCACAAAAACCAGTAGACCAATTTGTCTGGACTTTTCTAGTTTCCTTACCTAGAGGCTCCTCTCTTGATTCTGCAATTTTGAGCCCAATTGACCCGCAAAACAGTAGAGGACATTGAGTGATCGGTTCCCCCCCCACACACCCCATCTCAAAACTATAAAGACTGCCAGTGCAGGAAAACTGCACTTTTAAAATTTGATAGGTTACAACCCCTGCAACAGGTCAAACATGCCTGGAAATTTCATCCGCTTCTGCAAAAAAAAAAAAAAAAAAAAAATCAACCCCAAGTTATAAATGTTTCCTTAAAAAAACAGACACAAACCAAATCTTGGAAAATGCCCAGCACAACATCTCTTAGATCCATTTGCCTTAATTCTGCAGGCTAAACCCACTGTAGAGGAGCAACTATACCAGCAAATTTTACCCATTTCTTTTGTTTCTCAAGCAGTGAATTGGGAGAAATAAAACCCCTTCCAAAATGCACTTGGTCTCAAAGCACTTGGCTTTAGGTGACAGCCTAAATGCTGTCTGCTAAATACTGAGTATTTAGGGGCCTTTCACTTGCTAGATCCCTCCAATCATTCCAAAAAGGGGAATAACAGTTTTTTTTGGGGGGGGGGATGAGGCACTCATGTCAAAATACAGCTGATCATTATGATCTGCACAAATCCATATAGCCAAACCAGGAAATTACAAATATTCACACCATCACAAAAAAGGGCTCATGAGATATAATATCATGTGGTATTATACCACATGGGTGGAGAGGACTCCCCCTATGTAGATCACTGTCTGAAAATCTCAACTGAAGCCTTTGTGATGGCCTGGGATTCAGACTCAGACACTGAACCTGAGGGATCCCAGCCTGCACAGGATTCCCTGCCTCCAGAACCAGCAGAGCCGGGGCTAGGGCCTGAGTCTGAAGGGGCCTCACCTGTGCTGGATCCTCAGGTGCAGGCATCAGCTGAGTCTGCTCTGGCTCCTGATGGGATGGAGGACCCATTGCCTGCAGGTGCTCCACTCCCAGCCCTGTCAGGGGAAGCTGAGGTTGCCTCTGGGTCCGGTAACCCTCCAGCCTCTCCTGAGCTGCAGAGGCACAGGGCAGAGAGGCAAAGGGAACTGAGTTCCCGCAGGAGGAGTGCTCACCTTCAAGCCAGGAGAGGCAAGTCACCCGAGGATCGGGGCCGCCCTATGCCTCGGGGCAGATAAAAGCCGGCCAGCCCCAGCCCCAAGTTGGAGGAGCAACATTGTTGGATACCAGTTCCTGCCGGTGTTCCTGCTTGATCCCTGTCCTGCTTTCCTGCCTGTGCTCCTGACCCGCCCTGGTTTCCTGCTTGCCCACCCGTTCCTGACTTCCCTTGACTCCCTGCCCTGTACCCTGCTTCAGTTATTTCGGACTGCCTTTACGTGTACCTCTGACCTTGGACAGGACTTGGACCTCGCCTTTTGGATACCCCATGGGACCAGCACAGCCTTATTGAAACATTCAGTCCCTTGTGCAATTAAATGGGCCACATTCACTGGCCTGCCCCTCTTTCACCCAGCCCCACTTCCCTCCACACAATGAAATAATTCAGGCAGGTCCAACTCTCTAGAGATTGCGATCTACTCCCAGTATAACAAAACTGACAGTGATCTTCCCATTGACATTGCCCAGAGTTGTTGAGCTTTTTGGGGGCGGGGGTTGCATAACAACGCTCACCCAACAGTACGCCGTTCTACCTCCTTCAAAAACTATGCCGCCAACGCAGGGAATACAAGTTTTCACAGCAGTATGAAAGCCAGTGTGGTGTAGTGGTTAAGAGCGGTGGACTCGTAATCTGGTGAACCGGGTTCGCGTCTCCGCTCCTCCACATGCAGCTGCTGGGTGACTTATTTGAAGTCTCTCAGCCCCACTCACCTCATAGAGTGTTTGTTGTGGGGGAGGAAGGGAAAGGAGAATGTTAGCTTTGAGACTCCTTCGGGTAATGACAAAGTGGGATATCAATTCCAAACTCTTCTTCTTCTCTTCTATGTGACATAGCAATGGGGGTGGGGCACGGCACAATCGATCAGGAGCACACAGGCAATCACTTTTTCTAATCCTGCAATCAACCTGAAGCACCCCAGGGATCTACCTGTTGATCGTGGAACATGTCTGAAATAAAAGGTCTGAAGCAGGAAGTCCATATACCTTAGGATCCTCACTTTAGACCTTCTCCTCCAACACACATAGGGCAGCAAGGTAGTGGGGCAGTGATGCAGTTGAGGGGGTGGGTCCAAATCCTGCTCTCCCCTCAGGTTCTCCCATCCCTGTGGTAGATAATTAATGCTTAGGGTCTGGAAAAGCCAGTAAACATCAAGCCATGATGTACCAGATTCGACCAGGGTCCAACCATATTCACAACAGGTTTGTCTCGTATCTGCTCAGTTCTGCTAAGACTCTCTCTTTGCTCTGGCTCCCACTCAGAGGACCAGCATTCCTGAAAAAAATGCTAGCAACTCCACCCTAAATAGATAAATCATGTGGACACAAAGCCTTTTCAAAAGCACTACAAGAAAAATACGATTCCTTGAAGCATTTAATATAAACATTTTTGGGAAATGGGCAAGGGGAGACTAATGTTAACACCCACCCACGCAAAAGGCTAAATTTAGCCCGTGAAAAGGTTAGTTCAGGGCAGCACTTAACGGAACATTCAACCACTAAATTTTCACTTCAATTAATCTCTCGAAATTCAGTGTCTGATCCCGGTGACAGTTGCCTCTGGGTTCTTCAGAGCGACTGCCAAGGAAAAAATTATCTGACACATATCAAACAAGCAAGAAATGACACTGGACAACATTAATCAAAACTTTCTCATTTCCCGAAGAATTAAGCATTAAATAATTAATTCCAGCACTACAGGCAGCTGTAAAAGAGGCTTCGCGCCTCCCCGCTGGTAAGAATTTGTCCTTGTCTAAAAGACTAGATTGATATATTTATTATTTATCAGATTAATCATGGCCAGGAACATTATAGATTGGCAGCCAGGCCCTTCCAGTTATATTGTAGGGGGCCTGTTATTGGAGATTGGAAAGAACTTGGTGTATCAGCAACATTCAAAAGGGAAGGGGGGGAAGAAGGCTTTGCCCTCTAGCATTTAGTGGGGAGAAAGGTTTGAAGATGCTCAAGTGTTCAAAAGGAGAGACTGACAAAGAGAGAAAGCAACGAATGCTGAAGATGGGTCATTGATCCAACACCTTAGAGGAAGATGCTCGCACCTGGGATCGTTCTTTATTTCTGCTTGCTAAGGGATGAAACGAGGCCCATTTGATGGGTGGGGAGAGGAGAGGGGGCCATACTGACTGACTAGTTTACATGACACAGTCAGTTTCTATCACAGAGAGACACAGATCGCAGCAATCAACATGTTCAAGGAGAATGTATTTCTGCTCTCCTCAGCCGCTTTTTTGTGGTTGCATGTATTCAGCTACCATAGCTTGAGCTTTCTTCTGCCTTTGATGGCTGTGGATCTGAATGGCAGAAGCCAAGCACCAGTCAACCAAACAGACAGAAGAAGCAGCTAATGGTTCCTATCAGGCTGAGGTTCGAGGGAACAATAAGTGAGAGCATCGATTTACTTAACACTGTTTGTATCCTGTCCAGTACCAGTTCTAGGATCAGGATGGGGCATAGCTGTCAACCCTCCCTTTTTTTGCGGGAAACTCCCTTATTCCAATGCCGTTTCCCCGCTGCTATCCCGGATTGTTGATATCCCTTAAATTTCCTGGATTTCAAAGGAAGCAGCTCCTCTCCCTCCCTGCCGGCCAGGGAGGCTCCTCAGCTGCGTTGCTCGGCTGTCAATAAGGAGTCTGAGACCGACTGGGGGCGGAGTCAGACCCTCACGCCCAACCAGACAGACAGCCTGCCTGCCATCTACGCGCTCGCTCTTTCGCTCACCCGTTTGCGCGCAGGCTCTGGAGCGCAGGGTGGCGAGGCTACTTGGTGCCATTGCACCACCCTCGCGGCATCCCTTATTTTCAAATCCGAAAGTTTGGGGGGAAATCCCTTATTTTCAAATCCGAAAGTTGACAGCTATGGGATGGGGTCTCAGAAAAAGCAAGGTGCCCTCTGTGGGGCTTCTTAGCCTCAAGTGGGGCCAGGGTCACATATAAATGCCAACCAGACTGACCATTGAATCTTCCTCCAGCACACTTGAGGGGAGAGGGCTGGTTTAGAGGGTGCAGGGCAGGCAATGAAGTACACACAGGTTTGCCATTCCCTGCCCTTCAGCAGCTGCCACCTGAGGCAGCTGCCTCTGTCAGCCTAATAATAGGACCAACCCTGGTCAGGATATGCAAACCAATAATTCTGTCATGCTGCCTCTCACCATCTAGGGGGCAGTTTAATGCCCAGTGATAATGGTGGTGCTCCTGGAGCACCTTGGCTGGTCTTGGGGACACAGCAAATGCACAAACTTGTTACCCTCTGGTAACAACCCTCTGTGTTGCTCACCAATAGTGACAGAGAATAGGATGTCATTAGACAACAGCACTGTTTGTGCTTTGCTTGCATGTAAAATCAACCACTCTGGCCCAGCCCACAAATACACTCCTTCCAAAAGAGTGTTAAAGGATGCAAAGTCTGCAACACGTTTGTATAATAAGTCATTAATGGATGCCAGAGAGCCAAAAGAGTGAACCTGATCAATCCCCCCATGAAGAATTGATGCTTTTGAATTGTGGTGCTGGAGTCCTGTGGACTGCAAGAAGATCAAATCGATCCATTCTGGAGGACATCGGCCCTGGCTGCTCACCGGAAGGACAGATCCTGAAGCATCTCATGAGAAGAGAAGACTCCCTGGAAAAGAGACCCTGAGGTGGGGAAAGATGATGGTGTGTAGCCTGGTGGAAATTAATTTGTAGCCTGGGGGGCTTAGCGCGGCGTGGACTGTCCCCGAGAACCGTAGACTGTCCCCGGGACTGGTGAGGCTGCTGATCCCTTATTTTCAAATCCGAAAGTTGACAGCTATGCTGAGAAGCTCAAAGAGGTGTGCATGAAGCAGGACTTTCTCCTGCCCTCACCCTCAATTTGTGGTCCACAAAGCCAGAAGCTCCATTAAACTTTCTCTTTTGCTCAGGATGGGTGGAGAGAGGGGAGCAACAGGCTTCAGTACATGGCTGGTGTGCTTGCTGGTGGCAGAGGCGTAGGAAGGTCAGGTGGTACCAGGTGCGAAAAATTTCTTGTCACCCCCCCCCCACACACACACATTGATTTTTTATTTTATTTTATTTTTTGCCTGCAAAAATGGTTTTACGTTATTTCATATTTTCTTACAAAGGAATAATGATAAGTAATAATAATAATAAACTTTCATTTATATCCTGCCCTCCCCGGCCAAAGTCGGGCTCAGGGCAGCTAACATCAGATAGGTACATAACATGGGTATAAAATCAAACAATAATTAAATTACCTCCTAAAAACATGTCAAAATCAAATTAATGTCTAATTAGATGGCTTTCCGCAGGGTTAGGGTTGGGAACAGTAAGTGCTCCACTGAATTGAAATTTCAGCCTTCACGACATAGGAAAACGGCCAAGTAAACAGCTATTTTCGTGGAGGAGGGTCAAGATATTAACTGATATGCATGAAATTTCATATATAGCTATATAATCCCTAGTGTAGTAAGATAAGACCTTTGGAGCAAGCATTTTTTTTAAAAAAATAAATGAATTATGAACCGCCCTAGTAGGGCAGTAATTGCCCCTTGATAATTTGTCACCCCCTCCATGGTGGTACCTGGGGCGATCCGCCCCCTGCTCCCCCTCTTCCTACGCCCCTGGCTGGTGGGTTGTAGGCTGGAATCCCAACAATATCCAATACACGACACTGCTTCTTCTTCCACCCTACTCCACTGAAACCAACAGTATGGCACGGCTCATCTCATCTGCCACCCCCTTTTATTGCAGACAAAACACTCCTGCTCTCTTGATACATCTCTAATATTTTTCCATCTTTGCCACGGGACCACATTCACCCAGTGCTCTACCAGCTGCACTGGCTCCCGGTGGAGTACAGGATCAGGTTTAAGGTGCTGGTTTTGACCTTTAAAGCCCTATGCGGCCTAGGACCCTCGTACCTATGGGACTGCCTCTCCTGGTATGCCCCGTGTAGGACCTTAAGGTCCTCAAATAATAACATTTTGGAGGTCCCAAGCCATAAGGATGCTAGGCTGGCTGCAACTAGGGCCAGGGCCTTCTCAGTACTGGCCCTGACTTGGTGGAACGGTCTGTCAGAAGAGACTAGAGCCCTGCGGGATTTGGCATCTTTCCGCAGGGCCTGCAAGACAGAGCTGTTCCACCTGGCCTTTGGGTTGGTTTTAGTTTAACCCTGATGTTTCATTCCTTTATGGTTTGATTGGTGGGCTACTTAAAAATGAGGCTGCATTTTAAACTTTAAATCGTATTTTAACTTGCATTTTAATTGATTGTTTTGTATGTTTTGTTGCGATTTTATGAGTGCTAGCCGCTCTGAGCCCGGTCTTGGCTGGGAAGAGCGGGGTATAAATAAAAAAATTTATTATTATTATTATTATTATTATTATTATTATTATTATTATTATATCTCCTGTTATTAAGATGCAAATAGAAACAGTTCTGTATGGTAGCTGAGCTGGTCTAAGGCACTAAAGACCACAATGAAATAAAACTTTTTTTGTTAGCAGCATTTGTTTTCTTAGAGCTTTTTATTCACACGTTTTAAAGCAAAAGCCACCAACTAGCAATCCTTCTTCCCAGTTCTTTTAGACCTTTTCTACAGCTCAGGACTCTCCTAAGTGTGCCACATTCCCAGGAAACATCTACCTGTTCCACCCACTTGTTTGAGTCCCTGTCCTCTCTTCAGGAAAAGCACATGCTATCCAGGCAAGGCTTGGGTAAGCTGTGTTGCACAGAGCTTCGGATTTTCTGTCTCCAGCCCCCTCTTCTGATCTTAGAAGAAATTAACTGATAAAAAAAACCTTATTCCTAATGCATTGAGATAAAAAAAAAACCCTTTCAAACTAACAGAGTCTGGTCCAAGCCTACGCAGTTTGTGACCCGCCAAATCAAATTACAAGGGCTACCAAGTATATGATAAATAAGTAAAAACTAGCCTTTTTTTCACAGCTTGCCTGTATATGCAAAGCCAGGAGGGGAATCACCCATGAAGAGCTGGTTGGATGCATTCAGCGTAGTAGATCACTAAGTTGCACCAGGACTTGCCCTGTTTAATTTAGTGGATATTCTATAGGGCCATCCCCACATGTGTTTAGCAGTAAGTGCAACTTGCTTAGACAAGAGTTTAGATAAGATGTTGTTTCATTTTGGGTTCAATGTTATGGAACTAATTTAAAGGAAAGTTGCCTGATATTAGCAGATTTTAATCAGTCCTCTTTTCTATCCTCAGCTGCAGGAAGCAGATTAAAAAAATCTCACATTGGCACAAATGAAGCTGAAGTATTATGATTGTGTTAATATATTTATGTGTGGGGAGATCACACAAATCAGGCCTATTGCATGAACACTGCAGTCCAGCACCCGCAATCTGCCTAATTTCTGGAGCAGTGAACTGCCCACCCACAATGGCTTCAAGTTATAAGAAAGGCGATTCTGACAAAACATCAGGAAAACTTTCTGACAGTACAGTGGAACCGTCTCCCTCCGGAGGTGATGGACTCTCATTCCTTGGATGTTTTTAAACAGAGGTTGAATGGCCATCTGTCATGGATGCTTTATTTGAGATTCCTGCATTGCAGGGCGTTGGACTAGATAACCAGAGGCGTAGGAAGCCTCTTGGGCGCCCGTGGTGGCGTTGCCACGCGGAGGCACCCCCTGGGGGTGGGGCGTGCTGACGCATGCCCGGAAATCCCAGAATTTCTGGGCATGCGCTGTGCATCCCGGCCGGCACTGCTGCTCCAGTGTGGTGTAGTGGTTGAGAGCGGTAGACTCGTAATCTGGGGAACCGGGTTCGCGTCTCCGCTCCTCCACATGCAGCTGCTGGGTGACCTTGGGCTAGTCACACTTCTCTGAAATCTCTCAGCTTCACTCACCTCACAGAGTGTTTGTTGTGGGGGAGGAAGGGAAAGGAGAATGTGAGCCGCTTTGAGACTCCTTCAGGTAGTGATAAAGCGGGATATCAAATCCAAACTCCTACTCCTCCTCCTCTTCTTCTTCTTCTTCAACAGATTTGAGAGAGGGTACACAGGAGGATGAGAGGGGTAGAAAGTCTCGTTGAATAAAGGAGAAGTCTTTGCCCTGATGAGAATGTGACTCCATGCTGCTTTGGATACAGCCCATGCATTCATTACTTAATACCTACAGAGTCCTGTAGAAAATTGTTGTTGTTGTTCAGACGTTCAGTCGTGTCCGACTCTTCATGACCCCATGGACCAGAGCACGCCAGGCACGCCTATCCTTCACTGCCTCCCGCAGTTTGGCCAAACTCATGTTAGTAGCTTCGAGAACACTGTCCAACCATCTCATCCTCTGTTGTCCCCTTCTCCTTGTACCCTCCATCTTTCCCAACATCAGGGTCTTTTGTATATATATATATATTGTATATATATCTTTATTGTCATTGTACAAGTACAACGAAATTGGATTTAAAATAATAATAATAATAATAATTAAATAATTTTAAAAAAGTTCATTTAACAACTCTAGGGAGTCTTCTCTTCTCATGAGGTGGCCAAAGTACTGGAGCCTCAACTTCAGGATCTGTCCTTCCAGTGAGCACTCCGGACTGATTTCCTTCAGAATGGATAGGTTTGATCTTCTTGCAGTCCATGGGACTCTCAAGAGTCTCCTCCAGCACCAGAATTCAAAAGCATCAGTTCTTCGGCGATCAGCCTTGTTTATGTACAACTGCCTTGAATGATGATGGCATAATAATGTTCATTGCATGGAAGCTGATGAAAACTCTTCTGCGTGGCTGTGGTTTCATTCAACAGTTGTAACACATGGGAGCTTCTCACCACGTGGATTATTTACGTTTCGTTCTAAGCTTCTATGCCAGCGCTGACCATTCCCAGGAATGTGACATGCAGGCAGGGAATTCTCTATGCAACGGAACAAATAAAAAAAAGAGCAGCTCTTTACCCATTACGGTCACCACATGGAATCATCAAAACATGGAAATGTTTCTTGATGCTTCCTGTAGGGATGCCATATTGCAAAAGTTGGTTTGTATTTTGAAATAAATGGGACAGTGTATTCTTTCTTTCTTCTTGATGAAAGCTCAAATTGTTATTTTTATTTTTATTTTTTTCCTTAGAGGCAGGACCATCTACAGCACATGGTCTCGGTTCGATATTTCCTCCATCATTGATAAAGAAAAGGCAAGGCTTTTGTGTGTGTTTTATTGTCCCAAGAGGCAATTTTGTCCAGTTTCACAATAGGTGCTTTTGCCGGCGTGCAGGTTACCTGTCACAACAAATTCAATTATTTTCCTGTAAGTGGAGGCTTAACTTAAGTGAACAAGTGTCATTACAATTTTTAAGCAGCAAAGAAATCATGACAAAGATAATAATGCTGACATTTATTCAAAGTCTGTAATTATATTTTTAATGTAAAAAAAACCCACTCTACATATTCCTGCTGCATCAGCAATGATGCAAAAGCAGAATATTAAAAGGAAATCCAGAACATTCATTTCTTCTATCTATTGTACATTTTATAAAAAATGCAAAAATAGTATTTGACTATGGGTCATTCAAGTAATGTCTTTCCTTTGATCTTCCTGTCTTGTCTATAATAGGTATAGAACGCTTTACTTCCAACTGTATCATGAAAGATTCCATTCTCTGTTCTTTTGCTTTTTTACCCTCTGTTGGATGGTAACTACTTTCCCTTAGGGATGAAAAGGATTTTAATTGAGGCAATCGGAGGAGATTTGTAATCTTTTTATTTGAAGCCTTTCTTCCCTGTTATGTATCTTTAAGTTGCAAATATATCTGGCTTGTAATTTAAAATGTAATTGTGCTTTGTGCGGAAGATACAGGGATGAAAAGCAGAGGGCACCCTATCACATGCAAACTCTCTCTTACCACAATATATATAAAAAAATAGATAGAAAAAGGGGGGGAAGAATGAAAGGAACAAAAACAGCTTGTGTCAGTCTAAAAAAAAATCCATTTGTGATCACAAATGAAACATTTCCAATCTTATAATGGGTAGATTGCTTGGTTTTATTACCAGTCATGCAAAACAAGACCTCATCAAAAGGAAAGCTACACAGAGGTCCCATCTTTCCATTAAAATAATTCAAAAAGCCTTTTTTCCCACTGAAAGAACCCATTTTGCAAGATGATTTAGCTCAAAATCTGCTGGGAGTAACCCTTTGACATAAAGTCATATTGTGTTGGAGTTTAGTCCTAAATTCATACATCAATTATTTACTGTCAACGCAGATTGTATAAGTGTAGAAAATTACTAGGAATGATATTTTCTCTCAGGCAGAAAGAATGTGATACAGCGAAAACATCCCACCTAATGTGCCGTCCCGCTGTCCACAGGCCAGAATTATTTATGCATTAGAAAAGAGTGTGCTAGGGCAAAAAGAGACGGGAGGGGGGAGGGAGGGAAATAGGAAGGAGAGAGACAGACACATTATTTTAAACCTTTCATAACATCCATAAATATTTCATAACAAATAAATAAAGAATGTCGGGCTTGTTTGGAAGACAGCTGTAGCAGCATGGTTCAGTGCTCTGCAAAGCTCCAGAGACCCTGCACTTACCCCACACTTAAGCCCCCCATTTCTTTTTAATCATCCACTCAGGGCACGGTGGGTAAGGGGAGCCCACCAGGTGAGCCAAAAAGCTGGAGGTTATGTATCTGAAAACGACTTCCTTCGCCTGCCTGCCTCGCAAGCAGCAAAAGATGGATTTGAGGAGCAGTGTGTCTTTGACTTTCGCCAACCGGTTGGGTCTTTTTTTGCATAGCATAGCCTTTGTCTAAGGGACCAGGTGGCGCTGTGGGTTAAACCACAGGCTTGCTGATCAGAAGGTCAGCGGTTCGAATCCCTGCGACGGGGTGAGCTCCCGTTGCTTGGTCCCAGCTCCTGCCCACCTAGCAGTTTGAAAGCATGTTAAAATGCAAGTAGATAAATAGGTACCGCTCCAGCGGGAAGGTAAACGGCGTTTCCGTGCGCTGCTCTGGTTCGCCAGAAGCAGCTTTGTCATGCTGGCCACATGACCCGGAGGCTGTCTTCGGACAAACACTGGCTCCCTCGGCCTATAGAGCGAGATGAGCACGCAACCCCAGAGTCGGACACGACTGGACCTGATGGTCAGGGGTCCCTTTACCTTTACCTAGCCTTTGTCTGCTCAGCTTTTCAAAAGCAGCTCTAACGGGGTGCGGTGTTTTTGCAAGCGCTTTTGCCGCACGCTTAAAATAAATGTTAGGGGACAGGATCACACTTCAAAATGACCTTAACAGATTAGAGAATTGGGCCAAAGCAAACAAGATGAATTTTAACAGGGAGAAATGTAAAGTACTACACTTGGGCAAAAAATAATAATGAAAGGCACAAATACAGGATGGGTGACACCTGGCTTGAGAGCAGTACAAGTGAAAAGGATCTAGGAGTCTTGGTAGACCACAAACTTGACATGAGTCAACAGTGTGATGCAGCAGCTAAAAAGCCAATGCAATTCTGGGCTGCATCAATAGGAGTATAGCATCTAGACCAAGGGAAGTAATAGCACCACTGTATTCCGCTCTGGTCAGACCTCATCTGGAATACTTTGTCCAATTCTGGGCACCACAGTTCAAGAAGGATACTGACAAGCTGGAACGTGTCCAGAGGAGGGCAACCAAAATGGTCAAAGGCCTGGAAACGATGCCTTATGAGGAACGGCTTAGGGAGCTGGGTACGTTTAGCCTGGAGAAGAGAAGGTTAAGGGGTGATATGATAGCCATGTTCAAATATATAAAAGGATGTCATATAGAGGAGGGAGAAAGGTTGTTTTCTGCTGCTCCTGAGAAGAGGACACGGAGCAATGGATTCAAACTACAAGAAAGAAGATTCCACCTAAACATTAGGAAGAACTTCCTGACAGTAAGAGCTGTTCGACCGTGGAATTTGCTGCCAAAGAGTGTGGTGGAGTCTCCTTCTTTGGAGGTCTTTAAGCAGAGGCTTGACAGCCACCTGTCAGGAATGCTTTGATGGTGTTTCCTGCTTGGCAGGGGGTTGGACTGGATGGCCCTTGTGGTCTCTTCCAACTCTATGATTCTATGATTCTAACTCATTTCCTCGTCAGATTGCGTTTTTATCCGTCCACTCAGTGGCTTTCTAACACCCTGCCTTTTTCTGGGAAGCTTATCTGGGTCCCTCCTTGAAAATGGTTAATGGTGGTTCCAGCTTCTCTACCATATCACTCTTTCTCTGCAGGCCAGAGTGGAAGGGGCAACCCTACCGTAACGTAGAGTCAGGTGCTCCCACCCCCCGGGCAGAAGATTTTCGATGTCATGAAAGGGCAGCAGATCTTTCATTTTTTAATTTATTACAGTGGTGCCTTGGTTGTTGAACGGCTTAGTTGTCGAACAAATCGGCTCCCGAACGCTGCAAACCCAGAAGTAAGTGTTCCTGTTTACGAATGTTTTTTGGAAGCCGAACTGAAATATACTCGGAGTCCAGTGTGAATTTCATGCTCTTTATTCAGCTCATAGTAGCAAGGAATGAATCTTTCCCCAAAACGTCTGCTATATATACATTATATACACAATGGGCCCCAAGTGATTGGCTAATTCCGGGCTACTCCTGTAGGCCAATCAGGTTGCGGATTCACTTCATCCAGGAGCCTGATTGGCTGCTCTTGCAGGCCAATCAGGTCGCTGATTCACTTCCACCTGGAGCTGGATTGGGTGGCTCCTGCGGACCAATCAGACTGCTGCATTCTGGATCCTATTGTTCTAGGATTCAGCTCAGTACATAACACGAACGCTTGAGTGCAGGAAGCTCCTGCAGCCAATCAGAAGCCGCGCCTTGGTTTTCAGATGGTTTCGGGAGTTGAACGGACTCCCAGAACGGATTAAGTTTGAGAACCAAGGTACCACTGTATCAGTGTATTTTTTACTGGCAAGGAGGGAGAAAGCCGCTTGTGGACTTTTCTGCCTCAGGTGCCAAAATAACTTGGGTGGCCTTGGGTACCAGGAACCTTGGCTTGGAAGGGACACCATTACCTGCCCAACTCAGGCTTCATGTCTGGCCTGTTCATCATTGGACATGATGCAGGTAGTCTGCCAAGGAGTCTATCAAGACCTGTCTAAGCCTGCTTATAGTAAACAATGAAACCATCACCCTGGTGTATGAGTCACAGAGGAAAAAGGGACCTGAAAAAGAAATAAAGGTGGTAGAAAAGTTAGTGAGTGAAAAACAGTGAGCAGTGGAAGAGAGTGAGATAGGGCATGAGGAAAGTAAGGACAACTGAGTATTTGTCAACATGCCTTTAAGATGTGGTTTGAACATTGACACCCAATCCAGCAGAGCCCTTAAGTCCTGGCACCTGCCTGAGCTGCTGGCTGTAAGTTTAGCTCAGGGATTGGCAACCTAAGGCCCATGGGCCGGATGCGGCTCATGGGCCTTTTCAATCCAGCCCGCGGACAGTCTGGGAATCAGTGTGTTTTTACATGAGTAGAATGTGTCATTTTATTTAAAATGCATCTCTGAGTTATTTGTGGGGCATAGGAATTCGTTCATTTCCCCCCCACCCCCAATATAGATGTAGATAGATGATAGATAGATAGATAGATAGATAGATAGATAGATAGATAGATAGATAGATATAGATAGATATAGATAGATAGATAGATAGATAGATAGATAGATAGATAGATAGATAGATAGATAGATAGATAGATAGTCCGGCCCACCACATGGTCTGAGGGACGGTTGACCGGCCCACGGCTGAAAAAGGTTGCTGACCCCTGGTTTAGCTGGTGGTGGCAGTAGTAAGCAGCAATTTTAATTTATCGTGATGGCTCCATTGCGACATCACTCCAGGGCTTTGTGAGGAGTTTAAGTGAACCTGCCCATCCACTGTGCTTATACAACACATTTCTCGAAGTTCTGCCACCTTCAGAGATACAGTTAGGAGGAACACGAGACAGGACTTTTGTAGTTTTAACACCAAGAAACAGGGGTGGGTAAGCTGAGATCCAGGGGTCAAATGCAGACTTCCAGGTGTTTATATCCAACCCTCAGGACTCTGCCTAGGTCACACCCCACAGTGGCCTGGCCCTGCACCAGCCTGAAATGTTTTTGTCTAGCTAGAATGTGTCCTACAAGGACGCGGGTGGCGCTGTGGGTTAAACCACAGAGCCTAGGGCTTGCCAATCAGAAGGTCGGCAGTTCGAATCCACGCGACAAGGTGAGCTCCCGTTGCTCGGTCCCAGCTCCTGCCAACCTAGCAGTTCGAAAGCACAAAGTGCAAATAGATAAATAGGTACCACTCCGGCGGGAAGGTAAATGGCATTTCCGTGCGCTCCTCTGGTTCGCCAGAAGCGGCTTAGTCATGCTAGCCACATGACCTGGAAGCTGTACACCGGCTCCCTTGGCCAATACAGCGAGATGAGCGCCGCAACCCCAGAGTCATCCGCGACTGGACCTAATGGTCAGGGGTCCCTTTACCTTTACCTAGAATGTGTCCTAGACAATGGCTTGTGCATGGCTGAAATGTAGTCTGTACAAAGGCAAGAGTCATATCCATTTCTCCGCTCACTTTTGCCTCTGGTCATTTCTGCCAGTGGCATGTGGCCCCTAAAAGGTTTCCCCCAAGCGAATGTGGACCTCAGCTTTAAAAAGGTTCTCTATCCTTGACCTGGTGTGTGCAATCCCTCCCTAAAGAGACTAAGAAAATCATAAAAATTCAGGTGTTTTTTAGGTGTGCCGTTGTGACCATTTCATTTTGTCAGGCATTGGGTCTGTACTGAATTTACCTGTTGATTATATTTGCAATGTGTCTAATTCGCCGATGGTGGCATTGATGCCTCTGATACTATATCATTGGTTTTCATTGTATAATTAGTATATTTTGTCATCATAATTATAAGCTGCCTGGGGAGCCCCCTTTAAGACAAAAGGTGAGGTATAAATTGTTTTATAATTAAAATGATCAAAACAATGCCACAACACTTCAGAACAGGCAAAAAGCTGCACAGGTCCACTTAACCCACATTCATAATACATCAATATGCATCAGTTTTATAGCAACCACTAGCCTTGAGCTGCTAAGGTTTATGTGTTACTCTATTAATCACAGGGCTTTACCGAGATAAGGGAAAATACAAGGAGTTTATTGATCAAAAATCCATGAATTATTATTATTTTCATGTATATGGAAAGCAGAAGGTAGAGACATCACAAATGCAAATGTGAATTGAGGTTCTCCAGTTACTGGGATTGCTCTGAACTGATTCACATAGGCACTCATTGCTTGGTGCCTGCAATACCAAGCCATACATGTGCCAAAATTAGCATCCTTGGGACTCCCTCAGAAGCTCACCTAACTAAACCTGCTGTAGCCTGGAACTGGGTGCAGGCAGCCGGAAGAAGCTTTCTCAGACATAGTGGGTGTCAGTAGGTTCCAAGACTCCTCTTTGTTCTAACATTTGGGGTGGGCTAGTGCTCTGTGAGTTTGTTTGGGCCCTGGGTGAGAGCCACAGTGGATGAGTGGAGTCCTGAGTGAAGAAGTGTGTTGGAAGAAAGATTTGGTTCATTTATATCCCACAGTCAGGAACTGATGAGGCCACTGCCCCATGGGATGAGGTGGCAGCCTTCTCAGAGAACCACCCAGCACTGGGCTGACTCTGCTCACCTGTTATGTACTGAGCTGAATCCTAGAACAATAGGATCCAGAATGCAGCAGTCTGATTGGTCCGCAGGAGCCACCCAATCCAGCTCCAGGTGGAAGTGAATCAGCGACCTGATTGGCCTGCAAGAGCAGCCAATCAGGCTCCTGGATGAAGTGAATCCACCACCTGATTGGCCTACAGGAGCAGCCCGGAATTAGCCAATCATGTGGGGCCCATTGTGTAAATAATGTGTATATATAGCAGACGCTTTGGGAAAAGATTCATTCCTTGCTACTATGAGCTGAATAAAGAGCATGAAATTCACACTTGACTCCGAGTATATTTCATCACCCAAGCTGGCCATTGGATCTTCTTGTGCAGAAAGGAACATGAAAGGCTTCCTCTCTCTGTTGAGCCTTGATGCATCCATTGAGCTCTGATGCATCCATGCCACCTTGATTATTCTTCAGTGCTGCTTCCTGGCTTGCCATCCCATCCCGACCTCTTCTTCAGTGCGTACTTCTTGCTGGTTCCATGGCTCCTAGTTACTAGCTCCTACGTCATCCCAGACTGGAGTTCATGGTCCAGGTCTAAGACACCATCTTTCTTCCATCATGGAACAAATAGCAGTGTACATGAAAACTCCAGGTAGTCTCTCCCCTGACACTGGCTGCATTAGTTTCAGCAAGGTGGGTTGTTTCATGTACCTTCATACCCTACCCTGGGATGGGCCAAGGATGGACTGTAGCATTGTAGAATTGTAGAATTCACATTGTAGAATTCACTTCCCACAAAGATTCATATGTTTGCCTAACTGTTTGCCCGTTTTGGCGAGCATCCAAAACCTGGCTTTTAAAGAAAATCAGTTAAGTTAGCTGCACTGCGTTCAGCTGTTTGGTTTATCCTTGTTTTTACACTTTTTTGTTTTCATGCATTATTTTAAAATTTTGCTCTACATTTTTGCTGTTTTGAAAGCAGGTTATAAATACTTCCATCACCATCAATATTATTACATAGGAATGCTGTAGTACTGGGTTTCCTGAACTGGCAGCGTTTGGATTAGATCATCTTTGAGGTCCCTTCCAATACTTTTGAGTACCCATGATGCTGCTACAGAACTAAATAACATCAGCTATGCAAATCAGAGGCTCTGTCTTCCTTTGATATTACATATGCCATCAGTTGCCAGCAATGTCCCACCAAAGGAAACAGGTCAGTTTCTGTAGAAGACAATGTGAACACAAATCTGAAATTTAAAAACGGCAACATTCAGATACCAGTGGGAGTATATTTCAGTTTCCCAAGACTTTCTGCTGCTGGCAGCAAAGTTCAACAAAAAATACTTCAAACTGATGCTATCGCATGAATCTGCTTAGAATTTATTAGCAAATTTGATTCTATCTATTAAGTTCAGACTCAAGTGAGATTGGGGGTTATCATTCACCCTAAAGGAAATAATTGCTCCTCTTTAGGTGATTAGCAGAGCAAGAAAGAAAGATTATATTACAACAATCGATTGCTGTTCTTATCTGATGTACATTTGGTTCTGCATAGCAGTCTAATAGGTGCTCTTATCATAGCAAAGTCTTTTGACCACACTTTAGAAATGTTTTGTTCTCTGTACCTAGGTAGGTATGTAGGTAAGTAGGTAGATTGGTAGATAGACAGACAGACAGACAATAATAATAATAATAATAATAATAATAATAATAATAATAATAATAATAATTTATTATTTGTACCCCGCCCATCTGACCGGGTCTCCCCAGCCACTCTGGGTGGCTTCCAACAATATCAAAATACATTAAAATATCACTTTTCACGTAGGGGGAAAAAAGAAAGGCAGGCAGGCAGACAGGCAGACAGACAGACAGACAGATATATCTCTATACTGACGAGAATGTGCCATGCATCTAATAAATTGGATTCTGGTCCACAGAACTTGTCACCTCCAAAAATGGTCAGTTTGGTACCACAGGGCTCAACAGACTATCTCCTCTCTGAAATATATAGGATGAAATGATAATAATAATAATAATAATAATAATAATAATAATAATTTATTATTTGTACCCCACCCATCTGACTGGGTTCCCCCAGCCACTCTGGGCGGCCTCCAACGGATATTAAAATACATTAAAATATGATAGCACCAATTCTATTGATTCAACCAACTCTCACTATTAGTGAAAGAGAGACCACTCTCTTCTCTATGATTAAACACCAGGTAAATTTACAGTATCATAAACACCCCTTGCATATTGCATTCGCTGAGGTTGAATGCCTGATTACGTATGTGAGAAAATGAGAGAAAGAATTTGTGTGCCGTTGCCCCTCCGCAGTCATAAAAAAGCACTGAATGAACATCTGATGCTATTGTGACCCTGTCACCTAGTAATAATGATTTATGCTTTACTTTTATATTTGCGGAAAACCTTCCGGAATATTCTGCTGAACGTACTAATACACAGCATTGCTACCTTCAAACCAGATGTGCATAAAACAGCTAATTAGTCTTTGTTCCACATGCTATGGTTTTACAAAGTCTTTGTCAGCTAATCATTTTCCTTCAACCTTTCTGTTTTTCCTCAGTCGCAAACTTCTGCTTGAATTGTCTGTGTGAGCGCATTGGTTTGTGCTTCCCTCCAGTGTCTTTCCTCTATCTGAAAGCTCTGACTTACAAATCTTTAGGCATGCCATCAGTAGGGGGAAACATGAAGAGAGGGGCAGGGAAGAGGAAGAGCAACTATATAGGTACTAGTTACAACTTTTGTAATTTCAGTCAACAGTTTCTACTTTTCTACTTGCAGGGAGGCGTGAGTTAGGAGGGGGTGAGGAGAAGAGGTGTGGGGCAGGAGGCAGTCATAGATTGTGTGTGAATCAGGAATGTTGTTGTTGTTGTTGTTGTTGTTGTTGTTGTTATCCCCAGTGACTCAGCATATATAAAAACATAATAAAACATCAAACATTAAAAAAAACAGAATATCTTATACAGACAATAAATAAACCAGGCACGTCCAACAGGTAGATCATGATCTACCGGTAGATCACTGGACGTCTGTAGTAGATCACTGGCAGATCACTGGCTCCCCCCAAAGAAGCTCAACAACTTTGGCTCCCATGAAAAAAAAAAAAAAGCTCAACATTTTTGCCCTGAACCCCCCCAAAAATGTGGCTTTCATCCTCCCTAAAAGAAGCTCAACAACTTTGACCTGAACCCCCCAAAATAGGGCTTTCCTTCCTAAAAAAAAGCTAAACAACCTTGACTTGAACCCCCAAAAAGGAGGTAGATCACTGCCAGTTTTTAACTCTGTGAGTAGATCGCAGTCTCTTGGGAGTTGGCTACCCCTGAAATAAACCAATAAATCAGAAGAAGGAGAAGGAGAAGGAGAAGGAGAAGGAGAAGGAGAAGAAGAAGAAGAAGAAGAAGAAGAAGAAGAAGAAGAAGAAGGAGAAGGGGTTTGCAGTCATACCCAAATTAAAATAACCGCCAACCTAACAAAACAGAGCAACCAAAATTAAAACCATTTAAAACATTTTAAAACATTTTAGCCAGTTGCCCCAGCCCAAGAGTTGCTCCAGCAATGTCCCTCCAGCCTCCCAGGCAGGACCGGTGCCAGGGTTTTTGGCGCCCTAGGCGAGGGGGCGGGCCACGTGACGTCATTGCGCATGACGTACGGTGCCACGCCCCCTGCCCGCCGGGCGCCCCGCGCCGCCGCGATTTTCGCCGCTGGTTGGGGTGGCACTGGGCGGCGGCGGGGGGCGAGGGGCAGGCTGGCCAGCGCCCCCTCCATTTTGGCGCCCCCACCGCCACGGTTTTCGCCCCAACCTGCTCGCTCCGCCACTGGTTGGGGCGGCGGCGGGGGGCGGCGGGCAGGCTGGCCAGAGCCCCCTCCATTTTGGTGCTCTAGGCAACTGCCTAGTTCGCCTAAATGGACGCGCCGGGCCTGCTCCCAGGAGCCTCTTTTAGCTGTTCAGGCTGAGTCCCACCCCCTAGGCCAGGTGGAAATGGACCTTGCAGCAGGGAGCAGGTTTTCCTTCCAGCACTCCTGGCAGCAGCAAATATGTAATGTTTTGCGTATGGTTGCCTGCCAGTATTTATTTCAATGCTACAGCCCCAGGAAGTGGACCTGAGGGAGGAGCTAATGTAGGTTCTTCTCTGGCTCTGCTTATCTGGTCAGCACTGGAGTTGGAATACTGTGTTGGGTCAGGCATGGAGCCACAGAAGGAACTGGGTGGCAGGGCAGTTGTGGTGGAGCTGTTCAAACTAATAACATAGCTGTCAACTTTCGGATTTGAAAATAAGGGATTTTTTTCAAACTTTCAGATTTGAAAATAAGGGATTTTTCTCTAACTTTCGGATTTGAAAATAAGGGATGCCGCAAGGGCGGTGCAATGGCACCAAGTAGCCTCGCCACCCTGCGCTCCAGAGGCTGTCTCTGGTCACACCTGGGACAAGGAGTTGTTGATGACCCTCAATGACTCTCTATTGTATTGCTAACAGCTCTGCTCTTCCGTCTGCCAGCCAGACTGGTTTGGGTAAAGGCAGCCCAGGAATCCCCTTGCAGCTTATAGTCTCCCTTCATATCACAAAGAACCCCAAATCCTAGCATTTATTAATTTCTAGGGTTTAGGGGGATCCCCCCTATTTCTATAATGAGAGAGTACTATCACTATAACAAGGTCATATTGGCAACACTGCAGCACCTGGCAGGAGCAAAATATTTAGTTTATTTCATAAAATTTATATACCACTTGAGTGTAGAAAAAAAACACCCCTCAAAACGTTTTACAACAATAACAAGGCAGCATGGCAGTTTCACCTTGGTCCTAATAACATACCCTCCAACATTTCTCAGCTGAAAATAGGGACATAATATTCCACATCAGGAAGTTTCTCCCACATTTGGTCTCCTGCACACCTATATGTCAAATACACATATACACCTGCCACCTTTAGCCAATTAACAACCTCTCTGCTGAACCTACCTCACAGGATTGTTGTAAAGAAAAAAATGTGTGAGGGAAGAGATTGTGTACAACATAGCTTCAACAGATAAATGGAATGGAATGGGATTTTAGCTGCAAGCTGCCTTGAGTGCCGGTCAGGGGAAAAGGTGGGATATAATCTACTCTACTGATAAAATTGATTAAAGCATACACAATCCATTTATATATTTAACATCAGCGTAAGAAGGCATGCAGTTAACCCTTCTAATAAACAAGGTGAAATGTCAGCCACAAATGAACCAAGCACATCCCTCTGCATCTATGACATGTAGGAGTGCATATACTCAAGTTTAAGAATCTTCCTCATATACTGAAAGGTTACGTAAGATTGGCAGGCGGCAGGGGGCCTCTGGATTGGCTAGGAGCCCATCCTGCCCTAGTACACCTTCTTTTGTTCAAACAAAATTTAAAAAATCCTTCCAGTAGCACCTTAGAGACCAACTAAGTTTGTCATTGGTATGAGCTTTCATGTGCATGCACACTTCTTCAGTGTGTAAGTCCATAGCTGTCAACTTTCGGATTTGAAAATAAGGGATTTTTCCAAACTTTCGGATTTGGAAATAAGGGATGCCGCGAGGGCGGTACAATGGCACCAAGTAGCCTCGCCACCCTGCGCTCCAGAGACTGCGCGCGAACGGGTGAGCGAAAGAGCGAGCACATAGATGGCAGGCAGGCTGGCTGTCTGGTTAGGCGTGAGGGTCTGGATGCACAAGGCATGCAAGCTCCACCCCCAGTCGGTCTCAGACTCCTTATTGGCAGCCGAACAACGCAGCTGAGGAGCCTCCCTGGCCGGCAGAGAGGGAGAGGAGCTGCTTCCTTTGAAATCTGGGAAATTTAAGGGATATCAACAATCCGGGATAGCAGCGGGAAACGGCATTGGACTAAGAGAGTTTCCCGCAAAAAAGGGAGGGGTGACAGCTATGTGTAAGTCCCTGTTGTTGTTTAGTTGTTTAGTCGTGTCCGACTCTTCGTGACCCCATGGACCAGAGCACGCCAGACACTCTTCTTAATACCCTCCAGGTCTAATCTAAGCTCTGACAACTTGTACTTTATCCTGACACCCCAATGCAAGAAATCTAAAACAAATCACCTTTCTTTTTCTCCAACCACTCTGATGCTTTGATCTGGACTGCCTCTAGGACCCTCTGCTTCTGCCTTACCAGTTATTCATTTAATATCTGGCCTCATTCTGCTGCTTTTTTTTTTTTTTTTTGGTATTTACATCTCTTAATTTCTTTCTGCCTCTGTTATTGGTCTTATGATTGAATGTTTAATTTATTCATTAAGCAATATCTTTGCACTAGTGTTTTCTATAATTTATAGCACGCACAGTTCCCTGCCATGCTTTATTTGATTCTGAAAGATAGTTTATAAAAGGAAGGACCTGTAATAAAACACAACTGTGTTCCACTGTAAAGCAGGGCATTTCAACTTTGGGTCAGTTTCTACTACATCATCAGCTAGATTAAAGTCATAAACATTGGAAAGCTCTCACACCTGGGAACTACCAGACTCCCAAGCAGCGTGGATTGCTCCTGTTCAGTGTTCCAGAAATCTAACCATGCTTTCTCCCCGGCCGTCAGTCAACTCCATTTCCTCTCCCCATCCCAGTTCTGAGGGCCTTCTGGCGGTTCCCTCCCTGCGAGATGTGAAGCTACAGGGAACTAGACAGAAGGCCTTCTTGGTAGTGGCACCCGCCCTGTGGGAAACCCTCCCATCAGATGTCAAGGAAATAAACAACTATCAGACTTTTAGAAGACATCTGAAGGCAGCCCCGTTTAGGGAAGTTTTTAATGTCTGATGTTTTATTGTATTTTTAATATTTTGCGTGTCGAGGTCCCAAACCACCCGTCAAAATAAATTCACACTTCAGACATAAATTTTGGTTTTGGCTTTTGGCATGAATTTTGGCCACAACTTTATTAAATTACAAGATATGTGAGTGGTTGCGTAGGCATTGGTTCAGACTATCTGTCCCCTAAGGACAGAACTGACATTTGTCAGTAAAGGGGGGAAACCATCCAGGTAGAGAAAGGGGGCCGGATGGGTCTGACCCTCCCCTCTTCCCACAGGCTCCCAGGGGCTCTTGCGTGGCCCTGGCCCCCGACAGGGGAAATGGACAAAAGCATGTCGAGCCCCTGGATTCCTTTAACGGAATTCCCCACACACCACCATCAATTGGAGGGGCAAACGTAGTCAACAGTCCCCTCCTCCAACCAACATAATAATAACCAATGCCTAACCACCAACCTTACAAGCTGTGTCTATTTGCTACGCAGTAGGCGAAAACCAGATGGCACCAGCCAATCAGCCAAATGGAAAAAATTCCTACCAGGCCCCTGCCCCCAAAGCAGACGACCCCATGACAGGCATAGCAAGGTCAATACAGAGGCCTAAAATTAGGGAGGGAGGGCGGGTGATCCGAAGCACGCAGCCAAAGAGGGAGATCACGCTGCGTGGAAACCATTTATAAGCGCTGGGCTGTCCATCATAAATGGCAACATATAATTCTCCCCAACAACACCCCAGGGTCCAATCACAGAAGTGGCCATCCAAACAAACCCGCCCAGCAACTAAGGGGTAGTTTGCTAGCCCCCACCGCAACACGTGCTCTCCATGATGGAGAACCTGCTTTGTTGGAAGCCACCCAGAGTGGCTGGGGAAAGATGGGCGGGGTATTAATAATAATAATAATAATAATAATAATAATAATAATAATAATAATAATATATTATTGCCGCCACTGCCGTCATAGAATCATAGAATCATAGAGTTGGAAGAGACCACAAGGGCCATCCAGTCCAACCCGCTGCCAAGCAGGAAACACCGTCAAAGCATTCTTGACTGATGGCTGTCAAGCCTCTGCTTAAAGACCTCCAAAGAAGGAGACTAGACCTCCAAAGAAGGAGACTCCTTGGCAGCAAATTCCACTGTCGAACAGCTCTTACTGTCAGGAAGTTCTTCCTAATGTTTAGGTGGAATCTTCTTTCTTGTAGTTTGAATCCATTGTTCCATGTCCGCTCCTCTGGAGCAGCAGAAAACAACCTTTCTCCCTCCTCTATATGACATCCTTTTATATATTTGAACATGGCTATCATATCACCCCTTAACCTTCTCTTCTCCAGGCTAAACATACCCAGCTCCCTAAGCCGTTCCTCATAAGGCATCGTTTCCAGGCCTTTGACCATTTTGGTTGCCCTCCTCTGGACACGTTCCAGCTTGTCAGTATCCTTCTTGAACTGTGGTGCCCAGAACTGGACACAGTATTCCGTCATCATCATCATCAAACCAAGCATGGTCTCTAATGCTGGAATCGAAAAGATGATGTACTGCCCTGGAATATGCTGCTATTCAAAAGAAGATTCCGCCAAGCATTGCTCACTGTGTATTATACTTCTTGGAAATGGTCACAAACCGTACACACCCTCTCTTTTTAACTTTTTACTCCCTTGCCCTCTTCTCTTCTTCCTCCGGAATTGTCATCCCCTACCCTGTAGCTCTGCTATTACCTTTTTTTGTTTGTTTGTTTATATCCTTTACAATACTTCCACAAGCATATGCTATAATTCTCCTCTCTTTTCTTTATCTCCTTGTTCGTACAAGCTGCCTTGAATAAAGAAGTCATTATCAGTAAGCCCACAATGAGACCAGACATCCACTTTCAAGATGTTGTATAGATGATATATTGATCAGTCCTCAATGAGTAATCGCGTTCTAATGAAAAGAGCTTACAGGAGTTAATGTATCTGCTCATGCAAACCACAAACGAAGCTTTCAGTGGCACAAAAGGTCTGGCTGTGTGAATTATAATTACTCCCTACAACAATAAAAGTCAGAAGTGGCTTTATTTATTTACCGCAATCAATGATCGTCTGTGGGCTAGGCACTGAAAATTCGGTTTTTTTACAAACTAGCATCCAGATTGTTTCCTGGCTTTCAGACTCCCACGGAGAATTAACCCCGAAGCTACCGGCCCAAACCATGCAACAAGATGTTACAAGCAACGTGGAGCTGCTCTCGTTACGTGTCACTTGCCCCCCCCCCTTCCTCATAATGTCTCATTCAGTACAAGGTATGCTGTGATGTCAGCATGCTGTGGAAGGGGCAAGCCAACTCCCAGTGTATTGGTTCACATTGTGTTCAATTACAAGGCATGAGAAAGAGGCCAGAGACATGGAGCAATGGCCGGTTTACATGCTGTTGAATTCTGCTATGTTTAATTTCATCCCGAAACTAAAGCCATTTAACTTTTCCACACACAGTATTTAAATTGCTACTGAACCTGCCCTGTTCTATTTATCTGCATGCGTGACCATTGTTGACGTAGAACAGAAAGCGTAAAAGAGAGGCATTTATAATGTGAGTGAGCTTTCTAGCTAATTTAGGCTGCAATCCTATGGACTGTTCCCTGGATGTAAGTTCCGCTGAACTCAATGGCACTTTCTTCTGAGCATTTATATACAGGATTGCATTATTAGGCTGCAATTGTTATTGCTATTGTTATTTATTAAATTTTTATATTTATTAAATTTGTATTAATAAACTAGCAGACCCGGCCACGCGTTGCTGTGGCTCATTTTATGCTTATTACCATCAGTAGCATCCGCAGCCAAAATAAACCCCCACCTATCCCCGCCAGCGTCGTGTGCACTCTGCACGCGCTCAGGTGCCCTCTCGCGGCCTGTGGCAGAAAAAGCCGAGGAAGGAGGCCTCTGACGCCGTCTGAGGGAAAAGCACTGTGGAAACACACAGATAAAAAACACACATCGGGAGATCACTGAGGGACGATCACGGTGGCCATTTCCCGGTGTGCCTTGCCTGTGGCCTTTTCAAGGGGAAAAGTGCTAGTAACCCTCTACAGAGAGGATTTGATTCCATTTCCCAGAGTGCCTTGAGCACGCCGTTGGTTGGGATAATAAGCCCACCGTTTCCCACCATACCTTGCTTATCCTTATCTGCCTTAACCTTATCTGCAGCTGCCTGCCGGTCTTCGGCGTGGCAATCCTAGGTGCCGTAACACCCCTGACCGTAAGGTCCAGTCGCGGACGACTCTGGGGTTGCGCGCTCATCTCGCTTTAGTGGCTGAGGGAGCCGGCGTACAGTTTCTGGGTCATGTGGCTAGCATAACTAAGCCACTTCTGGCGAACCAGAGAAGCGCACGGAAATGTCGTTTACCTTCCCGCTGAAGTGGTACCTATTTATCTACTTACACTGCGTGCTTTCGAACTGCTAGGTTGGCAGGAGCAGGGACCGAGCAACGGGAGCTCACCCCGTCACGGGGATTCGAACTGCCGACCTTCTGATTGGCAAGCCCTAGGCTCTGTGGTTTAACCCACAGTGCCACCCGCGTTCTAAGTGAAGTCCTATGGGTCCTGCAGAGGTCAAGGGACTGGTTGGGATGGAGGCCACAATCATGGCTATGAATTGTTGGCCATGATGACAGGAACGTGCTGGGGAAGGTTCTCTTTGGGTTTAATGGGGAGTTAATCGGTGAGGTGCTTTCTATACATAGCTGTCAACCCTCCCTTTTTTTGCGGGAAACTCCCTTATTCCAATGCTGTTTCCCGCTGCTATTCCGGATTGTTGATATCCCTTAAATTTCCCGGATTCCAAAGGAAGCAGCTTCTCTCCCTCCCTGCCGGCCAGGGAGGCTCCTCAGCTGCGTTGCTCGGCTGCCAATAAGGAGTCTGAGACCGACCTTATGCAGCCAGACCCTCATGCCCAACCAGACAGCCAGTCTGCCTGCCATCTATGCGCTCGCTCTTTCGCTCACCCGTTCACACGCAGTCTCTGGAGCGCAGGGTGGCGAGGCTACTTGGTGCCATTGCACCGCCCTCGCGACATCCCTTATTTTCAAATCTGAAAGTTTGAAAAAATCACTTATTTTCAAATCCAAAAGTTGACAGCTATGTTTCTATACATGCTTCCATGATGTGGAAGCTGGATTGCACACTTACCTCTGGTATTTCTCACCAAGTAAACATGCAGATGATCAGGTTGTGGAAGTAATCTTGATTGATTCTTGTTTAATTTACATAATTAATTTGCAAGTGTAATCCTTAATATATACTATGTCAGAGGGCCATTAGTTAAAGCACACACAACAACTGTTCCGCAGCCAATGAAAACAGCAATGCGTTGAGAAGTAGGGAAGAAAATAAATGAATTAAGAGTATTAAAAGTATATTTTAGGCATTGAGTAATCAAGATAGGACTGAGGATTTTGTCACAGCATCTCCCCATGAGATTGCCAAGACCAGACAATTTCCCCCCCTAAATTAATTTTTAATAATGTGTAATAATCGGAGTGGCACCAGTCTGTGCAGATTAGAATTCTTTTTCTTTTTTGATAGAAAAAGAAATATTTGTGCAGAGTTTTTATGAGCAAAGTTGACCTGAGGCTTCACAAAGCTGATTGAGAAACTGCAGTCAGCGTAGCTCCTTAACCCCTTCCCTACTTTGTTTTCTTCATGCTACAGAGTATGGGAAGCAGTTGTTTAAAAAGCAGAACAAGTACAGCAAATGCTCTGTATGAAGGGGGGGGCGCAATTTTGGGAGCACAGGGAAACCACTGACCCTGATGATTCAGCTCACATGTGGTTATTCCTGAGGGATTCATAGGTTAAAAACAGATATAGCCTTTGTAGATCAGTGGGCCAGAATGAAAACACCCTTATATACACTTTGAACATGGTACCTTTATCTTGTCCAGGGTCAAGCTGTGAACTAAATCAATCCTATAAATAAAAGCCAACTTTAGACATTGCTGATTGGCTAGCTCCTGTTGTGTCACCTCCTTTTCTGAAACGTCCTGGTCTGCATTTGTATGTTTCTCCTGTAGCCTTTCTTAAATATAAAGAATGGCTGTAAAAATGGATTCACATCGTATTATACTTATTTGAAAAAGTAGGTAGCTCACCTGGAGAATGTGGTAAGGTCTAGATTGACAGCTGACCCAGCATTTGATTGGATAAAATATTTGTCTGTCATGTTATCTATGAAGCCAGCAGGAAGCTAGCTTCATGAGCAGATGAAGAAGCTGCTATAATGGCTTTGAACGCTATGTTTTTCCTAAACCTTATATTCCTGGCCAGCGGACTAAGTCTACACAGCCAGTGGTCATTCTTTCAAATAATTAAATGAGCTCATGGTATTCATGTCAACGGCACAAATCCTTTGCATAACAGTTTTGCAGGAGTTTTTGGACCCCTTGACAAGCCCACTGCACATCTTGGCAACTGTGGAGAAGTTATTGGAAAGGATGTGTATATGTGGGTGGGAGAAACAGCATCCCTGTTTCCATGCCAACCAAGCCAATGCTCCCTGTTTGGCATGTGATGCTGTGGCACAGAAAGTGTCATAGTGCAATGCAGCAAAAGAGGTGCCATTGGCCCAGCTGTGTGTCTGGAAGTGCATCAAAATGTGTGTATGTATATATATATATATTTTTTTTTAATTGAAAAACTTTCAAATTCCAAAAATTTGTCAAACATTACAATCTTATACAATTTTCCCCCTCCCTCCCAGGACTTCCCCCAGTTTCCATAACTGCTTTATTAATTCAATATTCTTTCTGCATATTGTCAATTAGAATTTTGTTTCCATGTTGTTCCAAATCTTTAATTTTTAATAAAAAAAATTGTGTATGTTTATTCAAATCCTGCCAATGAATCTAAATCTGCTTGCAGTTTTTTCAGGTATTTTGTAAATAGTTCCCAGTCTTCTTTAAAATCCCGGTTATCCTTTTCATGCAATTTGTTTGTTAATTTAGCCAATTCTGCATAGCTCATCAGTTTCTCTTGCCATTGCTCTTTTGTTGGTAATTCTTCCTTCTTCTATCCTTGTGCTAACAAAACTCTTGCCGCAGTTGTAGCATACATAAACAAGTTCTTTAACTTCTTTGGAATATCTTGTCCTAAAATCCCTAATAGGAATGCTTCTGGTCTTTTGATCAAAGTCATTTTAAACATTTTTTTCAATTCATTATATATCATTTCCCAATATCTTTTCACTTCTCTACATTCCCACCACATATGAGGAAAAAGTCCCTTCTTTTTCTTTACACTTCCAACATATACTTGTCCCGGTTTTATACATTTTTACCATTTTGACTGGCGTAATATACCATCTATACATCATTTTCATATAGTTTTCCTTCAATAAAGAACAATCTGTAAACTTCAAATTTACTTTCCACAACCTTTCCCAGTCTTCAAATTGCATGTTATGTCCAAAGTCTTGTGCCCATTTAATCATCACCGATTTAACCTCCTCATCTTTCGTTTCCCATTCTAGCAGGATACTATAAGCTTTTTTCAGCAATTTCTCCTTTCCCTCTACCACCTCTCTTTGGAATCTCGAAGTTGTATAACTGAACCCTTTTTACAAATCCTCTATTTGTGTCTGCCCACCTAGCAGTTCAAAAGCATGTCAAAGTGCAAGTAGATAAATAGGTACCACTGTGGTGGGAAGGTAAACGGCGTTTCCATGCACTGCTCTGGTTCACCAGAAGCGGCTTAGTCATGCTGGCCACATGACCCGGAAGCTGTACGCTGGCTCCCTCGGCCAGTAAAGTGAGATGAGCGCCGCAACCCCAGAGTCGTCCATGACTGGACCTAACGGTCAGGGGTCCCTTTACCTTTACCTTTTTCCTCTATTTGTGTCTGTGAGGACAACCCTGATTTTTTTTGGTGGGGGGGAGAGACTCATACACGGAAAAAGAAAAAAAGGCCTTATAGGCTGCTACCTAGAAGTAAAAGAAAACTGGGAAATTATATTTGAGAGTTGCTCATGAAAACATTTCATCCCCTTAAAATCAGTGGCTGGGAGAGTTGTTCTGAGTTTATTCAGAGGTGAGTTTATTCAGTGTTAGTAGACATACTAGAAGGCTTGGTCTTCTTCTTCTGAAGGAGCGTCTCCACCCCCATCGTTCAGCCCGGACACTGAGGTCCAGCGCCGAGGGTCTTCTGGCGGTTCCCTCACTACGAGAAGCCAAGTTACAGGGAACCAGGCAGAGGGCCTTCTCGGTAGTGGCACCCGCCCTGTGGAACGCCCTCCCACCAGATGTGAAAGAGAACAACAACTAGTAGACCTTTAGAAGACATCTGAAGGCAGCCCTGTTTAGGGAGGCTTTTAATGTTTAATAGATTATTGTATTTTAATGTTCTGTTGAAAGCCGCCCAGAGTGGCTGGGGAAACCCAGCCAGATGGGCGGGGT
Organism: Darevskia mixta; assembly: GCA_034641385.1. Classification (NCBI taxonomy): domain Eukaryota; kingdom Metazoa; phylum Chordata; class Lepidosauria; order Squamata; family Lacertidae; genus Darevskia; species Darevskia mixta. The sequence goes on along the minus strand of JAWWNH010000011.1, from coordinate 39,575,372 downwards.
ATAAATATTATTATTATTATTATTATTATTATTATTATTATTATTATTATTATTATTTTCCTTTGTCAACAGATCAGGGACTTCCGCTTTCAGCACTTCAGATTTCAACTTGTGCCATTTGACCTCCAGTAACCTGGACTGCAGTGGGACCCAGGTGGCACTGTGGGTTAAACCACAGAGCCTAGGGCTTGCTGATCAGAAGGTCGGCGGTTCGAATCCCTGTGATGGGGTGAGCTCCCGTTGCTCGGTCCCAGCTCCTGCCCACCTAGCAGTTCGAAAGCACGTCAAAGTGCAAGTAGATAAATTGGAACCACTCTGGCGGGAAGGTAAACGACGTTTCCGTGCGCTGCTCTGGTTCGCCAGAAGCGGCTTAGTCATGCTGGCCACATGACCTGGAAGCTGTACGCCGGCTCTCGGCCAATAAAGCGAGATGAGCGTCGCAACCCCAGAGTCGGACACGACTGGACCCTTTACCTTTTTAACCTGGACTGCAGAAGTTACTCTCCCTAGTTGTAGATGAGAACAATGGTTCTGATGATATTTTTAAAAGTTACCACAGCATAAATGCTCCCATAAGGAAGCTGCACATATCTGAACATACCCAAGAACGGACGTTTAAACTTGAATAAGAAGCTTGTCACCCTCCCACTGAAAGCTCTTTCTGTGTTCCCTGAAAGTGAAATGTTGTCTTTGGGTTCAGCCCACTATTTCATTACTGGGGGAAGAGGGGAGAAGCCCTTCTCCAGATAATACAGTACAATCAAGTATTTCCACTCCTTAGCAAGATGATAGCCACATTATCTTCTTTTTTTAAGATTAGTATCCCCAGAGCGAGAGAGGTCCAGACAAGGGAGGGGGGGCAGGAGGTGGGAGACCTGAACCAAGTTTGCATAATGCTAACAATAAGCATGGAGTTAGCTATCTTAATTCTTTCTTGGGGGTGGGGGGAAGCCTGAAACATGGGTGTTAGCAGAGGTGTAGAAGAATATTTATGAGCCTCCAAGATAAAGGCTTTGCTAATGTTGCTGGCTGTTGTCGCACATTTCCATTAATCTGCAACAACCCACCAGCGACCAAGCAAGGCGGGTGTTAATCTCCGTAAATGTTTTTCATCCAGTCAAACATATTTGGCCAGGACATTGTGCCAGCCTCAAAGCTTCCCCTGTTCTTGAGCCACTACCGATAATTATAATTATTAATGATTTCCGGTTACTCGAGCATACTGGGTCTGTTGTGTGAAGAATGCTCTTCGCAGAAAGCAAAGTGGCACCCCTGCGATAAAGAAAAGTCCTGCAAGTTGTTAGTACTGCCAAATCTCAAATAAAGGCTGATATCTCACACAGGAAAGTAAATTTCAAATGGGCAAAATTATTTAGTTGGTGCAAGAAGCATCTTTTAATTTAGACATGGTCTCGTCCTATGTACATGGTCTCATATCTACACTTGAAATAACACTTTTATTCTTTCTAACAGGATAAAGGTAAAGGGACCCCTGACCATTAGGTCCAGTTGCAGACGACTCTGGGGTTGCGATGCTCATCTCGCTTTACTGGCCGAGGGAGCCGGCGTACAGCTTCCAGGTCATGTAGCCAGCATGACAAAGCCACTTCTGGCGAACCAGAGCAGCGCACAGAAACGCTGTTTACCTTCCCGCCAGAGTGGTACCTATTTATCTACTTGCACTTTGACGTGTTTTCGAACTGCTAGGTTGGCAGGAGCAGGGACTGAGCAACTGGAGCTCACCCCGTTGCAGGGATTCGAACCGCCGACCTTCTGATCAGCAAGCCCTAGGCTCTGTGGACCCACAGCGCCACCTGCGTCCCACTTCTAACAGGATAGGGTGAGCCAAAGAAAACGTTTGTCAAAATCTCTCTAGAGTTACCAACTTTTTACCGGCTTCTTCTTCTATGTTTTAAAGAGCTGCTTGATCCGAATACCATATTGGCAGGTGATAGTATTAATTTCCAGACTGCTGATTCCTACAGATCAAACTGTCTCCTTCCCCACTCTCAATCCTGGACTATGTGCTTAGAGCACATATTTTAATGTTTTGTTTTTTAATATTTGCTGGAAGCCGCCCAGGGTGGCTGGGGAGACCCGGCCAGATGGGCGGGGTACAAATAATAAATTATTATTATTATTAGAGCCCTCTTAGAAAATATGTTGTGCTACCAATCAATCAACTGATCAGGAGCAAAAGTATGAAGGCTGGTTTTCTTACCAATGTTCACCATTTAATGGTTGCAGCCCTCACAAAGTAATCCACACCAACAAACCTTTGATATCATATCATGGCCTGCTTGTAAGCTTCCCAGATGGTTTAGGCAGGTCACTGTGGGAGGCAGATTAATGGCCAATATGACCCTTGATCTGATTCAGCAGGTCTTCTGCTGGTCTTCACATGGGATGCATGGCAGTGGAAATATACAGGCAACCATCTTACTCATTGGATATGAATATTACAGTAAGCAAATCACCATATACACTGTCTTAAGTGCCTTGGGGGGAAGACGGGATATAAAAAGTAAGACAAATTAACTAAACATTATAAAGCAGAGACTTGCATATGGTAACAAGGCATCACCACAAGCAGAAAATCAGAAGGGGAGTTCCATTGCATGAGTAAATGTCATTCCACTTGGTTGGATAGAAATTGTACAAATATATTCAAACTTTAAGGCAGGCCCACAGAACCCAGTTCACCTGCCAAGTTGAGAGCCAGTGTGGTGTAGTGGTTAAGAGCGGTGGACTTGTAATCTGGTGAACCGGGTTCGCATCTCCACTCCTCCACATGCAGCTGCTGGGTGACCTTGGGCTAGTCACACTTCTCTGAAGTCTCTCAGCCTCACTCACCTGACAGAGTGTTTGTTGTGGGGGAGGAAGGGAAAAGGAGATTGTTAACCATTTTGAGACTCCTTAAGGTAGTGATAAAGCGGGATATAATAATAATAATAATAATAATAATAATAATAATAATAATAATAATAATAATAATAATTTTTTATTTGTACCCCGCCCATCTGGCTGGGTCTCCCCAGCCACTCTGGGCGGCCTCCAACAGGTATTAAAATACATCAAAATCACAGGTTAAAAACTTCCCTAAACAGGGCTGCCTTCAGGTATTTTCTGAATGTAGGATAGTTGTTTATCACTTTAACCTCTGCTGGGAGGGCGTTCCACAGGGCGGGCGCCACTACCGAGAAGGCCCTCTGCCTGGTTCCCTGTAGCTTTGCTTCTCGCAGTGAGGGAACCGCCAGAAGGCCCTTGGCGCTGGACCTCAGTGTCCGGGCTGAACGGTGGGGGTGGAGACGCTCCTTCAGGTATACAGGACCGAGGCCATTTAGGGCTTTAAATATCAAATCCAAACTCTTCTTCTTCTTCTTCTTCTTCTTCTTCTTCTCGACAGCCCACTTGGCTTTACAGTCTCAGGCAGACAACAAACGGTAGACAGACACAACTGATGGACAGTTTCATGGGCCACAGCTACTTGTTGCACGGGTCACCATTTTGAAAGCCAACGCTAGCCATTCCGCCACCATTTGAAAGCTGGCGGCGTGGCATTCTTTCTGTTTGCACCCCTGGAACTTGACGGTGGCTGAGACATTTCCCAGAGGAGCCAAATATAATTTGAAGCTGCGCATGGAAAGATGTTTTCTCTCCAGCCTTCTTCCCACTATTCTTCTGCTCCTTAAAGGAAGCACCAGCTGGGGCTCACCTCTTTAAATGTGTGTTATAGTCATGAGTGATCTCAGCCTTTGGGGGTTAAGTTAGGGCAGGAGGAGCCAGATCAGGTCTAATTGTTGGAATGTATGCTTAGTTCAAGTTAAACAATGGCTCCTGGGAGGGGAGGGGAATCAGCAAGAGAGGTGCTGAGCAGTGAAAAGAGTGTTGTTTGAGGCCTAGTTTCCTGAATAGACTTGTTAAAGACCATGGCTGATGTATGCTAAGCAGGCTCAGTTGGGGAGAGAAAGGCCGACCAAGTCGGCACATCACTCCCTGTGCCAGGGCATCCACTTTGATGGCTCCTTTGGAGGTAAGACTGAAAGCCAACCCTCTACTCCCGGCTCCTTCTCTCTCTCTTTTTTCCATTTCTGCCATGTAAAGATAATCAGGTTTATGTAAAGTATGTGTGCTCTTTTGACAGTCTGCGCTATCTCATTAATTCAATCACACCAAACCCCATTGTTCTCAAAGTGTTTGAAATGCGGATAGGGACGGAGGCTTTTTCAATCCTGTCAATCAATGTTAACATTTTTCTTGCAGTTGCCATGGCCGGGGCCAGAGTTCATGAAAACACAGAAGAAGAGCCAACAAAACAAGAATAAAGACTTATTTGAGATACTCTTTTTAAAGGACATCTACCATGCACAAAACATGAGAAGTAAATGTAGACAAGTTTGGACACTATGGCGCACTGTGAGGAAAAAGGGGAGGAAAAAGAATTTGAAAATCAAATAGGCCTATAAAAACTTGACCCAAGAGTTTCTGGGAAAAACCCAATGAATTGCTCCCTGGTTGAACAATGTTCTTTCTTTCGTGCGTTCTTCAAGAGGACAATGCTCAATATATTATAACACATGCCACCGATGTCTTTACACCGTTGTAAGCCAGCTCAAGCCAACAGAATGCTGATTGAGGACAACAAGAGATTGTGAGGGAGTAATTCTCTCTCTCTCTGGCTGTGCTACAAACAAGCACTGGGAAAATTATTCATGCATATAAGACCAACAAAACAGAGATGGGAGATTTGTGATGTCGTGCAGGGCAATCATGTGACTACGTTTTCCTTCAAGGAAAAGAAAAGGCAACGCATTCACTAGTAGAGGCATTGCAATGTTGTCAGATTTTCTTTGGATATATACACAAACTCTTAACGGCATTCATGGCAATTAAGGCCTTTTTTTCTGTTGTTACTCAGGTAAATGAGGCTAGCAAAGACGTTGGACATATTGCACCATTTATTTACATTTTCAGTGGAAACATTAATTGGCATTGTCTGTTTCTTTTCTTGAGAAGTTCAAAATGCATCTAATGATTATTTTAAATACATGTATATGTATTTGCTAATGGACTTAATAGCCACATCCGACAAAGGAAGAACAGACTGACTGAAACCACGCAGGGCTATTGAGGCGTTTCAATAGCAGATTTTAAATATATATATATAGTTAACCCTCCATTATGCTATACTTGCATACATTTATAAGTTTGTCTAAACCAGTGGTTCTCCAAGCGTGTGGTGAGCCACACTGGTATGGCAGGAGAGGATAGCAAGTGTAGTGAGAAGATTCCAGGACAATCAAATAAACATTTATATGTTTCAGTGTAGTATTGAAATGTTTTATTAATTTGCAGAATATGGATAGATATCTTTTCAAAATGATTCAGGTAGGTAGCCGTGTTGGTCTGACACAGTCAAAATAAAAAATAAAAAAATAGTCCAGTAACACCGTAGAGACCAACTAAGTTAGTTCTGGGTATAAGCTTTCGTGTGCAAGCACACTTCTTCATTTTTCAAAATGAGAGCAAGAGCATCAAGTGATACATGGGAAAACACAACTAGGATTGTATATATTTTTTTAATTTGGTATGGTGAGAGCATATTTTTATTCTGAAAGTGTGACCCAGAGAGAAAAAAATTGAGAATCACTGGTCATTACACTCATTAATTTGTCAAAACAAAATAAAAAATAAAAAAAATTCCTTCCAGTAGCACCTTAGAGACCAACTAAGTTTGTTCTTGGTATGAGCTTTCGTGTGCATGCACACTTCTTCAGATACACGAAAGCTCATACCAAGAACAAACTTAGTTGGTCTCTAAGGTGCTACTGGAAGGAATTTTTTTATTTTTTATTTTGTTATTGAGGCTATTGAGATAGCCAATACTGTGGAACAGAATGTGGTCAATAGTAGCCCAAACCAGTGAAGATCAACAGCAATTATTCTACTCAAAGAATGCTAAGTCACTGATGTATTAGACCACAGAAGTCAGCATGGTGTGCCTAACGCTGAGGGCCACCTGAGAAAGTCATGGCTTAAGAGATGATAAATGACTCCCAGAAACAGATGAATCTCTTTGGGTGTAATCGGTTTGTAATGAATCTGATAGTAGCGGTAGTGGCCCTAAAATGAGTGCAGTGAGCTACTGCAGAAAGAAACAGAGGCATAGCTGTCAACCCTCCCTTTTTTTGCAGGAAACTCCCTTATTCCAATGCCGTTTCCCACTGCTATCGTGGATTGTTGATATCCCTTAAATTTCCCGGATTTCAAAGGAAGCAGCTCCTCTCCCTCCCTGCCGGCCAGGGAGGCTCCTCAGCTGCATTGCTCGGCTGCCAATAAGGAGTCTGAGACTGACTGGGGGCGGAGCTTGCATGCCTTGTGCAGCCAGACCCTCACGCCCAACCAGACAGACAGCCTGCCTGCCGTCTACGCGCTCGCTCTTTCGCTCACCCATTCGCGCGCAGCCTCTGGAGCGCAGGGTGGTGAGGCTACTTGGTGCCATTGCACCGCCCTCACGGCATCCCTTATTTTCAAATCCAAAACTTTGGAAAAATCCCTTATTTTCAAATCCAAAAGTTGGGAAAAATCCCTTATTTTCAAATCCGAAAGTTGGGAAAAATCCCTTATTTTCAAATCCGAAAGTTGACAGCTATGAGCAGAGGTAATATTGGGCTGGGCCAAGGACAGCTGGGAGATAGCTTTGGTTCACCAGGCTATTCCCCACCAAGAACAGCTGTAGCCAATGCAAAGGCAACTGCGAAGGCACCTTCACCACAGCTGTTTCCAACAAGCATAAGGTAGCGTGTTGTTTTTCAGTTATGCCACAACTGGGCAGTTTGGATATGGTCTGGGGGCCACTCTTCATGCTTCACATCCTGAGATCCTCTTCCCTTCCCTGGAAGGCTGTTGAAACGGACAGACTCCAGTTTCACCAGCTTCTTCAGACAGCAGGGGCAGGCAGGATCTAGGAGGGGCTGGAGACATGTGATTGCACCGTGTGGTCACCACAGCAAGTAAAACATGGTGATGCAATGGTTTGGGATTAATGTTGTCTGGATTCGACATATGCACTCAAGACAATCTCAACGGATTCATATCTTCACAATTTCAAAAGCTTTGTGGTGCGGAGTGGGAATAAACTGGGGGTTTTATTGTACCTTTCCATCCAAAATCTGGTCTTCAACCAAAGGGATCTGCCCCAACCCCTGTTCTTCCCTCTTGACCTACACAGAATGTGCTGTATGCTGAATTTACTGCATATTAATGCATTCCTTTCCGAGATGCCTTCATATTCAATTTTGTCCTTTCAGGCTTCAGATTGGCGTGGGGGAGACCCTGATATTGTGCAAACATTAAAAATAGCTGAGGTTGCCCCATATAAATGTATGGGAAGGGGCACGAGTGTCGAGTTTTTGATTCACATGGATGTGCAGAGAGAAAGTGGAGATAAATTTGGATTAGCAAGCAAAACTGAGCCCTGTTGTTAACTGACACTTGATTCCATTAGACTGTGTCGGATTGTTAAAAATGCTAACATTATGTGTGACTATTCATTTTCATCACCTGCTCTTGATTAATCCAGCCCTAAATGGCATCTGCAGACCTTGCAATCTCATACTACTTAATTAAATTAGCAACACATTTGTCTCCCCCGTTTTCCTATCAAAGAGTTGTGCTCAGGAGAAATAAAACCTTTGTTCACCGCAATGCCGTATAATTTACACTCTTTTTCTCTCCCCCCCCCCCTTCTTCCTCCAGCTCCTAGCTCAGATGCTAAATTGTAACTGGTAATAGGAAGCTATTAGCTCTAGTGAAGCGTGTCAAAGAAGTCAGAGGAATCCAGGTCTGAAAGGAGGGAGGCCCCAGCTCTCATAAAACAACAGGGTCAGGAATCTAGATTTGGGATTACATTGTACTGAGATTCATTCATTTTTGGAATAAAAACCATGATGACCTTTAATCTGTTGGGGGTGGGGGTGCGAGGAAGGGAGACGCCAAGAGGGAGATGGCATGTGAGGCACGGAGAGGCGAAAGAGAGAATAAAAAACTGGGAAAGGTGCAGAAAGAGGCAACCGGAATGATCATCTTCCCTACAAAGAAAGGCAAAGGCATTTGCTGTTTTTCAGTTCAGGAAATAACTAGTGACAGATGAGTGGTGGGATTAATAATAATAATAATAATAATAATAATAATAATAATTTTTTATTTGTATACCGCCTTTCTATCTTACGATACTCAAGGCGGTTTACAAGCAGAAGAAACAAAAAAATCTCACAACAATCCAACGCAATACAAAAATATGATAATACAAAACTTCAAAATAAACAAACTACATCCAAAAGTAACGTTCAACAATCATTAGAGTAATATAAAACAATATCAACATATAAAAGTTAAACAGAAATCCACTCAACATTTACAACAAACAATTTCTAAACTAATCAATAAAACGGCATAAAACACATAAAATAATACAATACAAATTGAGAAGCAAAGACTAGAGGGTGGGGCAAGGCAGTTGGAAGGAGGCCTTGCCTGATGGAGTCTCTCCCCTCACAGATAAAGGAGATATTTTATAAAATGATGAGTGACTTGGAGAAAGTGGGGAAACGTTTTTCTCGCTGTATTGTAATACTGGAGTTGATGATCACCCAGTTCACTGGATTGGTGGTAGGTTCGATGCAGACAAAAGTACTATTGCAGAATAGTTAGCTTGTTCACTAGTTACAACATGTGATAGCCACTACCTTTGATGACTCTATAAAAAGAGTTGGGGGCAGAACCATAGAGTAGAGCTCTATTATTTATTTTAATATCTGTTGGAGGCAGAGGCGTAGGAAGGTCAGGTGGTACCCAGTGCGGAAAATTTCTTGTCACCCCCCCCACACACACACACACATTGATTTTTTATTTTATTTTATTTTTTGCCTGCAAAAATGGTTTTACGTTATTTCATGTTTTCTTACAAAGGAATAATAATAAGTAGAAGTAGTAGTAGTAGTAGTAGTAGTAATAATAATAATAATAATAATAATAATAATAATAATAATAATAATAAACAACTTTTATTTATAACCCGCCCTCCCCGGCCGAAGTCGGGCTCAGGGCAGCTAACATCAGATAGGTACATAACATGGGTATAAAATCAAACAATAATTAAATTACCTCCTAAAAACATGTCAAAATCAAATTAATGTCTAATTAGATGGCTTTCCGCAGGGTTAGGGTTGGGAACAGTAAGTGCTCCACTGAATTGAAATTTCAGCCTTCGTGACATAGGAAAACGGCCAAGTAAACAGCTATATTTGTGGAGGGGGGGTCAAGATATTAACTGATATGCATGAAATTTCATATATACCTATATAATCCCTAGTGTAGTAAAATAAGACCTTTGGAGCAGGCATTTAAAAAAAAAAAATGAACCGCCCTAGTAGGGCAGTAATTGTTCCATGATAATTTGTCACCCCCTCCATGATGGAACCTGGGGCGGCCCGCCCCCCGCTCCTCCACTTCCTTTGCCCCTGATTGGAGGCCACCCAGAATGGCTGGGGGGACCCAGCCAGATGGGCGGGGTACAAATAATATATTATTATTATTATTATTATTATTATTCTCTATTAATAGCTCTAAGCAATGATAGTTAACACATAAAGATGGCCATGCTGCATTAGATCAAGTCCAGTATTCATGCACAATTTTGTGTTTCCAGAAGCAGCCAGATAGATCATCTTTGAAAAAGCAATAGCCATCCCTCTATAGTGATCATACTGAAATCCATAATTACCTGATTCAGCATACAAATTCATCTGATGCCTGGTGCTTAGCTGCATTGAGAATTTGATTGAGCGCCACTTCACCCTGAGCTCAGAAAGCTCAACGAAATGTCTTGGGTGAACAAAACCAGAAGCCCCCCCCCCAAAAAAAAACCAGCTGCTTTCTAGGTGTGTCCGCGGAAACTATTTCATTTCTTTAATTTTGTTTTTAAGTTTTTATAAACTGCACTTTGGGTAGAAATTCATTTCAGGCCAGTATACAGAGAAATTATAAAACTCAACTAACAATACAAGGGGTTGTATCCAACAATAAAAGGGACCCAGGTGGCGCTGTGGGTTAAACCACAGAGCCTAGGGCTTGCTGATCACAAGGTCGGCGGTTCGAATCCCTGTGACGGGGTGAGCTCCCATTGCTCGGTCCCAGCTCCTGCCCACCTAGCAGTTCGAAAGCACGTCAAAGTGCAAGTAGATAAATAGGTACTGCTCCGGCGGGAAGGTAAACGGCGTTTCCGTGTGCTGCTCTGGTTCGCCAGAAGCGGCTTAGTCATGCTGGCCACATGACCCGGAAGCTGTACGCCGGCTCCCTCGGCCAATAAAGCAAGATGAGTGCCGCAACCCCAGAGTCGTCTGTGACTGGACCTAACGGTCAGGGGTCCCTTTACCTTCACTTTACTAAGATAAAGAGTTACCGGTAGTTTCTCCTCACCACAATGTAGGGTATCACTGCGCACATCAAATTCTGACTCTATACAGACATTTGCTCCTGTGCTTTGACCGTATGACAGTGCAGTCTCTTTTTAAAAAAATATATAATTTTTTAAAGCATACAGCTGGAAGCATACAGCTTCCAGGTCATGTGGCCAGCATGACTAAGCCGCTTCTGGCGAACCAGAGCAGCACACGGAAATGCAAGCAACGGGAACTCACCCCATAGCGGGGATCCGAACCACCGACCTTGTGATCGGCAAGCCCTAGGCTCTGTGGTTTAACTCACAGTACCACCCGTATTGTAAGGAGTATCTTAGTACTCCTTACAATAACCCTGTAAGACAGGTATTATTATTACTAGTAATAATAATAGCAGCAGTATCGGCATCTCACCATCATCATCTTCAAATTGCAAACTGTATGGCATGGACTAAGGTTAGGAAATGGTGGCTGGCCAAACTCCACTGTAATGTGTTCAACACATAGGCAAAACTTTAATGAGAGACTCCCAGGTCCACACTTCCATCTCTTAAACCAAATAAAACTTGCACCGTGCATACAAAGGGGATATGCTTAAAGGAATTGCCTCTTTTCCCTCTGCAAGTTGTCCATTTGTAAGTGAATAGAGTTGTTTTTGCTTTGCAGAAAGCCAGGTTGATATAGACAGAAGGGTGTGATTTCATTTAAATGTCTTCATATCAAGAATGACATGCACAATCAATCTTCCCCGTGACAACTTGGAGGGCAGAAATTATTGATGCTTAGTAGCCACAGGATCATAAACAAGGAAATTGAAGGTGATACTTAATTGAGAATGCCTTGTCTGTTACAATACGAAACCTTTCCCCATTCTCCCAAGGAAAGAGGGGGGGGGGGTGGAAGCTGAACTTCATGCACACTGGCATGGAGAAATATTGAATAACTAATCAATCTAAACATCAGATGGGATTTTCATGCAGCTCATCATTTTTGCAGAGTCCCAAATGCATCTCTTCTCCTCCGCTCACAGAAGGGGCTTTTCTCTCGCTGGGAAATGTATTTTCTACAGCTGAAGGCCAACACAGAGAGCAGCTTATAGGTGCCTCTTTAAACCTGATGGCTATTCTTGCACTCGTACATTTTAAAGTCTAAAATTTGACTCAACCATCGTGCACCTTTTTAGGAATATTTTAAGGGGGAAGTACTACGGTGCAAGGAAGGGACCAGGTGGCGCTGTGGGTTAAACCACAGGCTTGCTGATCAGAAGGTCAGCGGTTCTAATCCCTGCAACAGGTTGAGCTCCCGTTGTTCGGTCCCAGCTCCTGCCCACCTAGCAGTTCGAAAGCACGTTAAAGTGCAAGTAGATAAATAGGGACCGCTCCAGCGGGAAGGTAAACGGCGTTTCCGTGCGCTGCTCTGGTTCGCCAGAAGCAGCTTTGTCATGCTGGCCACATGACCCGGAAGGTGTCTGCGGACAAACGCCGGCTCCCTCAGCCTATAGAGCGAGATGAGCGCGCAACCCCAGTGTCTGACACGGCTGGACCTGATGGTCAGGGGTCCGTTTACCTTTACCTTACTACGGTGCGAGGCTCACTTAATGGAACTAATGGAAATCACACGGCTCCTGTGGATTTCAATGTAACTAATGCCTTAGAAGAGGCTGTTTTGTGAAAATCTTACAAAATCTTATTCAGTCCTTTAAATTGGGAGTTTTGCAGAGACAGTTGTGATAGTTGTGAGTTTCATGATCTTGTGATCCCTGACTGACTAGGGTCACCCATGTGACCTCTATAGGAAGCATTCCTCTCCATCCAAATGGACTTCATTTACATACAGTGACTCAGCTAATAGCTACATATATCTGGCGTCACAGCATCACATCACACTCCTCTGCAATCCTAGTGCTGTCTTGGAGGAAGTGTTGTGATGCGAGATATCAAATATTGACTTCCAGGCCCTCACTTCCAAGTTTGCAGTGAAAGGGACACATTATGTGACTTCACCCACCCTCCAAAATACAAGATGGTTAAGGGAGGGAGGGAGGATGTTGCCAGCAGGGGCCTAGGAAGTGGAGGGTGGGGGGCGGTTCGACCCAGGTTCCATCATGGAGGGGGGTGACAAATTATCAAGGAACAATTACTGCCCTACTAGGGTGGTTCATAAAAAACTTTTTTAAAAAATGCCTGCTCCAAAGGTCTTATCTTACTACACTAGTGATTATACAGCTATATATGAAATTTCATGCCTATCAGTTAATATCTTGACCCTCCTCCTCAAATATAGCTGTTTACTTGGCCGTTTCCCTATGTCGTGAAGGCTGAAATTTCAATTCAGTGGAGCACTTACTGTTCCCAACCCTAACCCTGCGGAAAGCCATCTAATTAGACTTTAATTTGATTTTGACTTGTTTTTAGGAGGTAATTTAATTATTGTTTGATTTTATACCCATGTTATGTATCTGATGTTAGCCGCCCTGAGCCCGACTTCGGCCGGGGAGGGCGGGATATAAATAAAAGTTTATTTTTACTTCTTATTATTCCTTTGTAAGAAAATATGAAATAACGTAAAACCATTTTTTCGGCAAAAAAAAAAAAAATCCATGTGTGTGGGGGGGTGACAAGAAATTTTCCGCACCGGGTACCACCTGACCTTCCTACGCCTCTGCACTTGCCAGTGTCTCTTTCCACACCTGAAATCCTAGACTTGCCTTTGGAAGGATAGGATTCCTGTCCTTGCCCACTCTGCAAAGACTCCTGTACCTAATGTTGGCTGGAGGGAAAGAGCTGTGAGTTCCTTCCCTTTGTGCCCCATTATAATAACAATATAATAATTTATTATTTATACCCTGCCCATCTGGCTGGGTTTCCCCAGCCACTCTGGGCGGCTTCCAACAAAATATTAAAATACAATAATAATCAAACATTAAAAGCTTCCCTAAACAGGGCTGCCTTCAGGTGTCTTCTAAAAGTCTGGTAGTTGTTTTTCTCTTTGACATCTGGTGGGAGGGCGTTCCACAGGGCAGGTGCCACTACCGAGAAGGCCCTCTGCCTGGTTCCCTGTAGCTTTGCTTCTTGCAGTGAGGGAACCGCCAGAAGGCCCTCGGCACTGGACCTCAGTGTCCGGGTAGATCGATGGGGGTGGAGACGCTCCTTCAGATATACAGATATATTATGTCCCTGTGCTGTCCCGCTGCTGTGAGGACTGCATAGTCCCTTCCTCTTCATCGCTACCAGAAGCAAATTGATATTGTGCTCCTTGTTTAAATTTGGTTTTTTTCTCAATAATTTTTTATTGGTTTTAACAAAGTAATACAATAAAAAACAAACAACAATAAACAAAAAAAGAAAACAAACCATAATACATAATAAAAACATACATGAATCCTTTTAACCTATCATTCTTTCTTATCATTGTGGGTTGACTTCCTCCCGCCCTCTCTCCCTGCGTTCCTTGTATATCATCTTTAGTAATTTCTTTACATCATTGAAACATTTTTTATTAATTAACCTTAACCTCTCTTCTTTTCTAATATCAATATCATTAATTCAAACAATTATAAACCTTAAATCTATCTACTAAATTTACAGCCTCCCTTATCTTCCAGCTTACTTCTACTCTTTAATCTTACAATACTTTTTTAAATATAATTTGAATTTCTTCCAATCTTCTTCCACCTCTTCCTCCCTCTGATCACGAAGTTTCCCGGTCAGCTCAGCAAGTTCCATATAGTCCATCATTTTCATCTGCCAATCTTCTATCGTCGGTAATTCCTCTGACTTCCAGTTGTGCTCCTTGTTTAAATTTGATTGATTCGCATCGTTTCATCAGGCCGCAGAATTTGTGCACGTTTTGCGCAAAATGTGGTTTGTTCCTCATTGATCTTCATTGCAGCTGCGTGAAGAGTATGCACAGAGATTCTGAAGTCAGACTATCCATATGACTAGCTTGCTTGGTGTGGGCAGGAATTTCACCAGCCAGTCTATAATAAATCCTCAGTGAAAATGTTCCACTCAATTTTCCAGTACTTAGATAATAAAATATTGACTGCTGTATCAGACTGTTCTCCTCTGTGGCCACTGGTACTCCTTTGCATTCAACTTTCCATCTGCAAAGTGTCTCCTCTCTGATAACCCAACCATTTTTTTTGGTATAATTAATATGTTTATCAATCTGAGTTTCACATTACAGGCCGATGATAGAGTACACACCGGAATATGAAACTTTATGAGTTTGAGAATAACCTTCATTACAAGGATTTTCATAGGCTCATAAACCATCAGGATGCTGTATCATGCCGATCTTATCTGTTGTATAATAAATCAAAAGGCTTCCCGTCAATTGGGATCTCCTGTGTGGGCGCTTTTAGCAATGTTTCATTTCTTATATCATTGGATTCATTAGAGAATTAAGAGACAGTGATTGATTTCTAACTGGAATCCATCAACCAGGGTTAAATTTTTTATAATATTCTCATCAATTAAAATGTATCATTATCTGTTGTCTTTCGTTGTGGAGTAGGGTGGGAGACAAAAAAGAAAGAAAGAAGGAGAATGCAAACATTTGGGGGAAGTGCTAAGCTAAAAAGTTTGGGTTTCCAGAAGGCCCCCCAACTAAACTGAACGAAAACTGAAAGGGGAACTAGAATGGAAAAGGAGAGACTCAAAAATCTACGGCACAAATCATTACTTTTATTTTTGTGAAATTTCCTCTCTGGAAATGTTCTCTGCGCACTTAGTACTGTCAGCTGCATTTTTGTTTGAAAGATCCTGGTTTGTTTAGAATAGCAAGGGTCTCTATGGCACACTGTGTGTGGCCAATTCCTGCAGTTCCAGAAGCGACCTCACTTCGCGCCATACTCCCATGCATAGGTAACGTTGAATTTTCTCTATTCGAAATCCCGTTTGGTGCCATGTTTACCCACAAACAGATGCAGGCTTGTTTTGTTGACTGATAAGACTGAAACTGTAATGCATTTCAATCCTAATTGTCAGGGATGTGCCCACCCCTGCCAGTCCGGCACTGAGTGGCTACCGGCAGCCTCAGCCTTTGTTGATGACGGACTCGTCTCCCAGTGAGTCTGCCAGCTCCTCCTCGGGGGAGGAGCAGTTAGCGGGAGGGAGCCAGGTGGGGAGAGGTCTCCAGGAAGATGCCGAGAGACCTAGCAGCACTCAGCAGACCCACTCGGAGGGGGAGACGCCGTTTCCAGCGCCCGCTTTACGCAGAAGGAGAAGGCGGCACTTTAGAGTGCCGAGACTCTGGTGTTGGCGCCGCAACAGGAGGGGGGCACTTCCGGATTCCGCTAGCGACTAGACGGTCATGTTTAGGCTTAGCTCTGCACTGTACATACTTGCACAATAAAAATAGTTGAAAGACAAGAAGGACTTGGTCTTTACTCATGAGCAACCGTTAAGCGAACCTGACACTAATCATCCTAGTCATGCAGTCACACTCAATGTAAGGGGAGACAGGATTTCTGTTGGTTTGATTGGACTGTTGCAGAGGGGGATTTCCTCCAGTGCCCATTGAATGGGGGACAAGGGGAAGAAACCTTTATTCCTGATACTAGTTTTGAAGTTAGCATACTAGCTGGTGGACAGAGGATGATGGAGAGACTGCAGGACTAAGATCGTGATTAGACTGGGGATAACCACTGAACCAAATTCACTAAACACCAAGGCTGCAGAGGTACCCAACAATTCCCTGTGTCAGAACTGGAGAACCCCAACTGCCTTCAGCCGCAACTGGGAGGTGTAGTCCAGCAACTTGGGAGGGGGGCAGGTTCCCCACCTCCTCTCCACATGCAGGCCACCAAAGTTGAAAGAACATTTGACATGGGAATTAAAAATCCCTGCACTGCTGAGTAAGTTTTGATGCAGGCTCTTAAGTATCCTAAGGGGACTCCTAAGGGGACGTGGGTGGCGCTGTGGGTTAAACCACAGAGCCTAGGGCTTGCCGATCAGAAGGTCGGCGGTTCGAATCCCCGCGACGGGGTGAGCTCCCGTTGCTTGGTCCCTGCACCTGCCAACCTAGCAGTTTGAAAGCACGTCAGAGTGCAAGTAGATAAATAGGTACCACTCCAGCAGGAAGGTAAACAGCATTTCCGTGCACTGCCCTGGTTCGCCAGAAGCGGCTTAGTCATGCTGGCCACATGACCCGGAAGCTGTACGCCGGCTCCCTCGGCCAATAAAGCGAGATGAGCACCGCAACCCCAGAGTCGTTCATGACTGGACCTAATGGTCAGGGGTCCCTTTACCTTTACCTAAGCATTTATTCTTCTACTACTGTCTAGGAATTTGATTCCCCCTCCATTTTTTTATCCCCCCACACAAACTTTTCAAAAAAAGAAAAATCCTGCCACTTGTGCACAAACCACATTTGCACATCTGAGAAAGTCAGCTATTCACCTGAATTTCAAGTAACAAGACAGACTGTCCACATTTATTGGGTCTGTTGCATATACATTGGCTTGGATGTGATAAATTGCACCAACCCCTTTAGAGAGTGCGCCGAGCCACTGATGGTTCAAAAGCTATAAGCTACTCAACCTGAATCTTGCAAATCAAGCAGGATTATGCCCGGTATTACTAATGCAGAGAACAAAGTGATTCAAGACTCAAAGATACTTTTAAATGAGTTTAGTAAGCACTGCAGCCATCTCTACACATCAAAGGGTTAAGAGGATAATGGACAAATAGTATAATGGTGTTTTAAAGAGCTCTAGAAATTCACCTGGCAGCAATATGGGGCTACAAAGAAACCATTTCCAGTGTAAGATGAACCATATTATGTATATGGAATGAAATGCATTAGGGATGAAACAGTCTTGCAGAAGACTACTTGCACTTTATATAGAGATCAAGGGCCATCTAGGTTTCTCTTTCTAGCCTCCAGAACTCTCCCCAGTCCACATCCCTCTACTCAGGCCACAGTCCTCATTGGTTCTGTTTCATACCCCGTGTTTTTGCCCTTGGCTCTGTGATCATCTGGATTCCCTGACCTCCGGACTGTCTGACTTTGTATGTGGATTCTGCTCTCGGGCAAGAGGTCCTCAGAGATTTGGAGACCCTCCTGGGTCCTCTTAGGCAATGGGACCCAGGCGGGGCTATGACAATATAAATAGTGCTTGCATGGAGACTTTCAAAGTGGATTGTGCCCAATATAAATAGTGCCTTAACAAAGCAGATGATTAGCCTGTAAAAAAGTAAAGGTAAAGAACCCCTGGATGGTTAAGTCCAGTCCATAGCTGTCAACTTTCGGATTTGAAAATAATGGATTTTTCACAAACTTTCGGATTTGAAAATAAGGGATGCCGCGAGGGCGGTGCAATGGCACCAAGCAGCCTCGCCACCCTGCACTCCAGAGGCTGCGCGCGAACGGGTGAGCGAAACAGCGAGCACATAGACGGCAGGCAGGTTGGGCATGAGGGTCTGGCTGCACAAGGCATGCAAGCTCCGCCCCCAGTCGGTCTCAGACTCCTTATTGGCAGCTGAGGAGCCTCCCTGGCTGGCAGGAAGGGAGAGGATCTGCTTCCTTTGAAATCCGGGAAATTTAAGGGATATCAACAATCCGGGATAGCAGCGGGAAATGGCATTGGAATAAGGGAGTTTCCTGCAAAAAAAGGGAGGGTTGACAGCTATGATCCAGTCAAAGGAGACTATGGGGTTGCGGTGCTCATCTCGCTTTCAGGCCTAGGAAGCTGGCGCTCTTCCACAGATAGCTTTCCGGGTCATGTAGCCAGCATGACCAAACTGCTTCTGGCACAATGGAACACCGTGACGGAAACCAGAGCGCACTGAATCACTGTTTACCTTCCCGCCACAGAGGTACCTATTTATCTAGTTGCACTGGCATGCTTTCGAACTGCTAGGTTGGCAGGAGCTGGGATGGAGCAACAGGAGCTCACCCCGTCATGGGGATTCAAACCGCCAACCTTCTGATTGGCAAGCCCAATAGGCTCAGTGGTTTGGACCACAGCGCAAATCACGTCTATAGTGGGAGTAGCTAGGTTGTTGGACAGCAACTCCCTGTTAGCCAGGACTATTGGGCATGCTGTCTGGGGCTGATGGGAATTGGAATTCAGCAACATCTGGAACCACATTGGCTACCCTTGGCCTAGAGTGACTGTTAAAATAACCCATACTTGTTTCTGCTTATGTAAATGGCAGCACCATCATCAAGCAAACCTATAGAAATAAAATTTTAGAATCCTGTAAACAAAGCAAGATTTACTTGTGTCTATAATAACATAAATAATGTCATGCACACTACTTTTATGACATGGGTCTTCCAGTGCCATTGATTCTGCAACCCAGGGGAAGCCAGTGCACAATTGTCAATAGACTTCCTTTAAATGAAAACATCGCTTTCCCTTCCGCCCATTGCAGAGAAGACTGAAACTACCTCTGATAATTAATCCACCGAGAGAAATCAATATTGCAACTGGTTGGAGATGAAACAACCCATAGCAAAATAAACTTTTGCTGCGCTATTGCATCAGCTTTTTCAAATCATAGTCTGTCTGGAGCAGATGTGGGCTTAAAAAAAAAAAGTTGTAAAAAAAAAAAAAAGCCCTATAAGTCACTTACTCTGAACAGTTGGATTCTGTGAAACGGAAAACAGAGTCACCGTTGACTAGCTTTCAATGTTCAGCTCTGTATTTTTCCAGATAGAACGAAATAAGGTGGTATCAAAATAACTTGCAAAAGGGCTGATAGTGGGTGTTTTGTTAAATGGAAAAAGTCATCTTACACAGAGCATTTATGACAATTTCCTGGTTTTGCCCTGATGTACCATTTTTGGCATTCAGCTCAGATTCCTTCTCAACAGGCAATTCATGTCAAGCTTCGGAAACATTGATTTTAACTCTGTGGTGAAGATGGGTTAGGGATACCACATGCCACAGTATTTTTAAAAAAATGATAAACTTCTAATTCCACAAAGCAGTACAGTTTGCTGCTGCAAAAACACCTCTCTGGCTGGTGAGCACAAAGGAGAAGTTAGAGAGGAATCGGAGGGAGACTGGACCACAGCATCCACATTGGGTGTCTCAAAAGCAGGGGTGGCCCATCCCATTCTGCCACCTGAGGCGAAATGCAAAGGTGCTGTCTCCCTCCCTCACCCACCCAATTCTCGCTTAACAGGGTCGAGTGTTGGCAGCTTCTGGTGCCCCTCAGTATTCCGCCGCCTGAGGCAGCTTCAGTCCTCCTCATGAGCGGGTAAACCCTGCCAAAAAGCAGAAATCACAAAGGTTTCCTTCTTTGGCTAGGCTACAATCTAGTTAGATGTAAAATAAAAATAAAAAAGTAAAAAGTAAAAAAATATATATAATTGAACACTTTTAAGCACCATATTCTGAAATTTTAAAGTATACTTTGTCATTTTCCTATGGCTACGTGTGAAACGGTAACTGTCTTTTATAAGGTTTTAGCTAAAACAAAATAAAAAATAAAAAAAATTCCTTCCAGTAGCACCTTAGAAACCAACTACAGTAAGTTTGTTCTTGGTATGAGCTTTCGTGTTCATGCAGACTTCTTCAGATACTTCAGATTCTTCAGGTTTTAGCTGTTTGCTTTTCAAACTTTTGATGTGTGTTTCCACTCTGGGCTTCTTTCGGAGGAAGTCAGAAAGACTCTGGAGATATGGTGGAAATCCAACATCATTCAGCATAAGAAATGAGTTTGATGTCCCCTTGATGCTAACTCCTTATTAACTTTGGACTATAACATGGCATATAAGTTTTGGAGGTAGGGGCTTAATGGGGACTATGGTTTCTTTGCACACTGTCTTACTGCTGTCACTTCAAGAAGTTCAAAGTATTTCCTCTTGGGCAGCTTCCATTTGTCATTTGCACCTTCCTTTCCCCAGTTCTAACTCAGCAGCTGACGGAGGTGTGACACAGGTGTAATAAAAAGTTTCTAAAAAGTACCATTGAACACATTTCTTTCTCTTCATTTGTATGACTAACGTGGGTCTCACATGGCTCAGTTTTATTTGACAAGATTTCTATGCCTCCTAATCAACATAACCTCTAAACATTTTCAATAAGTTTGGATTTGATATCCCGCTTTATCACTACCCGAAGGAGTCTCAAAGTGGCTAACATTCTCCTTTCCCTTCCTCCCCACAACAAACACTCTGTGAAGTGAGTGGGGCTGAGAGACTTCAAAGAAGTGTGACTAGCCCTCCTGGGTCACCCCGCAGCTGCATGTGGAGGAGCGGGGACGCGAACCCGGTTCCCCAGATTACGAGTCTACCGCTTTTAACCACTACACCATAAGACCGTAGAGAATAAAATAAAATTAAAATATCAAGATGACGTTATCATGTCTGCTCAGAAAGAAGTTCTGCTGATGTGCTCCCCTCTTTTCCCTTACCACAATACCACTACCCTTCTTGTAGCACGCCTGGAACTGGAGTAAACTATAGACCTGTGAATCCTTATTTGAGAATCACGCACTTGCCTTCCACAGCAAGTTATGGCTATTGCATGTGGCTCCCATATATCTAGACATCCATGCATGTGTGTACTTGGCTTGTTCCTGAAGATTAAAGCATCTAAGTCTCTTTAAAAGGTAAAGGGACCCCTGACCATTAGGTCCAGTCGTGTCCGACTCTGGGGATGCGGCGCTCATCTCGCTTTATTGGCCGAGAGCCGGCGTACAGCTTCCAGGTCATGTGGCCAGCATGACAAAGCCGCTTCTGGCGAACCAGAGCAACACACCGAAACGTCGTTTACCTTCCCACCAGAGCGGTTCCTATTTATCTACTTGCACTTTGACGTGCTTTCGAACTGCTAGGTGGGCAGGAGCTGGGACCGAGCAACGGGAGCTCACCCCGTCGCAGGGATTCGAACCGCCGACCTTCTGATCAGCAAGCCCTAGGCTCTGTGGTTTAACCCACAGCGCCACTCAAAATGATTTAGCAAAGCCTCCCTTTGGTTAGAAAACCAAACGGTAAGATGGATCTCGAGTGCATCTTATCTGATAATTGGCAGAAAGAAATTACACCTGCTTATTACTATGTGGACTTTCCCCCCCCCCCTGCAGATTGCAGAATTCTAGTGGGACTTCTGAATAGTATCTGTTTGTGTGTGACTAAGAAGGCACATGACTGAAAGAGAACAGCTGTGGATGCCTAACATATTTTGCATTGATCTTCCTCATTCTTCTATCATAATTGCTGAAGCGTTTGAGTTTTAGACTTTGGCAAAAACACCCACAGAACAGAAAAGGCAATTTCTAGTTACATTCTCCAGAATATAATTTTTGATTAGATTCAACGTGTATGAAATGATTTCTCAAATTTAGTGTTCCTTATGGGAATGGGAACACTGAAGTTAACTTTACAGGGGAAATGGATGTTTAAGCCATCCGTTTAACCTCTGTGAATTAAAACTTGAGCTTGCATGTCTCATCTGTAGTATTTATGCTCCTGGGTATAGCAAGAATGCCTGCACATAACTTATTCTAATTCCTCGTTCTTGAAACTTGCACCTGTGGCTCTTGAAAGCAATTGAAACAACAACAAGACTGTTTTCACCATTCCCCACTGTGAGTTGACTAACGTTGTGGTCTTTTTCTGTAAGCATAACTGGAGGGTGGGAGATCTTCCTCAAGGGGTCCTGTGATAAGGCATTTGCAACTAAGCACGCTGCATCTTGGATCTCCAGAATGACTTTTGTCTGCGGCCCAAACTATACATTATATTCAGCCCTGTAAGCCTGAAGTCTGTTTGCCCTTACAGTAGGGAATGGGGACAGCAAAAAGGCTGTGCACTGCAAAGATCTCTGGGGCTAAAATGAGTCTCGGTTTCCCCTGCACCAAGGATAATTGCTCCTCCCTCAAAGGATCCCTGGCAAAGAAAGAAAGAAAGCTACATGGCATCAGGGGTGAGGGGCAGGTTTTGGCCACACTAAAACAGTGGCTATGAACACGCTATATCTTTAATCAATGTACATTTGATTAAATGAAGGTGACCCGGAAACTGCAATTAATCCAGAATGTGGCAGCTAGACTGGTGACTGGGAGTGGCCGCCGGGACCACATAACACCGGTCCTCAGAGAACTACATTGGCTCCCAGTACGTTTCCGAGCACAATTCAAAGTGTTGGTGCTGACCTTTAAAGCCCTAAACGGCCTCGGTCCTGTATACCTGAAGGAGCATCTCCACCCCCACCGTTCAGCCCGGACACTGAGGTCCAGCGCCGACGGCCTTCTGGCGGTTCCCTCACTGCGAGAAGCAAAGCTACAGGGAACCAGGCAGAGGGCCTTCTCGGAAGTGGCACCCGCCCTGTGGAACGCCCTCCCACCAGATGTCAAAGAGATGAACAACTATCTGACATTCAGAAAATACCTCAAGGAAGCCCTGTTTAGGGAAGTTTTTAACCTGTGATATTTTAATGTATTTTAATATCTGTTGGAGGCCGCCCAGAGTGGCTGGGGAGACCCAGCCAGATGGGCGGGGTACAAATAATAAATTATTATTATATTATTATTATTACATGAATCCCCTGAAATAATTTAGGACATCTGAGTTTAGCCCTTACAGGGTTTCAGTTCCCAGCAACCCTTGACAAACTATAGTGGGTTTATATACAGTGGACCCTCGACTTATGAAGGTAATCCGTTCCGACGGGACCGTCTGATGTCGAAAAAATCGTAAGTCGAGTCCCCATAGGAATGCATTGGGGAGAAAACATTCGTAGGTCGAAAAAAACCCTATCTAAACTTCGTAGGTCGAGGAAACCCTATCTAAAACGGCTGCGACTTCCTTTCGGAAGTCGAAAAAATTCGGAAGCGCGCTGCCGCTTTGATCCCTTGTAACTCGAAAAATACGGAAGTCGGGTCACTCGTAAGTCGAGGGATCACTGTATATAGAACTATATCTCTCGGGCAGGAGATATAGAAACATGATAAGCCGCACCAACAGGTTAAAGAACAGTTTCTACCCGTGGGCCGTGATGCTGCTGAATGAAAGACAGCCACATTGCAGCTGATGTTAGGGGTTGGTGGTAGTATGACAGCACACAGAGTGTGACAAGGACTGAGAGATTGTGGGGGGAGGGGGGCTCGTTTAATCTCACTGTAAACATGTGGTACAGTGACAATAAAGTATTTCAATTTCAATTTCTGTTATTTCTATTATTTCTATTATTTCTATTATTTCTATTATTTCTATTATTTCTATTATTTCTATTATTTCTATTATTTCTATTATAGTGCCCAGAATTCTTTGAGGGGGCAGATGCCTGTTGAATGTGCTTTGAAGGTATCGTATGCATGCAGCTGGGGTCTCCGGATGCAGTGGGAGCAGGGAGGCTTCCTACAGAAGTAAATGGCAGACAGTCCCATCTAGAGAATAATATAAGGTTGTGTGTATGAGGATGCTATACTGATGGGGATAATCTTGCCCCATGCCTATTATTATTATTATTATTATTATTATTATTATTATTATTATTAATTAAATTTGTATACCGCCCTCCATCCAAAGATCCCAGGGTGGTTCACAACAGAAAAATCAGTGATTGGGCACCCTAATCCCCAATAAATTAATTTTGACAAGTGAGTCCAGCATTTTAAAGTTGTGAGTGAATTCAGCCCAAAGTCAAGGTGTGTTGGGAGGTTTCTGGTTAGGAAAAAAAACCTGAGAAGATTTGAGCCCAGCTTATAAAACAGTTTCAGCAGGACTAAAGAAATTGGCCAAGAAAGTTTCATACATCCCTATAAAAGCTGTGCAAACTGTGTTTAACCAGAGCCTCCATATACACAAATACTGTATGTATGTATGTATGTATCATTAAGTGCTGATATTTAACACCCACACTGCTGAGAAAACACTGTCTGTTTTCAACCAAAGTGTTGTGTTTTAAACCCTCTCTTTTGTCTCTCTTTTTCTCTCCCCCACCCTCAGCCCCCGGAGACAAATTCCAGTTTGAAGTTAGGTTTCCTATAAGCCCAAAGCTACAACATTTTATAAAAAAGGAATTTTATGTCATCTTGAGATCACTAGAGTATACGGATAATTCATTGCTTCTGCAGCACCTCTTTTTCCTCAGCAAAACTCCTGGAAAATATATTATGAAGCTCTTGAGGAGGGGGGGTGGGAGGAAATACTCCTGGAAAAGATATTACCAAATGGTGAAACAAAAAGGTTCAGTTTGCAGTTTGTTATAACAGAGTTTCAGAAAATAGGTCTGCAATTTTTCAGCATTCACATAGGCAGGAGGTCTCCCCTGAGTAGATTCCAGATTGAAAACGCTTTGGAATTTTCCTCTAGGGAGTGCTGTTTTCTCCTATCTTAGCAGAAGTTAGTTTTCTGTTATTGATTCTTTCGCAGCAAACTGCCCTCACTCGCCTCTTTCCTGTGCTCGTTATCATCACTCTGTCCAATCACAGCCATTATCTTTTTTTAAAAAAAATGTGCTGCAAATTATGAAGCCCGCACAATGCTTTCTCTTCAGCCTGACAAGTGTAGCATTGATAGACTCTTCTCTCTTAATTTCCAAAGGCTCCCCAATAAGGGGGGGGGGGAATGGTTGTTCATAGAGTTCACTGAGGAAAACAGTTCCCTCTCCAAACAAAGGGGACAGAATTGTTATTCAAGGTAAGATCCACATACACCTGAACTATATGTGTTGAGCTCAGATTTGTTAGAATTTCTGACTGCTAAACCACAGGAGGAACTCAAGATCAGCATTGTCAAAGAAATGGGAAATCGAGTCCAACTTTAAATTAAACTAAATATGTTGTAGGAAGAGGGACGCAGGTGGCGCTGTGGTCTAAACCACTGAGCCTAGGGCTTGCCGATCAGAAGGTTGGCGGTTCGAATCCCCGCGACGGGGTGAGCTCCCGTTGCTCGGTCCCAGCTCCTGCCAACCTAGCAGTTCGAAAGCACGTCAAAGTGCAAGTAGATAAATAGGTACCGCTCTGGCGGGAAGGTAAACAGCGTTTCCGTGCGCTGCTCTGGTTCGCCAGAAGTGGCTTAGTCATGCTGGCGACATGACCCGGAAGCTGTCTGCAGACAAACGCCGGCTCCCTCAGCCTATAGAACGAGATGAGCGCCGTAACCCCAGAGTCATCTGCGACTGGACCTTACGGTCAGGGCTCCCTTTACTTTTACCTATGTTGTAGGAGGTAAGCATAAGAACCTAAGAACTGTCTATGCTGGATCATCAATGCAAGGTTCCATGTAGTTCAGCCCTCAGGTGGCAGCGATGGCAAGCCGGGAGCCTCCTGCTGTTCCTGGCAGTGCATAAGCAGAATAAGTTGGAGTCAGTTCTTCTGCTTTGCCTCAAGCTTTTGGTAATCAGAGACTGAATTTATCTATCATTGCTAATACCCCCCACGGATTTGTCTACTCCTTTTTCAAAGCCATTGGAGTTTGGATCTGCACACAGCAGAATAAGATGGGAATGAGGTTCAGAGGTGACCGAATGGGCCACATACTTCGTTGCAACGCAATGTTATGCTGGGACATGCTCACCGAGATCCCTGGGCATTGTACCCCCACTTCAGGTACCAGCCTATCTATCAACTCTTTCTATTGCTAGTCATCGTTTCGCTTTTATTAAAACACGGTTTAATGTATTCCCCTCAAACGTCCTTTTTCATAGATTTTCTAGGGGCCAAGTTTCGGTCTTATGTGCCTGTGATAACCGTTCGATTGAATCTCTTCATCACATAGTGTTTGTCTGCCCCTTGTATTCTGCCGCCCGAAAGACTCTATTACTTCCATTAACTCAAAAATTACCGGGGTATTTGGAAGAGTCTTACCTTGCTCTTCTGTTGCAAGATTCAGACTCGATTATAACCCTACATATGGCAAAATTTCTGACATCAGTTCTGACACTTAAGAAACGCAATGGATTGTTATATACAGCTTGAAATTTTAATTTAATTTTTATCATATTTTATTCAGTTGAGTATCCCTTTTAATCTATTTTACTGTTAGCAATTGTAAAGCAGACTGTGCTGTTTCTGTTTTTGGTTGTTATGTCTATGGGCTTAAAGCCGAAATAAAATGAGTTGAGTTGAGGCCACATACTTCAGAGTGCAGCTGGAAGGGGTTCATATTTTGGAATGCTCCCATATGTAAAACAAACAACCCCCCACCCAAACTCCCAGCAAATAAAAATCTAGCACAACGTATGATGTGGTGAGCTAGAACTCTTTCTGATTATCTTGTTTCTTACTAGCAAGGAACGAGGCAGCAGATAAAAGGGCAGGCGTGGCTAGGAAACCTGGCAGTCTGGCAGGGGTGCAGGGGCAAATGGATAATATAGATACAGTGGGACCTCGACTTACGAGCGACTCGACTTAGGAATTTTTCAACTTACGAATGACTTCCGGAAGAAACAAAATGGCCACCGCAACCGAATTTTTCGACTTACGAATGGAAGTCGCGGCCGCTTTAATAGGATTTTTTTGACTTACGAATTTTCGACTTACGAATTTTTTTCGCTCAATGCATTCCTATGGGGATTCGACTTACGAATGTTTTTGACTTACGAAAATTGCGTCGGAACGCATTATCGTCGTAAGTCGAGGTCCCACTGTACATGGGGCAAGAGGAAGGCCAGCATTGTAATGGGCAAACGTCCCCTGGCTTGTTTCAGAATGGTGTGACTTACATGATGTTTTTTTTTCTCATGACCATTTCTATGGTTTCCGGTGCCCTGGAAAAGAACCCTGGAAGCTCCCTAAATCCTGGTATGCCATCATATCAGCATTTCAGATCCTACAAAGTAACAAAAGTATCCTTATTAACGGAGCCACTGTAGGTCGGAAAGGTTTTTCAGATATTAGGAGGGATAGCTGTGGTGGCAAGGAGTGAAATTGCCAGGATTAACTTGTTAATAATAATAATAATAATAATAATAATAATAATAATAAATTTTATTTATACCCCACCCTTCCCAGCCGAAACCGGGCTCAGGGTGGCTAACACCAATAAAAATTACAATAAAATATAAAAGAAAAACTGTTAATTAAAATGCAGGTTAAAATACAATTTAAAATTTAAATGCAGCTTCATTTATCGCCCAAAATCAAAACCATAAGGGGAGGAAAAAACATTAGACTGAGTCCAACCTGAAGGCCAGGCGGAACAGCTCTGTCTTGCAGGCCCTGCGGAAACATGTCAAATCCCGCAGGGCCCTGGTCTCTTGTGACAGAGCATTCCACCAAGTTGGGGCCAGTACTGAAAAGGCCCTGGTCCTAGTTGAGACCAGTCTAACAACCTTGTGGCTCAGGACCTCCAAAATGTTGTTATTTGTGGACCTTAAGGTCCTCTGCGGGGCATACCAGGAGAGGCGGTCCCGTAGGTACAAGTTGAGCTCCCAATTTGGCAGTGTTTGGACTTGACTCATAATGAGTTCAGGATGGTGAATTTTTAAGTTTGTCATTGCAAGCTTCCAGTGCTGAATTCTGGCACCATCTCCTGGTCACTGTTGGCCTGCTGTCTAAGCCAGGTGGGCTACATCACCCAGATGGTCAGATGAGGAGGAACAAATTGTCTGGTGAGTGGAGCAACACAGAGGCCGACGCCACAGCCTCAAATGACCAATTGCAAAGGCTGCCATTGCATGCCCAAGGAAGCTGATCCTAATAATAATACAATTCTCTCCCCACGATGCTTGTAATCATGCAGTTTTGAAATCAAGTGGCTTTTTTTCATCGTGAAGAAATGGGAACTACCAATGTTCTTACATGCTGCTGTAAGTTACATGCTTCTAAGTCAAGTTCCTCCCCATGGCTTCTCCTGATGCAACCTAGCTATCTGGGTGAGGCCTAACTCTGTGTCTGGACAAATCGAGTTCACCTATAGGGTGAGCACGTGTTGTGGTTGGGACAGGAAAGCACCTCCTCCTCCTCCCTCTGGTTGACCGAGGGAGGAGTGGACAATTGGCCACAGGTGGGAGGGGGCTAGGTGTTGCTGGGGTAAATTGCATGTAGCAATTTTGTGATGGACAGCCCAGGTCCTATATAACCCCCAGCACGCCAGGGGATGGCCTCTTGGCTGCGTGTTCGGATTCCCCGCCCTTCCTCTCCCTTTTTTATTAGGCCTCTGTGTTGACCTTGCTTTGCCTGTTATGGGGTCGTCTGCTTCTTGAAGGCAGGGGCCTAGTAGGAATTTTTCCATCTGGCAGATTGGCTGGAGCCAGTTGGTTTTCGCCTACTACATTGCAACTAGTCACAACTTGTAAGGTTGGCGGTTAGGCATTGGTTCATGGATTCATCGGTGAATGGGTGTGGTCGCCCTACAACTGATGATGGTGTGATGGGAATTCCGTTAAAGGAATCCAGGGGGCTTCATATGCTTGTCCAATCCTGGTCAGGAATGCAGGGCCATGCATGAGCCCCTTGGGACCCCTGGGGAGAGGGAGCGCTATGCCCCCAGGCTCCTTAACTCTCCTCAGTCTAAATGGTCTCCATAAGTACTGCCCGTGGCAGCTCTGTCCCGTATGGGCAGATAGTCGAACCAATGCCTACGCAACCACTCACGTGATTTGTATTTTAATAAAAGTTGTGGCCAAAAACCCAAACCAAAATTTATGTCTGAAGTGTGAATTATTTTGGGGGGTGGCTTGGTGACCTCAACACGCAATTGCCAGATGAGTAATTTACTGAGGTTCATGCTGGCCAGCTGATATTAGCTGAGCAGGATAGGTTTTATTTTGTGTGTGGGTGTGTACATACACACACATATATAAATACACCATATGGTGAATGTAAAAGCTGTTATCGTTCTCTTACAAGTGGTCGTCATGTTTGAGTGGTCCGATTTGTGAAGCTTTGGGCCTGCCTGGTCCACTTAAAAGATCATTAATCACTGCCCCAGTTTATAAATCAAGGAGGCCAACTTGCTGAGAGTGATTAAGAGCTCGAAGCTCCGCTGAAGTACTTAGCCAATTCCCAGACCAAGGCTTAGCATCTCCTTCTCTCCGCCTCCAAGAGGTGGCCAATTCATCATCCATCTCCCATTGAGGCAGAATGAATCTGACAGAAGAGTGCATGAAAGTCAAACAATATGACTTTGCTAACGGTGAAAAGGTAGAATGAGCCCTATTCTGTTTGCTTTCTTTTTTTAAAGTTGCTTTGAAGTAAATGAGCAATTATTTCCATTGTAGCTTTCTCATGTGTATTATTACAGGCCATTTACTTGGTGGTCTTTTTATTTCAGATGCCATTCGTGTTATTTTAGATTAGGAGAATAATGTTATATTTGAGGGAACACAACAGATTTTGTTAAGATTTTGCTCCGGCAGGCAGAAGTTACAAGCTTGGAAGTTGCAGAGCCGTGGTTTCAGAATGTGGATTATTCTGCTTCAGTGCCAGACTACAGTAGAGCAGAGTCAATTTTGGTTCCATTGCTTTCCCCTCCAAATGGCAGGATGGAAGAAGGCTTGCAGTTGCTAAGTAAATGTCTATATATCTATTTCCAAAGTCAAAATCAGGTTAGGATAATCTTCTAGGGCTCATATTATAGCCACAGAGAGGCACATGAGGCATCAAACATGCAGATCTGGAGGGGGGGGTGTGATTCTGCCAATGATAACTCTACTCCCAAGTAAATGCAATAATAGGTAAAAAGGTAAAGGACCCCTGGACAGTTAAGTCCAGTCAAAGGCGACTATGGGGTTGTGGCGCTCATCTCGCTTTCAGGCCGAGGGAGCAGGTGTTTGTCCACAGACAGCTTTCCAGGTCATGTGGCCAGCGTGACTAAACCGCTTCTGGTGCAATGGGACACTGTGACGGAAACCAGAGCGCACGGAAATGCCCTTTACCTTCCCACCTCAGTGGTACCTATTTATCTACTTGCACTTTGACGTGCTTTCGAACTGCTAGGTTGGCAGGAGCTGGGACAGAGCAACGGGAGCTCACTCCGTCGTGGGGATTCGAACCGCCGACCTTCTGATCAGCAAGCCCAAGAGGCTCAGTGGTTTAGACCACAGCGTCCCCCACGTCCCCAAATAATAATAATAATAATAATAATAATAATAATAATAATAATAATTTTGTTATTTATACCCCGCCCATCTGACTGGGTTTCCCCAGTCAGCCAAAGCCATTACCTTGGCAAAGGAACTGGTTCGACAGGTTGCTTCATAGACATTCTGCCTTCACAGATGCAGGATCACAACAATGAAGGGACCAAGGTATCATCCAGGCTTGTTGTTGTTGTTGTTGTTGTTGAATAGGTCATCTCTATTTTCATTGGGGAAAAGTTGGAGGGTGTGGGGTTGGCAGTGCCCAGCTGTGGAGTGGGCCTCAGGCTGTGCCCAGCATCCGACATAAGTATTGTGAATGGGGACATATTTATGTGAATGGAGGCATGGGTGAGAAAGTGAATGGGCATGGACACAGAGAAGTAAATACAAACACACCCCTGCAAATTGAAGCTGTTTCCCACGTGCTATTCTGTAATGCACAAGACATGAAAAGCAACGGAGTTTAAATAAAATAACGGATCTGATTTATGGCAACACAAAATTGGGAATAAAGACAGTAGGGTTTGCTCGTTTGTTCACTCTTTATTCCAAAGCTCGTTGTTGTTGTTGCTGCTGCTGTTGTTATTTCTAAAAGGAACCTTTCTTTTCTAACTGGGGGAAAGGGAGAGGCATAAATGTAGCACAGCGCAGAAAATAGTCTGAGTGACTGACAAATGTAAATAGAATGGACAGTTTCTATTACCCCCTCACATTTTCTGGAGAATAATTTGAGAAGGCTGGGCAAATTGTGTTTTACGAAGAGTAATGATGTGTAATAATTTCCTGTCAGTGCAGAAGTTACAAGTGGAGTGAGTGGGATCATTCCGGGAGAAGAAATGGCAAGAGCAGGAGAAAGGCAAGAGATCATTTAGAAATGAATAGATGTAAACAGAATTGTGGAAGCAAAAACTTGGAGCTCTCCCAGACACCAATACCTAGTGTGCTTTCTTTCTTTCTTTCTTTCTTTCTTTCTTTCTTTCTTTCTTTCTTTCTTTCTTTCTTTCTTTCTTTCTTTCTTTCTTTCTTTCTTCCTTTCTTCCTTCCTTCCTTCCTTCCTTCCTTCCTTTCTTTCGTGTTGTTGGGTTTTTTAAAAGAGGTGCCAGTACTCATATCTTGACCATAGCTGTCAACTTTCGGATTTGAAAATAAGGGATTTTTTTCAAACTTTCGGATTGGAAAATAAAGGATGCTGCGAGGGCGGTGCAATGGCACCAAGTAGCCTCGCCACCCTGCGCTCCAGAGGCTGCGCGCGAACGGGAGAGCGAAAGAGCGGGCGCGTAGATGGCAGGCAGGCTGTCTGTCTGGTTGGCCATGAGGGCCTGGCTGCACAAGGCATGCAAGCTCCGCCCCCAGTCGGTCTCAGACTCCTTATTGGCAGCCGAGCAACGCAGCTGAGGAGCCTCCCTGGCCAGCAGGGAGGGAGAGGAGCTGCTTCCTTTGAAATCCGGGAAATTTAAGGGATATCAACAATCCGGGATAGCAGCAGGAAACGGCATTGGAATAAGGGAGTTTCCCACAAAAAAAGGGAGGGTTGACAGCTATGATCTTGACAAAAGTGCGGTGTTGGTACTTCGTACATGTGAGTAGTGTCACAAAATACATTTTCTAGTTGATTTCCTTGAAGATCCCAGCTATCTTGAAACTGTCGGCGCAGTAGGCAAGAGCAGATAACCACCAAGAAGCAAGTCTCATTCAGTTCCGAAGCATTTCACAAAGGAGGATCAAATCTTGAAATTCTCAAGCTTCTCATCTTCTAGAAAATATTTGCCTGGTAAGACAGCAGGTTATGACAGCCACCCATGGACTATTGCAAACTAGAACAGTTAAAGACCATTATTGTCAGCAATGAGGCTGTTTCCTTGAATGCTGGACAGATGTCTGCCATATTTACACAAAGTCTGGTTCCACGTGTTTCCACTTCCCTTCCTCAGATGAACAGACATTGGATACAGTAACTGTTATGATATTTGTCCAAGCCGAGCGGCATGCAGCTGCAGCGAGGATGGTTTGACATTTGCCTGTCTCACCAAGCCGTGAGAAAGCTGCCTTATCTTTTCCTACATGGAATATTTATGATTCACTGTACTATTGTATTCCTAGCCTTCTGACTAGACCAAGATGCCGGACAGACGGCTTTATGGCAGCTCTGTCTTTGAGCTGGCAGCAGATATTCTCTCTGTACTATTCCTACAATAAATAGTTTAGCTTTAATAATGGCTTGTGTGTGTTGTTCTTCATTCTGGGAACAATCACATATAACTGCGCCACCGGACTCTCTCTGTTCCACCAGCAGAGCAGTAGCAACTCTCCAGCCCTGGCATAATGTAAATATAAGGTTTTCTCTACCTATGCAGTTCAGGGGGCGGCTGTATTTTTTTATTGATTTATCATAAACATATATACAAACTAACACATAACCATATAAACAATAACAGAACCATACACAGAGCATATTCAGGGTAAGAAACAAATTAAGGAGATGCACGTACATAGCCAAGATTTTAAGATGAGTCTGTACAACCGAACCACAAAGAGGAATGAGTCATGGGAGGGGTATTTATATGACTCTTCCTATTTATACAGTATAATAAAAAAATGGAGACCAGTCTGTGTCAAAACCATCCCAATTTTTCTTTGCCCCAGACTGCAAGTCTATGTCTCACCAGGTGTTCTGATAAAGCAATGGTCCCTACATGAGTAAACCATGCCTCCTGCAGAGGAACTTCTGAATTCTTTTTTTATTATATATTTATTTATTTATTAAAGATCTTCTTGATTTACAAAGGTATGTGCAATGTCTCTCTTGTATTTTTTCCATGTAACATTTTTGCAGATCAGTTTCGTTTGTTCGTTTGTTCGTTGAGACATTAGGGAGAAAAGGGGGAAGGAGGTGGGTGGGGTGGGGTGGGGTGACGATGTTTCTATTTTACTTGATATATGTAGGGTTTGGTGTCAGCGTTGTTTGTGTAGGTTCTCTGTTGTTCGCTTGTGCTCCTTTGGCGGTGAGAGATGTTGGGGTTGGCATAGGGTGTGATTGTTCCTTTGTGGTTGGCTGTTGTGATCTTTGGTTTCCTGTGTGAGTGGGGTGGGTGGGTGTTTTTGGTCAGGTTAGCCATATTGATTTGTATGCTGTCGGTAGATTTTTGTCATTGTTTTGTTGGGCTGTGTGTGTGATGAAGGGGGACCATACCGGGGTGAAGGTGTCTTCTTCTGTTTGTCCCCGTGTCAGTTTCAGCTTACTGGTTAGCTTTTCCAGTAGGGCTGTTTCCCATACTATTTGATACCATTGGTCCATGCTTACTTCTGACAGGTCTTTCTAGTGTCTGGTACAGATTTGCTATCTTCCAGTTCATGAACTTGTTCGACGTCTGTTCTGTACAAGGGGCTTAGTTCTGCAAGGCGACAGAAAGCAATGCCTCAAAACTTCATAAACCGCTATGTGAGAAATGAAGACAGAGGCAAGTTTGCATTGAAGGTGATTTATTTTAATTGGAGCAATTAGCAGCTGAGGATGGACCTTGCAAATACCATCAAGCCCCAATGTGGGTTCACCCGCATTGGGGGAGAAAATGAATGAGAGCACTGTTGCAAGACTCCCTAGTCTGTCTCCAACCCAGTCCAATCACATGTGATTTTTATTTTTCAGAGTTCTTGTGGGGATAGGGAGAGCTCAATCAACTTGTGAGCTGCAGGCACACTGGCCAAGTAATGAGTGTGGAAAATGATTGCTAAATACAGCTAAAATTATTAATGCTCAATTATTCATGCTGACACTATCTCCATTCCTCTTCCCCGCTCCCACCCAACTGACAAACTCAGCTAGCACTTTCAGCTGTGATGTTGTACTTAAGCCCACAGACAGGCCTAGAGCTAGCAATTAATAATTGAACACCAGTTCGTAATAATTACATGATAACTTTATTGACCAGACGCAGGGCAGAAGGTACTGTGTGTTCCACTGTGATTATTGGAAAGGAATGTTCTAGAGTGCAATAAAATAGCTATTCCTAAAATTTTGTTTTTATTGGGCGTGGGGGACTTAATGATATCTGTTGATTGTGGGAGGTTTCCTACCAAGACCTATTTATCTATTTAAAAAAACCAAAAACCAGGCAGGCATTTGAAGTGCCATTCAAAGAATCATAGAATTGCAAGGAACCACGAGGGTCATCTAGTCAAACGTCCAGAAATCTTTTGCCCAACGTGGAGCTCAAACCCACGATTCTGAGATTAAGAGTCTCATGCTCTACAGACCTTGCTACTCCAGGTTCAGAACCATTCTTTTTTTATTATTGGTGTTAGAGAGTGGTATCAGGTGCTATTGTGCTAAGGCCGGGAAGATGACACTCACTGTGGACATTTGTATACAAACTGAGCAAGGGGTGAGTATGTTCTTCAACTCAAGGTCCCTCAAAGTCAAAGGCTAGAGCTAAACGTTGAAGCACAGAAAATCATTAAGGAGCAGAACTGTTGAACAGAAGGCCAAACTTCTATATCTAGCCAATCCAAAAGCTGCATGAGACCTGCCAATCATGCACACCCTGGTTACTATGGCACCCAAAGAGGATTCTGAAGCCTAAACATACATGGTGCAGGGTAAGCTTCCATTCTAGTTCCTAGCCTGGACCTATGAGGGTGCCAATTCCTAAGGTAAGAGGCGATGTTGCTCCACTCTCATTCTGCATCTGAGACCTCAGAATTATTCATTAGGAGCACCTCTACCTCTGGCCAGCCCTCTGACTGGCCATCATTATAAATGATGGAAGCAGGCCTAGCTTTAAAACAGGCTTCCTCAACCTCGGCCCTCCAGATGTTTTGAGACTACAACTCCCATCATCCCTGACCAGTGGTCCTGCTAGCTAGGGATCATGGGAGTTGTAGGCCAAAAACATCTGGAGGGCCGAGGTTGAGGAAGCCTGCTTTAAAATATCTCTTGGAATATCTATGGGGGAACCCCCACAGCACTGTTCTTCAGTGCAGCCTATTAGCTTGAGGGGAAAAGTGAGCAGTAGTCAATATTTAGTAGTAAGTAGATTTAAACTCTGCAGCTGAAATAAAACTCTGATGCCAAGTGTCTGGATCAGTAGATTTCAACTTGTATTTCAGGAAACCGTGGGGTTTCTCAGGGACATTTCTGAAGTTTTTCATTGTGAAGAGCACTAATGCTGGATAAGCGTCCTTGAAAGGCAATCTGCCCATCACTGCTAATCTCTCCCAGCCGGGTGTGTGTGTTGGATGTTTTCTTTGGTTAATTCCTAGTTTATACAGGTTAATAGTAAGGCCAAAAAGGCTCACCCAGGAGCTTGTGTGAATAAAATCTATGCTGAGGGATCCTTGCCTTCACTCTGAATTGTTTCTACATTAGCTATTTGACGAGGCATAGGCAAACTCCGGCCTTCCAGATGTCCGGGACTACAAATCCCATCATCCCTAGCTAACAGGACCAGTGGTCAGGGATGATGTGAATTGTAGTCCCAAACATCTGGAGGGCCGGAGTTTGCCTATGCCTGTATTTGACATTGTTGTTGTTGTTGTTCAGTCATTCAGTTGTGTCCGACTCTTCGTGACCCCATGGACCAGAGCACGCCAGGCACGCCTATCCTTCACTGCCTCTCGCAGTTTGGCCAAACTCATGTTAGTAGCTTCAAGAACACTGTCCAACCATCTCATCCTCTGTCGTCCCCTTCTCCTTGTGCCCTCAATCTTTCCCAACATCAGGGTCTTTTCTAGGGAGTCTTCTCTTCTCATGAGGTGGCCAAAGTACTGGAGCCTCAACTTCAGGATCTGTCCTTCTAGTGAGCACTCAGGGCTGATTTCTTTAAGAATTTGACAGTGTAGCAAAGCCAATTCAGAGTGAGACCGCTGTTTCCTGCCCTTGTTCTGAATGGATGTCCGGGAAGAAGCATTGAACTTACTTCTGAACTTATTCACAGCACAAAAATATCAGAAAGGCTTATGCTTTTCCATAGGACTTGGGTATGACATGTCCCAGAATCCTCTTCACTGTGCAGGAATTTCATGACTGACCTTCTGATGTATTTTGGCCAATAAGTCAACATGGAAAGCCTTCTGTCAGGGTACAAAGTTTGAAAAGCATTGGTCTAAATCATGTGGAAAGCACTGGCAAATCATCACTGAGAAGGCCTCTGTCTATTCCCCCCTGTTAAATAATGTGGCAATTGTGTAATTGCAGATCACAGAGCACTAAATGTTCCAACTTCATTTCAAATACATTCACATCCTTGAGTAATACCGAAGTCACCCCATGGCTAATCTTTACCATTTCCATAATGAAAATGTAATATTGTACGGAAAATATGAATATGATGAGGCATCCTCCTGAAACCGTAATGGCGTGAACACTGATTTACAGTAACGTTACAGCTAAAGCATGGAATCAAGAATCCAAATAAAATGTTTATAAATGCCATACATTAAGCCCCCTGGTTTGTTATAAGGTAATAAACAGAAAAGCTTCCATCCAGCCATTTGTGGTTGTTAAATAAGATTCTTTGTGACTTGAGGAAACTGGAACACAATGAGGAATTATCAGTGCATTCTCCACTGAAGTCATCTACATGTGTTTATTTAATAAACAGAAGATGGCTTTATTATACACATTTGATTTCCATATGCAATCAGTGCCTCATCTGTCACTTGTATCTAAGCAGGGTGCTTCGTACAAATCTGGAAATGAAAAATTCAGAGCAGGGTGCAGGAAACTCATTTAACGTCGAGTGCAGTCAAAATCAAGATTTCTTTATTTGTAGTAACAACGCTGTTAAATCAGAAAATTACTCTCCCTTTCTGCATGTCCTTCTTTCTTTACAATTCAGTTGTTTGATCATAAATTGTCGAGTGCAATGGCTTGTCTCCTCCACTTTCCACACTGGTCGAGACAGATTAAAAACTCCGGCACACCACCAACCACTCTCAGCATACCATTAGCATATATATGAGATTTGAGACATTTTCTAATATTCTCCAGCAGAACTCATCTGTCAGCCAGGTGATGAATTATAAAAACTCCTAGCTTGTTTAGAAAAGAGAGAAGGAGAGGGAGAGAGAAAGAGGAGGAGGAGGAGGAGAAAACACATTGATCCCTCCTTATTCATTCATATTACCCAGCCACCTTTGCATTTGTTCTGATAACTAGGGATGGCCAACTTCTATATTACTGAGGTCCACTCTGTTCTGCAACCACTAATCTAGGATCTGGAGCGACCCATCCCCTCACCAAAAGTCCAGCGATATTATACAGTCAGCAACACTAACTGTAAGAGATTTGCAAGCACGCTGGTGATATGAGGTCATCAGTTGGGGAGGATTGAGGAACGGATGCATGTCTGGATATGGCGGTTTTGTGGGGAAGATACAGGGGAGTTCCATATGCTCTGCGATTTTGTCCCTGTGCCCTGGGAACGGTTGAGTCAACTGAACATATTCTTTTGACCTGCCCATTTTATGTAGATCTTAGGCAAAACCTGATAGCTCCACTCTTACGCCAACTTAACCTAGTAGACAGAGAAAGACAGATTTTGTTTTTGCTGAGTAATTTTACTGGTACCACAACCCTCTTGGTGGCCAAATTTCTTTTTTTGGCCTTTAAACGCCGTAAGGTTAAAATTGACAGTATTGACATGGGTCTAAATGTATAATCTACTTCTCATTGTATGTTTTAGTGTAAAGCTTCCCGAGATGTTTAGACGTTTTTAAATTTTTGTATGGATAATGATTGTGCTCTGACTGACGGTCGAATAAACTGTATTGATTGATTGAAATATCCCATCGAGAAGCTGGTGAAGGTTGCTCAACTTTCCAAAATGTGCATGAGATATCAATACAATAAAACATGAAATTATACCTAGTGACACATTGCGTCTTTCCTTAACAAGTGGATCTGGAACTTTTTTCCTTCTCTTTCTCTGTGATTAAAATTGGGTCAGTTGGCCGGGAGTCAGATGAAGCTGCTTCAGAGCTCAGATCTGGCCCAAGGACCACCAGCTGACCACCCCTAATTGGTATAGCAAAATGGGATCCAGCACTTTAAAAGTAAATAATAATAATGATCAATGATATTCCCAGCAAATTGTCATTCGTTTATGCAAACGTCAAATGCAATAATTAAAATGATATCCTTTGGACATCCTTTTAAAATTATGGCGCTTTAATGTAAATGCAGATGTGTTCTGCAAAATAAGCCTTTGGTCAAGTATACTCTTCCAGAGTTAATGCTAAATACATTACTTCTGGTAAATGAGACACCATCGCCACTAGAGGTCCATGAAAATTCATGCCCTGGACTTTTTAGACTCCTTGACCCATGTACTGTTGTTGTTTAGTCGTTTTTAGTCATGTCCGACTCTTCGTGACCCCATGGACCAGAGCACGCCAGGCACTCCTGTCTTCCACTGCCTCCTGCAGTTTGGTCAGACTCATGTTGGTAGCTTCGAGAACACTGTCCAACCATCTCGTCCTCTGTTGTCTCCTTCTCCTTGTGCCCTCAATCTTGCCCAACATCAGGGTCTTTTCCAGGGAGTCTTCTCTTCTCATGACGTGGCCAAAGTATTGGAGCCTCAGCTTCAGGATCTGTCCTTCCAGTGAGCACTCTGGGCTGATTTCCTTCAGAATGGATAGGTTTGATCTTCTTGCAGTCCATGGGACTCTCAAGTCTCCTCCACCACCATAATTCAAAAGCATAAATTCTTCGTCGATCAGCCTTCTTTATGGTCCAGCTCCCACTTCCATACATCACTACTGGGAAAACCATAGCTTTAACTATACCCATGTACTATCTAAAACCAAATGGGCACATTGGTTGCCAGATGTGAAATATATTGGCATTATATTCTGCTCTCCTACCCCACTACTAGTTTGAATGCTGTATATAAAAACTCACGCATGAGCAGGAAGAACATGTAAACTTTGTATTGTTTTCAGGGGACAGATTTGAGGGGGGTGAGGTAAAAATAATAGATCTCTGATTATAATTTGTGAACCATTAATATTATCCAAACTTGATATGATATAATTTAAGGAGCAGTCTGTCCTAAGATGACTATGTGTTATGTGACTTTATACTTTTATGATGTAAAATTCCATGTGCAAAAATATAGATACGAGACTGATGGTGCTGTGATTTGCAGTCATCTAAGACACCATGTTCAAAACCAACTTGAAATTATCTCTC
The DNA here is from genome assembly GCA_034641385.1 of Darevskia mixta. Classification (NCBI taxonomy): domain Eukaryota; kingdom Metazoa; phylum Chordata; class Lepidosauria; order Squamata; family Lacertidae; genus Darevskia; species Darevskia mixta. The sequence continues at coordinate 39,535,732 of JAWWNH010000011.1, read as the reverse complement.
TCTGAAGAAAATATTGGTTTGGAACTCATTCTTATCTCTGTATTACTCATGGTGTCGTGATCAATTCAGAAATTCAGAAGCCAGTCAGACAAAGCCAAGGGGGCTGTTACTCAGAATTAACCCAAGTCTTTTGCAGCCCTGTCTGTTCAGAAAAACCAATAAGCTATCCTTGGAGCAGCAAACACCATAAGCTACAGTATTCAAAGTGGGGGCTCAACTCTCAGAAACAGTTTTTCAGGGACAGCTGCAGTAGGTAAGGGAAATGATAAAAACTGGTTGTCTTGCCTTGAACAAGCAGAAGAGCTTTCCACTACCACAAAGCCGCAACTGAATAGAACCCTAAGAAGCTGAGATCTAACCTTCTTCTTCTTCTTCTTTAGCGATCAGTCGTAGCTGAGTAAGATTGTCTTCCATAAACATGGTTTTAACAATGAGTCCGTAAGTGGATTCAATTCTGGATCCCCACACACCCTTCCATAGTGGGGACATTGGTTTCCAGGCGGGAGTTGATCACGGTGTGGATTTGCCAAGTGTGCCTTCCTCTTGGCACGTTTCTCCCTTGTGTCCTGAGTTTGAGTGTCTTCAAAGCCCATGACACCTTTGGTAAAGGCTGTTCTCCAATTGGAGTGCTCACAGGCAAGTGTTTCCCAATTGTTGGTGTTTACACTACATTTTTTAAAATTTGCCTCGAGACAGTCTTTAATAATAATAATAATAATAATAAACTTTTATTTATATCCCGCCCTTCCCCGCCAAAACCGGGCTCAGGGCGGCTAACAATCAAATACAAATATAAAAACACAGATTAAAAATACAGATATAAAATACACTTTAAAACTTAAAAATTTTGAATTTTAAAAGTTACACTCAAATTACCCCAAAAGCCAAACGGAACAGCTCCGTTTTACAAGCCCTGCGAAAGGGTGCTAACTCTTGCAGGGCCCTCGTTTCTTGTGGCAGATCATTCCACCATATCGGGGCCAGAACCGAAAAAGCCCTGGCCCTGGTGGCTGCCAACCTGACCTCCTTATAACCTGGGATCTCCAGAAGGTTATTATTTGATGACCTCAAGGTCCTACCCGGGGCATACCAGGAGAGGCGGTCCCTTAAGTACGAGGGTCCTAGGCCGCGTAGGGCTTTAAAGGTTAAAACCAGCACCTTAAACCTGATCCTGTACTCCACCGGGAGCCAGTGCAGCTGATAAAGCACTGGATGAATGTGATCTCGCGGCAAGGCCCCCGTAAGGAGTCTCGCCGCGGCATTCTGCACCCGCTGGAGTTTCTGGGTCAGCCTCAAGGGCAGCCCTGCATAGAGCGAGTTACAATAATCTAGTCTGGAGGTGACCGTCGCATGGATCACTGTGGCCAGGTCAGGGCGAGAGAGGTAGGGGACCAACTGCCTAATACGGCGGAGATGGAAAAATGCCACCTTTGCTGTGGCTGCAACCTGCGCCTCCATGGAGAGGGAGGCGTCAAAGGTTACCCCCAGACTCTTGACAAGAGGCGCTGGCACTAATTGAACGCCTGCAAGGGTTGGGGGTTGGCCCCCCAACCCCATGTCGTCCCGACCTAGCCAAAGGACCTCTGTCTTCGAAGGATTTAACTTTAATCGGCTCCCACGCATCCATCTAGCCACAGCTTCCAAACACCTGGCCAGTGTGTCTGGGACTATGTCGGGACGGCCGTCCATCAACAGATAAAGCTGGGTGTCATCAGCATATTGATGACAACCCATCCCAAAGCTCCGGACAATCTGGGCGAGAGGGCGCATAAAGATGTTAAAAAGCATCGGGGAGAGAATTGCACCTTGCGGCACTCCACACACCAAGGAGTGCCGCGGGGACATCTCATTCCCTAGCGCTACTCTCTGTCCCCGACCTGAGATAAAGGAGCGCAGCCATTGTCGGACTGTGCCCTGAATCCCCACGTCGGCAAGGCGGTGGTCTAAAAGTTCATGATCGACCATATCGAAGGCTGCTGACAAATCTAAGAGAATCAGCAGTCCCGATCCGCCTCGATCCAGCTGTCTACGGAGATCATCCGTTAGCGCGACCAAAGCCGTTTCAGTCCCATAGCCAGGGCGAAAGCCGGACTGAAATGGATCCAAAGCCGATGTTTCCTCCAGAAACCCACTAAGTTGTTCAGCAACCGCTCTCTCAATTACCTTACCCAAGTACGGAAGATTCGAGACCGGGCGGTAATTGGATAGATCTAAAGGATCTAAAGAAGTTTTCTTTAAGAGCGGACGCACCACTGCCTCTTTCAACTCCCCTGGGAAGGTCCCTGTGCCAAGGGACAAGTTGATAATCTCACCCAGGGGGGCCCGCACCTCGTCCGGGCACGCTCTAATCAGCCAGGACGGGCACGGGTCAAGGGGACAGGTGGTGGGCCTTCCAGCTCGGAGGAATCTGTCTACATCGGCAGGGAGTATCCGATCAAAGTGGTCCAATACTAGGCCCGAAGACAGTCGAGGGGCCTCTAGCTCCATTATTGTATCCAAATTGGCAGGGAGGTCATGGCGGAGCTGCAAGACTTTCTCCGCGAAAAAGCTCGCAAATGCCTCACAGCTATGGGTCAAATTCATATTTAAATTTGGTTGTTCCTCTAGGGTTGTTAGAGACCTGATTATTCTAAAGAGTTGTGCTGGGCGAGAGCTAGCGGATGCAATGGAAGCTGAGAAGTAGGACCTCTTTGCCGCTTTCACTGCCATCTCATAGGTTTTCATAAACATCCTATAAGATGTTCTTGAAGCTCCGTCGCGAGCACGCCGCCATACTCGCTCTAGCCGTCTGAGATCCCGTTTCATTTTCCGAAGCCCCTCGGTAAACCAAGGGGTCCGGTTTCGGCGGGGTCGCAGAGGGCGCTTAGGTGCGATCTCATCGATGGCTGCCAAGAATCGGTTATTCCAATCCCTGACAATATCATCTAATGAGTCGCCAGGGGGGGCAGGGTCCCGCAAAGCCTGGCGGAATCTATCAGGATCCATCAGCCTTCGCGGGCGAGCCAAAATAGGCTCGCCACCCAAGCAGGGGAGGAGCTGAAAGTCAATCTCGGCTCTCAGGGCATAGTGATCAGACCATGGCACTTCCACAGATGGGAGCATGATCACATCTATGCCAGCACCAAAAATCAAATCCAGCGTGTGGCCTGCTTGATGAGTGGGGCCCAAAACAAATTGGGAGAGCCCTAGTGTCGCCATGGAAGTCACTAGGTCCAGAGCCTGTGAGGAGGGAGTGGCATCGGCATGGACGTTGAAGTCTCCCAGAACCAATAGGTTTGGGAACTCCAAGGCCCAGCCCGCCACCACCTCCAGCAGGTCTGACAGGGTGGCTACTGGTGCGCTGGGTGGTCGGTACACCAGCCAGACAGCCAAGCTCTCCTTGGAACCCCACATCAGACCAACACATTCAATGCCGGAGATCGTCGGTACTGGCAGAGCCCTGAAAGGACAACCCTCTCGGATTAACAATGCTACTCCTCCCCCCCGACCCACGGTCCGTGATTGGTGGAGGACGGAAAAACCTGGAGGTGCTAGCTCATTCAGGAAGATTACTTCACCTTCTCGCACCCAGGTCTCCGTCACGCAGGCCAGGTCAACCGCCAGTGAGATAAAAAAGTCCCGCATGGTGGCGGTTTTATTGCCAATGGACCTGGCATTGCACAACACCAATGACGGAGGTGTTTAAATCTCTTTAGTTCTCTTTAAATCTCTTTAGTTGACCCCCAGCATTACGCTTTCCATTTGTAAGTTTGGAATAGAGTAGTTGCTTTGGAAGACGATAATCAGGCATCTGCACAACATGACCAGTCCAATGAAGTTGATGTTGAAGAATCATAGCTTCAACACTGGTGATCTTTGCTTCTCCCTGGCACAAATCTTGGCCACGAGCCCAAATCCAAGATGACCTAAGGCAAGCTATCCTCTTTCTTTCTCTCTCAGCCCCAGTCTCCACCCCCATCCGCTTTATGGGTATAACAATATTGATCTACCTTACAGGATTATTAAAACCAATGCTGAAATAATGTATGTGTGTGAAGTGATTTTTAACACTCCAGAGTGCTCCATAAATGTCTGAGTAGCAATTGGTATTCTGTACGTGCTTACATGGCCATGCCGTGCTGCAGTGCATGAAGGGGCCCCGTTGCAAATGGAAAGGAGATAGTCTACAGGCACATGCTGTAGAACAGCTCTCCCTACTGAAATGAACAGGAAAACTATTCCAAGTGAAGAGACTCTCAGTGTGTTTCCATACTTGAAACAATACTAGAGATATTTGTCTGAACAGGGAGCTGGGTATGTTTAGCCTGGAGAAGAGAAGGTTAAGGGGTGATGTGATAGCCATGTTCAAATATATAAAAGGATGTCACATAGAGGAGGGATAAAAGTTGTTTTCTGCTGCTCCTGAGAAGAAGAAGAAGAAGAAGAAGAAGAAGAGTTTGGATTTGATATCCCGCTTTATCACTACCCGAAGGAGTCTCAAAGCGGCTAACATTCTCCTTTTCCCTTCCTCCCCCACAACAAACACTCTGTGAGGTGAGTGGGGCTGAGAGACTTCAAAGAAGTGTGACTAGCCCAAGGTCACCCAGCAGCTGCATGTGGAGGAGCGGAGACGCGAACCCGGTTCCCCAGATTACGAGTCTACCACTCTTAACAGTGGTTCTCCACACTGGCTCTCCAGTGAGAAGAGGACACGGAGCAATGGATTCAAACTACAAGAAAGAAGATTCCACCTAAACATTAGAAAGAACTTCCTGACAGTAAGAGCTGTTCGACAGTGGAATTTGCTGCCAAGGAGTGTGGTGGAGTCTCCTTCTTTGGAGGTCTTTAAGCAGAGGCTTGACAGCCACCTGTCAGGAATGCTTTGATGGTGTTTCCTGCTTGGCAGGGGGTTGGACTGGATGACCCTTGTGGTCTCTTCCAACTCTATGATTCTATGATTCATTTTATATTGGGCATGGTCCAAAGTAAGCACTTCAAAGCAACTGTTTTTAAGGAGGGGAAAGTTAAATGCATGCTTACCTCTCTCCCCGAAATAAATGGGGTGAATCCCTCTATTGTTTAAAATGTTGGCGTTGTCTCAAGTGCATTGTGGTTGCTACTTCTGTCAGCAAACTAACAATTATCTCAGTGATAATTGAAAAGACTGATAAATGGCCCTGGGGGACCTATGTGAGCAGTCCTCAGCTACAATTTAGCGCACTGAATCAATGCGGAGTATTATTTTAGTAGGCGCAAAGGCTCAAATGAAGCAGTTTCTCTTCTGGCAATCCATCCCAACATCATGGCATCATCGTGCCGCCCTCACCAAAGCCTCACTTACCAGAGTCACACAGCTGTGGCTTCCCGTGAGATCTCGCAAGAGCCCCATGAGATCTCGCCAGAACCCTGAAGCCACCATAGCTGCTTCTCATTGCTTCTCTGTCGGTGAGAGAGTGTGTGTCAATGGAGGCACCCCTTGGATTCCACCTCCATTTCTGAAGGGTCTCAGACGTCTTGCTAGGTGCTCTCAGGAACAGACTCTAGAGCTTAACTGAGCATTTATATACCCTAGTAGAGCACATATATAATCCCAGAGCCCTGACCACACCCCATAAGTGGAGCTGCAGATGATTTAAAGGGACAGAACTATGGTCTCCAACTCTTCATTAGGTTGCCATTGAACTGTCTCTGACTTCTTCACCAGGTACCAGTCTTCCACCTGCTTTGGAAGGAGGTAAGTATAGCAGGAGCATATACTGAGCAGAACTGCTTCGAGGATAGTTAAGGTGAGGAGAAGGAGGAGGAGTCTACTGAAGGGTGAAATCTTGGGCAAGGGGCAGTTTGGATTTGCCAGTTAAAGCAGTTAGTATGTGTCACGGTGGGGCACGGGTGGCGCTGTGGTCTAAACCACAGAGCCTAGGGCTTGCTGATCAGAAGGTCGGCGGTTCGAATCCCTGCGACGGGGTGAGCTCCCGTTGCTCGGTCCCTGCTCCTGCCAACCTAGCAGTTCGAAAGCACGTCAAAGTGCAAGTAGATAAATAGGTACCGCTCCAGCAGGAAGGTAAACAATGTTTCCGTGCACTGCTCTGGTTCACCAGAAGCAGCTTAGTCATGCTGGCCACATGACCCAGAAGCTGTACACCAGCTCCCTCGGCCAGTAAAGCGAGATGAGCACTTCAACCCCAGAGTCGTTCGCGACTGGACCTAATGATCAGGGGTCCCTTTACCTTTACCTTTATGTGTCACGGGGGGGGGGGGGAGTAGGGAAAAGCAATTACCTGATGGTCAGCACAAAATCCCATTCCCTTTCTGTTACCTTGCGGATCCTGGTCTCTTTCTCTTGGAATCCGCATTCTTATGGCTTTGAATGCTTGTACCAAAACAAAGTATTCAGGATGAGGCTTTAGGGGAAGTTCTTCAACCTCTAACTCCAAGTGTAGCATTGCTCAGGAGCAATCTGATATTCTGGAAAGATGGCCCTAGCTTATAGTGAGAACCTTAGAAGTTAACGAGAATGTGGGCTGGGACCAGATCAGAACACTCTACAAACTAACACGAACTCAACAATTAGGTAAGGAACCAAATGTTATATAATACTGTAAAACTTAAATGTTATATAATACTGTAAAACTTAAATTTAGAATTTAGAATTATGATGCAATTTGATGCATTGTTTGATATTACCAGCTGACGAAGACATCCATATCGAAACAGGGCCCTGTCCTGGTTGCTTTTCCTGAATCGACTCTTCACTCCGGCTTTACTTAGAAAACAATCCTTTTGAATACTTTTGAATACGAACTGATATACATTTATTGTTACTTGAAATTTCTTATGTTCTTATACTGTAACAAATTATTGTTTACTCATACTACTGTGAATTTGAAGTTGTATTTTTCTTTTGAAGCTACACATATTATTGTGAACTTGAAACTGTTTTTCTTATTTGAACTGACATTCTCTGCCTAAGACTGTAATTCTTAACAGAATACATACTTTTATTTGACTATAACTCACGAGTAGGATTTATCCCTTGTTGTTGTTCAGTCGTTCAGTCGTGTCCGACTCTTCGTGACCCCATGGACCAGAGCACGCCAGGCACGCCTATCCCTCACTGCCTCTCGCAGTTTGGCCAAACTCATGCTAGTAGCTTCGAGAACACTGTCCAACCATCTCATCCTCTGTCGTCCCCTTCTCCTTGTGCCCTCAATCTTTCCCAACATCAGGGTCTTTTCCAGAGAGTCTTCTCTTCTCATGAGGTGGCCAAAGTACTGGAGCCTCAACTTCAGGATCTGTCCTTCCAGTGAGCACTCAGGGCTGATTTCTTTAAGAATGGATAGGTTTGATCTTCTTGCAGTCCATGGGACTCTCAAGAGTCTCCTCCAGCACCATAATTCAAAAGCATCAATTCTTCCACGATCAGCCTTCTTGATGGTCCAGCTCTCACTTCCGTACATTACTACTGGGAAAACCATAGCTTTAACTATACGGACCTTTGTTGGCAAGGTGATGTCTTTGCTTTTTAAGATGCTGTCTAGGTTTGTCATTGCTTTTCTCCCAAGAAGCAGGCGTCTTCTAATTTCGTGACTGCTGTCACCATCTGCAGTGATCAAGGAACCCAAGAAAGCGAAATCTCTCACTGCCTCCATTTCTTCCCCTTCTATTTGCCAGGAGGTGATGGGACCAGTGGCCATGATCTTAGTTTTTTTGATGTTGAGCTTCAGACCATATTTTGCGCTCTCCTCTTTCACCCTCATTAAAAGGTTCTTTAATTCCTCCTCACTTTCTGCCATCAAGGTTGTATCATCAGCATATCTGAGGTTGTTGATATTTCTTCCAGCAATCTTAATTCCGGTTTGGGATTCATCCAGTTCAGCCTTTCGCATGATGAATTCTGCATATAAGTTAAATAAGCAGGGAGATACTAGGATTTATTCCTAGTATTGACATTTCTGGCCAGAGCTCTTGGTGTGTATTTCCTTTCAGTATAACCAGATCAGAACACTGCAGAAATCTTGTTCAGTTATTTGCAGGAGCAGTGCTCAAAGGCTTTGTCCCTGGGGATGAGCACATCGTTCTATGCATGTGTTGCTCAATTTCCTACCAAATACAGCTCCAGAAGTGGCTCACAATTAAAAACTGATAACAAATAACTATAAAGTGGCAAATATGTTTCTTAAAGGGCAGAGTTCTCTGCTGGACCTGAACACAGACATTGCAAAGAGATTCAGGGACCTCAGTGCTGTCTGCTAACATTTGAAGAGAAAATATTCTCAACAGGAGCTGGGTGCAATCGTCAAGTGGGGGAGAACGGGGATTTTTTTTTTTTTTTTTTGACAATAAATACTTTTAAGTGTCTTGAAGCTTTGAAGTTTCTTCTGCAATTTAACTACAGGATTTCTTTCAGCAGTGCAAAACTTCCGACTTTTTTCAATTTCTATTACTATACATTTATCTTCTTTGATTCCTAACCCCCCTATCACAAGTGAAAATATGGGTGGTGTGTAACAGGTTATCCAACTCATTTCCATTTTCAGAGCATAACCAAGATTGTGCATATATAGTAAGGGATTCAGAGGGATCGTCAAGATAACTTAAGAGTGTCTGATTTATTTAAAGTGGGGATTCAAACAGTAGTCTGAGGAACAAGGAATTATTCAACAACAACAACAAAAAAAAGTTCATTCAGCAATATTTTCCCCAGCTACCATGATATTTGGGGGGTATACAGCTTTTCCTATTTCAAGTAAGGTAAAGGGTAAAGGGACCCCTGACCATTAGGTCCAGTCGTGTCCGACTCTGGGGTTGCGGCACTCATCTCGCTTTATTGGCCGAGAGCTGGTGTACAGCTTCCAGGTCATGTGGCCAGCATGACAAAGCCACTTCTGGCAAACCAGAGCAGCGCACGGAAATGCCGTTTACCTTCCCACCAGAAGGTATTTATTTATCTACTTGCACCTATTTATCTACTTGCACTTTGACGTGCTTTCGAACTGCTAGGTGGGCAGGAGCAGGGACCGAGCAACGGGAGCTCACCCCGCCGCAGGGATTCGAACCGCCGACCTTCTGATCAGCAAGCCCTAGGCTCTGTGGTTTAACCCACAGCGCCACCTGGGTCCTCTTTCAAGTACAGCACCACAAAAGAAACTCTGTGTCAACAGTTTCAGGCCAGGTCAAACATTCTGGGAAGTTGCAATTAAAATTGAAAACATTTCCATGCAACAGTATTGACCAGATATTGCAAGTGTGTGATCTGATTTCAAAGTGGTCTCTGTTCCATAACTAACACCTTGAACCAGATTGAAACAGATCTAGATAATCTACCTCATCCAGGAGCCACCACACATACTGTACAAGCCCACAATTAGGAGCTACTGAGACTGGCCAGAAATTATAACACAGTTTAGGTGTGGGTTAATAGGTATCTCACCAGAATCTTCCAGGCACAAGAGAACTATATCCTCTTGTAGAGAGAGGTTCGCCATTGTAACGATCCACTCAACTAGCTCCTTCCCATAAACTTGTATACATTTAAGGACTGTCCTTAAGGGCCACACTCATCCCCTTGGGCCTGAGATTCCCCCTACCCTGATGCTGAATACTTTGTACGTTTCCGAGCACAATTCAAAGTGTTGGTGCTGACCTTTAAAGCCCTAAATGGCCTCGGCCCAGTATACCAGAAGGAGCGTTTACACCCACATTGTTCTGCCCGGACACTGAGGTCCAGCGCCGAGGGCCTTCTGGCGGTTCGCTCACTGCGAGAAGCAAAGCTACAGGGAACCAGGCAGAGGGCCTTCTTGGTAGTGGCGCCCACCCTGTGGAACGCCCTCCCATCAGAGGTCAAAGGGATCAACAACTATCTGACATTTAGAAAATACGTGAAGGCAGCCCTGTTTTGGGAAGCTTTTAATGTTTAATAGACTATTGTCTTTTAATATTCTGTTGGAAGCCGCCCAGAGTGGCTGGGGAAACCCAGCCAGATGGGCAGGGTATAAATAATAAATTATTATTATTATTATTATTATTATTATTAGTCTTAGAGAATTGTTTTATTGCGAGAAGATCCAGCCAAAGTTCGGCACTTATCATTTCCATTTATTTCAACAGTAGAAATTGAAACATCTGCTTAATACTTTCATTAAGAATGAGTTAAAGGTGCATTACCTTTGTGGCGATTGTGCTCTTGAACTTTACTAATTTTTGCGTTCTACCCAATAGTATCTTTTCTCGTTGAAAGGTAGAACCAACATAACTGTAGCATAATTGCTGTGTTATTTAACACAGTATTAAACTGCAATAGCTGTTCATGTCTCTGTGACTCACATTATTTCAAACTGAACAGCAAACATGAAAAATTATATTATGTATCTAGTGTTTAAAAGCAGCTTGAAAAAAAACAGTTGACTTAATCTGTCTCTTGGCATTTATCCCTATTAAGTAGTCATATCATTTATAACAGTGCCAATAAAATTGATTTGATTGTATTTTCCCCCTGGAGAATTTTGTTCCGCTAAAAGAAGCCCATCATCCAATCATTCTGCTCAATTTAGCTTCAGAAAAGATAATTACCTCTTTTGATTTCACTTTCTGCCATGTCCATATGGGATAAAAAAAAATACTAAAGTTGCAATCCAATACCGGGGAGCAAATCCTATTGATCTCGAAGTCTGAGTTGGCATGTATAGGATTACACTATAAGGCACCGATTCCAATCACGCTTGCTCAAAAAGCAAGTTTCACTGAAATCAATGGCAGCTCCTTCCAAATCAACATGTCTAAAATTGTGGTGTTGTAGTGATGGTTTCTGATACTCAGTATGTGAGCAGGGCCGGCGCGTCCATTAAGGCGAACTAGGCAGTTGCCTAGGGCGCCAAAATGGAGGGGGCGCTGGCCAGCCTGCCCCCCCCCGCCGCCCACCGCCCGCCCCCACCCCAACCAGCGGCGGAGCAAGCAGCTTGGGGCGAAAACCACGGCGGCGGGGGCACCAAAATGGAGGGGGCGCTGGCCAGCCTGCCCCCGCCCCCGCCCGGTGCCACCCCAACCAGCATCGAAAACCGCAGCGGCGCGGGGCGCCCGGTCGGGCATGGGGCGGGGCACCGTACGTCATGCACAATGACGTCATGTGGCCCGCCCCCTCGCCTAGGGCGCCAAAATCCCTAGTACTGGTCCTGTATGTGAGTGTTGTTGTTTTTAGGTAGCGAGAATATCACTCTCCTGGCATATGAGCAGACTCAGAGAAACCCAATTTTTTCGAAGTACAAAAATAAATAAATGAGGACCTCCTCATCTCTGGAGAGGGGAATCCCCAAAACAATTCAATGCGGACTGCACATGCTCACGGGTGGGAAAGTGGGGCAAGGGGAACAAAAAGGAGTTGATGGATCCTGAGCAGCAATACTTTTGTTGCCGCTCCTGTTTGTTGTCACTGTTGTTGCTTCAGTTGTTGTTGTTGCACACCCTCTGCACACCCTCCAACATTTCATACATAAAAACAGAACCACTTTGGTGCAGAATGAAGCACTCATGATCTGAGTGGTACTGGATTACAGAGGGACTTACCTAGCATTGACAAAACTATGAATGGACTGTGAAATGAACCCTGATTGTGTGACCAGTTAATTTGCGTTTCAGAAAGCGTGTTCTCCTTCATGGAGAGCACATGTTGTGGTGGGGGCCAGCGAATCACCCCTCTGGTGCTAGGCGGAATCGGATAGATGGCCACAGCTCTGATTGGGTCCTGGGTTGTTGTTGGGGAGATTTAGTTGTTGCAATTTGTGATGGACAGCCCAGCGGGTATATAACCCTTGGCACGCCCTGTGATGTTCCTCTTTGCTGTGTGCAACGGATCTCCCGCCCTTCCTCTCCCTTTTATTAGGCCTCTGCGTTGACCTTGCTATGCCTGTCATGGGGTCGTCTGCTCTTGAGGCAGGGGCCTGGTAGGAATTTTTCCAGTTGGCTGATTGGGTGGTGCCATCTGGTTTTCGCCTACTGCGTAGCAATTAGTCACAACTTGTAAGGTTGGCGGTTAGGCATTGGTTATTGTGTTCGTTGGTGGAGGGGTAAAGATTGGCTGTGTCTGCCCCTCCAATGCTGCTGCTGCATGGGGAATTCCGTTAAAGGAATCCAGGGGCTCACCATGCTTTTGTCCATATCCCCCGGTCGGGGGCCAGGGCCACGCAAGAGCCTCTGGGAGCATTTGGGGAGAGACATTGGGTCTGACCCCCGACCTCTCTTTTTTCTCTCCCCCAAGTGTTTTCCCTTTCTCCTTCTCAGCTGAAGGACTGGTAACAGCAGTCCTCTTTTTAATGCTTTATTAATTTTGCAAAAACAATCCAAAATCAATACAAATTACAAAAAGAAAAGGAAATTAATTAAATTCATACATCACAGATTCCATTATGACTTCCGATCACCCCAACGTGCTTCCTGGGTTACATTATCAACTGCACACTGCTAACTGCAGTCCTGAACCAATACTTAGTCATTGTCCAAGGTCCTGATCTTGCCTTATCTTAGAATCATAGAATTGTAGAGTTTGGGGAAACTCCGAGAGTCATGTAATCTAACCCCCTTCAGTGCAGAAATGCACTTACTGAGGTCTGTTGGTGAGGCTCTTAATTGTTTTCTGGTGGTTGAGAGAGACACTTCGGAGAGTCTTATCTGTGGCCACAACCAAATTTTAAAACTTCCTACCTTGAGTGATCAAACTATCAAATCTTTATTACGGTCATAGACCAGCATAAAAGGATAGGATACAGTAATTTAAAATCTGATAAGCATTTTGGATAGCTCAAAGGTATTAAAACAGAAGGTGAATATAAAAGTCTATGAGAATTTAAAAGATGCTAAAAGAATCTAAAAGAAGGGATAGGAGCGTTGGGCGGGTGTGGAAGAGCATAAAAGGTTGATATATCTTATCATCTGTATGACAGATCTGGACTACCATAAAGAAACTGATCCTAAGGCGCTCCAAAAGGGGCTTCAGCTTTTCCCTAGAAAGCTATTTTATTCTAGAGTATGATCTGAGCTTACAAATCTGGGCACAGAATCTGGCTACCAGCCAGGTCGTTTTATGTTCTTTGCCTGTGAGGAGCGAGTTTAATTTGGACTTTTCTGTGAGATCGACAAGCCTCTTCAGCAAAGGACCGATGGTTTCTCTACGAATCTCAGCGTAAAGAGGGCATCTAAAAGATATATGTTCGGGGCTCCCTATTTCCCCTAATGGGCAGGTGCAAAGTCTCTGTGTATACGGGACTCTTCCATAGGAGCCTTCCAGAACCGGTGAGGGCAGGGCCGAGCTTCTGGCGAGAGTGAAAGCCCTTCTTGCATTTCTGGATGTAAGGAAGTAGAGATGTGTTGCTGGAGCGGTTACATATCTCCTGTTTTCTATGATTTTATAATCGGGAACCCTTGCACAGTCTTGTTGTCTCTCTATGTCCATGATTCCTACCTTGAGTGGCTCATCTGGTCTCCTCTCTCTCCATTTTCCATCAGACTTTTTTTCTAAATCAGGCCAATATTTGACCTGCCAAGCTTCCACCCCCCCCTTTTAAGGCCATATTCTTTCTTTTTAGACTGTTTTAGCTGCTGCTTTTGTCTCCATTTAACAACTGTTATTTGATTGTTGTTATTTTAATTTTGTTGTTAAATGTATGCATCTTGCTCCCAGTGCTATACATTCAGGGGAAGGGCCGGGCGAAAATGGTCTGAAAAAAATGAAATAAGTCAGAGAAACGGGAGTACGTGCCGTTATTATTTTGATTGAAAGCACTTGACTGCTTTCATCGCACACCAGAAGATCTGAGTTTAGCCCACAAGCATAGAATTGCTCTATCAAGGTCAGTTGACCAAGAAAATTAGCCTCCATTTCCCCTTCCTTTTACAAGGCATTGCACACCATTCCGCTTAACAATTCCTTTTCTTTTCTTTGCAAGTATGAAAATGTTCACGGAGGAAGAAAAGGAAATACCCTTCCGGTCAAAACAGCCATTCTGGAGCGAACGTCTAGCTACCTGCCTGGCTACCAATAGAAAGATTTCATGGTTTCGTTAATTAAATGAATGGGGGGGGGGGGAGAGAATCCAGCGCAGTAGGCTGAATCCTACATAACAGCTTCGACTAATAAAAAGTAATAGACAATTTCCTGCATTCAATTCTTTTGAATACTATTATACAAGGTAATAGAGTTTGGGAAATGGAAGTCCTAGAAGCCTGTCAGAAGGAGCTCCCTTCTACTTTATTTTTTTATTTTGTATTTTTTTATTTTATTAAATGACTAAGTGCAGCAGGCTGTGTCCTATCTCTCTCCCCTTGCATCTATTGGATTGTATTATTTTACATTTTGATTGAAATGATGTCACCAGCAGATAAAGGCTTGGCCAAGGCATTGTAATTGAATCAGCCGGAGTTGTTTATTCTAGTGATCTACAGCGATGCTGTGCTTGTCCTAACACAGCATACATAAAAGAGCTCCTCTTGTTTAACATGCGGCTGATTAGATCTATATATTTTTTAAAGGATCAAATTGAGGGGGGCTGGAGGCACCTGGAGCTGGAGTCTGTGTGTCCAGAGGGGCAGGGAAATGTTGGGGGGGGCAGGGAGGAGGGGAGAGCGGAATTAAATGAGGAGAGACACCATCTGTAAAATTCCCCATGTGTGACTGAAAGTTTTCAGTAAATAAATTTCACATGGCATCAGTACCAGATGCAAACAGATTTGATTGACAATATTTAAATGATGGTTAATGGGAGCTGGTACATTTTGAAAGTGTTATTTTATGCTCATTTCCTAAACCCAATCGCATCTGTGAGGTGGGGGGGCAGGGGCGGAGGTCGTCGGCTCAATTTAAAGGATAATAGCTATCAGAGGAAAGTTTTGGAAGAATGGAGACAAAACATGGGCATGATTTTGGGCAAGGGGTACATAAATCTATAGTTCCGTATTGAGTTTGTTGTAGTGGATGGCTTGTTTTGCTGAATACTTTCAGGGCTACGACGCACAAAAATAATATTTAGATATATTGCTCTGTCAGCGTAGATTTATTGGCAATGGTGAGGTGCACATTTTACAAAGGCGATCCCATGTGGCGGAGCTAAATATGGGGCTATTACCCCTGTATAGTACAAGTTCTAGATACATTTGAGGTTGAATCCTGACAAGACAGAAGTACTGGTTTTAGGGGACAGGGTGCGAGCGGGTGTGGGGGACTCCCTGGTCCTGAATGGGGTAACTGTGCCCCTGAAGGACCAGGTGCGCAGCCTGGGAGTCATTTTGGACTCACAGCTGTCCATGGAAGCGCAGGTCAATTCTGTCTCCAGGGCGGCTGTCTACCAGCTCCATCTGGTACGCAGGCTGAGACCCTACCTGCCCGCAGACTGTCTCACCAGAGTGGTGCATGCTCTAGTTATCTCCCGCTTGGACTACTGCAATGCGCTCTACGTGGGGCTACCTTTGAAGGTGACCCAGAAACTGCAATTAATCCAGAATGCAGCAGCTAGACTGGTGACTGGGAGTGGCTGCCGGGACCACATAACACCGGTCCTGAGAGAACTACATTGGCTCCTAGTACGTTTCTGAGCACAATTCAAAGTGTTGGTGCTGACCTTTAAAGTCCTAAACGGCCTCGGTCCTGTATACCTGAAGGAGCGTCTCCACCCCCACCGTTCAGCCCGGACACTGAGATCCAGCGCCGAGGGCCTTCTGGCGGTTCCCTCACTGCGAGAAGCAAAGCTACAGGGAACCAGGCAGAGGGCCTTCTCGGTAGTGGCACCCGCCCTGTGGAACGCCCTCCCAGCAGAGGTCAAAGAGATAAACAACTATCTGACATTCAGAAAATACCTCAAGGCAGCCCTGTTTAGGGAAGTTTTTAACCTGTGATATTTTAATGTATTTTAATATCTGTTGGAGGCTGCCCAGAGTGGCTGGGGGGACCCGGCCAGGTGGGCGGGGTACAAATAATAAATTATTATTATTATTATTATTATTATTATTATTATTATTATTACATTTCTCAAATTCCTTTTGGTGGAGAAGCCTTGTTGATGACAATGCATTTCCTTCAGGGGCAAGTGTTCCAGGGCAAAAACACTTATTTCAGCTCCCATTTTATCTCCTTTCTTCAGAGCCCCAGGGTTAGTTTAAGATAAATTGGTCCGGAGTTAACTAGCTGGTCCCACTAGCAGAAGCCTGTGCAAGAACATCTACTAGTGCAACAGGACTTCTCCCCCCCCCCATCTCCTCCCCATGTGCACCTTGAGCCTGCCCCCCAAATTGGCTTTGGGGGCATTAGGAGAACCCCCAGAACAGCATAGAGGATGGGAAGAGGGGATATCATACCATCTGGCAATCTGAAAGGCTGAAACGGTTGCCACAGAGCCATGTTGAATCCCTCCCATTGCATTCCTCTTTCACAAAGTTATCTTAATTCTAATGGCAAATGCATTCTCCAAGCGCAGATCCTTACATAGACAAAATGATGTCTTAAATGCTCAATACAGAGGTGTCAGCAGGCTTGAGGGAGCCGTGTGTGTGTGTGTGTGTGTGTGTGTGGGAAAAAACCCAAAATGGAGAGAACCCAAAACAGCCCAATAAGGACCTACTAGGCTCAATGTTCATCGAATCCTCACTGACTGTTGGAAAAAGAGATGGCAGAAAATTGGGGGGATGGAATGGAGTTTTCTGAAAGAGGGCAAAGGTGACTGGACGGAATCCTGGACATTTTGTTGCTGGCTGCACCTATTTGGCTGTGGCGGTGGTCCAAAGAGTTAAGCAATAAAAATTTCCCTCTCTCATGGGAGTAGAAATCACTCAAAATGTAATGCAGGTGAAATAAAGTAGGAATCTGAAAAAGGAATAGAGAGGGTCAGGTTTGTCAGTGGCTGCTATCCATGATAATAAAATGGACCCTCCATGTACAAATGCAGTATACTGATGAATACCAGGTGTGCAGAACAAAGAACAGGAGATGGGCACCCATCACATATCCTGTTTGTGAGTTGCCAGCAAAGGTAGGGTAGCAGATGGCTAGCCACTGTTGGAAATTGGCTGTGAGACCAGATGGACTTTTGACTGATCTAGCAAGGTAGACCTTCTGAAATTCAGCAGGTGCGGCTTGCAAACTGCCTGCATCCTTGAAAGCTGCCAGTTTCTTAGCCTGTGATAGGCTAAGAAACTTAAGTAATTCAAAGTATGCATAATCGATAAATAAAGATAAATCCTGATTTTCAAGTCACCGGAGTGACTGAGATGTAGCGGAGCAGATCAGCAACAGGTGTGCCTCTGCCATTTGTCACGGCCGTTATTGACAGCAAGTCTTTGTCAGTACAACAAAATTGCTGTTCTATACGTGTGTCCTATAAATCAATAGATATGATTATCAATTAAGAAGACGTGTCCCGTTATAGCTTAGAAACAATGTCTGTGCAAAGGCACTTCCCTGGTGTCTCCTATAAGCAGGGATCATCCTAAGGCCAGGGTCCAAATGCCAAAGAAGCCCACATGGAACTGTTTCCACATGCCCAATTTGGTGCTCCATGATTTCAGCAAGAGTCCAGTATACCACATGCCAAAGTGCTTTGGATACAAGGGTGTGGTGTTTAGAGGGAGGGAAGAACCAAAAACTATCACTCTATGCCTAAAGTGGCTCTTGGGATTCCAGGTTTTGCGTTCATCTTTGGAATAATACATAGGAACCAGGTGTGCCAACTCTAGTGGCGAAGGGGTCTTCCACCCCACCCCACCCAATATTTGTCCTCCCAGTATTCTTCTCCTGTCACCATGCAGGCCGGTGCAGCCTTCAGCTAGCATGTCCCGATGTTGTTGGAGGATATGAAGTTAAGCAGCCCCTGAGCCATAGCTGTCAACCTTCCCTTTTTTGCGGGAAATTCCCTTATTCCAGCGCCGTTTATCGCTGTTTCCCTTTTTTGGTGGGAAATTCCTTTATTCTAGCGCCGTTTCCCGCTGCTATCCCGGATTGTTAGATATCCCATAAATTTCCCGGATTTCAAAGGAAACAGTTCCTCTCCCTCCCTGCCGGCCAGGGAGGCTCCTCAGCTGCGTTGCTCGGCTGCGTTGCTCACCAATAATTACAGAGAATAGGATGTCATTAGACCTCCTTCCAACTGCCTTGCTCCACCCTCTAGTCTTTGCTTCTCAATTTGCATTGTATTGTTTTATGTATTTTATGCCGTTGCTTTATTGATTAGTTTAGAAATTGTTTGTTGTAGATGTTGAGTGGATTTCTGTTTAACTTTTATATGTTGATATTGTTTTATATTACTCTAATGATTGTTGAACGTTACTTTTGGATGTAGTTTGTTTATTTTGAAGTTTTGTATTATCATATTTTTGTATTGCATTGGATTGTTGTGAGATTTTTTGTTTCTTCTGCTTGTAAACCGCCTTGAGTATCGTAAAATAGAAAGGCGGTATACAAATAGAAAATTATTATTATTATTATTATTATTATTATTATTATTATTATTATTCTGAGGATATGGTAAAAGTGGGGCTAAGAAACAAAGGGACCCCTGCTTGGTTCCCCTTCTGGAATGTCTTGATACTACTTATAAAATCAAATGAGACAATCCTAGAAGTGCTTTGTGTTACGTGTTACTTGTAAATATTATTATATATATATATATATATATATATATATATATATATATATATATGAACATCTGTGTGTGAGAGAGAGGAAGGGGCTGTTATCTCTCTAGGGTCTTGCTACTAAGATGGCTAAACTACAACCCCCATTAAAGTACTATTTTGTAAATCTTATACACAGCCCTCCAGTTCCAAGTAAGTGTTG
Source organism: Darevskia mixta (assembly GCA_034641385.1). NCBI lineage: Eukaryota > Metazoa > Chordata > Lepidosauria > Squamata > Lacertidae > Darevskia > Darevskia mixta. The sequence goes on along the minus strand of JAWWNH010000011.1, from coordinate 39,516,945 downwards.
AAAAAGGCACGTAGAGCAATGCTTGTGCACTTGTCAATCAGTAAGGATTTACTTCATTCTTTTCCAGCCCCTTCTCTATAGTCTGATATGTGACACTCTATTTCTAATGAATAATTGTGCTTCTGTTGGTGTCCGGGCAAATTTAGAAGTCTAAAATTTAGTTGGCATGCAGTTACTATGTAAGATGTGTGTGTATATTACTATGTAGCATGCAAATGTTGTGTGGTAACTGCACACCATCCAATTATGTGAGTGTGTAATAAAACGTGTATTTTCAAAGCTGTTATGCGAGATTGCTCTGGTATCAATTTGACGAAGTTTCCAACCTGCAGGTTTAAGTGCTGTCTGGAAGACGTTACGTTCCTCTTTAAATTGTAAGAAAAAATTATCGTGAGCTGCCCTCAGCTCTCTGCGAGGGGGAAAAGTGGGTTATACATTTGAAATAATAAATATCGTATTTCATTTTTGTCTGCTACAGTCGTTAACCAAAGCAAATGAAATGTTACAAGGCAAGCCTGAGCATATCTACTCAGAAGCCCCACTGAGTTCAATGAGACATACTCCTATGTATGCGTATATAGGGTGCTAAAATAAAGGTACCAAACTTGCCAGTATTTATTTATACAAATGTTCTCCCAATATAAACAGAGTCATTGGCTGATATCTAGCATTAGTCATATTTAAAGCAGACCCATTGAAATCAATGTAAATCAATAAGTCATACTCAGCATAAACTCATGTACATTGATTTTTTTAAAAATAAACTTTATTATTTTAAAATCACATAGTCAAACATGAACAAAAAAGAAGACATGTACAGAAAAGATAAAAAAAAATAAACATAAAAAAACAGAATCATAGACATAGACAAGAATTACAAAATGATCATTTACATAAAACAGAGTTAGGAACAAGTAAAGATACATACTTGGTTCGTGCTTCCAGCCTCTCTGTTTTTGCGGTGTCCTGTAACTATATCAATCATATACCTTATTTTATTTTTTACTCCTTTTATTTTTATTTGCTTCAAACCCACTTGTATGTTAAATTCTTCAGAATAAACTCATGTACATTGATTTCAATGGGTCTGCTTTGAATATGACTAATGCTAGATATCAGGCAATGACTCTGATTTCAGTGAATCTACTCTGGGTTTGCTAAACACTGGCAATCTCCTATTCTGTTTCAACAAAGAAGCCTCAGTCTTTTGACTGGAGTATCTTCCTTCTACATTTAACTCAAGGAAGGCCATCTGCGGGTGCAAAATAAACAAATGCACAGATCAGCTCCTTCCATTTAAATTAATGGGGAACTCAATATGCACAAGAGATCCTTAAGTGTGTCTGATAGGTAAACCTTTGGACTGAGGTAAGATGAATTTGCATCCCATTAGTTTGAAACCAGAACAATATGCCTTTAAGTTTTAAAAAAAATAAAATACGGAATGCGATAAAACAGAGTTTGTTGGGATTGTTTCTCTGTACACATTTCATCAGAAAACAATACAAAAAAATACACTGGCTGGTGCAAAAGTTTTATTTTTGACACAAAAATGGATATGAGCTAGGGAAAATATGATTGAGGTGCACATTTAAATGTTAGGGGGAGTGTGGAGTTTACATGCTGTTCTCTATTCCACCTGTGCACACACAAGCTCTTTATCTCTAAGGCAACATACATTCCATATGAGAAATGGGGTTGCCATGGTATCTACAGTTTAAAAAATATTGAATAGTAGATCTGAAAGAAACATAAAATTGATTTAACAAGTTGTCATGTAAGTTACTCTGGCCCATAAAAAAAAAATAACCAAACACCTTTTCGTTTTATGAAATGGTTTATTTTTAAATATACATACAGGATGCTTATATATATATATATAGAGAGAGAGAGAGAGAGAGAGAGAGAGAGAGAGAGAGAGATGTGTTCCAGCTGTTATTAACTTTAACCTTGTAATATACAACCACCCTGAGTAGCAAGAAAACCTAGATAAATTTTTTAGCTCTGTATCTTCTCTTAGTTTTGAAGATGGGGAGAGTATGATTAAGGTAAACGGCTGGGCCATTTGGTGAAGTTATCTATACAATGAAAGATGATGGACGCTTGTTAATAACAAATGCTGCCACTGTGGGCCAAACTACACTGCGTAAATTGCTCACCTTTTATACAGACTGAGGTGGCCCTGCCCGTTTTGCCACCTGAGGCAAAATGGGGATGGCCCGCTGCCACCCACCACTGCCCCACCACCAAAGCCTTACTTACCAGAGTCGTGCAGCGGCAGTAGCTTCTGGAAAGATCTCTCAGGAGTTCCACAAGATCTTCCGACATCTTGCTGAAAGCCACTACTACCACCTCTCCTCGCTTTTTCAGTAGTGGTGGCAGGGGAGGGTGGGGCACTCTTGGGGCCACCGCCCTGCAGGATTCCACCACCTGAGACGAATGCCTCAGGACGCCTCATGGAGCCAGTGTGGTGTAGTGGTTAAGAGCGGTAGACTCATAATCTGGGGAACCGGGTTCGCGTCTCCGCTCCTCCACATGCAGCTGCTGGGTGACCTTGGGCTAGTCACACTTCTTTGAAGTCTCTCAGCCTCACAGAGTGTTTGTTGTCGGGGAGGAAGGGAAAGGAGAATGTTAGCCGCTTTGAGACTCCTTCGGGTAGTGATAAAGCGGGATATCAAATCCAAACTCTTCTTCTTCTTCATGGGCGGGCCTGCAGACACAGCCAGGTGTTCTGTCATTATATTATGCCAGGCTGCGCCCAGGTCTTGCCATGACCCTCTTTGGGCCTTCAGCCCTGGACACATGGGCGCAAAAATGTGTAGCAGGATGGGATCCCAATATGCACACACACACACACCCAAAACCTCTGCACACTTTTGCCCACACACGTCCAGGTCAATCATCTGAAGAGGGTTATGCCAACTTCCACTGAAAATATCCCAGATGTGTTGACTGTTTGAATGCAAAACCCAAGATCTATAACCATCTTAAATGCTGTAACCAGATAATATGACCTTGGAGAGCTGTGGTGTGTGTGTGTGTGTGTGTGTGTGTGTGTGTGTGTGTGTGTGTGTGTGTGTGCATGTGTGGCTTTGTGTGTGTGTGTGTGTGTGTGTGTGTGTGTGTTGTGCTTTTTTTGCTTTTTTCTGGTTTTTACGGGATGGCATGCAATTTCGTTGCACTTATATAGCGTTGTGCTTGTACTTGTGCAATGACAATAAATTATCTTATCTTAAAAAACATTTTCTTTAAAAAAAACTCAAGACCACAAAAATGTAAGACAAATATGATGAAATAAATTTTAAAAATGAGTAAAAGCTGCGAAACACACACAATACAAAGCAGTTATTAAAACAATTGTCTGTCATCTTATAATAAATACGATCCAAAATGACAAATTAAAAACTCTGTTTTCAATTGACTGGAGTACAAGAGTATGGTGACTGGGGGGATCTTCTTCAGAACATCGGCCTCAGTCTCACTGGAAAACGATCTTTGCCAGGCAAATCTACATAACTCCTTCTTGGAGTCCCTCCTTGGCTGGCCTGCCAAGACAGCAGCTCTCTTGTGGAACAACACTGCTTGCAAACGAGAGAAAGGAGAAGAAGAAATAAAACCTTCTCCATGGATGGGATTCAAATGCATAATGAGCTTCCACGGGTGACAGGAATGACTCAGAGTTTAGCCAACTTTCGGGCACACTGAATAATCTTCCTTGATGAAGTATTTCAGTCATGACTGTAGTGATGGGACCCAGGAGAGAATAAGAATATGTTTCAGAGCAAGGCTCCATATAATGAGAGAAGGCAGGAGAGAGGAAGATGCCTTGAAGCCCAGTGAGAGCATTGCTGTGCAACTTTAAATAGCCTTACTCAGGCAGAGGTATGAAGGTAATAGCCACAGTATTTTTTTATTTTAAGGAAGGATAGTCACATTGAGAGGAAAACGGAGATGGGGAAAGATTCCTGGATTGTGCCTTGCCATTCCTTTGGTGGCAGGACAGAAAGGTAGGTGGGAATTTTGCCTCTAGCTTGCTGGAGCATTGCAGATTATATGTGGGAACTGCACTGACGCTATCTTTGCATGTCGAGGTCCCAAACCACCCCATCAAATAATTTCACAACTCAGACAATAAATTTTGTTTTTGGCATGTTTTTTGGCCACAACTTTATTAAATTACAAGATATGTGAGTGGTTGCGTAGGCACTGGTCCAAACTATCTGTCCCCTAAGGACAGAACCGACATTTGTCAGTAAACGGGGGGGGGGGGGACAATTCTTCCCACAGGCTCACAGGGGCTTTTTGCGTGGCCCTGGCCCCCTACCGGGGGATACGGACAAAAGCATGTCGAGCCCCTGGATTCCTGTAATGGTATTCCCCACAACCATAAACAATTGGGAGGGGGGGAAATGAAGTCAGCAGTCCCCTCCACAATTGGGGGAGGGGCAAACGAAGTCAACAGTCCCCTCCCCCAACCAACTTAAAAATAACCAGTGCCTAATCGCCAACCTTACAAGTTGTGACTATTTGCTACGCAGTAGGCGAAAAACCAGATGGCACCAGCCAATCAGCCAAATGGAAAAAATTCCTACCAGGCCCCTGCCCCAAAAGCAGACGACCCCATGACAGGCATAGCAATGTCAATACAGAGGCCTAAAACATAGGGAGGGAGGGAGGGAGGGAGGGAGATCCGAAGCACGCAGCCAAAGAGGGAGAACTCGCTGCGTGCAAAACATTTATAAGCGCTGGGCTGTCCATCACAATTGGCAACATATAAATCTCCCCAACAACACCCCAGGGTCCAATCACAAACGTGGCCATGCCAACCAACCCGCCCAGCAGCTAAGGGGTAGCTTAGCAGCTAAGGGGGTTTGCTAGCCCCCACCGCAACACGTAGATCCTGACAAAGCAGCGATAGTTTTACATGGTGATGTGGCTGAACTCAGCAAAGTAGTCAGAATCATAATGTGATAAAGCAGTAATCCTTAGACTTTGTCCCTGACGACCTGCTAGATTCCAGTCTATCGGATTCTTCCAGGCTCTATGTGGATCCACCAGGTTCTGCTTGTCTCTGTCTCAATCTCCCAAGATTGTCCCTGGTGCTGCTTTCCTTGGCTCCATCTGATCTCACCCTGCAGCCAGCAATTTTTGTGAAATTGGCAGCTGGCTCCTGATGAAAGTCACACAGATTGCAATTCTTCGCAGAAAAGCAATAATTTCATAGTCTTCTCTCTGGTGTACTAGTTTTCTTTGTGTGAGAAATTACGGGACAGGTTTCAAGCTTATAATTCCTAGGAATTATACAGTATTCTCCGAATGTATAGGTGGGTCCAAGCTCCTCCACCAATATATCCATCAACCAAGTGAACACTGATCCAAATCATAGCTGGCATACAAAGCGTTAAGGTTTATTGTGCAGATGCTACAAACCCTTGCATCACCATGTTGTTGTTGTTTAGTCGTTTAGTCGTGTCCAACTCTTTGTGACCCCATGGACCAGAGCACGCCAGGCACTCCTGTCTTCCACTGCCTCCCGCAGTTTGGTCAGACTCATGTTGGTAGCTTCAAGAACACTGTCCAACCATCTTGTCCTCTGTCGTCCCCTTCTCCTAGTGCTCTCCATCTTGCCCAACATCAGGGTCTTTTCCAGGGAGTCTTCTCTTCTCATGAGGTGGCCAAAGTATTGGAGCCTCAGCTTCAGGATCTGCCCTTCCAGTGAGCACTCAGGGCTGATTTCCTTCAAAATGGATAGGTTTGATCTTCTTGCAGTCCATGGGACTCAAGAGTCTCCTCCAGCACCATAATTCAAAGCATCAATTCTTCGGCGATCAGCCGTCTTTATGGTCCAGCTCTTATAATAATATAATAATAATTTATTATTTGTACCCCGCCCATCTGGCCGAGTTTCCCCAGCCACTCTGGGCGGCTTCCAATCAAATATTAAAACAATACAGCCTCTAGCTATGTCTGCATCATCATACATAACATTTATATACCACTTTTGAGTGTCCAAAGTGCTTCACATGCATCTGTTGCTCCACCCACCTTGCTTCTGACTCCACCCACTTTTGTCCCTGGTCGCAGTCACCACTAGCAAACAACCTCCAATGAAGATGCAGCGCTCTGTCTGAATTTCCCCCTTCTGAACTAAGCTATAGCAACCCTGATTTACCTTTCAGGATACCAGCTCTTCTCTTCTCCTTTTAACCTATCAACGTCAAAGACTAATTGCCTATCACTATGGCAAATCTCTGTTGCCTTCTCAGCATGGAAAATTGTGCATGACAATCTGTGTGACAATGTGAATGCTCTGAGCTGGCCAACTGCTGGTACCTCAGCACCACTGTTTTCTTTGGGTGGGGGGGAAGAGTCCAGCAGATGACATTTTTTCAGGGATTATTATTATTATTATTATTATTATTATTATTATTTATTTGTACCCTGCCCATCTGGCTGGGTCACCCCAGCCACTCTGGGTGGCTTCCAGGAAACATTAAAATACATTAACACATCACAGATTAAAAACTTCCCTAAACAGGGCTGCCTTCAGGTGTTTTCTAAATGTCATGTAGTTGTTGATCCCTTTAACCTCTGATGGGAGGGCGTTCCACAGGGCGGGCGCCACTACCGAGAAGGCCCTCTGCCTGGTTCCCTGTAGCTTTGCTTCTCGCAGTGAGGGAACCGCCAGAAGGCCCTCGGCGCTGGACCTCAGTGTCCGGGCTGAACGGTGGGGGTGGAGACGCTCCTTCAGGTATACAGGACCGAGGCTATTTAGGGCTTTAAAGGTCAGCACCAACACTTTGAATTGTGCTCGGAAACGTACTGGGAGCCAATGTAGATCTCTCAGGACCGGTGTTATATGGTCCCGGCGGCCACTCCCAGTCACCAGTCTAGCTGCCGCATTCTGGATTAATTGCAGTTTCCGGGTCACCTTCAAAGGTAGCC